>OU611803.1:2405000-3605000 GCA_914767645.1 Hydraecia micacea
AAATAAAAAGACACAATAATAATAATCAACGCTAACCTCAAATAAATTAGTACCGATTTTAAATCCATGGTTAAACTAGGGGTCTCGGCGGAGTAACTTTAGTACTGTATACAGTTCATGAACTATTGATAAACTTCATTTTGTGATAACGTTTTATTTAGTCATGGTTTAAACTCAAATTCAAAACTCTGTTCATTGAGGGGATTGTGGCTAAGAAATAACAGCTGCACGGGTCGATCGATCAGGTTAAGCTACGCTTGCCACGGTTCGTCCGTGGATGGGTGTCCATCTTTACATACCAAGACCCCTCCGTGTCTCGGAAAGCACGCTTTAAGCCGTTGGTCCCGGCTGTCATTCGTGGATCTTTGACAGTCGTTACGGGTCGTCAGAAGCCCGAAAGTCTGAATTTCTTGTTCTCTCGACCCTCCCCGTCGTATCGCATCGCCCGCCCGCGGCTCTGCCTCAAGTATTGGGCTATCGAATACAAAAATAATTTTTCAAATTCGAATGGTAGTTCCAGAGATTAGTGCGTTCAAACAAACAAACTCATTCAGCTGTAGGTATTATTAGTATCGATTAGAATCGTAGAATCAAACATTCGAAGAGTTGTGACATCTACCAACCCGCACTGAGCCCGCGTGTTGCAGCCCACTCCCTCTCAAAGGGAGGAGGCCTATGTCCAAGCAGTGGGAACATTATAAGCTGATTGAAGCCGCGGGCAGAAGCTAGTTCATCATAGAAACTCAAACTCAAAGCATTTATTTCAATTAAACCATTTACAGGCACTTTTGAAATGTCAAGAATTCGGTCAGTCAAAAGTAAAATGAAGCTAGTTGCCCATTCCAAAGCGTAGGTACCTATGGAGAAGAACGGGCAAGAAACTCCATGGACACTCTTTAAAGAACCTTCAAGAATCGTAGTAATCAAATATGAGTAAGCCTAGTCCCACTTCTCAAACACACGACTCACTCCTACTGCAGTCGGTTCAGTACGGAAGCCGGGGCAATTTCCCCGTCGGCGAGATCAAAGTGAAATTCACTTAGCCGCCTCATCAAAAGAGGCGGCTGGTAGTGTTGGGGCTGCGATACAAGATTGTCCATAAAATTATTATTGGTTATTTATTTGGGAATTGGGGTAAGACTGGTTGCCAGACTTTTGGGCTTCTGACTGCCCGTAACTTCTGTCAAACCTCTACGAATGACAGCCGGGACCAACGACTTAACGTGCTTTCCGAGGCAATCGATGGGTCCCCGATATCACGAATCACGATACCCTTAGTAAGATAAATAAAAATAAAAACTTTTTAATTCAGACTTTTAAATCCATAGAATGTTAGTACAGTAAAACTTATGAAACTAAATCAATACCCATTTATCCTATAGGTAAAATATTTTAGAAACGATATAACGATAACGATATTTTTATTTCTGCTGCATTGTGAGTGCATGAGCACACAAATCTGATATTTTATGTACAGACGCCAGCACATCAACCTACACCTAACTGTCAAATTTTCCCAATCAACATTGAACCTTATGCTTTAGCGATAAAGTTGAAAATCTATTACAGAAATCTGACAGATTGTAGTAGGTTGATGTGCTGGCGTCTGTACAATCATCAAGAAACGTCATAACTTTCTATAGACCTTGCAAAATTTATTTCTATTCGAAGTCTCACAGAAGATGTTCACACTTTTTATTAAGTATTTTTATTTTGCCAGACTTATTCCACTTGCACAAATAAAGATCTCCATTTGCCCCTTTAAAAAAATTTATCGATTTAAAAATTTATCGACATTCTCCGCTTTTTATCGATATCAAAATTTATCGACAATGTCCCCTCACTAGCCAAGACAGGGTCCTCGTAGTCGCATTTCAAATCATATTTCGTCGAGTTTTCACCCTTTTGCTCCCGGGTAGCATTTAACTTTGTTAAATAGTTTGAAATTGCCTTTTGGGTACTAGTAGACTTTATTATAGTGTGCTACACACTTGTATGGGCAAAGCCGTCTTAGGGCAGGCCGGGGCCCTTGGGCACACAAGAATTCTAGAATAGAGTCAAGAGCAAGTCCATATCAAATAAAAAAAAATAAAAAAATGGGTTGTGGAGGCAGTCGCTCCATGTAAAATACTGGTATTCGGCTGCATCCAGTCAGACTGGAAGCCGACCCTAACATAGTTGGTAAAAGGCTAGGCAGATTGATTTGACACTTGTTCGTGTCGGCAAATTTGATTCGGTAGTACTTATTTGTTAAACAACAAACATCTGCGGCATAATTGCGTAACACACTATCAGTAGCAATGGGTTTCATTTTGACAGTTCAACAACATTCATTGCGTTATTTACGTTGTTGAGCAGATAATTTTTTCGAACATATAAAGCAATGGATTAGCAATATCCCTCAATTTATTATTATTATTATTTATTTATTTATCCTCACACTGGAACGCCATATAGCAATTACACCAACGGAGTAAAAAAATCACTTCATCTGCTGCTTTCCATCCATGCTGTGCGCGGTGGACATCGAACGAGTGGCGATGGATCACGCACGCTCACGCAGCGTCAAGACATCCATAACCCCATCACTCCTTCCATAAATTGCACACATTCATTGCGAATTTTTTAAACACAATGATTTTTCAAAGTAAATACATTAAAATTGAAAAAAAAAACGGAAAATTTTGAGGTGTCATCCTGCCTGACAGATGACAGAATATGATTCAGATTTTGATTAGTATTGTGTTACGCAATTAGGGTGCCAGACGATTCTTGAGTTATAAATAACCTGACTTTGTTTTATTTGTATAGATGTGGAAATAAATCCCAACAAATATCTACGTATTTTTTGGAGCTAACTCAGAAACTACCCAAGCAAAGTTAATAAAATTTATATGGGCCATTATATGAGCTTCCCTTACATAATGAAAAAAAACGATCGGATCACGTAAGCCGGCGCAGTAATAACGGCGAAATCGGTATACATTAGGTATACTTACATAAAAAAAACAAACAATAACCATATTTATAAAATACAAAAAAAACAACCGAATTCCAAAAAAAACACTACAAAGTGAAAAATAACTTTAATTTCGGAAGTCGGTGGCAAAAAACGAAAATGACACCTACTGAACCAACGACACCTACTTCCGAAATTTAAGTAATTTTTCACTTTTAAGTGTTTTTTTTGGAAAACGGTTGTTTTTTCTTGTAGAAAAGTTTTTATTTTTCACTTTTTAGGTCACCCCACACAAATTCGTATAACACTACTTGGTATGTAAATATCAGTGTCAGGAAGTTATTATAACATCATCAATATAAACTAAGTGGAAAAAATACGTGTTAATGAAACTAACTCAAAAAGTACCCAAGCAATGTTAATAAAAAAATTATGGGACCATGACCACCCCACCATACCCAATCCATTAAAAAAAGAATTTTCGAACACAATAAAATTGCCGAAGATATCGCGCAACATACGTCGTCCTTTTTGAAGTCGGTTAAAAATAGTGTACATAGGGAGGCCTTATCGCACAAGACTTTCTGTTCCAGACCACCCATAGTCCTTTAACTTTGTTCCCAAAATATATAAATTCAAAATCTATGAATAAAATCCTCATAAAATATGCAATCCTAGTACTTCAGTCCGACCCATTAACCCCACAAGTACCTACTTCGGCAAAGTTCGGCAGTTTCCGACGAGAGCCAACCGCGTCATATTCGGAATTAACTGTCGTTTCAGGCACTCTTGACGGAGCGAAGGGCTTTTCAAATTTGGAATGTCGATCGAATGGTATTCCGTCGTACTTTCATACGTTTGGTAACTACGGATCTATGGGTCTATGGATTTTAAATGTTTTTTTTTTTATTGTTTATGTCGAAAGTTTTAATTACTAGCTGTCGCGTATTATTAGGTTTTAAGGTTTGTATTTAAATAAAATACTGTCTTGTTTTCTTTATGACAACTGTTTACAACCAATGCGGTCCCAGAAGATACAGACAAAAAAAACTGTTTTTACAAACGCAATAGGTACCTAAAACATCGTTTTCTCTTGCAGTACCAATCATCCCAGAGTTCCTCTACGACATCCGCCACCCCGACGCCCCGCTGTCGATGTCTCTTGAGGACATCACCCTGCCGCCACCGTCGCCGACACCGTACTGTCCCTGCATGCAAGTCAACAACACCAATCTCATACAGAACGAGACGCAGCCTCGTAAGTATTGCCGGGAAAAGCGTTTCATTTTAAAAAATTTGTCTGATCAGCCGCCAAAAAATAACAATCAATCAATCTTCCTAGCTTTTTCCAACTATGTTGGCGTTGACTTCCAGTTTACTCCAACATAGCGACTGCATATCTGACCTCCACAACCCAGTTACTACGTAATACGATACCTCGGAAAGCACGTTAAGTCGTTGGTCCTGGCTGTCACTCGTGGATCTTTGACAGTCGTTACGGGTAGCCAGAAGCCCGGAAGTCTTACAACCAGTCTTACCAAGGGGTATCGTATTACCCAGTAACTGGGTTGTGGAGGTCAGATAGGCAGTCGCTCCATGTAAAATACTGGTATTCAGCTGCATCCGGTTAGACTGGAAGCCGACTCCCACATAGTTGGGAAAAGGCTAGGCTGATGATGACTTATATTTCGCGCCCAAAATGGTGGCTCTGAAGTGCGCTACTTGCTGCGCAGTACCGCACCCCTCACCCCCGCTAACACGTGAATTTGTAACTGCGCAGCGACTCGCCTCATGTTCCGAGCCGCGATAAAGTTTGAATTGGGCTGTGCAGTTAGCACCACGAAAGATGAGACTTGACCCCCTTTTTTTTTTTTTTTTTTTTTGGATGGGAAATCATCTAATGACTCCTCCCGCTCTGGGTGGAGCGGAAGGGAGTGTCAGACTCTTACTGACTAAAACCCACCCGTGTTCCTTCCTTAGCCCTTTATGTTCCGGGGCAGCGGTAACCCTTTCGGACGATCCCGCTACCCCGGCAGGCTTCGGCCCTGGCGGGCCCCTTCCTTAATGCTGACATCTCTTTGAGGCGCGCGTGGAACACATACGCGCCGTCCGGCACGGGCCTGGTCCTGATCGGACAGAGAGCTACCCATTACTCTCCGTCCGCAGGCCCGAGACTTGACCCCCTCCCGCGTTCTTTTCGCCGCCCCTATGATGTCCGGTCCTGTCCCGCGCTCAGACCTCATACCGCTAAAGAGACCTAAAATCGTGTACTGGGCAAGTCAAACCACGTGATGTGTCAAGTCTCATCTTTCGTGGCGCTAAGTAAAACAATCAACGACTTTAATTTTGTTATTGTTGCAGTGAATCTGACCGTGCAGCGTGAAGAAAGACATCAGGAACTTATCCACGAGACTGTGGCAGTTGGCGTCATGTTCGCTAGCAAGGCTTTAGTCCAGCTGCTCGCCAATCCCTTCGTTGGACCTCTCACACACAAGTAAGTTTGTCCTGAAGGAGCTTATCCAGAGAACTACTTATTGCCACAAAATCTTTCTGCCTCCAAGCAGATGGATTTTTGGGATGTATGAAGAAGCCTCCTTGTGTAGCGCAGTTACTCAACTGAACGCCCGCGCTCGGCGCATCCTGGACAGACATACCCAACACCTTATTTGACTAGCCTATTCTTCCCTTGCGGTGGTAGGGCTAACACCCGCCCGCCTGGTTAGCGACCACCCTCCCACCGGAGTTCGGCGTCAAGCCGCCTGCTGTGTTTCGTCGATGCGTGGGACTTTCAGTGCATTAGGCATCTTCTGGGCACGCTCGTTCCATCATAGACCTCATCCATCGCTTGCCATCAGGCGTGTTCGAGGTCAAGAGCGGGCCCATTCGGCAATAAAAAAACCAGTGTTACTGTTCCGGTTTGCAGAGGAAGCAAGCACGGCTACACATCAAGCTATACATAACCGGTATAAGCTGACTTCTGATTGTACGAAAAACCTGTACAATGCGAGGTCAGCTAAAACTGGAAATGTATAGTTTGATGGGGCACTTATGAAACGTCAGAGGCACGGGTCCAACGGTTTTTCGATTTTGTTACTTACCTACTAGCAACACCTCTTCTGTCTTTACTGGTCAGTGTGTGATCGACAGAGATGACGCTCTATAAAAGAAGTTTGTTTTAAAATAACGTACCTAATAATATTAAGCAGAGCAGAGGGGCAATTCTCCTAATTTTAAGAACGTTCACAGTCTGATCTCAGTCTCAGTCAAAAACACCTTTAACTTCCCTAAATTTTTGACATTGATAGTCGCAGAGATGAGATTGCGACTGAATTTCGAACGTTTTTATTTCCAGGAATTGGTCTTTTGATATTTTGTTTTGTTTCAGGATCGGCTACAGCGTTCCCATGTTCACTGGTTTCATTCTGATGTTCCTGTCCACCTTAAGTGAGTAGACTATTTTTTAACCGACTTCAAAAAGGAGGTTCTGTATTCGACCCGTATGTATGTATGTATGTTTGTTTGTATGTATGTATGTTTGTATGTCCGCGATTACCTCAAAAACTAATGAACCAATTTTGATATTCTCTCACAAATGTGATCTACATACTTTCAGGAAGGTTTTAGTATATAATACATTATGTAATTATTCTTATGTGCCATGCTATATGCATAAATGTCCTGCATCTCCGGCATTTCTATACGAATTTTGATGATTCTTCTAGTCGGTGTCTTCAATTATTTAATGCACTAGTGTTATTTGAATTTGTGTGGACAACTAAAAAGTGAAAAATAAAAACTTTTTTACAAAAAAGAAACAACCGACTTCAAAAAAAATACTACAAATTGATAAATAACTTTAATTTCGGAAGTCGGTGTCAAAAATCGAAAATGCGGAACCAACGACACCGACTTCCGAAATTAAAGTTATTTATCAATTTGTAGGTTTTTTTTTTAAGTCGGTTGTTTCTTTTTTGTAAAAAAGTTTTTTAGCTCTTGACTACGGGAATTTAAAATAAACTAAAATAAACTCGTTAAAATAAAATAAACTCGTATACATAGACATTTCCGCATAGCTGTTTATACAACCGTTCGGTAGGTTTCGGTGCCGAATCCCACATCAATCAATGTTATCGAAGGAGTCCTTTTCTATAAAGCTCCCAATGCTGGGACACAGGCCTCCTCTCTCGGTGCGGGGGAGCGAACCGTAATCCACCACGCGGGCCCAGTGCGGGTTGGTAGAAGTCACCATGTCTTCGAATTTTTGGTTCTAGGACATGCCGGTTTCCTCAAGATAATATCGCCACGTTAGAAACAACAAAAGTGCACAATTGGGGTAAAAAAAGTAATGTTTTCGGAATGTCAAGTCGAAAATCAAGCAACGCTCTCTAACCAACACTTTTGTCTGCAGTATTCGCCTTCGGCCGCTCCTACTCCGTGCTGTTCATTGCGCGTGCGCTGCAAGGCATCGGCTCTTCTTGCTCGTCCGTCTCAGGAATGGGCATGTTGGCAGAACGGTACCCTGATGATAAGGTAAGGAGCTCGATAATTGCGTAACAGACTATCAGTAGCAATGGATTTCATTTTGACAGTTCAACAAAATTCATTGCGTTATTTACGTTGTTGAGCCGACAAATTGTTCAAACGTATGTAGCAATGGATTAGCAATATCCTTCAAAATTGTTCAGATTCAGCTTCTCTATGCGGCTGGCTATTGTCCTGTGAATGTTTGGAGGCGCAATGCTAGTCAGTCGATACAGTATTCAAACTGCTCGCGTACGTTAAATAATAACGATTACTTAATTGTTATTATTTCACGTACAGACGCCAGCATGCTGCTACAATCTGTCGATTCGAACGATGAACATGTACTAATTACCATTTTATTTCAAATAATTGCAACATTTGAAACTCACGGATGCTAATCAAAATAAAACAACCAAATTATTACTCTTTTAAATTGATATTTTCCCACAAACCTATGCGGAGAAATGAAAGTCATGATAGAAATTCAAGTATTACAGTTTTATTTATTTATTTAATACTTCAAGCACAAAAATGTACAGAGGCGGACTTAATGCCATAGGCATTTTCTACCAACCTTTGGGTGATGCAGAGACAAACAGTGGTAGGTAATCATGAGAATTGAGGAATAAATATTTTAAATATAATGATACACATAAACCTATTATAACTATGAATATAATATATACCTAATTACATATAAATATAAGCACAAATAAATATACATAAATACATTATAGTTTTTTTTTATTGTCCGTGCAGGGCCACACTTTATCCATCTCCTTTATTTAATGGTTTTTTAACTTTATCGCTAAAGCATATAAGGTTCAAAGTTGATTGGGAAAATTTGACAGTTTCGGGTAGCTTGATGTGCTGGCATCTGTACCTAAGTCAAGGCCATAATTTTGTGAAACAACGCTTTTGTGATTTGGTGCTAGTTAGCGCCATTTTTGACGAATACGCGTGCGTAAAGTGGACGTGAAAAAGCCGTTATTTTGACATTACTAACAGACACTTCAATTTTATTTATTTGAATAGATGGTAGATAGATATATATTTTTGTTTTTAGGGTTCAGTACCTCAAAAGGAAAAACGGAACCCTTATAAGATCACTTCGTTGTCCGTCTGTCTGTCCGTCAGTCAAGACTCTTTTTCTCAGAAACGCGTGGAGTTATCATGTTGAAATTAATATCAAATACTCAAAGCTGCAATCCCTTGAAGCAGTGAAAAAATCAAACTTCTAAGTCACCGCAATCAAAAGATACGGGCGTTTATGTTCCGAAATCAAAATCTAACTTCCCGTTGACCTAGAATCATGAAATTTGCCAAGAAGCAGTGTCATGTAGCACAAGTAAAGCGGAAAATCCGAAAACCGTAAATTCGTAGTTACATTACCAAAAAAAATAATTTAAAACTATTTACATAACCACAAAATTTGTACGGAGCCCTCGGTGCGCGAGTCGTACTCGCACTTAACCGGTTTTTTTTCCTACAGGAGCGTGGCAACGCTATGGGCATAGCTCTTGGAGGGTTAGCTCTGGGCGTGCTGATCGGTCCACCGTTCGGAGGCCTCATGTACGAGTTCGTTGGAAAGACTGCCCCGTTCCTGATGCTGTCGGCCTTGGCACTCGGAGATGGATGTGAGTTTCATTAGCATTTCTACTTCCTCTTAGCGCAAACTTCAGAGGGGCAATTCTCGTAACTTTAAGAACGTTCACAGTCTGATCTCAGTCTCAATCTGTCAAAAATACCTCTCCAATTTCTGATGTGACTGCGGCTAGATTTTGAACGTTTTTAATTACGGGAATTGCAATACCTTCTGGAGACTAGCTCAAGCCAGCATCATCTGCCTAGCCTTTTCCAACTATGTTGGGGTCGGGTTCCAGTCTATCCAGCTGCAGCTGAATACCAGTATTTTACATGGAGCGTCTACCTATCTGGTCACCACAACCCAGCTAATAGGTAACACGATATTCCTTGGAAAGACCGGTGTCAGACTTTCGGGCTTCTGATGGGTAGTCAGAAGCTCGAAGGTAGCGACTGTCAAAGATCTACAAATTACAGCTGGGACCAATGGCTAAACTTGCTTTTCGAGGTACGGAAATTCTTGACATGTAATGAATGGCAACCACAGATATAGATAGACCTAGATAATGCAAGAATACGATCTGCAAGGAAACCAAGCGTGGCATTTTTGACGTCACAAGCACTATTTAGTGATGTGAAAATCAAATCGATTCAAAGACGCCGCCGCGTGCGGCATCCGTCTCGCCCTACCTCCGGGGCCTAGCGCCAGCGCTCACGCTCACCCAGCCAGCAGTACACAGGACTGAGCGCGAAAGTGGCGGCTTACGATTTTTGTACGTAAGCTGGGCACGCGAAGTAGTTGCTCTTGCGTTATCTAGGTGTATCTATATCTGTAATGGCAATAAATCCACAGACCGGCCTCGGCAAGCGTTGCTTAACTTTGAAGATCGACCCGTACGGCTGTTATAACTTAGCCACGAGCCCTTCTCATCCTGAGAAGGTTACTAAACCCATTTAATCCATACACATGTTCACGTTTATCTTCTAATTCGTATCACATTGCGAGCAATGCGCACATTACCCGCCCACAACAAGTCAAAAGTAGGAAATGAATTATTGTGGTTATTATTTATAATGACCAAGAATCTTGTTACTCGTGTTGTATTACGGATAATAGAATGTAGGTACTTTACGTATTTATGTTTTTGAAATGAAAACTTCTTTAGGCGCGTTGGGCATTTTTTGAGATAGAAAAAAAAACTATTGAATTCGCGCCACTGTTACCGTAACCGACACCGCTTCGGATGTCTTCGACTGTCCTCGGGATGTACTCGGTTTTAATGTATATCCGATATGTCAGTGAGTGATGGCAAAGTATTCTCTTTGTGTTTTGTTTTCACTTCTGTCGGCACTCCCGGAGTGCCACTGTTTTTGAAGTGAAACTTCTTTACGCACGCTTGACTTGGGGAGTAAGCTGGCGAACGCGTGACGTAAGCATTACGAAAATGCACTGCACTGAACATCAAACTATTCTATTCGCCGATGACAGCACAGTAATTGTACCATGCAAAGATATAAAAACATATGAAAATGATATAAACAGTTCCCTACAAAATATAATTAATTGGTTAAAAATAAATAAATTAAAAATAAACTTAGATAAAACAAAAATAATGTCATTTTATCAACGGACAAATCAATCACAGTTAAATGTCATTTATGAAAATACAATAATAGCAAACATCAGTATAGCCAGGTTCTTGGGACTGCATTTAGATAGTCATCTATCTTGGAAATCTCACATTGAAACTATCTGCAAAAAATTAAATCAATACTCTTATGCACTTTATAACTTAAGAAAAATTGTAAATGAGTCCGTCGTCCTAGTAGCGTACAATGCCTACGTAACATCTACGTAACATCTACTTTACGCTATGGAATTATATACTGGGGAAATTCTACAGATAAACTCATCGCATTCAAGGCACAGAAAAAATGTTTACGATCTGTCTTCAAGCTAAGATCAACTGACAGTTGCTTACCATATTTTAAAAAGTATAAATTACTAACCCTACCATGTCTATATATTTATGAGACAGCAGTATTTGTAAAATCAAACTCACATCTATTTAAAACACTTAAATCGAAACGTCGTAACAATGAGATTTGCGCTAATACACATAACACAGCTTTTTACACAAAAAGTTTTCTAGGCATGGCACCCAGATTATACAATAAAATACCGGAGCCTATAAGAGCAAAACTCAAGCTAAATGATTTTAAAAAATATTTAAATAATTTCCTAAGTCAAAAGGCTTATTATTCCCTTAATGAATACCTAGAAGATAATACAAGATATGTAGATAAATATGTGCTGAATTAGTTTAAATGCACAATTGTATAATATATAGTTATGTTTGTCAGTTTTATATATTATTAAGTACTTACCTATTAATAAGAAATGCCTAATACATAAGAAATATTATAATGTTGTGATGTTTCTAACGTTTTAAATGTCTCTATTAAGTAGCTTGTAATTTAATTTTAAGAAAAGTCTCAATACGAAATTGCAGTTTCGTATGCTTACATGCTATTTGTACGCCGTTAACGGCAAAACATAGAGATCTCTGTACCTATTTTATTTTTACACCATCTATTTTTACACCTATGTTTACAAATAAAAAACTTTGACTTTGACTTTGAAAAGTGTGATCGGGCGAGGCGAACGGGAGTTGAGTGGGGGATATAAGCAAGAGACAGCAGTGCGCGCGCACATTTTCTTTCTCTCTTCCTCTCATAGCCAAATACGCAATACTGAAGTTTCACTTCCGTCGTGTGTTCATAAGCAAACTCGTTTTTTTAATGAGATAATCAGAATGAGAACCAAATTAGTCTAAGAGCGCTGACACCATGGGAGGCCATAGCGACGTCGCTGGCTACGTAGGCATGGCGTGACCTCTGGTTATCCACCGTAGCCAAATGAGGTTGCCAAATAAGTAGCCAGTGGCTACTGAGTCTCAGTCCTGGCGATCAGTTGGCCACTGAGTGAGGGAGGCGTAACTTACTTTTATACACAGCAGCGCCCCGCGGTTTCACCCGCATAAGTCTCGATCCCGTAGGAATATCGGGATAAAAAGTATCCTATGGCCTTTCCCGGGACTTAAACTATCTCTATACGAAACTTCATCTAAATCGGTTCAGCGGTTTAAGCGTGAAGAGCAGAGGAGGTAACAGACAGATAGACAGACACACTTTCGCATTTATAATATTATAGTATGGATATGGATTATGAAAACTGCTTTAATAAAGAAATTCAATAAATCCACACTTGTACGTTCCCAGTGCTGCAGCTGATGATCCTGCAACCCGGAGTAGTCCGCCAGGAATCGGAGCCACCTTCTTTGAAGGCTCTCGTCTGCGACCCTTACATCCTTATCGCGGCAGGTTTGTACCCATTCACTCTTTTGTTTATTTCCTTTTGAGGTACGGAACCCTAAAAATAAACCAGACGGAGTCGACATTTCCTATCTGAATGCCGAACGAGAAGAAATGGCGAAACTCAGGGGTCCAAGTCTCTTTTAAAGTCCAGACATAATCTTGGTCAGATGATGTGAGGACCATGTAGATACCTAAGTGTCTGAAATGGTATTTTGAGGAACGTAAAAAGCAAGCAAGCATTTGTCACTAATCGTGTTGGTCAGCTCAGAACTTGAAGAGCTCAACGACTCGACGAACAATACCAAAGAAAGAACATTTGGGTAGGCCGCGTAAACTACTCAAACTGTCAGTCCAACATTAATAAAAATAACAGAGAAAGAAAAAAGAAAAAAAAATATGACCCACATACCCAGTCCTCACATTCACAATAATTAAAGTAAAATCATACTTTACAAAGTAAATATTCATGTCATTTTGTATATTATAATATTCGTCAATGTCAATGTGTACCTATATAAAGTTTTGCTTATCGATGGTTTCGTATGATAATTAAAATGTCAAGTTTTAATGGACCGATGACATAGTTTTATGTCGATATAGCTCACAGAATGAGCAAGCTGAAGTGGCCATATTAGCCGTATAACCGATGCCCGTTGGGGTAGACGTGTTCTTGAATGGAGACCGCGAATCGGCAAACGTACGGTAGGACGCCGTCAGGCTAAGTGGAGCGACGATCTTCGCAGGATGGCTGGTAGCAGCTAGATGAGAGTTATCAAAAATCGACTTGAATGGCGTGCAATAGGAGAGGCCTGTGTCCAACAGTGGACTGCTGTAAGCTGATGATGAATGGATCGGACAACTGTAGTCTGACGATGAATGGATCGATGACCGGTATGAAACGTTTACTTTCTCTTGACTGTACTTACCTGTCAAAAAGAGTAAACTAGATAAAGTGGATAAGACAGAGATTAAAACCGAAGACGAACTAGCAGGGGATCCGGAGGGGGGTGGAGGGGGGGTTCAGGGATCAGGCCGGAATAAATAAGTATAGGTCTCCCAAAGTGATAATGCGCATAGAAATCTTCGTCACTGTTCGGCAACGGTCGTATTCCCCGAGCGCAAAATGAACAATGCACAAGACTTGCAAAATGCAAGAAACAATGCACTTGCAGTTTGCACAATGCAAGTGCATCTTACGATTCAATGATTCGGGTGTTTCCGGGACTACGACAATTAGCGAAGATCTGCATGCGCATTATTAATTTGGGAATACTATTACTGATGTACAGAGTTATGTGTTGAGCCGACAATGTTGCAAGTTAGATGGATTCAACTTTCTTTTGTTTTTCAGGAGCCATCACCTTTGCTAACGTGGGCATTGCAATGCTGGAACCAAGTCTACCGATCTGGATGGCCGATACTATGGAAGCCCGACGCTGGCAGCAGGGCGTCGCCTTTCTACCGGCCAGCATCTGTTATCTTATTGGTAGGTAGTCAATTAAGGAAGTACGAAAAAACTGGCTCAGTTAAAAGTCGGTTAGAATAGAGCTAAATGTCATGAAATCATTCACGCAATGTAAAGCGCTTGTCTGGGTTCGAACCCACGACCTACAAGTCGTAAGTCGGGGCCGTTACCACCTGGCCAGCACTGCTCACAAAAATCTGTAGTTATTTTAAAATTATTACAATTTCAGGAACGAATCTGTTCGGACCTCTGGGCCACAAGATGGGTCGCTGGCTGGCAGCCTGCTCTGGACTGATCATCATTGGCTTATGTCTTATTCTGGTAAGAGCAACATCATTGGATCAACGTCAACTGCTGAACATGTAAATTTTGGACCACTCCAATAACGGCTCATAGGGTAATTAAATGCCGAAGATCCTCATTGTGGTACCTAGTTATCGCAGTTTAGCTCGCTACCTCTCCGTGTAAAACGAATGCATGCTAATAGACACGCAGACACATGTAACTGAGAATCTATTTATTATTTATATATACTTTATTGTACACCACAAAAATACACAACAAAAAGAATTATCGATAACTAAAAATATACAATGGGCGGCCTTATCGCTTTATTATTGCCTATGTTATTTATTTATTTATTTTTTAAGGGGATTGAAGCTTTTTATATGGAGTCTGGCATTTTTTTTTGTTTGTAATAATCACTCTGAATGTTTAAAATAATCAAACATCTTTGCAACAAGTTACACAAGTTCAAAGAAATAATGATCTCACGTGAACAACTTTGGGGTTTTGTTCTATTATGTTTTCTGGTTGCATTAATGTCAGCTATCGATTTATATAGGTTTTATGCGTGGCCGCCATTTTTAAAGAAAACCAAAATGGCGGACAGGCAGGTAGGCTTCATAGGGTTTCTTTTTTTTGTTTTTTATTTCATTTAAATACGACCCTAGTCGTCGTAGATATTTATTCGTCGATTCATTAGCTGGGCAGGCACAAACCAAGTAATCAAAGGGTTAATTTATAGCACTGTGTGACCTAAACCCACGCTTTTTTTATGGATGGGTAATCATCTAATGACTTCTCCCGCTCTGGGTGGAGCGGAAGGGAGTGTTAGACTCTTACCTACTGACTAAAACCCACCCGTGTTCCTTCCTTAGCCCTTTATGTTCCGGGGCAGCGGTAACCCTTTCGGACAATCCAGCTACCCCGGCAGGCTTCGGCCCTAACGGGCCTCTTCCCTTATGCTGACATCTCTTTGAGGCGCGCGTGGGACACATACGCGCCGTCCGGCACGGGCCCGGTCCTGATCGAACGACCTAAACCCACACTTAAGTCATGCTTTTCTGTGACTTAACTAGTCCATTTTACACAAAAAAGCGTGACTTAGTGTTGGTTTAGGTCACACAGTGCTATAAAATAGTATACGATACGTGTGACTTAATTAGTCTATTATTGCACGGCGTGCATCAATATACCTAAATGCGCACTTACGTCACGTTTTTTTGTAAATATAGACTTCTTAAGTCACAGATAAACGTGACTAAAGTGCGGGTTTAGGGCACAGAATGCTATAATGTACTATTTTTTAAACTTGAACACAATTTAACCCAACAGATCCCCATGGCCCGTAAACTGGAGCACCTGATCATTCCCAACGCTGGCCTCGGCTTTGCTATCGGCATGGTGGACTCTTCAATGATGCCTGAACTCGGCTTCCTAGTGGACATCCGACATGCAGCCGTCTATGGCTCCGTGTACGCTATTGGAGATACCGCTTTTTGTCTTGGATATGCTGTTGGTAAGTTTGTAGCGGTATCTACAACGCCACATGCGAACAACGCGACAAACTGACGTCACGCAAATTCCTGCATCTCGCAAGCAGAGTTTACCGCGCAACATCGGGTATTTGCCCGCCAGACACAACAACCGTCTGGTCGGAGGATCTTCCCTTTTCTATACACAGTCTGGCCATAAATACTGTTACAATTAAAAATAAGAAAGATGTTACGTTTGAATTTGGAATCTGTCATTTTTATACGATTGTTCATTGAGTTTTCTAATTTTGGCGCCAATACATTTTACAATATTTTGCGATATTAAAATGGAGTGGGGTGATAAAGAGAACCGAATCGCCGTGATTGCATTACACAAAGTTGGTATGGAGCCAAATGCAATTTTTAAAACTCTCCTTACGCTTGGTATTTAGTCAAATGTTTGTGTAAGGGCTATTAATAGGTACAATGAGACCTCCTCTGTTTGTGACAGAAAAAGATCTGGCCGTCCACGTAGTGTTTGTACGAAAAAGGTGGTCAAAGCAGTAAGGGAAAGAATTCGAAGAAATCCTGTCCGAAAGCAAAAGATTTTATCTCGGAAGATGAAAATAGCACCCAGAACCATGTCGCGTATTTTAAAAGATGACTTAGGACTTGCAGCCTATAAGAGACGCACTGGTCATTTTTTAACTGATAATTTAAAAAATAATATGGTGGTAAAATCGAAACAACTACTGAAGCGGTACGCAAAGGGAGGTCACAGAAAAATTATGTTTACGGATGAGAAAATCTTTACAATTGAGCAACATTTTAACAAACAAAATGATCGTATTTATGCTCAAAGCCCTAAGGAAGCTTCCCAATTAGTCGACAGAGTGCAACGTGGGCATTATCCGATTTCAGTGATGGTTTGGTGGGGTGTTACCTATGAAGGAGTGACTGAGCCATATTTTTGTGAAAAAGGTATCAAAACATCGACACAAGTGTATCAAGATACCATTCTTGAGAAGGTAGTTAAGCCCCTTAACAACAACATGTTCAATAACCAAGTATGGTCCTTCCAACAAGACTCGGCGCCGGGTCATAAAGCTCGGTCCACGCAGTCTTGGTTGAAAGTGAACGTTTCGGACTTCATCAGAGCTGAAGACTGGCCGTCGTCTAGTCCCGGTCTTAATCCGCTGGATTATGATTTATGGTCAGTTTTAAAGAGTACGGCTTGGTCTAAATGCCATGATAATTTGGAGTCCCTAAAACAATCCATACGATTGGCAGTGAAGAATTTTCCCATGGAAAGAGTGCGTACTTCTATTGATAACTGGCCTCAACGTTTAAAGGACTGTATTGCACCCAATGGAGACCACTTCGAATAAGCTTTTTATATTTTAAATTGTTTTATATTTATGTATTAAACTAACACACTGTAAAAGTAATAAATATTATTTGCAATAAAAAAAAAATATTTTTCTTCGTGACAATATTTATGGCAAGACTAGGTAGAGTATGAACTTTACACCCTGTTCCTCATAGCTCTATAAGTTCTGCATACTTGGTCATCATCATCTGCCTTTTCCCAACTATGTTGGGGTCGGCTTCCAGTCTAACCGGATGTAGCTGAATACCTTTATTATACACGCACAACCTCCACAACCCAGTTACTGGGTAATACGATACCCCTTGGTAAACTGCGGGGTAATTGCGTAACACATAATCAGTGACAATGGATTTCATGTTGACAGTTCAACAACATTCATTGCGTTATTTATGTTGTTAAGCTGACAAATTTTTCGAACATATGAAGCAATGGATTAGCAATATCCTTCAAAATGATTCAGATTGAGGTTGATAGTGTGTTACGCAATTAGGGTGCAGGTTGTCAGACTTTTAGCCCTCTGAGGATCCTTGCCTGCAAAGATTGTCAAAGTCACAGATATAGATACACCTAGATAACACAAGAGCAACTACTTCCCGTGCCAAAAATCGCACCAGCTTACGTACAAAAATCGTAAGCCGCCACTTTCGCGCTCAGTCCTGTGTACTGCTGGCTGGGTGAGCGTGAGCGCTGGCGCTAGGCCCCGGGGGTAGGGCGAGACGGGCGCCGCACGCGGCGGCGTCTTTGAATCGATTTGATTTTCCCATCACTAAATAGTGTTTGTGACGTCATAGTAGGTAGTCAAAAAATGGCACGCTTGGTTTCCATACATATCGTAATACTTGCGTTATCTAGGTCTATCTATATTTGTGGTCAAAGTCGTTCCGGAAGTGGTTCTACTATGTAATGTCATCATCTATTTACTAAAGCTAATGATATAATCAGCCAATAACGTTCCCATTGCTGGGACACAGGCCTCCTCTCAGAGAGAGGGACTAACGATATACTTGTACCATTTTAGGACCAGCTCTCTCCGGCGCCCTGATGAACAGCATCGGCTTTGAGTGGATGCTGGTCATCATCGCAGTCCTCAACTTCGCCTACGCGCCCTGTCTGCTGTTCCTGAGGTCGCCACCAGCTACCAATGAGAAACAGGTGAGCACTGTTAAGATACCCTCCACGATTTATAACTATACCAGATAAGTAGACGTGTCTATCTATGACAAATTCATCTACCACTACCTATCTGGCGTGATCGGGATCAAGACCAATCCCATTCAGCAATAATAAAAAATAAAAAAAACTCATTCAATAGTTATCTTCTGTGCGTTGACATTTTGATAATTATTATTTTCAGAGCCTCATAGCGAGCGACAAATCATCTGTCCGCTACGTGAGCTATCAAAACGAAGAAGAAGAATAAATCCACCACTTTCCGCCATCTTGTTCCCGCCAATGACACCCGCCATTTTGAATTTTAAAACTCGGGAGTTTTTTTTTTTAATGGGGTTTGCTTAAAACGTCCTAGGAGTCAGTTTAAGACGGATAAGGAATATAATATTTATATGTATACTGTAGATTATTGCCCAAAAAAATGTATATTTAAATCATATCTAATATACATATTATATTAGATTATATTTTATGTCTATCCATATACAATATACATATAATTTAGATACTTCTCTGTATTCTTCTGACCAATTTTGCTCTATGACCTGTTGATAAATGTGTGTACATTTTATGCAAATGGCTTGTATAACTAAAAACTATGTATAACTTATCCATGAATACGAGGTTATTAAAAGAACTATCTGTCTGTATGTGTATCTACTGTTGACGATATAATGTAGGTAATTTAAATGAAAATATTTAACTGCATTAAATTAAAGAGATGAAAATCATAGAGTTACCCGCTATTTTCTAATATCTTTAATTAGGTACTCTATATGGCTTTATGACAGCTAAGTAACAAAATTCAAATAAGGATGAAAAGTACCTACCTAAATAAAAAATTGCAAAATTTTGTCAGCCTCTATTTAAAACTATTGTAGTAAAAATCCTATGTGAAAATATACTTAGATCAGGGTGTACATTTTTAACTAAGTGAGTACGTATTTTAAAAATATTTATATATTTTATTTATACTACGCAAAATATGTATATTTATACGTAAAGGTTATATAAAACGTGCTGTCAAAGACCCTTAAGATTTTAAAATTACAAAAACTAAGTAGGTACTTATATAGTTCTTGGTGTAAGTATACATTTTTAATCAAATTGTGACAAATGCAGACTCCTTTTCATCGCTAAGCATTTAAACAAGTACCTAGTTAACTTCAAAATTCATAATTTAATTACTTACAATTTTCTCATTTTTAAAATGACTAAAATCTGGAAACGTAAATAACGGAATTTGCCTAATTTTACTTAGCTAAGTGAGTTCTTATTTATTAAGTGGACGTCAAACTTAGCAATACACAAGACAAAAAAGCCATCTCAACTGCTCTTTTGACTTATAAAAATAAACAAATGTCATCTCAGCTTTTAAATAATTAAAAATAATATATATATATATATATATATATGATATACTATGTGGCTTTTAAACTATACATTTATAATATGACACATATGTACGTAAGCATAATCATAATATACATTTATTTCGCAAAGGTGACTTTGACAATATTTTTCATTGTACATTTTGAAACTAAAATATGTATACAATATGTTTAGACAATAATGACAATATTTTGCATTGAAACTTTTGAGTAAAAAAAAAGTTTAATTTGTCCCAAAAGTTAATTTATATATATATAGTACGCTGTTTTGTAAGTTTCTAAACATTTTTCAGTTTGACAGCAAATTAACATGTAACAAGAATAGAATCTCAAACTCAACTCAAAAACAACTTGAGTTTGAATTTAAAGTTGAATAATTATGTCAGACATTTATTTAAAACTTATTTAATTGGGTAATGGACCAAACGAATGTAGACTTTTGAAATCATTTTTAATACGAGCTTAAAAATGTCTTGTAAATAATGCAATAATGGTTTTGATGACAATATCTATCACAATAATATGCTTAATATATATAATGTACATAAATTGTTCGTGTTTTGAGAATTACTGGTCAATTGTCTTTTTTAAACGGATACTCATAAACGATGAGAGCAGTTTTGGCCCAGTGGTAACGACCGCGACTTACTACTTAGTTGTAGGTCGTGGGTTCAAAACTTCGGACCCAAGCAGGCACTTTACTTTGTGTTAATATCTTTTTTTTACATCGTTCTCTCATATAATTATAAATTCATCATGAATGATGTACTTACCTAACTAATATTTAAACCATGGAGTTTCTTGCCCGTTCTTCTCCATAGGTATCTAATACGCTTTGGAATGGGCAACTAGCTTCATATTTTCTGACTGATCGACTTCTTGATAGTTCAAAAGTGCCTGTATATATATATGCTTTGAGTTTGACTCCTACGGTTTCCTGGCAACCAATCCGTAAAGGCTCGATTTTGCTCTCTTTTGTGATAGGTATTGACCGGTAATTCTAAAAATCTTAAATATACTAACAATGTTTTAGTAGATATTTATAAACGTATTGCTTCGATTTTATAAACTTTACTGTAACGAAGTAATGTATAAAAAAATATATAATAATTTAAGACTTTTGTGTATCAATAATTTAATTTTCATGTAAATATTGCGAATATGAATGGTTGTAAATATAATTCGGTAAGTATATGAATATTACAAAAATATAATAAAATCATTAAATTTTACGTCAAAGGTTTCATTCTGCTGTATCTCTCGTGTAGATTATTTTATTGAGTAATTATTCTGTAGCCAAATCATAATTATGATTTAAATATAATTAAGCATTATTTTGATGTAACTTAAGTTTTTTAAGAGTTTTGTGTCGTGGTAAAGTTGTAAATTATTAGTAAAAGTGGCATTTTTAGCAATAATTCATTATAATGTTATAAGTAGTAAAATATCATCACTCATCCTACAACAATTTTAATAAAGATATCTATTTCAATAGCCATATCTATTCGAAATTCTTACATTGTTGCTTATTAGGAGCCTAAATTAATATAATATTATCAATTTAAAAGTAGAAATATAAAATTAATATTGTGTCTAAATCGTAATCTTGAATTCGATGGACATATTTCTTCATTTGTGTCTTCAGTTAAAATAATATAATATCTAACTGTATTTTATTTTGAAGGACCTATTAGTTATTTTTATTATTTAATATATCTTAAGCCTACGGGGTTATTATCCTCATATCTGTCGGTATATCCTTAATTTCAGTGCGAATATATTATAACTTGATTTCTTCATTTTTCTTGATTTCTTTTTTGCTGTTCCACAAACGCTGCGTGTCCTGTCAGTTGCGCGATACAGGAACTAATGGACCCTAGTGATGGCGCCAAACACGTAGCCGAATTTTGGACCGAGTCCATTTAGATTACCATTGGGACGCTAAAATACACTTGATTTCTTTTAAACAGCATTCAACCATTCATAGGTTCAACCCCTCTAAGGGTTTATTTATAAACGTTGTTTAAAGTTAATTAAGAGACGTCGTTAAATGTATGGTTCAACAAAAAGTTAATTAGTATTTAAATTAAAGCAAAAATGTTGTCTTTTATTTTCACGGGGACACGATAAAGCAAGCGGTGTATGGCTGCATAGTTTGCTTGTGAAAAGTGATGAAAAATGTCCATTTAATTCTTTTTTTTCTTAATAAAATTATCCAATCTTTAAATTATATTACAACTTTTGATGCCATAAAATTCACAGTAGATGAAGCATATATTAATAACGGCACATTAAGCTACCCGAAACTGTCAAATTTTCCCAATCTATTTTGAACCTTATGCTTTAGCGATAAAGTTGTAAATCTATTAAAGAAACTTGACAGGTTGTAGTAGCTTCATGTGCTGGCATCTGTACAGATAGTGCAATCCACGAAGACGCGCCCCACTCTTTTTCCTAATCGTAATATCGCGAGTTAATTCCGCTATTGTTTTGTTTTTTCGATACACGCTAATTACCCACTAAGTAATTAGTGTGTATCGAAAAAACTAAAACACTAGCGGAATGTTGCACACTTGTAGTGTAATAGATTAGGAAGAAGAGTGGGGCGCGTCTTCGTGGATTGCACTATCTATACAACAATCAAACCGAAATATGTAGGTAATCACATAATCTTCCAATGTTAGATGGTAAAATATGTATACTTACAGAAAATATACATATGAATTATATCTTCCTATCTTGAAAGATTTGGGGGAGACCTTTGGCCAGCAGTGGGGCAGAATAAGCTAATTAATATATATATATTATATCTTCACATATATGTACGCTACAAGCATTGCATCGTCTTAATTATCTATTAATCTATGCTTAAAGTTGGACATTTAAATATAAAATAAAAATTTAGTAAATGTATAGAATATTCAACAAATACATGTATAATAGTTCACATTCATATTAATTCGTATATATTTGTAGGAATAATAGAAAGAAAAAAACTGTTATCCGTAGGGAAATATAGAATTAATCTTTTGTAGTATTGTAGGGATATTTATTAACTTAATGTAGTATTTAAGTATTACAATCATTCATATTTGATGATGTTTTATTAACTTTTGCAATAGCTGGGATTGGGTCCTGTAACTGAATTGTGTATTTTTAATCATTGGTCGTATAAAATGAACTGACAAATAATTTACCTTGTTTTAAATGTTTAAAATAAATAGTTTTTATCTGTTTTTAAATGTTTAAAATTAGAATTGTAGTGTTACTGAGTAATGTTGTTATTTTTTGAAGTTATTTTTGTTAAAAAACGCGTAAATATCAACCAAATAAATATATTATAAAAACGATTAGAATTTTAGAAATATAATTATATAGATATTTACAGTCATAATAAATATTTAATTCTTACTTTTAATAAATTGTTAGTATTTTACAATAATAACTTTGAAAAATAACATTTTAATGTAATAAACTATTAAAAAAAAACTAAATGTTAGTAGGTACTGTACAAGAGCCTCGAGCTGAAAGTGTATCCTAGTAATAAAATTCGAAAACTTTGTAAAATAACAAACAATATATTTATATAACATTTAATATATCTACATATACATTAATATCATAAATTTTATACATTTTACCGGGTAATGTGCGAAGTGTTGTACACTTACACGAACTAGCCAGATAAAATGGAACTAATGAGAATTTAGGATAGAAACGTATTTAGAATAGGTATTAAGCGAATTTATAGGATGCCAAAATGTTAATAATTTAATGCTTATTAACGGTAGGTATTTCTAGTAATAATTTACACAGTATTATTAAATGTTAACAGCATTTAAAAAAACATATTTTGTGTCCTTTAGAAAGTAGGCAACGTCGTAAATAGCTCTGTCAAATATTTCGTTGTTTTGATTAGTTATTGTTATTACTGAATGACATTATGACATATCTCTCTTTATTGAACAAATAGGTACAAGCCTCTAAGTTCATATAATCTTTTAATTCATATTTCATTAAATAAACATTCAATAGGATTATAATGAACTTACGAGGGTTATTTTGATGATTATAATGATTATAATTCTGAGTATAAGTCACATTTATTACGATCGTGAATCATATTTTAATCATCAATTCAACCTGACACCGAGCTGAAAATTTAAAAAAACGTTAGAATTTTTTAATTACGCGGATTATTGGTCAAAATAGCAAAATATTTGACAGCTATTGCGACGTTGCCACTCTTGTCTTTTTTATTTTTAAAAGCACTTCGCGCATTAGCCGGGCATTTTGGTAAGCGAAATCCTGTCGCCATTTCGCTAATATTATATAATCCATAAATGTGATAGATTAGTGATATTTTCTGCTTTTTAATTTTTAATATAACTCTAAGTACCTAACTATAATTATTTCAAATATTATATTTGTTAGATGAATGTTAAGCTATAGAATATTGTTTAAAAAATATATGCAATTTGATGTCCGTTATTCATATAATTGATTATGGAGTTCTGAATCTTTTTATACACATTTTCGATATCGATTAATTTGTCATCATTTTGAATCTTTTTTTACTTCTGTGATATATTATTAAGCACATTTTAATATTATTTATGTTTTTAAACTAAGTCAAAGAATGTATTTTGAGACTGTGTTTTAATAGGTACATTTTCCTATTATCAAAACAATTCCTATAAAAAAAAAAACATTGAAATCATTTTATTTCATTGCTTTTACGTATGTATTATATTTTTTAAATCATTTAATATCGCACTCTGAAAAGGTTGAGAATTCCAATATAAATGTAAGTAAGTAATGTTATGTTATTTTTGTAAATGTAAATTTCATTGATGTTATTTTTAAATATGTTATTTAGGTATAACATATCTAGTCCTGCCCTGAATGTCTAAATCTTTAACTTAGGTATAAGTTTATATTATATAAAAATCTTACTGCGCTTGTTCTGATTTAACTTGGCCGAACTTGGCTCTAATTTTCGCGCATTTTTCATCAATATTTCAAAAAAACTTGGCTAAATGTCAACAATCTTGACAACATATCAAAATAAGCCAAAATATCAACCACTTGGCCAACACTTTATCATCATCATTATACCTGATCAGATTTACACGTCATTAAATTAAGCAGTGTTTTTGAGTATCTTGGCCTATTTGATGACAATATAAGAACTTGGCCAGTCGGCCAAGTGCGACGTCCAAGCTATGGAGACAATAATAAGCGCAGTATTGAACGTGTTGGACTATAATTTATTAAAAATGTGGGTATATGAACTAATTTATGGCGTTTTATTTCTCATTTCCATAAAAAACTATTAACAATTTCAAGGGAAAGATCACAAACTAAAGTAACAAAAAGAAAAATGAAACGGAAAATCCTATACGAGACCAAAAGGTTCCTATCTCAGCATGATGCCGCGACATTTAAAAAATAACGGCTATACGGCTTTGGGGTGCGTTCCGAGTTAGGAATGTAATCGATATAATCGATTTGAGCGTGCTAAACGCTATTGTGTCAAATCAAATCATATCAAAGCATTTATTTCAATTAAAGCATGTACAGGCACTTTTGAATTGTCAAAATTAAATAGTCAGTCAGTTAGTCAGAAAGTTGAAGCTAGTTGCCCATTCCAAAACGTAGATCTCTATGGAGAAGAACGGGCAAGAAACTCCATGGACACTCTTTTAAATCAAGATATTACAAAACGCGCCACCATCAGTGAGTCATTTGGTCAGTGGGTCGTCTTAGGGGCGTTATTATCGCAGCAGTGAGTAACGTACCTACTGAAAACTGATATCGCAATAACGCATCCGATATTATCACGGACATGCTCACTTAAATGTCTCACTGATGGTGGCGCGTGTGTTGGATCATTCGGTTCCCTACAAAATGGTTGAACTGGACGATGCTGATCCACGCGTCATGTTCGTGAACGGGCGCCGTCGGTTGAGACTGGTCATCTCTTAACTGCCAAGGCTTAATTTTAATCTTATATTTTGAATTGTTTCGGTCCTGCTAAGTCTGGGGTTTTTTAAAGACCGCTACCGCGGTCTCAGTCGAATTTTAAAGTTTATTTTCAAGTGCGTTAATAAAATCTCCGCTGCGTTCCGTTCTGTCTGCGCTGAGCCTTATACGGTCAGAAATTCGAGCTTCTAATAATAGTTAGGTACAAACGCCAGCATATCAACCTACTACAATCTGTCAAATTTCTTTAATAGATTTTCAACTTTATCGCTAAAGTGTAAGGTTCAAAGTTGATTGGGACAATTTGACAGTTTCGGGTAGCTTGATGTGCTGGCGTCTATATATTTTTTGAATACTACCGTATCTCAAAAACCGAACGACTTGATTTTACTGATTTTATTCATATCCGGATTTTCTTGATACTGTAATACATATAATTATTCTAGTGGACATTTCAAGTAAAAAAAAATAATCATTTTAAATATTTTCTTTATTACTTAATCCTTATTTAAATAACATTTCAATATTGTGGGTTAAAT
This sequence comes from Hydraecia micacea, assembly GCA_914767645.1. NCBI lineage: Eukaryota > Metazoa > Arthropoda > Insecta > Lepidoptera > Noctuidae > Hydraecia > Hydraecia micacea. The sequence goes on from OU611803.1 coordinate 2,431,143, forward strand.
TATAATTTTACATAATACTAAATACACAAAATTGCCCCAGCTAATCACTTTAAACTAAGTTGTTATTCATGTGCTTAAAAAATACCATAGTATATAAAACTTTATTGATTTTAACATTTACATAACGAAAACGATACCCCTTGGTCTGGCGACCGACTGGTTGAAGACAACCAGGTAAGAACCAACGGGTATCATGTCACCCACTAACTGGGTAGTGGAGGTCAGATAGGCAGTCGCTCCATGTAAAATACTGGTATTCAGTTGCATCGACTGGAAGCCTCCCCATAGTTGGGAGAAGGCGAGCATATGAGAACTGCCTCATCACTCGCTGGGCTGGCTCGGTGTGGCAGCTCGAAGGGATTTCTCTAAGCTCCTCAAGGAAGGCGTGATACTACTTCCTAGGTCTTCTACAACACTTGACAGGTATACTGGAAATAGAAAATGAATCATTATTACCTTTCCAGTAGGAAAGGGACGCCAAGGAAATTAACGTTGGCGTGATGACTTAGATACGTTTGAGGCGTCATTTACATCGCCACATGAGATCTTCGCATGACACTGACGTCACGCAAAAAAAGATATCGACACCCATCACGTCTGCAGAGTTTCGCTAGCTAATTGAATTTGATTCAGGATCAAATTAAATTTGTTAGCGAAACTGACGATTCTGAAATCTCTCCTCTGATGATTCTCATGATTCTGAAATGCGTTGTAAATACGAAGGTATTGCACTTTTCTATGAAACAGGAGATTTTTTGAAGTGAAAACTTCTTTAGGCGCGTTGGGCCTTTTTTGAGATGGGAAAAACTATTGAGCTCGCGCCACGGTTACGGTAATCGACACCGCATCGGATGTGTTCAGCTGTCCTCGGAATGTACTCGGTTTCGATATGTCAGTGAGTAATGGCAAAGAATTCTGTTTGTGTTTTGTTTCTACTTCTATCGGCACTCCCGGAGTGCCACTGTATTTTTTTAATGATTTATGAAAATATTCCACGCTAGAGAGGGGTCTAGAATACTCTAGAATCATATGCTGTATCAGTGGCGTGCATAGCATATAGGCATAAAAGCAGTGCCTACCTCGATATATCAACATAAGTCTGTCAATTACATTTTAGTGTGTGTGCCCCACAATGAAGAATCTCACAAAACTATCATACCTAACAAAAAACAAAATCTTCATACAAACACGCGCGGCAGTAGGCAGTCGCCGGACGACCTACTCGGCTCCCGTACTATTCGCACATTGTCATTGGTCTTTACTCGTTCAAGTTAATACGACAGAATTAAAAATCCGTACGTCGCACGCGTAATACCATGACGTTCGACCTTCGCAATTTATCACCCTTATAAGTAGGCATGCCTTACTCTAATAACCACACTTTTGACCTCACTTTTTTTTCTGTTTAGCGACCACGTTTGCCTAGACTAGACCCGGTCTACTGCCTACCTATTTTGAAAACCAATGCACGCCACTATGCTGAATTCATGGCTAGTTTGCGCACTGGTTAAAATCTTTATCCTGTATAGAGAAATCCTTGAAATAAAGTAATAAACAAGTTTAGCTAAATCTTACCGATATCATTGAGACATCGCTTCGTTCCCAAGGCGTCCATGTTTCTTATATTCAGGATTTTCTCAGCATACACTTCACAAGTATGTGTGCATACCTGTAAATAATAAATTTCACTTGGTGTATCGTGTGACTTTGTATGTGCTAAATAAATTTATTTTCTTTTCTTTCTTTCTTTTCTTTCTTTCTTTCTTTTCTTTCTTTCTTTTCTTTCTTTCTTTTCTTTCTTTAAAAAGGTGAAATTGTGACTTACCTCAGATAAGAACTGTAGTGGCGCCTGTTTTTCTGACAAATGCATCTCCAGATGCTGTGGCAATGTCATCAGGTACTGCCCAATCTAAAAGAAAAAAAAATAATATCATCATCATCATCATCATCAGCCTATAGCAGTCCACTGCTGGACTTACGCCTCTCTTATTGCACGTAATAGATTATCCTTATTAAAGGTATTGTTATTTGTTATCATGAGTATTACTTTTACTGTTAAAAGTTGATAAAATTGTTTTTTTTTTAATCAAAATTTTCCTTTCCACTATCATTACAGGTGTATACCTAATGCGACAACGTGGTCTTAAAATTAACTTAAGTACTTACAATTTAAAACTATGAAACGCGTAAAAAACTAGTAGTAAAGACGCCAGAACATCAAGCTACCCGAAACTGTAAAATTTTCCCAATCAACTTTGAACCTTATGCTTTAGCGATAAAGTTGAAAATCTATTAAAGAAATTTGACAGAGTAGCTTGATGTGCTGGCGTCTGTACCTTATAATTACTCACATCTAAAAATAATATTATGTAATAATTTCCTTAAAACTCAAACTCAAAGCATTTATTTCAATTGAACCATTTACTCGTACAGGCAGTTCATGGACACTCTTTTAAATTATATTAACGCGAAAGCTTTTTTTTTACATATTTCTCACATATAATTATAAATTCAAAATAAATGATGTAACTAATATTTTTGTAAAAATATAATTTAAAAGTGTCCATGGAGTTTCTTGCCCGTTCTTCTCCATAGATACCTACGCTTTGGAATGGGAAACTAGCTTCATTTTTTTTGACTGACCGACGCTTGACAATTCAAAAGTGCCTGTAAATGTTTTAATTGAAATAAATGCTTTGAGTTTGAGTGATGTTTTGTATTAACCTAAAACTTGTAACAAGTATGTAATACCTAATATAAATAATTCAATATTTTTTTTTAATTATTTCAGTATGTCTGTAAAAGTGACTTGTTAAAATATTAAGGACATACGGAACCCTAATAATGCAGCAAAACCGAAAATATTCCAAACGGATATCCACCTTTTATGTCGTTGATATTTTGGATGACGGTAGATAGAAACGTCAAAGTTGTTTGTTCACGCCTATAAAAGGGGGAGCTCCGAGTGGCGGGGATCAGTCTTGTTCGAGACATCGACCGGAACGGAGCTCCGGCTTGCAGGTAAAAGGTATGTTATTTTATTGCTATTATATACTATGATATGATGATTACTATTATGTGTTCCGTTTGACGTCCGAAGTCCATTATGAGAGAGTGCACGCTTCGTTCCATGAACAGCTGCTAGTTGTCCTTACTTTTCCGCCTCGTAATCGCACCACTAGCGCCCCCCAGCGTCATATCTGTGAACTACTTTCAAAAACCGCATACAAGCCGCCATGATGAAGTGTTATGTCATTGTTGCGTCGTTTTCCGAACTGTGCGCAGCTTTGTTAGATTGTCAGTTATATCGTATAAAGCGATATTTTTTATTTTTAGAACTTTGAGATTAAAGTAAAAGTTCATTAGATTAGTATTTTAATAACTTAAATTAATTTTCCGTCTCGTGAACTGTGTTTATTTTAAAACAAAATGGACGGTGAAACTATCGCGCCAAACGATACTTCGCGGAAAAGGACACGGAGTTCGAGTTCTTCATCGTCATCAAAAGGAGGTGATACGGTGTCATCGGAGAGCGATGTAGGTGATCCGGCGCCACGAAAACGCCCCCGTCAGGTACGCGAGCGCTCCCTCTCGCAAGATTCCGAACTGGATCGCAGGTTTGATCTACTATCCCAGCAGTTGGTGAGTCATGTTAATAATGTTTTAACAAATTATATGATCGCAAATAGTGCCCCATTAGCACAAAGCCTAACCGCCACGCAAAATATTGGCACCGCGTTACCTTCAACATCGACTGTTCCTACCCTCAATTTACAAGAAAATTTCTTACGTCCGCCGCAGCTTACCCCTTGCTTAGAAAATATTGCAAATCTAGACGTTTCCGTTAAGGAACCTAGTGTACCTAAAGCAAATCCAGAACGTGTAACGAAAATAGCAGAAATGCAGAGGTTCGACTCCCCTGATTGGAATGCTGTACGTTACACAGAAGTACAGAAAAAATATGTAGCTTTTCCTAGTTTTGTCGAATTAAAAGTAAATGAAGAATTGCGGCGTTTCGAAGATCCATTTTCACCATTAAGATGGTTTCAAATGGAACGCAGTTTTGCGGCGTTATGTAATGCTTTCCTAACTCAAAACGAGCACGTGAACGCGGCATTACAGAAACTAATTGATTGGTCTGCAAATTCGAACGTCCAATTATCTTCAACTAACCTCTATGACAAACTAAAAGAATTGTTTGGTGCTGAGTCATCTTATAAAACGGTATCTCATGATATTCTCCAAATTATTTGCGGTAAACGAGCTGAGGTCATAGAGACGCGGCGCCGATCGTTATTGAAAAACGTTAAAAGTAAATACATACGCGACGACATAGAAAAAATTCCACCCTCAATCGAATATATATTCAATCCTCAAAATTTATCGCACTACCTACAAAAAATTGGGGGTATAGAAAAATTAGAAAAACAAAATAATAGTGCGGGAACTAGTCGTCCGATATCTTTAGAGCCTTCGACGTCTTTTCAAGATAATACTTTTCGTTCGCGACAAAACAAACCGAAGCGAAACGACAAAAAAGACAACAAACGAAATTACGATTTCTCTTCAAAAAAGAAGGGGGGGCGAAAAGATAAGAACGGGAAGCGAGCAGGACATAAGCATAAATGACTATTTAATACCGAGATTTTGGGGCGGCTGTCTTCAGCATTATATAGAAATATGGAATCGTTTCGACCCTCCAAAGACTATTTTAAAAATGATATCGGGAGCTCGTATCCCCTTCAATCAGGCACCGCCCTTAATTCTACCTACTTTGGACAACCTGTCAAAATTTCAAACCCCTGTTTCGGAAAAAATGACACTGGAAATTCGCAAGATGATTCAAGAACGAGTGTTAGAACCTGCTCCTTCGACGCCATCGTTCATTTGCCCCCTTTTCATGATCACAAAGAGCAATGGCAAAACTCGAGTGATATTCAACTTGAAAGCACTAAATTTATACATGGAACCAAAGCATTTCCATCTTTTCCACCATCAACAAATGCCTTTGTTTCTGCAACAAGGCGACTGGATGGTCAAGTTGGACCTCAGCCAGGCCTATTATCACCTCTCAATACGCACAGAACACAGGCGCTTTTTGCGCATCAGCTACGATGGTCAACTTCTGCAGATGACATGTCTACCGTTCGGCCTGGCTGCTGCTCCCAGAATGTTTGCTACTATAACAAACTGGACTGCAGAATACCTTCGCACAAAAGGTCTGCGCCTCGTCGTGTATCTAGACGACTATTTATTAGTCCACCAGAACAAGGAAGTACTCAGCACGCATCTAAACATAGCTGTACGCTTCTTGTCCAGTCTGGGCTGGTGTGTAAATCACGAGAAATCGATCACCAGGCCAACGAGGTCGATCGAATATCTCGGCATCGATTGGGACACCCAAACAAACTGCAAGTCCCTACCACCAGAGAAGGTAAGAAAAATTCGACAGATCCTCTCGACCAGACTCGCAGCGGGCAGTTGGACCCTCAAGCAGGCGCAACGCCTTTTAGGGTTTCTCAACTTTGCGTCCTTCATCACCCACCGGGGAAGGATGCATTGCCGTGCGCTACAATGTCACATCAAAATACTGCGTCAAAATCCTCTCGGAGCAGTACAGCTGACACAAGACGTTCGCCAAGAACTCGAGTGGTGGATGGAGAATGTAGGTCAAAAGACAGCAATTCACACAGATGTGCTACCCACAAACTTTGTCATCACGGACGCTTCCGACATTCTGTGGGGTGCCCTAGTCAACAACAAGAAGGTACAAGGTGCATGGCAACCCGACCAGAAAAAATGGCATTGCAATCTCAAAGAGATGTACGCTGTAATTGCTGTGTTGTCGAAGGAATCCAGAGCCCTCCGGGACTCCAGGATCATTTTACAAACCGACAACAAGACAGTGGTTTCGTACATTCAGAAGGAAGGCGGCACGAAATCACACCGATTGATGAAATTGACGCGGGAATTGTTGACTCTGATAGACGACCTCAATGTTATACTGATCCCTCATCACCTACCAGGGGTGTACAACACCGAAGCCGATCACTTGTCGCGAAATCGCGCCGGCAGCGAGTGGCACCTGCAGGTGGCAGCAACCTCAAAGATATTTCAGACTTGGGGAAAACCGGACATAGACTTGTTCGCGTCACAAACCGCACACGTCGTGATAAATTACGTTTCTCTAGATTCTTCAGACTCCAACGCCTGTTATCACGACGCGTTCAGCAGATACTGGCGATACGACCTCGCATGGGTGTTTCCACCGCCGGCGTTGCTTCCACGAGTTCTTCACCACCTCAACTCGGCATCAGGTCGGTACATAATAGTAGCACCCAAGTGGAAGAAACCCTTTTGGCGACCAGACCTGAAAAATCGATCCTTGGTACGGCCGCTGAAGATCAGAGACCTGAAGAAGACCTTGGTGGACACGGTGACCGGCCAACCACCAGCTCATGTCAAAGATCTGCAGTTGGAAGCCTGGCTCATTTCGGCTGGGACACCATGACAAGCGATTGGTCTCCACAAGAGAAAGATCTTCTTTTATCTTGCTGGCGACCTTCAACTCTTAAAACTTACACACCTATTTGGGGAAAGTGGTCTTTGTGGTGTAGTCAAAATAATGTAAACTTCCGAACACCAAAGCCGACAGATGTTGCGAAATATCTAGCATATCTATATCTCAATCACAAGTTAGCTTACAGAACTATTCTTGTTCACAAGTCAGTTATCGCATCTATTTGTGAAACTACTTCAAATATTAAAATTTCTTCTAGTCACATTGTTAAGCACATTTTGAAAGCAATTTCAATTGCAAAGCCGTTGCCACCTAAGGTGCCCACATGGGACGCCAGGGAATTAATTACTTATTTAAAAGATAAAACTCCTTGCATCAATAGTTTGTATGAGGTGTCTAAGCGAACGGCGACTATTTTATTATTATGTTCGGGACGTCGTGTACACGACCTATCCCTTTTGCATATTGACTGTGATCATTTTGTAGATAACGGTAATTCCATAACTTTACACCCGGTGTTCGGGTCAAAGACGGATAGTGCGACTTTCCAGCAATCCAGTTGGGTTTTGCTGGCATCCCAAGATCAAAATACAAATCCATTGTATTGGCTCCGCACGTTAATAAATTTATCAAAGGAAAGACGGGGTACCTTAAAAAATTTGTTCATAACTACTAGAGATCCCATTAGAGCAGCCACACCAACTATAATCGGTGGTTGGGTAAAACGTGATCTATCTGATGCTGGAATACAAGCCTCTCCAGGTAGTTTTAGATCGGCTGTCTCATCGTTAAATTGGCTAGAAAATTACCCTATAAATGACATATTATCCAAGGCAAACTGGAGACATGAATCAACTTTCAGAAAATTTTACCGTAAAGAAATCAGATCTAATAACGAAATGTCCTCAGTGAATTCGTTATCAATATTATTTCAAGTCCCCAATTGATTCTAAGTTAACCGATGTACCTATCAAATCAAATTGATTCAGTTTAAAATTATTACTCATGAAGATATTGCACGATTGCTTACTTACTTACGTTTATATAATTATACTGCCAGTGCTATGGCTACATTTTTGTTCATATTTAAAACCTGTGTATATAAAGGTACCTAAGGTATAAAATGGTGATTAAAAATATGATTGGTTTATAATTCACATTGTTGCTTTTCATTCATACAATCCACCAGGAGATAACAAACATATCTCTCATAATGGACTTCGGACGTCAAACGGAACACATAATATTAAAATTTTACCTTCGAATAAAATTTGTATTATGTTTCCTAAGACGTCCGAAGTCCAGGTAAGGTCTTCCTGGTGCATACCTACCTATCTTTGCATCATTATGAGCCCAACAATGACATAACACTTCATCATGGCGGCTTGTATGCGGTTTTTGAAAGTAGTTCACAGATATGACGCTGGGGGGCGCTAGTGGTGCGATTACGAGGCGGAAAAGTAAGGACAACTAGCAGCTGTTCATGGAACGAAGCGTGCACTCTCTCATAATGGACTTCGGACGTCTTAGGAAACATAATACAAATTTTATTCGAAGGTAAAATTTTAATATTTTTGAATGTTTGTTGTGTTACTATTTTTATTATGTTTGATTGTTGTTATGTTGCTGTTATTCCGAGTTTTCTTGGACCGTTGTCCAAGAGATACAATTAATTGTTTTTAAAATAACGATAATTTATGGCAATATAATAAAGGAGACATGCAATAAACGTATGGGGCTTGGTACTAAAATAATTGAAAATTTAAACGGCCTTCTGAGCTTTATAGGCTGAACGAGGGTAGTTATTTTGATGTCTTTGGGATTTTCATTATTTTTTACAGCCGCCCGTTTATTTTTCAACAAGTGTTGAATAATAAAATGCTTGCATCACCAACTACAAACATTATTTATAACGACTGAAGGACATGTATCCATGGTCATGAATAAAGCTTAAAAAAACACATTATTTATATTCTAGGGTTGGCAGCCCTGTGGCAAATGACGTGCCAATGAAAATGTCGGTCAGCACTGCTGACTGACATTGTCAAATTCATATTCAAAGCATTTATTTCAATTAAACCATGTACAGACACTTTTGAATTGCCAAAAATAAATAGTCGGTCAGTTAGTCAGAAAGTTGAAGCTGGTTGCCCATTCCAAAACGTAGCTCTCTATGGAGAATAACGGGCAAGAAACTCCATGGACACTCTTTTAAATCAAAATATTACAAAATCCTGGGTACGGGAGGGTTGTCATTGTCAATAATTATCATAGAGATAAGTGGCTATCTACATACTAAACTTGTACTTTAAGTACATTAATACATTTGTTGACGTATTTTTCTACATACAAAAACACTTCGTCTCGCGGACTTATACCAGTGATTGTTTTTATTTTATTTCAACGTCATTCTGACATTTGCAGACTTGATCATTTGATCTTTTTTCACACGTTTTGATAGCTCCAATTCCATGGAGATGCAGGTAAAATTATAATAAAATCTCAAAGTATTTAACCGGTAGAATCCGTAATTACCGAAACAATGAAAAAGCCATTGTGTCTCGCGTGGATCTACGTTCCGGCATACGAAGGGTTAATTGAAGCGGAAACTTTAACCACATAATATGATTCTCAGCCTAGTTTGAATAAATACTTTTTCATTTTGATGGCCAAGGTTAGGCTAAAGAAACCAGGGCCGTCCGAATGCGCGCTGCGACATCCAACAAACGTCCCCCAACACCCTCGGGACCTGTGTATGTCGTCTGGAAGAGAGCGTTTTCCGCCCTCCGCAAGGTCCAGCACGTCTGCTGCAGCTCGGGAGAGTACCTACCTACCTCCCCCCCCCCCCCCACTCTACCTCCCTTACCTTTTTTTTTTTGGATGGTAAATCATCTAATGACTCCTCCCGCTCTGGTTGGAGCGGAAGAGTGTCAGACTCTTACTGACTAAAACCCACCCGTGTTCCTTCCTTAGCCCTTTATGTTCCGGGGCAGCGGTAACCCTTTCGGACGATCCCGCTACCCCGGACCTCCCTTACCTCAGTAATATATTCTTGTGGAGACAAGGCGAAATCAGGCAGATCCGTCGATAACGCGTCGTTGTTGTTCCAAACTGACAACTGTGGTATTTTCTCTGTAACAATAAAATTTGTGGTAAGGCGAAAGCGCCAGGGTAGCCCGCGAAATTCAATATTTTTTAAAAGTTTTTTGCAATTTGCTGGTCAGTATTAAGTCGTAAGTTGATTAAAATATGATTCGCGACCGTAACAAATATGTATTTACAGAATTATAATAAAAAAAAATCCGCTGTTTCCTACCTTTATGTTCGCATAACTCGTCAAAATGTAGGGAAAAGCGGATTTTTTTTCGCGATTTCTTGTTTGGTCCCATAGTAAAAGTTGTTCATAATGATGAGTACAATGACCACTTAAGAGGTAAACGTTGATTAAAATTTCACCCTGTAAGTATAAACATCCGAATTGAGAACCTCTTCCTTTTTTGAAGTCGGTTAAAAAGTAGCATTGCTGTCGCTCCCGTGTGCGCGTCGTCCAAATCTTGGCGAGGAGACGGCGACAGAGGCAAAAATGTTGGTAGGCAACTATGTTGCTCGTGGGCGCCCTAAGATATTTTTCATAGCCTTACCTAGTTGAACATCAATAGGATTCCTCAATATAGCTCTGGCCAAGCTCCTGAGCTGTTCTTTAGTGCGTCTGAGGGCGGCAGCGGAGGCCGGGGGCTCCGCCCTAAAGGCAGACAGGCGCTGTCGCACATCCGCTTCCAGTAAGAGGGTAGGCAGGTCGTGTAGGGGATCCGAGTCTTTAGATTCTAGAAAAAAATTCGATACATTCATTAATCATCTGCCGAGCCGTTTCTCAACTATGTTGGGGTCGGCTTCCAGTCTAACCGGATACAGCTGAATACCAGTATTTTACATGGAGCGACTGCCTATCTGACCTCCACAACCCAGTTACTGGGTAATACGATACCCCTTGGTAAGACTGGTTGTCAAACTTTCGCTGTCAAAGATCCACGAATGACAGCCGGGACCAACGGCTTATCGTGCTTTCCGAGGCACTGAGGGGTCGTATGTAAAGATGATCACCCATCCACAGACCAACCGCGGCAAGCGTAGCTTAACCTGATCGAACGAACCATGCGGTTGTTATGACTTAGCCACGAGACACACTAAGACTGTTACAATTTTATCAATACAAAGTTCCTCCTAAAAGATGTGCATTTTAAAGAGATGGACTTTAAAGCTGTTTTAAAATTAGTCTTCTGGACTGACCTTCCACGTCCTTCAGCTCGGCCAAGGTCTTCAAGATGTTAGCCGCAGCCGTCTGCAGCATCAGCGACGCGGGGAAGCTGGTGGAGAGGACGCCGGTGACCTGGCCGGCCGATGCCGAAGATAGGAACGTGGACTCTATGCGGCGACTGTGTGCCGAAATTAGGTTCGATAGGGAGGAGGTGAAGTTCTGGAAAAGGGGGCGTACATTGTGGTGTTAAATATGGTTGAGGAACTATCGGCCAACAGTCTGTCAACTAACGCGCAACTATCTGGCAACTAAAACCAAGCTTTGGGACAACTGTCGCTCAACGATTAGTTAACTATGCGTCAACGTCGACAGAAGCAACTGCAACCATCGACGAGTGTTGACGCCCACCTTCGACGCGTCCCCGGCAGCGACACCCGTCGACGTGTCACTCGTTTGTATGAGCACCATGGTTTAGCCGCCGCACAGCTATGGGTTAACAATTGGCAAAATATGGGTCAACTATCGCTGAACTATGGATCAACTGCCACCCAACTAAGATCAACTGTCACCCAACTAAGATCAACTGCCACCCAACTAAGATCAACTGTCACCCAACTAAGATCAACTGCCACCCAACTAAGATCAACTGTCGCCCAACTAAGATCAACTGTCACCCAACTAAGATCAACTGCCACCCAACTAAGATCAACTGTCACCCAACTAAGATCAACTGTCACCCAACTAAGATCAACTGCCACCCAACTAAGATCAACTGTCACCCAACTAAGATCAACTGTCACCCAACTAAGATCAACTGTCACCCAACTAAGATCAACTGTCACCCAACTAAGATCAACTGTCACCCAACTAAGATCAACTGCCACCCAACTAAGATCAACTGTCACCCAACTAAGGATCAACTCTCGAACTCGAAGCATTTATTTCAAATAAACCTTTGAATTGTCAGAGTCGGTCAGTTAGTTAAAAAGTTGAAGCTAGTTGCCCATTCCAAAACGTAGATCTCTATGGTGAAGAACGGGCAAGAAACTCCAAGGACGCTCTTTTACCCAACTATGGTCAACTGTCGGCCAACTATCGCGCAACTTTTACACTCACCTCGACGGCCGGCATATAGAAGACGTACAGCGCGTCGCCCGCGATCTTCTTAGCCCTGCTGTGCGCGGCTGATAGCCAACCCTCACAGCGCTCCGACACAGTCAGGATAGCTCTCGATAGTTCTAGAAGATCTTCCTGTAACATTTGGGAAAGTAACTTTAAGGGTCAGATCACACCGAGATGGCAGCGAAGCGGCGAGCAGTTTCAGTGTCATATAATTTTAAACTTTATCTTCATTACTATAATACATAGTATCGCTTGAGAAACTTGAAAAGGTTGTCCGACGACTCGAGTTTCTCAAGCGACAATATGTATTATAATAATGAAGATAAAGTTTAAAATTATATGACACTGAAACTGCTCGCCGCTTCGCTGCCATCTCGGTGTGATTTGACCCTAAGGGGGATGCGCTAAGGTAGCCGGCGGAATTCAAAGGAGTTTGAAGGTCCGTGGTATACGTACAGTCGCGCCATTTTGTTTTTTTTTTTTTTTCAAAATGGCGGCCTCGCGTGAAGCCTATTTATTTATTATAGGTGTCGTGCTTCGACAGCTGACATCAATGCTAACAGAAAACATAATAAGACCAAACCAGTGTCACGTTTCGGAGATATTAAAATTAACGTTCAAAGTTCGTGACATCCATATTTTTTTAATTTGCTTACATCTTGTTGCATAGATATGGTTGATTACACACAACACACTCACACATTCACATTAACTTTCAGAGTTATTATTTCCAACGTGTGTTTTTACGAAAACATTAACCTTTTAAGCGCTTGGCTAAATATTCATTGCCGTGCCCCTAGCGCGCGGCTACAAATCGATAAAATAATACCTACAAATAAATAAGGAGGAGAAATCGTTGTATTGATTAAAAAATTGTCAAAAAGTTTTTTTCTCTATTTAATAATGGTTTTAGTTGTACCACGCAGTTAATAGGAGAAAAATAAAACGAAAAAATCATGCATGTCCTTGTCGCATAAATACGACACGAGCGGCAGGGGCACGGAAATATGTGTCGCATAAATGCGACACAAGCGGTTAAAAGGTTGAAAACTTGTTTCCGTAAAAAAATTACAATTACAATTGGAATTTTGACCGTCAATATCTTCGTAAACAGAAGGTTCCCAGGTATGGTCCAGTACAAACAAATGATCACAATGACGGGGAGTACAAATGACTCTCGGCTTCGTTAAGTGTCTCTTTACACCCGTTTTTTTATTATTTTTTTTTTGGATGGGAAATCATCTAATGACTCCTCCCGCTCTGGGTGGAGCGGAAGGGAGTGTCAGACTCTTACTGACTAAAACCCACCCGTGTTCCTTCCTTAGCCCTTTAATGAACATACCTGATTTAGTTGTGGATCATTTAGATTATCAAGTAGCAGTTGTGATTGTAACTCTGTGTATTTCGGTAACAGCTCTCTGAGCGGCGCGTACGCAGCCCGACCGAACTCTCTAATAGTCGCCGGCAGTAGGGTTTCTGTAATAGATACAAAGAACTTAACATAACGCTTGTAGGGACCAAGGGTAGGCAGAGGTGTTTTATGTCGCTACGAATTGATTGATAATTTCCGCGCGTAAGGTCCGACCGCGCCAAATTTGCCAAAGATGTAAACAACAATAGCCGCTCGAAATTTAATAAAATCGATAAACAAGAATTTTTATTTTAAGTAATGTTAGTTTTCGTCTAAATCTCCGAGCTAACTAGACGAAAACAAACATTACTTAAAATAAAATAGAATAGAATACTCTTTATTATGTACACCATATAAAATACAGACATAAATATAGAAATTTTGCAATGAGTGACACAATGGGCGGTCTTATCGCTACGGGCGATCAAAAAATAAATACTCTTGATAAACAAGAGTATTTTTTTTTTTAATTAAATTTCGAGCGGCCATTGTTGTTTACATATTTGGCAAATTTGGCGCGGTCGGACTTTACCTCTAAGGGGGTGCCTTTAACTTAAATTTCATTATTAAAAAAAAAACTTTGTTTCGGAACAATAAAACAAGACTACGGGCTGAGGGGCGTATGGCTAAGTAATAACAGCCGCACGGGTCGATCGGTCAGTTAAGCTACGCTTGCTGCGGTTGGTTCGTGGATCGGTGACCATCTTCATATACAAAGACCCCCTCCGTGCCTCGGAAAGCACGTTAAGCCGTTGGTCCCGGCTGTCATTCGTGGATCTTTGACAGTCGTTACGGGTCGTCAGAAGTCCAAAAGTCTGACAACCAGTCTTACCAAGGGGTATCGTATTACCCAGTAACTGGGTTGTGGAAGTCAGATAGGCAGTCGCCCCATATAAAATACTGGTATTCAGCTGCATCCGGTTCGACTGGATGCCGGCCCCAATATAGTTGGGAAAAGGCTAGGCAGATGAAAGGGCTGATTTTTCCAACGACTTTTTCTTTCAATCGACATATGAATAGCGAAATAGTTTTGAAATCACGAATGCTAGTCAATAATATTAGAATGACTGACCTTTGTTCTGCCTAGGCGCATCGATGACACCTTGAATGCAAGTGATGAAGTCATCTATATCGGTCCTCAAATCCGTCAGCAACAATATACCTTCCTCTGGAGACGAACACAACTTCAGGTTCGCTGAAACTACCTGAAAAAGGGGATTGAAGATTTTTATATGGAGGGTGGCATACTGTCGCGCCATGTTTTTTTTTCAAAATGGCGGGCACGCTGTAGCCTTTATACAGGGTGACTGGTAATTAGTGACCGATACTTAAACACGTGATTGTACTCATTATAACAAACAACTTTTACTATGGGACCAAACCTGAAATCACGAAAAAAAAATCAGCTGTTCCCTACATTTTGACGAGTTATACGAACATAGATGTAGGGAACGGCTGATTTTTTTGTTTCGCGATTTCAAGTTTGGTCCCATAGTAAAAGTTGTTTGTTATCATGAATACAATCACGTGTTTAGGTATCGGTCACTAATTACCAGTCACCCTATATAAATCGATAGCTGACGTTAATGCAAACAGAAATCGTCATGTTTCTGAGATATTAACGTTCAAACTTGATCAGAAGGCCTATTCTCGTAATTTAAAACGGTCAAAATCTAGTCGCAGTCTCATCTCGGCGACAAACAAATGTCAAAAACTTGGCAAAATGTAGGGAAATTAGAGGTATTTTTGACAGATTGAGACTGAGATCAGACTGTGAACGTTCTTAAAATTACGAGAGTTGCCCCTCTGTAGTTTTTATTGTGTTACCTTAGTCGGGGCAGGTTCCAGAGAGAGAAGCAAGTCTGTGTATAGTCTTATCAATTCTGCTAGTGGAGTTTCCGATTTCAATACGTTTGTCAACCAATCAACCTGCAACAGAAACTCAACTTTATTTCTTTACGGATAAGGTGCAGTGATCTGAAAAAAGGTTATGGAAACTTGGAATATGGCAATGGAAATCTATTCTATGTATCCACACTAATATTATAAAATTCGAAAGTGTCTGTCTGTTACCTCTTCACGCTTAAACCGCTGAACCGATTTAGATGAAATTTGGTATAGAGATAGTTTGAGTCCCGGGAAACGACAAAGGATTAGTTTTTATCCCGATATTCCCACGGGATCGACACTTATGTATGCGGGTGAAACCGCGGGGCGCAGCTAGTACTTATACTATAAAGAAAACACATTTTATACGACACTACAATGATTGCTGTTGGGGGGTGGGGGGTACCAAAACGGCTATCATCCTTTGGACGATTTTTAGTAGTATTCTACTGACCTGTCTCCCAGCTTCGCTCGCCAACAGCCTGGTAAGAGCAGACAGCGTGTGCGCATCAAGTCGTCTCCACGCCGTCGCGAGCCGAGCGGCCGCCGCGCGTCGCCAGCAACGGCACACTGACACCGCTCGGCCCATGCCGCTGAACACTGCCACGTACGTCGCGGTCCGCTCTACAGGGAAACATTTAACAGATCCTCTAAAAAACTTCTTTTAAATTAGCTAGAGAAACTCCGCGAACGTGATGGGAACCGCGTGATATTTGATATGTCCTGTGGTTTATGGTGTCCATTAGCAGTCATTCAGCCGACCACATAACTGCTTTATAAATATCCAATTTAGTTACCGGGAAACATTTAACAGATCCTCTAAAAACTCGACTTTTTTAAATTAATGAACCTCTAAAAACATTATGAGCTTTTAATGATACATAGATACTTTTTTATTATAAAGGGTCAGATTAAATCAGCTAGCGAAACTCTGCGAACGTGATGGGAACCGATATCTAAACACGATAAAACAAAAAAGAAATTAATATGTTGATTTTTTTTTTGTGTGGTCATCGACCGTTATTATGAGTCTCGTACTTACAAGTACAATCACTAACAGCTCCTAAGAAAAAACATCAATATTTTTTTTTATAATTTTTAGGTATCGATACCTATCATGCCTGCAGAGTTTTCACTCATACTCTATAGAAAAGGGAGGATCCTCCGACTAGACGGGTGTCGTGTCGTGTGGGCCTGTCCGACGATTGGTGTCGGGACGTTGTAGGTATATATGCTAGTCGCGCGGTAAACTTCGCTTGCGCGATGCAGGATTTTGCGAGACGTCAGTGAGATGCGTAGTTCGCATGTGGCGTTGTAGATGGCGCCACAGACACGCTAATAAGAAGAGGTAAACTAAATATGAAAGGACGTTAGGATTCCTTACCGGGGTCCATTTGTGTCAGAGCCTCAATCAGAGGTGGGCTTATAGCTGCCTCAAGTCTGTTATATAATGTCTCCAGTTGCAAACGCTTATTTTCGTAGTCAGGCGCATCACTAAGTACCTGCAGAACATAAAATTAAACTCTTCTTTACTCGGTGCGACATCTGCCTCCCTTTTCCCAGCTATTTTGGGGTCGGCTTCCAGTCTAACCGGTTGCAGCTGAATACCAGTATTTTACATGGAGCCACTGCCTGCCTGACCTCCACAACCCAGTTACTGGATAACACGATATCTCTTGGTATGACTGGTTGTAAGACTTGCGAGTTTTCGACGTCTCGTAAACACTATCAACGATTTACGAATGGCAGCCGGGACCAGGTTTTTTTTATTTCAATATTCTCACCTCAAGACTGGCGGTCATAGCGGAGACTTGTTCTGCCAATTCAGCTAACTTGTCTGCTTGTGTGGGTACCCCTGACTCCAGGATGTCTTCTAAGGAAGAGGCTAGAGCCGCCCATTTGTCAGCCTCGCGAAGTGCTGATGCAGCGTCCTGTGGAAGATGCTCTTTAGCTTTTATGGGCGCCTAGTATATACACAATCAGGCTATACTGTTCCCACTGCTGGGATACAGGCCTCCTCTCTGTGAGAGGGAGTGCGCCATAATCAACCACGCGGGCCCAGTGCGGATCAGTGGATGCCACATGCCTCGCTCCGAGTTATTTGGTTCTAGGACATGCCAGTTTTCTCACGATGTTCGGGCAGGTTACACACATGGATGAGTTTCCACTTCAAGGAGATCGGCAGATCACTCTTAGGTGAGACAAAGTTCATTAAAAACTGACTAGAATCAGGTTCAAGTGAATTTTTTTTTGTATTCTGGTCTTTGTCATGCAAACATTGTGCTAGCAATATATTCCTTACCTCCAACCGACTCTTCAGCTGATCAATCTTCTGCAAGCTCTCTATTGAGTGTCCGGTCTGCTCCTCAACGCTCTGCACCTTCTGTTCCAAAGACAATAACTTCTGCTGAAGCATGGCTCCTTCCAGTTGAAGAGATGACGCATCTTGCAGGATTCTAGGGATGGAACTCACTATCTGAAATGGGGAATATATCTTACACTGATGTTCTCAAGAGGCTAGGAGACGTAATCAACTTCTGGAGGGAGATGGGCTCTTTGGAATAACCACTGCATCGTGCTGAGATAAGAGCCTTTTGGCGTCGGATAGGACTTTCTGTTTTTTTTTTTTTTGTTACTTTCTTTTTATATAATTATTATGATTGTATTTGGTTTAGTTTGTGATCTTCCTGTCCGAGTCACAATAAATACTTTTTCTTACTTTCACTGATGGCCACCACAGTCCATGCACAATGGTCCACATGAAGGGCTTGGTGCGGAAACCAAACCTTCTAACATAGAGCATAGAAGAGGAATATTCATAGTATTCAAGAAAAAAAAACTAAAAACTGTGTGAAAGTAAAATGCTGAAAGAAATTTTTTTTAAGAAAAAGTGTGTTATAGTTGCAGGCAGCCAGATAACAAAAAAATAAAAGTCATTGACCCTCATACATTTATTGAAATACGTAATTCCGAAAACAGAAATAATGACATAAACTTGTCCCGAAATGATCTTTATCGTGATCCTTGAATTTTTCTATTAATAAAAAACGATTCATAATGTATTGTCGGGGTACCTACGCAGAGAAATTAAGGAAAGAGCAATGAACTTTATTCCACATTTAAGAGTCCCTATCAATTTCGCTGTCTAAAAACAGAAAATTCCATTTTTTTCAGCGCAATTTTCTCAATATCCTTAAGTTATCTACTTTTTTTTTAATGCACAGTTATTTATCATCTATTTATCTAGTAAGTCTACAAATTAAAATTTTGATAACTACTTAATATAAATTAAGAAAAATAAAAATCTAACACACGTTTTTACGTAAACACGAAACACCATGTTTTTCAATTGCTTTTTTAGCTTACTGGTAGCAAATAACAATCTGAAAAAAATCCCAAATATTGGGAACATAGTATATTAGTAAGTCTACAATTTATTTTTTAAAAGTTTAATGAATTAGTACTTGTAAAAAAATGTTGACTACGCTGAAAAACTCCAATAAAATCATGTGCAAAACCGTCGTCTATGTGTAAGAATTGATTGAAAATAACAATAAGTGTTAAATATTTTAAAATTTGAGGTGTTTATCTACCAAACTCAATTTTTATATTTTAATTTAGACTACTTATTTAATTGTAGTAAAATATTTAAATAATGCCTTATAAACCGATGCGCTCGCTCGATGCATTCAGTCGCGCCCGAGGGCTTCTCGACGGCGGACCTGTGTCGCCTGTGACGTTCGCCGCTCCCGACGTAACTAGCGAATCGCGCATGATTTTGTACTACGCCTGACCAGTTTTGAGACTAAGTATATTTATTTTTTTATTTTAATAGTGTGACTTATTAATGTTTTGTATTGTACTATTAGTAATATGGTGAATATATTTTTAGAAAATGGGTCGAAAAAGTGAACTTTATTATCATGGAAAAATCTAAGGTAAAAAGAATAAAGCTGAAAAAACACGAAAGGCACGTGCAGTTCTTAGGTAAATAATAATTGTTGCAATCACCTTAATTAAGAAAATTGTAATAATTTACTATTATTTATATAGTCTAAAAATATTTTAATTGTATTTGTAGAGAATTACATGGCAGAAATCTACCAAAAATCAAATATTACTTGGAACATCATCAATGAGCAAAAACACAAATACAAACACACAAACAAGACAAATTATAAAGTAACAGTATACTCATTGTTGAAAAGCCTAATAAATAAATAAAATAAATAAGACAAAATGGCTCGCTATACTATACTCTCATGGTATGCGGTCTTATAGCGAGGGAAATACTACAGACCCCTTCGTTCTGTATTAGGTAAACAATAACACGTGTAATTCGTTTCAGACGTACCTTGTATACGCTGGTCACACTTTGTAATTTGCTTTTGCTATAGTGAATACTAGGTTAAGATGTTTTTATTTCAACGATATTTATTGTATTTAGGGGACCTAAACATAACATGTCATAATCACAATAAAATCCATCCAGTATTACGGAATCTTAGTAAAAACTATGGAGTACTAATAATAGCGGTTCCGGACCAAGATTATTTGTTCCCGCTTCATCGTACGCTTCAACGCACACTACGATTATCAGCTATAGTTCGAACGCACACAGACACATTGCGCTCCTATAATTACCTAATCTAGTAGCGCGCAGAAATTGATAGGGACTCTTAAGTGGCAACCACCATAGTAACTACGTCATTTGTGAATGGTTACACTAACTTTTTTTTTTTTATTGTCTGTGTAAAGTAAAAAGTTTCTTTACCTTATACAGACAATAAAAAAAAAACAAACCGATTGGTGTGCAGGGAGACAAATTTTTTAAAGATACTCTGAAAATTAAAATTGCTTTTTCTTATACAATTTTTGTTTATTAAAATTTTGACAGGACAACGTCTGTTGGGTCAATTAGTAATAAAAAAAACATACAAACCTGTGTAGTGGTCTCATCTAAAGAGTTTGTCAGCTGTTTCATGTACAGTTGCAATCTTGACACTGTGTTGGCCACAAATATCTGTAAAAACGCATCTCTTGAAACATATAGTTGCCTGGTGATCATCTGCCTAGCTTTTTCCTAACTATGTTGAGATCAGCTTCTAGTCTAACCGGATGCAGCTGAATACGAATATGGTACCCCTTGGTAAGACTGGTTGTCAGACTTTCTGGCTTCTGACGACCCATAACAACTGTCAAAGGTCTAAAAATGACACCCAGACCAACAGCTTAACGTGCTTTCCGATGCACGGGCTCTCGGTATGTAAAGATGGTCACCCATCCACGAACCGACCGCGGCAAGCGTAGCTTAACCTGATCAATCTGATCAATCTGTTCGAGGGGCACACGGTTCACGTGTGCCCCTCGAACAGACTGCAGACAATAAGATAAAGAACATAGGAATTTCATGCGTTTCAAAGAGACTTATTTTTATAAGTTTACCTCTTTTTCTTGATTGCCACTAGAGCTCCATGCTTTGTTTATCCATTGTTTAGGATCGAAATTATCCTCCCCGAATGTTTTCAAATCCTAAAAACACATACTTAGATGATAAAAAAATATATAAAAACAAAACTTTTGTCGCCGATAAAATTTCGAGATAGCATTGTGGTTTGTATACAATACAATTGCAAGTTGTTGTAAATAGATTATTATTTAAATAATTTACCATGCTTCTTTATTATATTTTCACAAAATAGCTTAGATATTTGTAAATTTAATTAAAAAAATATCGTAATTTCATCATTTGTGACGTGCCATTTAGCTGTCAATTTCAGGTGACACTGACATAATATATGTTTTGTTTTAATAATAAATCTGCGTTTAGTTTATTTAACAGTTAAACATGTAGTAAGAAAAAAAAGACATCCTCACGACGTTAAAAAAAAAACATCCTCACGACGTTATCCACGTCTTAAATATTACAAAATTATTATGGAACAATTTTCACACGAGTTACGAGTTACACAATTTGACCATTTAATCTCTTGTTTCTCCAAAACAAAGAGTATAATAATAATACGAGAGGAGTGGGCCCTCTCTCATCATTAGTCTTATATTAGTATTACATTATAACCGCCACCGTCGAATTTAAAAAACCGAGAAATTGGTGCACTATACAGCCTTATTCCATTTACAATTTACTGACTGGCAAAATGGCAAATACTGGCAATTCAACAACAAACTGTCATTAGTGTCAATTATTGAAAAAAGTGAAGTGAAAAAAAATGAAGCTACGATGCAGAAATAGATTATAACAGATTTTATCAATACTAGTACATATTTATTCTTACTAATAATAATTTATTGTTATCTGTAGAATGTAATAGCCGCAGAGAATTTATGATAATTCGTTATTTGAGGTTACGATTTCAAAAAAGGTAAATAACATTACGGTTACACCTTTTTCTTATTATTTTTCTATTTTAACTGATTATTATCTGCGTTTGGGTGCTCCTTGGGGGGTCCGCATCGCTGTCGATGCGGTGAAGCTGTCGACTGCCTCTGATACCATGGCCTATCCTGCAGTAGAAGCGTAGGCCGGATGGCACAGCGTGCCAGCGTTAATGACATCATCCGTCGTGCTCTTGTCACTGCTGGGGTGCCAGCTGTATTAGAACCCAACGGCCTGGCACGCGACGATGGGAAGAGACCGGACGGAATGACCATAATGCCCTGGAACTTAAGACAGACCTTTGGTGTGGGATGCAACATATGTGTCGACACCCTTGCGTCATCCCATCTTCCTAGCACGGTAGGCTGTGCTGGGGCGGCTGCTGCAGGTGCAGAAAACCTGAGCGAGAGTGAATGGACAGTTATCATTCTCTTGACTACATCCCAATTTGTTTGGGGTCGGCACAACATCTTTTTAGGGTTCCGTACCCAAAGGGTAAAAACGGGACCCTATTACTAAGACTTCGCTGTCTGTTCGTCCGTCTGTCTGTCACCAGGCTGTATCTCAAGAACCGTGGTAGCTAGACAGACACAGATGATGTATTTCTGTTGCCGCTATAACAAAAAATACTAAAAACAGAATAAAATAAATATTTAAGGGGGGCTCCCATACAACATACGTGATTTTATTGCTGTTATTTGCTCGATATTAATAACGGCAACAGGTAGACGCTTGAAATATTCACAGAATAATTAGTTGTATATTCAATTTAAAAATAAATAATTAAATTAAAATAAATATTTAAGGGGGGCTCCCATACAATAGACCAATAGATTTCCTTGTGGTACGAAACCCTTCGTTTGCGAGTCCGACTCGCACTTAGCCGGTTTTTTTCTTCCATACTTATCTATTAGTCGTCATCTCTGTAGTCACTCCCTTTCTAGCCATAGCATCTCTCACACGTGGTCAATTATCATAGCGAGTGTGAAAGATTAAAATAAAGTTTACGTGATTCATTCTATGGGGTATCTTATTGCCAATTTGTACAGTATGTTTTTATTGAGAGCAGTGGTGGCCCAGTGCTAATGGCCCCGACTTGAGAGTTGTAGGTCGCGGGTTCGAACCCAGGCAGACACTTTACTTTGTGTAAATTTCATCACCACTGCTCTCAAAAACGGTGAAGGAAAAAATCGTGAGGTGACCGGCATGTCCTAGAACTAACAATTCGAAGACATGTGACACCTACCAACCTGCACTGGGCCCGCGTGGTGGATTACGGCCCACTCCCTCTCACAGAGAGGAGGCCTGTGTCCCAGCAGTGGGAATGTTAAAGGCTGTGTAAGTGTGTAAGCGACAGTATTTTTTGATGTGAAAACTTCATTTGGCGCGTTGGGCATTTTTTGTTTGAAATGGGAAAAAAACTATTGAACCCGCGCCACTGTTACCGTAATCGACACCGCTTCGGATGTGTTCGGCCGTCCTCGAGCGATGGCAAAGTATTCTGTTTGTGTTTTGTTTTCACTTCTGTCGGCACTCCCGGAGTGCCACTGTTTTGTTTTTTTTCTCACAAAATCTTCAATCCCCTTTCTCATTAATATTTTCAGGAAGAATGAGGATACGAACAATTAGTATAAGCAGTGATAGCGGTAATGAAGACAATGTTCCACTGAAGACATTAAAAAAGAATGGATGTTCGGAAGACATGAACCATTACGACAGCCTCTCCAAGCATAGTCTTCAACCATGTGAATTCTGCGATAGAATCTCTAGTAATAGGTGAGGTGTTACATTATTTTTATTTATTTTACTAGCTTCTGTCCGCGACTTCGTCCGCATGGAATTTCTTGTTCCTCCACGTCGCATCGCATAGCATCGCCTGCCCGCGCTATTACTTTGTTTTCGTTCAGCGTTCTTTCTGACTGTTTTTCTTTTTACTCGGTTCCTTAGTGTCCTAGCGTGATATTGAATAGCCTATATGTATAGTCTGCCTCATGAATTGGGCTATCAAATACAAAAATATTTTTTTTTTCAAATGCGACTGGTAGATTCAGAGTTTAGCGCGTTCAAACGTTCGCGCCCTAGCCGAACATAAAAGTCGGAACAAACGCGAAAACCAAGTAATAGCGTGGACATGCAATGCAAAGGGGTTTTTGGGATGCATAAAGAAGCCTCCTCGTGTAGCGCAGTTTGTTCCGCCAGTTACTCAACTGAACGTTCGCGCTCGGCGCATCCTGGACAGTCACACCCAACACCTTATTTGACTGGCCAATTCTTCCCTTGCAGTGGTAGGGCTAACGCCCGCCTGGTTTGCGACCACCCTCTCACCGGAGTCCGGCGTCAAGCAGCCTGTTGTGTTTCGTTGATGCGTGGGAGGTCCAGTGCCTTAGGCATCTTCTGGGCACGCTCGTTCCATCATAGACCTCATCCATAGCTTTCCATCAGGCGTTATCGAGGTCAAGAGCGGGCCAATTAAACAATAAAAAAGGGGTGGGTCAGGGGAACAAACGGGGGAAGTTTCACACGGACGAAGGCGCGGGCTGAACCTAGTCATGAACTAATGTTGTAAATGTGAGGACTTTGTAAGCCTTGTAGACTTTAGATCTGTAGACCATTTTTTTATGTTATCAAGTACCTGGTACTTGTGGACAGGCCTACGCTGTCCTGCCATACCTACTGTAATTTGAAAACATTGTAAAAGCCAATTATTTTTAAAAGAGTAACCATGGAGTTTCTTGCCGGTTCTTCTCCATAGGAAACGACCAATTGGAACCGTGCACCTAGCTTCTGACGTTTCATAAGTGCCCATGTTGGTTTATGTCATGTGAAATAAAAATATTTTGATTGATTGACTGATTAATGAAAAATTTTCTGTTTTCCAGATACTCCAGTCTAATCCATAATGTTAGTCATATTATCATACCCTTGCTAAATCAGACAATCTACCAGTGTCCCACATGTCTGCACAGCTTCACGAGTGAGAAAGAGTTAAGAACGCATAGTGGGAGAAAGCATCCGGAGTTATCGCTAGATTGGAAACCCCTAGTCAACAATTTTCACAGTACACCGCGCAAGTCACAGAGTTCAAGCCTTAGTCGAATTAATACGAATGTAAGTTATTTCTATTAGACACTCATCATCTGTAGTCATGGGCGCTGAGAGCGGGGTGCAAGAGGGCGCACTTGCACCTCCCTGGCTTAAAAAAAATTGGTTGTCTATAAAGTCGGTTTACGGACGATAATTTTACGTGAAAACGTCATAAGAAAATAATGCGTCACAAGCCGAACGCTTAGGCCAATCGTGTCTCTCTTTCGCTTGTTCCGCGCTCTCGCTTGCACGCTCGGCTCAGGCGGAACGTGAAAATGAAACATGCTTTTTCGTGCGTGCAGCCGGCGTTCATCGATTTATAATACTTACATTAATTTACTTTCAGGAATCACAAGCGAAAATGAACGTACCGAATGTAATATCTATTGGAACCAAAAAGAATGAAGCTAAAACTGAATGTATAAAAAGTCGTCTGGTTTTCGAAGATGATGACGTGATCTATGTGGACTGCACGAGTGACCAGTTACTAAGCGATTTGACCACAGACTGCAAAGTTAATATAGAAGTGTTTGACACACCCTGGGTGAACGGCAAACCTGATGAGTTTAGCGGTAAAAGTGTGCATTATGATGAACTAAAAAAGCCCGGAGTTTATCGATGCAAGAAGTGTGGCAAAGTGTTTCCTATGAGGTGAGGTTTTTTATTATTATCTTTGAAGGGTTTGAAGATACGTGGCATACATACCTGTCCGCTATTTTGATTTTTTAGGGTTCCGTACCTCAAAAGGAAAAACGGAACCCTTATAAGATCAATTCGTTGTCCGTCTGTCTGTCCGTCGGTTAAGACCCTTTTTCGCAGGAACGCGTGGAGGTATCGAGTTGAAATTAAAACCGTATATTCAAGTCTTCAGTCCCTTGAAGCTGTGAAAAATCAAACTTCCAAGTTAACGTAAATGAAATCTTATGCCGCAAAAAACGTATATTTCGACATTCTCAAGGGAATCAAACTTTATAGGGTACCTACTTTACATTGAGCTATAATCATGAAACTTGGCAAGAAGCAATGCCATGTAGCACAAGTAAACGAAAAAAACCGAAAATAGTAAATTTGTAGTTACATAGCTAGCTAGCATAGCATACGGAACCCACGTTGCGCTAGTCCGACTCGCACTTGACCGGTTTTTTTTTTATGGCGGTCACGCATAACTCCTATATAGGGTGACTGGTAATTAGTGACCGATACCTAAACACGTGATTGTACTCATGATAACAAACAACTTTTACTATGGGACCAAAACTGAGATCGCGAAAAAAAAATCTGCTGTTCAGTACATTTTGCGAACATAAACGACTAAACTGCAGATTTTTTTTCGCAATTCCATGTTTGGTCCCATAGTAAAAGTTGTTTGTTATCATGAGTACAATCACGTGTTTAAATATCGGTCACTAATTACCAGTCACCCTATATAAATCGATAGCTGACATTAATGCAGACTGAAAACATAATAGGACCAAACCCCGTAAAGTTTCCGAGATATAAACGTTCACAGTTGATCACGTGACATCCATATCTTTTTAACTTGCTTGTATCTTGTTGCATAGATGTTTGAAATAATCACTCTGAACTTTTAAAGTAATCAATTAGGGTTGTATGCATGTTAGTTGCGCGGTAAATTTCGCTTGCGCGTTGCAGGATTTTTGCGTGACGTCAGTATGATGCGTAGTTCGTATGTGGCGATGTAGATGTCGCCACACACCCATCCCCCAACCCACCGCGGCAAGCGTAGCTTCACCTTCGATTGACTCTTGTGGCTGTTATCATTTACCAACCAGCCATACTAAAACGATTAAACATATTTCATTTAAAACATCTTTATTTCTGCAGATACGACGCTATTGTCCACGAGTCTTCGCACATTAAATTTAAAAATAGTCAAGTCAGTTTATGTGTTATATGCAAGAAATATCTAATTGGCGGAAGAAATGACTTACGACATCACTATTTAACGTTCCACAAAGGGAACATAGACAAAAACCATCAAATGGAAACTGAGTACTTCCAAAAACTATTATTCGATGAAAACGTTGAAGAGAGGAAGACTTTCGACTCAAAAATTCTATGTTTGTGCGACCTTTGTTTTTCATTTTGTAAAAATAAGTCTTCTATGAATTACGAATGTATAAAAACAGTTTCTGAAATAGGAAAGAGGTATGAATGTGAAAAATGCGGGCAGCTCTTCTTCGAAATTAATCTTGTGAAACGGTCATTGCAACGGAGAGCGTTATATGGAAGTCAAACGCAAAAAAAAAGGAAAAAAACTAACGAGGAGCGTTTGAAAACTATAGCTAATCGATTTAAAATGATGAAACACTGAGTTTTTGTTTTATTTATTGAAATCTCCTTAAAACATACAGCTCCCGCCATAGATATTACATCGTGCTGCGGAGGCGTTACTATTGGCTGGACCTAAGATAACTTTTTTGGCTCTTCAGCCTCTGGGGCATTCAGTCGTAATTGTGCATTGGGTGACGCTAGTCAGCTTGTGGCTTCGCCCTCTCGATGCAGCTGGCTAGTGTACGTTACCCTAGCAGGAAAGTAGCTCCTAGAGTGATATGAGTGGAACGTATAATTAGTGCGTAATCTGCTGTAAATGTGCGCCAAATAAAAAATTTGTGCGCGTTGTCGTTTTGGAAAAAAACGGAAAAAACGATTCCTGCTAGGGTAACGTTTTTCCAGCAGGAAAATTCTAAACGAATGATCGGAGAGAGAAATATTGTGCATGGGCAGAGAGCTTATATTTGTGCAAAAATGTGCGCTGAAAATATAATTTGTGCGTCTTCAGGTTTTCGAGATATCGAGTTTCCTGCTGGAGTGACGTTTTGCAGAATCGTGTATCTCTAAAACTATTGTATGTGCGCCTGTAGAATAAACATACACGAGTAGCCCTTAATTTGTGCGTATTTGTGACAGAATTAGATTCAAGAAAATATTTATAATTTTCAAGTAATCGCGCTTTTTTGAAAACGCGAAAACATGTCACAGCGCCTAAACGAGAAAACGTATAAGATCGCTGAAAACTGTGTTCGGTCCTTCTTGATGCTAGTAATAACCATAACAAGTTTCAAAAGTGTACGTGCATGCTTTATTGAATAATATTGCCTAAAGTCGAAACGACGGGGTCGTAACTTTGACGGCAAAATACAAGAAATCGGCTCAACCCAAGATGTGTAGTTTAAACCAAAAATTAGTGCGTCTAGTCAAGAATATATAGTGAAAATATTCAGCTTGGAATGTTTCGCATTCAGTAGATATAAGCAAAAAACATAACATGTAAACAACGGCTGGTTATCCGACCAAATTCGAATGACCACAAAAAAGCGACGGATTCATACATATCGATGACATTCTTAACTTTACTCACGAACCGGTTGACACGTGTTGTGCCTGAGTACACTGAAGTAGAAAAGAAGTAAAAAAATAAACTTGTTATTAGAAGATTATATTCTACCAGCTTGCGTGACTTTGCACATGATTAAGTACATTATAAAAAGTAGCCTAAGTGCTATTCCAAGGAATAAGCTATCTTCTTCATTCCAGCTTTCATTAAAATACATACAGCAGATAACATATTATTGTGATGGAGCGTCAGCTCAAATCTAACATTCTATCGCGGTATACGCGCCACAGCAACCGATTATTTTGTTCGGCGAAGGTGACTAAAACTTCTAAAACCTATGAAGTAAGAACTCTTTGGTTGACCTGTACATTATTAGAAAAAAAGTTGTTGTTTTTTTGGTTTATTAACCAAACATTTTTCCATGCGTTTTTCTCAGTTGACGTTCCAAATTCGAATTACATTAATGACCAGCGAGTCATAATGAAATTCAGTACAATATTAATGCCCGGCTAGATCCTAGGACTTAATAATGACTTGCTTTAGGTTAGGTTTGAATGACATATATTTTGACGTTAGCGAGCAGGTGGTGTGGAAAGACATATACTTAGTTAATTTTATATAAAACCTCATTGTATAATTTAAGAATGCCGTGCATATGAAGTCACTATTAATTAGGATAACAAGATTGTGTTCCTGCTTGACTAGAATTTACCCGCATTGTTTTTCTGAATGCGGTGTTGTAATTTTATAGGAGGGGGTACCTATGCATTTTGTCAAAGGTATGAATTGAAACGTTTAGAAACTTTCACTCGATAAAATGTTTTTCTTGGTAATAAGTTTTATATAAACTAAACAATATAACGATTATATATTTGTTATTTTATGATATACTTAATATGAATGTCGAAACATTGAATTTTATTTGTAACGAAAATTACGTATTTAATTTTTTTCAAAATAAGTTTTCTGCGAATGGATTATTCTATGAAATGATAATATGAGAAACATTTTATGAGAAACGAAATTTTTTCTATAAAAGTACGTACAACCACTGTTTGTATTATAATATAATACTTAAATGAAAAAGTTAATTTAAAAATTTCAAAAACCCCCGACTCAAACAAAAACCTCTAAAAACTAAAAAATAATATATATTGGCCCTTTAAGTTTAATATTATAAGTTGCAGGAAATATTTTGATCCAAGCTTCCTCACGTCGGGGGACGGCTAATGAAAATTGGAAGTTAACAGCAGCTATGTTTTCTACAATAGCATGCATTCATTATTGCTGGGTTTAAACCTCATCTGTTTGGCGTTTTCATTAGCCGTCCCCCGACGTGAGGACGCTTGGATCAAAATATTTCCTGCAACTTATATTAAACTTACAGGGCCAATATATATTATTTTTTAGTTTTTAGAGGTTTTTGTTTGAGTCGGGGGTTTTTTAAATTTTTAAATTAACTTTTATTTCATGCTTTTTAAACTTAATAATATTATATTACTAGTAAATATGCTATACGATCGACACTTGACTCGCCGAAATCTGCGAAGCTGAATCTCCCTCAAAAGTAGGTCATATAATTGCAAACAAACGTTTGAACGCAACTGTACGGACAACAGCTTAGGTTTAATACGACCAATAAAGAAGACCATTGATATGTATGAATCCGTCGCTTTTTTGTGGTCATTCGAATTTGGTCGGATAACCAGCCGTTGTTTACATGTTATGTTTTTTGCTTATATCTACTGAATGCGAAACATTCCAAGCTGAATATTTTCACTATATATTCTTGACTAGACGCACTAATTTTTGGTTTAAACTACACATCTTGGGTTGAGCCGATTTCTTGTATTTTGCCGTCAAAGTTACGACCCCGTCGTTTCGACTTTAGGCAATATTATTCAATAAAGCATGCACGTACACTTTTGAAACTTGTTATGGTTATTACTAGCATCAAGAAGGACCGAACACAGTTTTCAGCGATCTTATACGTTTTCTCGTTTAGGCGCTGTGACATGTTTTCGCGTTTTCAAAAAAGCGCGATTACTTGAAAATTATAAATATTTTCTTGAATCTAATTCTGTCACAAATACGCACAAATTAAGGGCTACTCGTGTATGTTTATTCTACAGGCGCACATACAATAGTTTTAGAGATACACGATTCTGCAAAACGTCACTCCAGCAGGAAACTCGATATCTCGAAAACCTGAAGACGCACAAATTATATTTTCAGCGCACATTTTTGCACAAATATAAGCTCTCTGCCCATGCACAATATTTCTCTCTCCGATCATTCGTTTAGAATTTTCCTGCTGGAAAAACGTTACCCTAGCAGGAATCGTTTTTTCCGTTTTTTTCCAAAACGACAACGCGCACAAATTTTTTATTTGGCGCACATTTACAGCAGATTACGCACTAATTATACGTTCCACTCATATCACTCTAGGAGCTACTTTCCTGCTAGGGTAACGTACACGCTGGCTATGGTCCTGCAAATGTTTAACCTTTTAACCGCCCGACTTTACATGAGTTGTCGTGCCCTCAGCGCCCGAAAAAAAAAACGAAAAATAAATACCGATGAAACGAGCTGTGATGATGTAATAATAATACAGATTAAAGGTCACAGCTCATTAGAGCCACCCGGCACCCACTCCGCACCGCCTCGCCTCCTGCGGCTAGTATTCTTTATATGGACTTGTATGGGTATGCGCTCACTATATCAACTCTGTAGCCTCACCGGATCGCCTCGGTCGTAAGCCCTCCACGCGCGGACGGCGGGTGGACCACTCGGTGACAACTCGCTGCCCGCATGCTTGCCTTGCGTTGACTGCGCATTGCCAACGCGCGGGTCCCGAGAGGACCACGCGCTGCCCGCGAATGATTCACGCGAGGACGACACTTGGCGATGCGCCGCTCCCCACCCTCCCTTCATTCCCAGCCCTTCTTTTGAACGAGTCGGACGTATCGTTTTTGCTTTCAAAATGAATTAAGAATTGTTAATAGACTACTCAAAAATTCCTGGACCAAGCGACGTCCACTCGTTGACCACTCGGCGTTCACTCGTTGACCGCGCGGGGTCCACTGGTTCACCGCGCGACGTTTATTGGTGATAACGCGGCGTCCACCCGTGGACGACCTGTCGACAACGAGTGGACGCCGTGTGAGGAGACGGTGCGGGGTGGCTCTAATGAGCTGTGACCTTAAACGAGCTGTGTTATTTGGTCGTATATATACGACCCTGGCGGAATGGACACGAAAATATTTGTCGGATTAATCCGACGTAAGCGGAAAGGTTAACCATTTTCACCCAAGGGTTCCGAAAAATTTTTTTTTTGTTTTTTATTTACGAAATTTTAACCTTTTGTTGCAAATTTGGTTGTAGTTTCAACAAAAACCATTATTTTTCATTTTGATTTCTGTTAATTACTATTGAATAGATACTAGAGCTATCGTGTAAAATTATAGTTTTTTATGTAAATTTAGAGCTTTTGAAGAAAAAGTTAGCTCTTCTCTATTTTAACCCTAATTTTTAGCATAATCATGCAAATTCAGGAGCGATTTTGTAAAAAAAAATGTACTACTAAAATCGTTAAATTATAATATGTTATAGTAAACTGGTATATCGAATCTTTAACGGTGGACCACTATTTACGACACAACCTGTATTTTTTAACTTCGCGTGCAAGTTAGCATTCATGGGTTATGTTTTTTGCGTGGAACCCTAATTCTTTCAAACTCAAACTCAAAGCATTTATTTCAATTAAACCAATTACAGGCACTTTTGAATTGTCAAGGGGTCGGTCAGTCAGAAAGATGAAGCTAGTTGCCCATTCAAAAGCGTAGGTACCTATGAAGAAGAACGGGCAAGATACTCCATGGACACTCTTTTATATCAAAATAATATATTATGGTTACAAAGTCTTGGTTACATCATTCATGTTAAAAATTATGCATACAGTGAGAACGATACAGAACGGTAAAAGCGTCCGTAATAAAAAGACGAAAAAAAAACTATTCAAAAATTAAATTAAAATAAGCCATGGCAGCAAAAAGATGACCAGTCCCTAATGACGGCGCCCGTTCACAAAAAAAAATAGACAGTATCTGACAGTGAAAGTCCCGTCAAAACGTTTCGGAGATTAGCCGGAACAAACACAGTTAAAACGACCATGACCACGACCAATATTGAGCGATTAGTAGGTACTATCGATTTATTTTACTCGAAATTTTAAGGACGTTCACAGTGTGCTCTGTCTCGATCTGTCAAAAATACCTCTAATTTCCCTATAATTTTGACAGAAGTTTGCGACTAGATTTTGAACGTTTTAATTACGAGAATTGGCCTCCAGACTGTGAACGTTCGAGAATTGCCGCTCTGCTTTTTCAAAATACAAAATGTTTATTTCTGTACCAACTAGTAGGTATACATTAGTTTATGATTGGAGCCTCTTTTTAAGCAGGGTAGCGGGATCGTCCGAAAGGGTTACCGCTGCCCCGGAACATAAAGGGCTAAGGAAGGAACACGGGTGGGTTTTAGTCAGTAAGAGTCTGACACTCCCTTCCGCTCCACCCAGAGCCGGAGGAGTCATTAGATGATTTCTCATCCAAAAAAAAAAAAAAAAAGCCTCTTTTTAAGCATGATGACGCCTGTGTTAGGAGACTCCGCACTTCCATAGCTTTGGCTGTTTGTACAACTTACAGAATTATTTTTATTTTCTGAATTTATTACATTTTTATAAGTACAGATGCCAGCACATCAAGCTACTACAATCTGTCAAATTTATTTAATAGATTTTCAACCTTATCGCTAAAGCATAAGGTTCAAAGTTGATTGGAAAAATTTGACAGTTTCGGGTAGCTTGATTTGCTGGCGTCTGTACATACATTAATGTGGGTGTGCGGAGTGGGTTGGTGTGTAGCCTTAGGGGCACTGGCGCGAGGACAGAATTTTTTTGTAAAATTTCCGTTTTTTTTTTTTCGGAAATTTCCCAATTTTATTATTGCAGTATCAGGTTGACCATGAACTTAAAAACCATTTACGATTTGAGAAGCATGGCCCTACGACGCACCGTTTCCGAGATAAGAGCTTTTTAATTTTTTTCTTGTTTTTACAAAAACGCTGTATATTTCCAAAATGGTAGCTTAGATGAAAATCTTTTCTGGAAAGAAACTGTTGCTCTAGTCGAAAACCATGAGATGGTGTAAAAAAAACCCGAGAAATATTGAGAAAAAAAAAATTTTCTAAGTGTCGGGCGATCTTTCAGCTTGGGTATTCTTTGGGGCAAAGGACGTCAAATTTTCGAAGATTTTTTTTTTACAGATTTCGACCACTTTTCGTGCAGCACCTTATTAACCTTGTCCATAGAAACCATTTAGGTTCTGAGAAGCATGGACCTACGACGCACGCACCGATTCCGAATAAGGAGCTTATTTTTTTTCTAGTTTTAACAAAATGCTCTATATTTCCAAAATGGTTGCTCAGATGAAAATCTTTTCTGGAAAGTAATTGTTGCTCTAGTCGACAACCATCAGATGATGTAAGAAAACCCGACAAATATTGAGGAAAAAAAAATTAAAAAAAAAATTGTCGCATCTTTCAGCTTGGGTATTCTTAGGGGCAAAGGACAGTCAAATTTTCGAAGATTTCGTTTTTTTTACAGATTTCGACCATTTTTCGTGCAGCACCTTATTAACCTTGTCCATAGAAACCATTTAGGTTCTGAGAAGCATGGACCTACGACGCACCGATTCCGAATAAGGAGCTTATTTTTTTTCTAGTTTTAACAAAATGCTCTATATTTCCAAAATGGTTGCTCAGATGAAAATCTTTTCTGGAAAGTAATTGTTGCTCTAGTCGACAACCATCAGATGATGTAAGAAAACCCGACAAATATTGAGGAAAAAAAAAAAAAAAAAAAATTGTCGCATCTTTCAGCTTGGGTATTCTTAGGGGCAAAGGACAGTCAAATTTTCGAAGATTTTTTTTTACAGATTTCGACCACTTTTCGTGCAGCACCTTATTAACCTTGTCCATAGAAACCATTTAGGTTCTGAGAAGCATGGACCTACGACGCACCGATTCCGAAATATGGGCCTCCGAATTTTATTTTATTTTATATGAAGCCCTATATTTTTTAGTGTTTATATGTTTGTTACTTCTTCACGATCAAACAGCTGGGCCAATTTTGATAAAATTTTGTATGGAGGTAGCTGACACCCTTGATTAACATAATATGTTACTTTTTATCCCGATATTCTCACGGGATCGAAACTTATGCGGGTGAAACCGCGGGGCGCAGCTAGTATGTAATAAGAATACATAAAATCTTATGTATTATCCAAGGTAATCACCTTGGATAATTACTTACTACATATAACATAAAGGGTGTAAAAAAACCCGCTAACAGGCTGAATCTACACGTACAGACGCCAGCACATCAACCTACACCTAACTGTCAAATTTTCCCAATCAACATTGAACCTTATGCTTTAGCGATAAAGTTGAAAATATATTACAGAAATCTGACAGATTGTAGTAGGTTGATGTGCTGGCGTCTGTACAATGTTATACCTAAATAATAATAATAATTAATTCAAATGGACCGGTGCCTATGAATTAGGAATGATTTCCTTTATTTAACTAAATACATATAAATTATATTTTTAAATATTAGAATATAAAATCATTTAAAAATATAAAAACGGTAGCCCACCGGCACAGCCACCGGTATCGGGAACAGGGTCCAAGCTACCGGCGCCGGCGCGGCGGTCAGGGCACCTCCTAACAATGCGGGCCGCGTCCAGAAGTACTGCTTTCTGATTTCCTGAATCGAGCCCTATTATTATTATTATTATGCCGGGAGATGTAGGTATATTATCTTTATCCCAATTTATAATAATAATATTTTATTTCAGGTTCATTACATCCACATTTGTTAGTACAATTACGAGCTTACAAACTAGTACTGTTAGTAATAATTCATAATAATTGATTAACCTAGGTATATATAGATATCTAGTAATTATAATTTAAAAACTATAATAACAATTTTATCCATCAGTCACTTAAATAAAATTAAAAATTCCGATTTAAATGGAAAATTATACATTAAGAATTATATTTAAATTGACAATTATACATTAATATTTGAGAGTGAATTTATAATATACCTACCAATAAAAATAAAAATTCCGATTTAAATGGAAAATTATACATTAAGAATTATATTTAAATTGACAATTATACATTAATATTTGAGAGTGAATTTATAATATACCTACCAATAAAAATAAAATAATATCTTAACATTAGGTAGTCAGTACGTGAACCATATAGCACACAACTTTTCAGTTACAGATGCCACTTTCAGACTTTCTCTTATATACTCATTTCTTATTCTATCCATTCCTGTAACACCACACACCCCTCTTAGCATTCTCATTTCAACTGCATGCAATTTCCTTTCATTCATCCCTTTTGTGGCCCAACATTCTGATCCATACAAGACAGCAGGTAGGCATCAATCTATACTAACTAAATTTTTGTTTTCCATCGCCAATAAGGATAAATTCTTTCCCGCATGTTTTCTAATTCAACTTGGAATCCTTGAGCTAATGCGCTCAGATCCCACGGCATTGTGTCGTCTGGAAAACATGAGATTGTGCTATCGCAAAGGCCAAAGTAGATCATAAATTTTTGATAACATTTTTCATACGGAAAATCAATGCAAGCAGACGTTGACTGCATTCTTAAAAAGTCCAAAAACAGCACATACCCTCTGAAGTACTCGATTCTGTGGAGGTTTACTTGCAAAAACATGTGCATTTCATTTACAAAACAATCATGTTCCAGTATTTGTTTGAAGTAAACATTCTTAAGTTGTATGTGGTCCTTCCACAATGAAAGTAAGTGTGTATCTTGTTCAAGACGAGAAAAGTTTTCTAGTTTGTACGATGGTCCCAGCTCTTGTTCAATGATGTTCATGGATCTGCTTGTGATCCATACTTTATGCTCATGTCGTGCAATACTCCTGACTAACGTCAGTAATGATAAGACTGCTATTTGAAACTGCCACTTTGATGAAATCTTTATTTCGTCCAAGCCATCGAAGAGGAATATCAGATTTCCTGTGTTGTAATAATGTAGGAACATTTTCAACTGGAATAGTTTTGATTCACCACCTAAACATTTCAATGGGAAAACTGTTCCGTTAATTTTATCTCTCACCTCTATTGTTAATTCATCTTCTTCCTTTCTCCATCCTTCTTTCTGTCTTTTATCGTATTCCTCGCCGAGTGCAGCTTGACACAAAAACTTAAAACATTCCGAAGTATTATCTGAATTTTCGTTTAATAATTTGACTATAATGTCGTGCTCCGATAAGTTTATTCTCACAATCCAAACTTTAGGATAGAGTTCCTTTGTCTTAAGTGACAAATGAGTAAGTAGAGTTGACTTACCCATTCCCAGTTCTCCTGTTATAAGTACAACGTTGTCTTCTAAATCGTAAAACGTTTTTAAAACCGTGTCTTTGTCCTCATAAAATACCCCGAGTTTCTGATTTTTGGGTCGACTGACCCGTCTGTCAATGTAAAACTGCTTTCTGTAAGTATTATAAGTTGCTGTATCACCAAGTTTGATAGTTTCGTTATTGATAAGTTTATTAAAAACATTTTCGTCAATAAGTTCCACAGACTCTTCCTCTCCGATTATATCAGCTAAGCTAACGTCTTCACCTTGAACTTTTATTTTAGAAGTCTCTATGAAGTTCTCCTGCGATTCATCACTCAAGTCGGTGAAAACAGTTCTTTCATCGTTCAATACATTACTTACTTGTGAGAAATGTTCAGTCATAATGTCGACCGAAGTCTTGTTCGTAATGATTATTATTTGCTTGCCATCAACAGCTTTCGCGATATTTTCAAGCCTTTTACAAGAATTTCTCAAATTATGCAAAGTATTGCAAACAATAATAAGTATCTTCTCCTTGGTTGTGATCGTCAATTCTTTACATAAAGTGTCGTGGTTGTTCAAGGGCAGTTTGAATATGTACTCCAAGTCTAACACCACACGGTCTTTATTTTCTAGATATTGTTCCACCTTAGCAACAGTTAATTTACAACTCTCCGTAGCAATAACAGTTCCTATAATTTGGTCATGCAACTGGAATGGTTTTATAGCGTTTTCCTTAAATGTATAGTTGTTCTTAGTCTTGTGCATTGTGTTTAAAACACCCAATAATGGCTCTCTCATGACATCAGTTACTGCATTCTGATAGATTTTGCTTTTCTTTGTAAGATATGATCCCATTTTAGGCTTCATCCACCATTTTTGTATTTCATCGTGATATTTTAGAAATATCGCATCAGATCGATCTCTAAAGTTGCTAACGTCACTGCATGGATGATCCTCTATTTCTCTTCTTAAAATGTCCTCTACGCCACTCTGATCAGCTTGGTTTGTGTAAAACAGTAATTTGTCATAGAAATCTCTCATCAAACTCACGTCGTATTCTCCTCGTTCGAATGAAAGTTTTGGAAAGTTTTTGACTTTCACGTCCAATTTATATTCATGCAAATTTTCGATTTTACTCTTCAACGATTCATACCATATTCTGGCAAGTTTGCCTAGTGAGTCACAGTTGTCTGTAAATTTAAAAAGTTTTGAACTTTCATCGAAAACGAGTAAGTTGCCGACAGCAGAAGCTATGCCTCCATTTAACTGAAGAAATCCAACTCCCAAAGACTCATCTATAATGACGACGTTATTGGGTTTTGATTGTTCTAATATTTTTATGAGTTGTGATGTTAAGTAGTGTAATCTCTTTTCGACCTTTTCAGGTTTGCCCCTTATCGCTAAATCTTTGTTGCCAAAGAAAGCTGGGACTTTAAGCTTCAGAGATAGTAAATACTCTTTAGCAGCCATTTCTGCTGCTTCATAGACAGTTGATTGCGAGACATTTGTTTTGTCCAGCTGTCGCTTTAGATCGGCTGTCATCGATTTGCTTACAAATTCAAGCTTGCTGTTTTTATAAATAAGGACACTTCCTATTAGTTTACTTAGTGTCTCTACATCAGAGGGTTCGCTAAAGAGCTTCAACAATAAACTCTGTACATCGGTCTCTTCCGACTTTCGATTTTCGAGAACTTCTAAGCACAATATGTTTTTGAACAGCACAAGGAACTCTTCGTTGGATGTAAAGAATTCTTGTCTGAAGCTAACTATCCGATGTCCTTCAGGTTGGATTTCCGAAACGTGTAAAACGTTAAGCGCTAGGATGACGTGATAGCGCAATATCAAATCATCACTCATCGACATTACGATGTCAGATTCATCACAAATAAACTTCGCTAACTGTTCAGCTAGTGATGTGATTTGTTCTCTCATAACTATTTTACATGAAAAGTCCAAGCGTTCATTTGTGTATGATGTCTGTGTACAACAACCTCCTGTTCTTAGTTCATTAAAAAAGTGAGCAAAACTACCTTCATATTTTTTGTTATTGGGATCGCCCTTCGCTGCAGTATACATTACGAAAAAGCATTCAGTTTCATCAAACTTTCCTCTAAAAATCATGTCTTTACAGCTCGGTTCAAAAGACTGTCTAATTTTCAAGTAACTTTTAAAATATTTGGCAAAATTAGTTTGGAAATCGTTCTCTCCGTGCTTTGCTTGAACGAAAACACTCAATGGTTTCTCAAAACCCTTTATTTTTGCTTTAAAACAAATATCATCGAAGGCACCTACGTCATCTTTATTGGTGGCCAAACTAAACTGATCAACCCTGTCGTCGTGTATCATTTTAAAATATATTAGACTAATTAATTTAGTCTCATACAGTTGCCCCTGAATGCCCGACGTGCCTGCACGCTTTTTATACGTTTCACTGTCCATGGTTTGATGGCAATTGTTTCTGTTTCGTCACTAGGACGCAACACACGTCAAAGTATTTCAAGAATTAAAGTCACCGGTTTTTCCTCCTATTGGTCGTTTAGCAAGTATATCCCATCGCCCGTCAGAACTCGTCTTCGAGCCTTCTTGTGAGAATGAACTGACTCAAGTTGCGTGTCTTCATGATCTGCAAATATAAGTTTAAGTATATTGTATTTTTCTTTACGTGTCTTCATTGGTTAAGGTGAATGCGCAGTTGTAGACCGCGAAATTCAATTTTTCTTACGTTTTTAGCAATTTTCAGGTCAGTGTCAGGTTGTACCTTGATCAAAATATGATTCGCGACTATAACAGGTACGTATTGACAGAATTATAATCATTAGAATCATTAATACATCTTTCTAAGTTAGGTTTCTATCATAAGAACAAATCTCGTATGGAAAAGTGATTATGGTAGAAATCTAACTTAAAGAGACATACAGTTGCGATCGGAATCATGACTCTGCTGATGCTGTCTGCAGTCGGCTACGAACTCATACCTTTATTCAAAACTCTAGATAGCTACGATCTAACAGAGAGTAGGTCCGTGGGCAAGTGCGTAAGGCCGTCCGTCCGCGGAGACCTATAGGACTTTTAATTAGCTGCAGTAAAATGCCAGCTCATGTACCACCTTTTATCGACATTTAAATAAAGATGTGACAAAATAATCGATTTATTCAAGTGACATTCAGTTCAAAATCGATCCATGTTAAATTGATTTTTTATAAAAGAGGTTAATATCATTAGAGGATGATATTGAATGAAATTCAGGATAATATAAGTTTACCTACAATAAAAACATTGAGCAATGCCTAATTAGGTATATTGTTTTGTCATCACATCAGTGATTGGATTCATAAAAAGCATTAATTCTAATCACAAATATATCTTTTTAATATTTTTATTGTGAGGTTATTGGTGTTTTGCAAATAATCCTGTATAGTAAATGTTATTCCTAATGAAAACTTAAATTTATTTAAAAAAAATATTTCTTATATAGTTATACCTAGTCAATGACGTAGTTTATATATCATTGGTTATATAGTAGGAGTTTTAGAGTAAAAATTTAAACAAAATTATCTTTAGTAGACTATGTATTTACGCTGATTTGAAACTACAACATATATATTTTTATCTGATCAATACAGATAAAGAATATTTTGATTATTTACAGTTAAATCAAATTTGGTCAATTTCGAATACCTATCTAAATTAAAACGATGTTTCATTGCGTTTTAATCACATCACAGTACCACAGTAGATAGTTTGGCAAAATTTTTTAACGAAATGACAGTATGAAGTGTCATTTTACTGCAGCTAATTAAAAGTCGGACTATAGCTTGGAATGTGCTGCATTTGAACGATTTTTACAGCCTTTTAACAATCACCACGTAGGTTCATACTACATTAACTAAGTATTATCTTGTTTACCTATTCAGAAGCTTATTAATAGAACTCTGACGTAACCGAAGGGAATACAGGCTATGCTATGTTTACTACTGATAATGTGAATTTAACGCTTATGAGTTATGACGCCGACATCATTATTTTGTTGATGAAACTTAGTACTTACCGGTTGTCCATTGTCCAATATCTTCTAAGATTAGAAGAGAGCACTCATAATATTATTATACTCTTTGGAACACTCAATAATTCAAGAAAT
Organism: Hydraecia micacea; assembly: GCA_914767645.1. Lineage (NCBI taxonomy): Eukaryota > Metazoa > Arthropoda > Insecta > Lepidoptera > Noctuidae > Hydraecia > Hydraecia micacea. Next base: position 2,471,772 of record OU611803.1, read on the forward strand.
TGTTGTTAAGAAGATACGTAGAATCCTTTGTACTACCTTGACTAAGTACACCAGTGTGCATAGAGTAAGTAATGTTCATTATTATATGGTGTGTATAGACTGATTATGAATAATAAAATGTATGATTCACCAATAGAGGTTACATTCTGAATTGCACTGTAATCGATTTGGGCATGCTTACACCCGTTCCGACTTAGCGTGAGCGTGATATCGATGTCCCGTGAATCGCCATAGATGACGTCATGACATGCGCTAGCTTGCGATAACGCCGACCATGCCCTAAATTGATATCACCTTGAGCGCTGTCAAAAATGACAGATGTGCTGTTTTGTTTTGAGCCGAAAAAAATGAAAAGCAAAAAATAATAAACCTTTTTTATTTAACCTTAATAGTTAAGTTCTTGAACTAATGTAAGTAATTTTGAGTCGGCGCCAAACAATCAACGAACAAAGATCACTAAATAATCAAATCAAATTAACAATGCAACGTGAAATCTCCAGGGATAAACATTAACATTCCAAAAAATGCGCTCTCCGCACGACCACTCGCAACGACGTGTGCCCTCACGGGTGTGCCCGTTCGGGTTGCTGTCTCGCTGACATTAACTTTGTGAACGCTCGGCATTTTCCGGCGAAGGGCCGTGACGTGCCGCGCCGCCCCGCCGCGCACCACGCTTTACGTAATTAAATAATTTGCTTGTTGCAAATTGCTTATGGTTGGATTACAATATTTCTTTGTGTATACACCACATTTTCTTTTTCTTTTTATTTAGTTAGGTGGTGACTGTAGCCAGAAGCTCAATTTCGAAAATGCCACGTTAGTTTAGATATATTGCAACTCAAAACAAAACAGCACATCTGTCATTTTTGACAACGCTCAAGGTGATATCAATTTAGGGCATGGTCGGCGTTATCGCAAGCTAGCGCATGTCATGACGTCATCTATGACGATTCACGGGACATCGATATCACGCTCACGCTAAGTCGGAACGGGTGTAAGCATGCTCAAATCGATTACAGTGCAATTCGGAATGTAACCTCTATTGGTGAATCATTAATCTGTCTATCTATACACACTGGTGGACTTAGTCAGAGTAAAATAACTATAGAGGTGTAGTACAAAGGATTCTGTACCTTTTTTTAACTAAAATTTCTTGAATTATTGAGTGTTCCAAAGAGTATAATAATATTATGAGTGCTCTCTAATCTTAGAAGATATTGGACAACCGGTAAGTAGGTACTAAGTTTTATCAACAAAATAATGATGGCGGCATCATTACTTACGCGGTAAATTCTCATTATCAGTAGTAAACATAGCATAGCCTGTATTTCCCTTCGGTTACGTCAGAGTTCTATTAATAAGCTTCTGAATAGGTAAAAAAGATAATACTTAGTCAATGTAGCATGAACCTACATACATGATGATTGTTAAAAGGCTGTAAAAATCGTTCAAATGCAGCACATTTCAAGCTATAGTCCGACTTTTAATTAGCTGCAGTAAAATGACACTTCATACTGTCATTTCGTTAAAAAATGTTGTCAGTGTGATGTAATTAAACGCAATGAAACATCGTTTTAATTTAGACTTTTGATTTAACCGTAATCAATCAAAATATTCTTTCTCTGTACTGTGGGATATGAGCCCACAGTACTTGCTCATATCTTATAATTTAAAGAGCATAAAGCTTTTATTATCATTTATTTAGTATGTTTAATAGAAGTACATTGTATCAAGGTAAAACTAGCACTGCTTCTATATAGGAAAAAACACCATCATAATCTATCTGACACACGCTTGAATGCCTGAATGGAATACGTCATCAAATTATTGCCAGCCAGTCTCAAGAAGGAGGTCTCAGCCTCTACATCAGCTACGCCCACCTTCGAATAAAAGGATTGGCATAGCTCAACTACCAAACAAGACTTTTATTCGCCATGTTCGGACATCCAAGCTCTTCCTACCTATCCTAACCATAATCTTACCTAACGTAGGAAATTAAATTTACATGGTAAGGTCCGTCTCTTGCAAGAGCAGGCTTAAGTCAGGACGAACGAATCCAACACTATGTTAAGTGTCAGGTAAGTTAACTCTTACAAGTGCCAATGTACACCCATACAAACTAACTTCGTCATGCTTAAACCTCGTCACGCCAAAACCTACGTAAAGGACGCGACGCGGCCTCCTAATGAAAACAATTGATGTGAGAGTTCACATCAGCCTGAAAGAGGCTTAAAAAATTAAAGGATCTTAACATCAAACTCTTTTAACCCCATCGGACGGTATCGAGCCAGAGGGAGGGAAAAGCTTAAGAGGCCAGGGTTCATCGAAGAAATCTATCTTAAGCCCGTACTCCAGACGAAAACTTCAAACTCCTACTCCGTTCTCCAAAAATTCTAACTCTATAAAAATATCAGTCTTTACTGATAAAACTGTGTGTCCTCAAACATAAGTTGAACCAAATGTGTCAACCAAACACACTTTGCGAAGGCTATGCCCCGTTAGCAAAGTTGGTTTCAACTTAAGCTGAGTGTCTGTCACCAATGTGGGATATGAGCCCACAGTACTTGCTCATATCTTATAATTTAAAGAGCATAAAGCTTTTATTATCATTTATTTAGTATGTTTAATAGAAGTACATTGTATCAAGGTAAAACTAGCACTGCTTCTATATAGGAAAAAACACCATCATAATCTATCTGACACACGCTTGAATGCCTGAATGGAATACGTCATCAAATTATTGCCAGCCAGTCTCAAGAAGGAGGTCTCAGCCTCTACAGTACCTATTGATCGGATAAAAATATATGTTGTAGTTTCAAATCAGCGTAAATAAGCGTCAGTAACTAGTATATATGTGTACCTACCTATATAAACTATTTATGTATTTGTGTACCTAGTTTTAATAGTTTTTTTATTTTTTATCATTGTTCCTCTCAACCAAAGCACCTGCCATCTAATCTCTTCACCAGCCTTGGTTGACTGGTAGAGAATGCCTAAGGCATTAATTCCGCCTTTGTACAGACGCCAGCACATCAAGCTACTACAATCTGTCAAATTTCATTAATAGATTTTCAACTTTATCGTTAATGTATTAAGGTTCAAAGTTGATTGGGAAAATTTTACAGTTTCGGGTAGCTTGATGTGCTGGCGTCTGTACCTTTTCTGTGCGAAAAGTTTAAATAAATAAATACATAGTCTACTAAAGATAATTTTGTTTCAATTTTTAGTCTAAAGCTCGTACTATAACGACCTAAGAAATCATTTTTTTTTATATATTAAAGTTTTCATTAGGAATAAAGTTTACTTTCCTATAGGATTATTAGCAAAACACCAAAAACCTCAAAATAAAAATATTTAAAAGATATGTTTGTGATTAGAATGAATGCTTTTTATGAATCCAATCACTGATGTGATGACAAAACAATATAATTAGGCATTGCTCAATGTTTTTGTTGTAGGTAAACTTATATTATCCTGAATTTCATTATAAATATCATCCTCTAATAATATTAACCTCTTTTATAAAAAATCAATTTGACATCCAGGATCGATTTTGAACTGAATGTTACTTGAATGAATCGATTATTTTGTCACATCATTATTTAAATGTCGATAAAAGGTGGTAACACATGAGCTGTCATTTTACTGCAGCTAATTAAAAGTCCTATATTAGGTCCTAGGATCCTAGCTATCTAGAGTTTTGAATAAAGGTACGAGTTCGTAGCCGACTGTATGGCTGCAGCAGATGGCAGCACCGTATTCCAGTTAGCTCTGAATGTTCCGTAAGACAATATGTCTGACCCACCCTAATTGCGTAACACACTATCAATCGGAATCGGAATAATTTTGAAGCAAATTGCTGATCCATTGCTTCATAAGTTCGAAAAATGTGTCTGCTCAACACGTAAATAACGCAATGAATGTTGTTGAACTGTCAAAATGAAACCGATTCCGATCGTTAATGTATTACGCAACTGCCCCGGATTTACTTTTGTATCTTTTGTTAGAAGAGGAAAAAGATGACGATGAGGACTTGTTTCTAGTATAGAAGTATAGAGATTCAACGTGTTGTCGCTCCAGCGTCGGTGGCACTACAGATCTGCGGTCGGGCGACACGTCGTCTGCGATCGTGCGACTTGTAGCCGGGCGACGTGTCGCTAGCTGCGGAAGGTATTTCATAGAAATACATAGAAACCAGTAGTGTCGCAGCGACACGTCGTCTGCTGCCGCTGTCTGCAGTCGGCTACGAACTCTTACCTTAAGAGCAAACTAGTCGCGAGCTCGAACTCACTGGTGGTCATGGGCAAAAAGCACGCTGTCTCACCTGGCTTCGTCTCTGATAGAGCTAGTATCAGTGATGAGCAGTTAGACACTAGTCTACACGCACAACGTCTAGTTCTCACGCACAGAAACACCGTTCCGAACTGATAGACGCGTAATAAAATTCGAAACGTGCTTTGGAAAATCGAGTTTTAGGAAAAAACCACTGCATAAATCAATTATAAATAAAGTTTATTGAACTCTTCGATAACTGAGCTTTGTCGGTACGGACTTGGTTTTGATGATTTTAGACCTCTTTTATCACTTACTTACACCCAAAGTTACGTTAAAATTAGCAAGAAAAACGAATATTTGTTGGCTCATAACTTTTTAATGGCTTGTTATTTTACGATTCTGTTTCCGTACAGACACAATCAATAATAAGTCAAAACGATATCATGTTTAACTTTGGATGCACAATGTCAAACAGTGGAGTAATACTCTCCCGAAATTTGTATGGAAAAAATATCGACTAGTGGCGCCTTAATGCACGGAATAGTAGGTGTAATGCTACTATCTTAACTCAATAGCTTTAGGTTAAGGAAAGTCCTTTCAAGAGACCAACTCCCAAAGTCTACCATTTAAAAGTCTACGCATATTTTTCTCGAATTCGAAATCTTGGCAAGCAGTAGGTATTTAATTTGCGCCAGGGTAGCCCCCTGTAATCTATAAAAGTAATTCAGTAAATACACGCATTTGTAGTATTATTTTATTTGTATTTTATTACGTATTTGTTACTGACATGAAAATTAATTGCAAAAACCTTTAGGAAAATTCGATTTCGCGAGGTAACTTAGCGCGTACCCCTTAACCAATTAAAGCACATAACGAAAAATACAATATACTTAAACTTATATTTGCAGATCATGAAGACACGCAACTTGAATCAGTTCATTCTCACAAGAAGGCTCGAAGACGAGTTCTGACGGGCGATGGGATATACTTGCTAAACGACCAATAGGAGGAAAAACCGGTGACTTTAATTCTTGAATTACTTTGACATCGTGTGTTGCGTCCTAGTGACGAAACAGAAACAATTACCATCAAACCATGGACAGTGAAACGTATGGGAAGCGTGAAGGCACGTCGGGCATTCAGGGGCAACTGTATGAGACTAAATTAATTAGTCTAATATATTTTAGAATGATACATGACGACAGGGTTGATCAGTTTTGTTTGGCCACCAATAAAGATAACGTAGGTGCCTTCGATGACATTTGTTTTAAAGCAAAAATAAAGGGTTTTGAGAAACCATTGAGTGTTTTCGTTCAAGCAAAGCACGGAGAGAACGATATCCAAACTAATTTTGCCAAATATTTTAAAAGTTACTTGAAAATTAGACGGTCTTTTAAACCGAGCAGCAAAGACATGATTTTTAGAGGAAAGTTTGATGAAACTGAATGTTTTTTCGTTATGTATACTGCAGCGAAGGGCGATGCCAATAACAAAAAATATGAAGGTAGTTTTGCTCACTTTTTTAATGAACTAAGAACAGGAGGTTGTTGTACACAGACATCATACACAAATGAACGCTTGGACTTTTTATATGAAATAGTTATGAAAGAACAAATCACATCACTAGCTGAACAGTTAGCGAAGTTTATTTGTGATGAATCTGACAGCGTAATGTCGATGAGTGATGATTTGATATTGCGCTATCACGTCATCCTAGCGCTTAACGTTTTACACGTTTCGGAAATTCAACCTGAAGGACATCGGATAGTTAGCTTCAGACAAGACTTCTTTACATCCAACGAAGAGTTCCTTGTGCTGTTCAAAAACATATTGTGCTTAGAGGTTCTCGAAAATCGAAAGTCGGAAGAGACCGATGTACAGAGTTTATTTTTGAAGCTCTTTAGCGAACCCTCTGATGTAGAGACACTAAGTAAACTAATAGGAAGTGTCCTTACTTACAAAAACAGCAAGCTTGAATTTTTAAACGACGATCCAAAGCAAGGACAGCTCGACAAAGCAAATGTCTCACAATCAACTGTCTATGAAGCAGCAGAACTGGCTGCTAAAGACCGTTTGCTATCTCTGAAGCTGAAAGTCCCAGCTTCCTTTGGCAACAAAGATTTAACAATAAGAGGTAAACCTGAGAAAGTTGAAAAGAGACTAAACCACTTAACATTAAAAATCATAGAAATATTAAAAAAATCGAATCCCAATAACATCGTCACTATGGATGAGTCTCTGGGAGTTGGATTTCTTCAGTTAAATGGAGGCATAGCTTCTGCTGTCGGCAACTTACTCGTTTTCGATGAAAGTTCAAAACTTTTGAAGTTTACAGACAACTGTGAATCACTAGGCAATTTTGCTAAAACATTGTATGAAGCATTGCAGAGTCAAATCGAAAATTTGCACAAATATAAATTGGATGTAAAAGCTATAAACTTTCCAAAACTGTCATTCGAACGAGGAGAATACGACGTCAGTTTGGTGAGAGATTATTATGACAAATTACTGTTGTTCACTAACCAAGCTGATCAGAGTGGCGTAGAGGACATTTTAAGAGGAGAAATAGAGGATCATCCGTGCAGTGACGTTAGCAACTTTAGAGATCGATCTGACGTTATATTTCTAAAATATCACGATGAAATACAAAAATGGTGGATGAAGCCTAAAATGGGATCATATCTTACAAAGAAAAGCAAAATCTATCAGAATGCAGTAACTGATGTCATGAGAGAGTCATTATTGGGTGTTTTAAACATAATGCACAAGACTAAGAACAACTATACATTTAAGGAAAACTCTATAAAACCATTTGAGTTGCATGAACAAATTATAGGAACTGTTATTGCTACGGATAGTTGTAAATTAACAGTTGCTAAGGTGGAACAATATCTAGAAAACAAAGACCGTGTTGTGTTAGATTTGGATTACATATTCAAACTGCCCTTGAACAATCACGACACTTTATGTAAAGAATTGACGATCACAACCAAGGAGAAGATACTTATTATTGTTTGCAATACTTTTCAAGATTCGAGAAATTCTTGTAAAAAGCTTGAAAGTATCGCGAAAGCTGTTGATGGCAAGAAAATAATAATCATTACGAACAAGGCTTCGGTCGACATTATGACTAAATGTTTCTCACAAGTAAGTAATATATTGAACGATGAAAGAACTGTTTTCACCGACTTGAGTGATGAATCGCAGAAGAAATTCTTAGAGACATCTAAAATAAACGTTCAAGGTGAAGATGTTAGCTTAGCTGATATAATCGGAGAGGACGAGTGTGTGGATCTTATTGACGAAAATGTTTTTAATAAACTTATCAATAACGAAACTATCAAACTTGGTGATACAGCAACTTATAATACTTACAGAAAGCAGTTTTACATTGACAGACGGGTCAGTCGACCCAAAAATCAGCAACTTGATGTGTTTTATGAGGTCAAAGACAAGGTTTTAAAAACGTTTTACGATTTAAAAGACAACGTTGTACTTATAACAGGAGAACTGGGAATGGGTAAGTCAACTCTACTTACTCATTTGTCACTTAAGACAAAGGAACTCTATCCTAAAGTTTGGATTGTGAGAATAAACTTACCGGAGCACGACATTATAGTCAAATTATTAAACGAAAATTCATACAATACTTCGAAATTTACTAAGTTTTTGTGTCAAGCTGCACTCGGCGAGGAGTACGATAAAAGACAGAAAGAAGGATGGAGAAAGGAAGAAGATGAATTAACAATAGAGGTGAGAGATACAATTAACGGAACAGTTTTCCCATTGAAATGTTTAGGTGGTGAATCAAAACTATTTCAGTTGAAAATGTTCCTACATTATTACAGAACAGGAAATCTGATATTCCTTTTCGATGGCTTGGACGAAATGAAGATTTCATCAAAGTGGCAGTTTGAAACAGCAGTCTTATCATTACACACGTTAGTCAGGAGTATTGCTAGGCTTCAGCATAAAGTATGGATCACAAGCAGATCCATGAACATCATTGAACACGAGCTGGGACCATCGTACAAACTAGAAAACTTTTCTCGTCTTGAACAAGATACACACTTACTTTCATTGTGGAAGGACCACATACAACTTAAGAATGTTTACTTCAAACAAATACTGGAACATGATTGTTTTGTAAATGAAATGAACACGTTTTTGCAAATAAACCTCGACAGAATCGAGTACTTCAGAGGGTATGTGCTGTTTTTGGACTTTTTAAAAATGCAGTCAACGTCTGCTTGCATTGATTTTCCGTATGAAAAATGTTATCAAAAATTTATGATCTACTTTGGCCTTTGCGATAGCACAATCTCATGTTTTCCAGACGACACAATGCCGTGGGATCTGAGCGCTTTAGCTCAAAGATTCCAAGTTCAATTAGAAAACATGCGGGAAACAATGTTTCCTTTTTGGCGATGGAACACAAAAAATTAGTTAGTATAGATTGATACCTACCTTCTGTCTTGTATGGATCAGAATGTTGGGCCACAAAAGGGATGAATGAAATTCAATTGCATGCAGTTGAAATGAGAATGCTAAGAGGGGTGTGTGGTGTTACACGAATGGATAGAATAAGAAAGAAGAAAGAAAAATGGTTTATTCTGCACAAACAAAACGCACATTACAAATCAAATATAATATACACATACAACGTTGACAAAACCCTCGTACTCAAGCTTTATAATAATAAAAATGTTGACAATTTTGTCCATTGCTTGATTTCAGGGGTGTTAGGGCCAGGGACCAAAGACAACACATATTAGAAATGAGAACATAAGAGAAAGTCTGAAAGTGGCATCTGTAACTGAAAAGTTGTGTGGAAATCGGTTGTCATGTTACGGGCATGTGATACGGAGGAATGAGGAAAATGTAGTGAGAAGAGTTTTAGGTATGAAATTCGATGGCTATAAGAGAAGGGGAAGACCAAAGAAACGATGGATGGACTGTGTGAATGATGATATGGTTAGAAAGGGGGTGACTACCGAGATGACGACTAAGAAGACTAAGAGAAGTATGAAAGAAAAAGACATGTTGCGCCGACAAATAAATATCTAGCGCTCTAGTGCTCTACGCGTCCAGTACAACAACGCGTTCAGGGTGCGCTTGGGGCTGCCTCGCTTCTGTAGCGCGTCGGCGTCGGGAATGTTTGCGCCGAGACGCGTGTGGATTGTTTCCATACAATCATGCGGTGCACATCCCTGGTGCGCAGGGTGCTGGCCAGCGCTAGCCCCAACAGTATCCTGAGCGCTTATGCTGAACGTTTCGACTGTCAGTACGTGAACCACTGCTATTATGGTTCACGCTGACTACCTAGTGTTAAGATATAATTTATTTTTATTGATCTATTATAAATTCACTCTCAAATATTAATGTATAATTGTCAATTTAAATATAATTCTTAAGAGTAAACTAGTCGCGAGCTCGAACTCACAGGTGGTCATGGGCAAAAAGCACGCTGTCTCACCTGGCTTCGTGTCTGACAGAGCTAGTATCAGTGATGAGCAGTTAGACACTAGTCTACACGCACAACGTCTAGTTCTCACGCACAGAGATACCGTTCCGAACTGATAGACTCGTAAAAAAATTCGAAACGTGCTTTGGAAAATCGAGTTTTAGGAAAAAACCACTGCATAAATCAATTATAAATAAAGTTTATTGAACTCTTCGATAACTGAGCTTTGTCGGTACGGACTTGGTTTTGATGATTTTAGACATCTTTTATCACTTATTTACACCCAAAGTTACGTTAAAATTAGCAAGAAAAACGAATCATTGTTGGCTCATAACTTTTTAATGGCTTGTTATTTTACCATTCTGTTTCCGTGCAGACACAATCAATAATAAGACAAAACGATATCATGTTTAACTTTGGATGTAAAATGTCAAACAGTAGAGTAATACTCTCCCGAAAATTGTATGGAAAAAATGTCGACTAGTGGCACCTTAATGTATAATATTCCATTTAAATCGGAATTTTAAATTTTATTTAAGTGACTGATGGATAAAATTGTTATTATAATTTTTAAATTATAATTATTAGATATTAGTTAATCAATTATTATGAATTATTACTAACAGTATTAGTTTGTAAGGTCGTAATTGTACCTACTAACAAAAGTTTGTAAGCTCGTAATTGTAATAACAAATATGGATGTAATGAATAAATGATTATTATTATAAATTGGGATAAAGATAATACACCTACATCTCCCGGCATAATAATGGGCTTGATTCAGAAAATCAGAAAGCAGTACTTCTGGACGCGGCCCGCATTGTTAGGAGGTTCCTCTCTCTGGCGCCCTGACCGCCGGGCGCCGGTAGCTTGGACCCTGTTCCCGATACCGGTGGGCTACTGTTTTTTATATTTTTAAATGTTTTTATATTTTTTTTTATATTCTTATTTAAAAATAAAATGTATACTTATGTAAATAATGAAATAAAGGAAATAATTCATAATTCATATGGACCGGTTCATTTGAATTAATTATTATTATTATTTAGGTATAACATTATACGTGTAGATTCCGCCTGGTAGCGGGTTTTTTTACACCCTATATGTCAAGTATATGTAGTAAAGTGTCTCGGAAAGAATTATATGGGACCACCTCTGAAGCATACCTTATTCATTAAAAAATATATTTATTAGTTTTTAGACTAGATGCTGATTCAATAATCCTGGCTGCAGCATCAGGCCAGACTTATGTCAACATTGCATTGAACTTAAAATTTAGTCCTGTTTAAAATGAGCCCAAACACGACTACGGTGCTGTAATTTCAAGGTTTGTACTTTTTCTGATGCTCCTGGCTTCAGCATCACGTCTCTATGTACTTCGGTGTTCCTCATTAACATTACGTTTATCCACACATCGAGCCCTTTCCAATGAGCCTAAACACGATATATCTGCTGTTAGTTGTCGAGGAGTTAGGTACTCTGCAGACTATCCTGACTGCAGCATCAGGTCATGACTTGATGATCATGAGACCAAATGTGGCAAATGCCCAATCAAACATCAAAACAATTTACTAAAACTTTTTTAGAAAAAAAACAACCGACTTCCAAAAAAAAAACACTACAAAGTGAAAAATAACTTTAATTTCGGAAGTCGGTGTCGTTGGTTCCACATTTTCGTTTTTTTGACACCGACTTCCGAAATTAAAGTTATTTTTCACTTTGTAGTGTTTTTTTTTTGGAAGTCGGTTGTTTTTTTTCTAAAAAAGTTTTTATTTTTCGCTTTTTAGTTGTACCTACCCCATAATACAAATTCATATAACACTACTTGCTATGTGAATATTAGTGACAGGAAGATAAACATCATCAATATAAACTAAGTGCCAGTCCATGGCGAAACATGTAAGATCATCACTTTATTTATAAGACCTTAATGTACCATGTTTTAAAGCAAATAAATATATTCTATTCTATTCTATTCTAAGTGGAAAACAAACGTATTGTTGAAGCTAATTCCAAAACTACCCAAGCAAAGTTCATAAAATTTATATGGGACCACCTCTGAAGCATACCTTATTCATTAATTAGACTAGATGCTGATAATCCTGGCTGCAGCATCAGGCCAAACTTATGTCAACATTGCATTGAACTTAAAATTTAGTCCTGTTTAAAATGAACCCAAACACGACTACGGTGCTGTAATTTCAAGGTTTGTACTTTTTCTGATGCTCCTGACTTCAGCATCAGGTCTCTATGTACTTCGGTGTTCCTCATTAACAGTACGTTTATCCACACATCACACATCGAGCCCTTTTCAATGAGCCTAAACACGATATATCTGCTGTTAGTTGTCGAGGAGTTAGGTACTCTGCAGACTATCCTGACTGCAGCATCAGGTCATGACTTGATGATCATGAGACCAAACGTGGCAAATGCCCTATCAAACATCAAAACAATTTACTAAAACAGTCCTTGCCTGTTCGAGTAACTTCTGACTGTTAAAGAGTTGTACCTTCCATCATCAGCCCAGCTACCTGAGATGGTGACAACCATACGCAAATACACAAGATACTTCATAAAATATGCGAAAAACAATAAGTGAGCCTATAAAATTTGAGGGTTGCCCTCGATTTCTCTAAGATCCCATCATCAGATCCTAACTTGGTGACAATGGGACCACCTCAGAACTATCTACTTTCGAACAAAAAAAGAATTTTGAAAATCTGTCGACAATTGGCGGAGTATTCGATGAACAAACATACAAAAAAAAAAAAAAAAAACACAAACAGCCGAACATAGTACCTCCTCCTTTTTGTGAAGTCGGTAAAAATATAACTGCGCGGGCAGAGCTACCGCGCAAGCCTTGTAAGAAAAATTGCAACCTAAGTACGATCCGCAACGCACAAAATTATAAAATTGGCCAATCTGTGCGACTTTGACAAACAACGCCATCTAACGATCAAGATCAACTGCTGCTGATAACCTTAGCAAAAATGTACGCCCTCTGCAGGATATTTCAAAGAACCATCTTGATGGTTCTTTGAAATATCCTGCAGAGGGCGTGTTCCGTCCGCGCACACAGAAAGATTTATCGATTTTTTCAAGCCTAGAAATCCTACAAATAGTGTTTTTTTTACCGATTTTTGTCGATATGCGTCAATTATAAATCATACGTGCTTTTGTTCTGCAAAAATCGTTTATGTATCGAGATTTCTACCCCGAAAGAATGTATGAAAAAGTGTCAGTATTCAATCCCCTTAAGTCGTTGGTCCCGGCTGCCATTCGTGGATCTTTGACAGCCGTTACGAGACGTCAGAAGCCCGAAAGTCTGATAACCATTCTTACCATGGGGTATCGTATTACCTAGTAACTGGGTTGTGGAGGTCAGATAGGCAGTCGCTCCATGTAAAATACTGGTATTCAGCTGCACCCGGTTAGACTGGAAGCCGACCCTAACTTAGCTGGGGAAAGGCTCGGCAGATGATGATGTTATATAATTATATTAAGTAATGATCCAATGTAATCTTATGTATTCTTATTACTTACTAGCTGCGCCCCGCGGTTTTACCTGCATAAGTTTCGATTACGTGAAGAATATCGGGATAAAAAGTAACATATATGTTAATCAAGGGTGTCAGCTACCTCCATACAAAATTTTATCAAAATTGGCCCAGCCCTTTGGTAAAGAGTAACATATATGTTAATCAAGGGTGTCAGCTACCTCCATACAAAATTTTATCAAAATTGGCCCAGCCCTTTGGTCGTGAAGAAGTAACAAACATTATAAACACACACACACACACACACAAACTTTCGCCTTTATAATATTAGTGTGCTACGAAAATAACTATTGACCCCGAATTGGACTATTTACTTTCAGCCTGTCTGTAAATTGAAAATAACTAGCATATTTTGGGTGTTCTATTCACAGTATAAGACCCCTGCACAAACCTTTAAAAGAATACAAACGTGATGTTGTGAAGTAATCTCATTTCCACAACTTTTTCGCGCTAGTGTCTTTCGCATAATTATCCATTCACGTAAAAATTCATTCGCAGAAATATCTTTCGCGCAAGTGTACCAGATCCTATTTCTCCAGCAGATTTTTTGGAAATATTAGATTGTTTATTTATAATTTAATGTTTTCTATTATTTATTTTTTTCAATAAACTAACGGCCCGACCCAACTTCGCACGGGTGCAATTTATTTTCTCATTTCCAAAATTTTCTTTCATACAAACCTTGTCCTGGCAATACCGTACACAACAAAAAAATAATTATCCGATAACAATTTGTTGCAGTCGTTTCGTTATACTTAGGTATTTCTATAATTATGTATTTTGCCATACTGACCGCCGATTAAGTGAAAGAAAATTAAATTTCAACGAAATAAGGTTCAATTTTAAATGCAATAAGTAATGCTAAGGTAAACAAGATTTTCTTCATAAATTTCGTGTATATATAAAACATTGATCAGGCAGGGGTCATAGTTCTTCCATAGTTCTATGTAACCAGTCCACTTTAGCCACCCAAACCCATAGTCCAACTTTTTATTTTTTCATATCCTGCATTAGTCCTACATCAACCGGTGGGGTATCCTTGGGTGCACTTGCATAGTGATAATCGTCGGTTGGTGCAGCATTTAAATAAAAATTTCCTAAGGGGCCTCTGCGATTTGGCTTCGACCCCTCGTACGCCTTCCAAAGGACCGGGACCCCATGGTCCCGAGATATGTAAATCAAATAGTTAGCTTTAAAAAAATTAAGGGTTGGTCATTTTATTATGCTTTTAGCTCAGTACTCTAATTGGGGTGTATGAGGTCTTGTGTTAATTATGTTATATATTGTATAAATATACCTTAAGATTATACATATAAATAAGTAATTCTTATCGGAATTATTTGCATGGCAATACATTGTGACATAGGTACTCTATTTGGATAATGAATCATATTGACGGCCGCAAAGTATATACGGTTATCTACAAAATCGTGATTTTGCAGGAGAGCGCAAAAAAACTGTGATAAAAAAAAATCAAAAAGCTATCTTCTACTATTTTACAACATTTAGTTACCTAATACGGTTAACCAAGGAAATAGTTAAGGCTGAAAACTGTAATATACAATAATAACATAATTAACGTAAGACCTCATACACCCCAATTAGAGTACTTATTGATTTAAAAAGGCTATAATAAATAAAGGTATTTTGTACTAGACGCGGCAGTTTGCTTAAAGTAGGGCTTTCTATTGCTTCGCGTAGAGTTCGTAATAGAAAATATAGATACTACCTACAGCTTCAGTTCGTTGAATTGAAATATTTTTTTTTCGTATGAAAGTCTGATGAATTAAAAAAAGTCATAGAACAAATTTGTTGTTTATGACGTTAGTGACATACCTAGTCTTGAGAGATTGTTAATGTTTTACCAATAAATCTGTACTTATACATTAATTCTCAACTTGTTTAAAAATTATGTTTATTAACGTAGGTAGGGGAGCGGGGGGCACGTTGTTACAATTTTTAGATAGTTGTTAATATGACAAAAGCTATCAAATAAATTATACATTTGATTACTTATAATGTTAGTTTGTCTATTTAGCTATTAAAATATGACTGAAAAATTATTAAAATTTATGTAATTTTTTCACAGTGGAGAATTTAACTAAACAAGTAGATTGTAACATCTTACCCCGGAATTGGGGCTAGTTGTTACATCATCGGGGCACGATGTTACGGTAGATAAATAAACAAAATCATCAGTGATACATATTTTTTATTAGTATTTCAAAACGATATAAACAATAGAGATCACTTTATACAGTCTTCTAACATTTATGAGTAATTATAATATCGTTTCGCGTGGATGTGACCTTATATCTTTTATAAATATTTTATAATTTTTTTCACTGTTATTGCACCTGCTGTGAATTGTCTCTGCATCACATTAAGGTAGACTGGTAGAAAATGCCCAAGGCATTAAGTCCGCCTTTGTACAGTTTTTACTTGTGCATAAAGTTTTAATAAATAAATAAAATAAATAAATAAATATTTTCCACCAACTTGTTCATTTTTTGTGTTGTTTCTCTGCGTCACGTGTACCGCAAATAAACTTGTTTTGTTTCTTTCTCTATTATATTAAAGTAAATAATGAGATTTCTGTGGTGAAACAAAGAATTCTGAGTCGAAATATGTAAAATAGTGAATTTCGTAAAAAGCGCAGTTGCCTCTTCATACCTTGCTACCATCGATATCTAATCTCTTATACAATTTGGTTTAGTACGATAATAATACTTGTGCCACGCGCAAGGGATTCTGTATTTTTAACAATAATTTCGTGAGTTTATTTATTTATTTAATACTTTAAGCACAAATGTACGGAGGCGGACTTAATGCCATAGGCATTTTCTACCAGTCAACCTTTGGGTAATGCAGAGACAAACAGTGGTAGGTGCAATCATGGATATTAATTAATAAGTATTTTAAATACAAAGATACGCGTAAACTTATTAAAATTATGAATATAATATATACCTACATACTACATATAAGTATAAGAGGATAATAATAATATAGGAGGATAATATTGGAGCAATATTGGTCCACTGACTGGCGACACCACGTCTTCTAAGGTGCGTTCACAAAATGCGTGACACCACAAGCTAAAAATAGAGAGGTAAGTAATAAATTTCATAAAAAAAAAGTCATTTAAAAAAATTTAATCGACTTCAAAAAGAAATTAACTCAAAATTATGAAATAACTTTAATTTCGGAAGTCGGTGTCTTGGGATTTGTATTTAAATTTTAGTATATACATATATACAATTTTGTATATTTGTTTGGAAGCCCTAATAGATGGTCATTATGTGAATATATTGCAGTTTCAATAATATTACATACATATACGTGTCGAATTGATAACCTCCTTTAAGTCGGTAAAAATATTGATGTGGTCGCCATAAGCGATAAATTCTTATTATTATCATTAGTAAAGATAATAATAAGATAATAAAGATAATAACACGCCTACCTCGCCTTACAGTTACGTCACAGAAAGGTGACTTTAAATATTTCTGCTTGTAATATACGTAGTTTCCGAGGCCGTTCGAAGCTCAGAGCTTAGAGAACTAATTAGAGAACCAGCAGCTGACACAGTAGCTGAGCCAACAGCTGAGCTAGGATCTGAGGCAGCTGGTCCTAAGCCTGATCTCCGAACGGATGTTTAAATGGCAATTCGGCTAGGCCGCAGGTGACTAAAATACTTACATTATATTATTATGTATCCCATCTATTTATTCCAAATAACCAGCTATGAGTATTTTTTTTACGACTGTACAAATAAAAATGGTGGCGGTAATAAAAGAGACTTTTTCAACGATTCGATGAGGCGGGAATAAAATCGAGACTTTGTAGTGTCTTTTCTGGAAGTCGAATGTTTTTTATTTTTTTGTAAGAATGTTTTTTATAAGAAACCAACTCCTGAAGTCTAACCATTTAAAAGTCAACATAGGTACTTTCTCGAATTCGAAATTTTGCCAAGCAGTATTTAAATTGCGCCAGGGTAGCCCGCGGTATTCTATAAAAGTAATTACATGTTTATTTGTTACTGACACGAAAACTGGTAAAACTTTTAGAAAACTTAAACGCGAGGTAACTTAGGGTATACTCCTTAACCACGTAACAAAAAATACAATATAAACTTATATTTTCAGATCACTAATCAACAGCAGAAGACACGCAACTTGAACCAGTTCATTCTCACAAGGAGGCTCGAAGGCGAGTTCTGACGGGCGATGAGATATACTTGCTAAACGACCAATAGGAGGAAAAACCGGTGACTTTAATTCTTGAATTATTTTGACGTGTGTGTTGCGTCGTATAGTGACGAAACAGAAACAATTACCATCAAACCATGGACAGTGAAACGTATGGGAAGCGTGCAGGCACGTCGGGCATTCAGGGGCAACTGTATGAGACTAAATTAATTAGTCTAATATATTTTAGAATGATACATGACGACAGGGTTGATCAGTTTTGTTTGGCCACCAATAAAGATAACGTAGGTGCCTTCGATGACATTTGTTTTAAAGCAAAAATAAAGGGTTTTGAGAAACCATTGAGTGTTTTCGTTCAAGCAAAGCACGGAGAGAACGATATCCAAACTAATTTTGCCAAATATTTTAAAAGTTACTTGAAAATTAGACGGTCTTTTAAACCGAGCAGCAAAGACATGATTTTTAGAGGAAAGTTTGATGAAACTGAATGTTTTTTCGTTATGTATACTGCAGCGAAGGGCGATGCCAATAACAAAAAATATGAAGGTAGTTTTGCTCACTTTTTTAATGAACTAAGAACAGGAGGTTGTTGTACACAGACATCATACACAAATGAACGCTTGGACTTTTCATGTAAAATAGTTATGAGAGAACAAATCACATCATTAGCTGAACAGTTAGCGAAGTTTATTTGTGATGAATCTGACAGCGTAATGGCGATGAGTGATGATTTGATATTGCGCTATCACGTCATCCTAGCGCTTAACGTTTTACACGTTTCGGAAATCGAACCTGAAGGACATCGGATAGTTAGCTTCAGACAAGAATTCTTTACATCCAACGAAGAGTTCCTTGTGCTGTTCAAAAACATATTGTGCTTAGAGGTTCTCGAAAATCGAAAGTCGGAAAAGACCGATGTACAGAGTTTATTGTTGAAGCTCTTTAGCGAACCCTCTGATGTAGAGACACTAAGTAAACTAATAGGAAGTGTCCTTACTTACAAAAACAGCAAGCTTGAATTTTTAAACGACGATCCAATGCAAGGACAGCTCGACAAAGCAAATGTCTCTCAATCAACTGTCTATAAAGCAGCAGAACTGGCTGCTAAAGACCGTTTGCTATCTTTGAAGCTGAAAGTCCCAGCTTCCTTTGGCAACAAAGATTTAACAATAAGAGGTAAACCTGAGAAAGTTGAAAAGAGACTAAACCACTTAACATTAAAAATCATAGAAATATTAAAAAAATCGAATCCCAATAACATCGTCACTATGGATGAGTCTCTGGGAGTTGGATTTCTTCAGTTAAATGGAGGCATAGCTTCTGCTGTCGGCAACTTACTCGTTTTCGATGAAAGTTCAAAACTTTTGAAGTTTACAGACAACTGTGAATCACTAGGCAATTTTGCTAAAACATTGTATGAAGCATTGCAGAGTCAAATCGAAAATTTGCACGAATATAAATTGGATGTAAAAGCTATAAACTTTCCAATACTGTCATTCGAACGAGGAGAATACGACGTCAGTTTGGTGAGAGATTATTATGACAAATTACTGTTGTTCACTAACCAAGCTGATCAGAGTGGCGTAGAGGACATTTTAAGAGAAGAAATAGAGGATCATCCGCGCAGTGACGTTAGCAACTTTAGAGATCGATCTGACGTGATATTTCTAAAATATCACGATGAAATACAAAAATGGTGGATGAAGCCTAAAATGGGATCATATCTTACAAAGAAAAGCAAAATCTATCAGAATGCAGTAACTGATGTCATGAGAGAGTCATTATTGGGTGTTTTAAACATAATGCACAAGACTAAGAACAACTATACATTTAAGGAAAACGCTATAAAACCATTCGAATTGCATGAACAAATTATAGGAACTGTTATTGCTACGGATAGTTGTAAATTAACTGTTGCTAAGGTGGAACAATATCTAGAAAATAAAGACCGTGTTGTGTTAGACTTGAAGTACATATTCAAACTGCCCTTGAACAACTACAGTACTATATGTGAAAAATTGACGATCACAACCAAGGAGAAGATACTTATTATTGTTTGCAATACTTTTCAAGATTCGAGAAATTCTTGTAAAAAGCTTGAAAGTATCGCGAAAGCTGTTGATGGCAAGCAAATAATAATCATTACGAACAAGGCTTCGATCGACATTATGACTGAACATTTCTCACAAGTAAGTAATATATTGAAAGATGAAAGAACTGTTTTCACCGACTTGAGTGATGAATCGCAGAAGAAATTCTTAGAGACATCTAAAATAAAAGTTCAAGGTGAAGACGTTATCTTAGCTGATATAATCGGAGAGGATGAGTCTGTGGATCTTATTGACGAAAATGTTTTTAATAAACTTATCAATAACGAAACTATCAATCTTGGTGATACAGCAACTTATAATACCTACGAAAAGCAGTTTTACATTGACAGACGGGTCAGTCGACTCAAAAATCAGACACATGGTGTGTCTTATGAGGTCAAAGACAAGGTTTTAAAAACGTTTTACGATTTTGATCACAACGTTGTACTTATATCAGGAGAAGAGGGAATGGGTAAGTCAACTCTACTAACTCATTTGTCATTTAAGACAAAGGAACTCTATCCTAAAGTTTGGATTTTGAGAATAAACTTATCGGAGCACGAAGTTATAGTCAAATTATTAAACAAAAATTCATACAATACTTCGAAATTTTTTAAGTTTTTGTGTCAAGCTGCACTCGGCGAGGAATACGATAAAAGACATGAAGGATTGAGAAAGGAAGAAGGTGATGCAATGGAGATGGAAGATATACACACTGGAACAGTTTTTAAATTGAAATGTTTAGGTGGTGAAAAAAAAATATTTCAGTTGAAAATGTTCAAACATTATTACAAGACAGGAAATCTGATATTCCTTTTCGAGGGCTTGGACGACATAAGGAGTTTATTAAAGTTGCGGTTTAGAAAAGCAGTCTTATCATTACAGACAATAGTCAACAGTATTTCTCTTTATCAAAATAAAGTATGGATCACAAGCAAATCCGTGAACACCATTGAACAATTAGAGCTGGGACCATTGTACAAACTAGAAAACTTTTCTCGTCTTGAACAAGATACATACTTACATTCATTGTGGAAGTTCAACATACCACTTAAGAATGTTGTCCTGGACCAGGAGATGTTTCTACACGATATACACAGATTTTTGAAAGTTAACCGCCACCGAATCGAGTACTTGAGAGGGTATGTGCTGTTTTTGGATTTTTTAAAAATGCAGTCAACGTCTCACTGCATTAATTTTCCGTATGAAAAATTTTATAATAAATTTATGATCGACTTTGGCCTTTGCGATAGTAAAATCTCATGTTTTCCAGACGAGATAATGCCGTCTAATCTGACCGCATTAGCTGCAGAATTCCAATTCAAGTTGGAAATCAGACTGGGTATTAGGGTGGGTGGATTTTTGCATTATTCGTTTTTCCAATATATTCACCAACAGGGCCTGATTAATCCTTAGGCAAATTAGGCTGCAGCCTAGGGCGCGAGGATCGGAGGGGGCGCGCTGAAATCGTGCCTTGGCATGCACTAATCTAGCATCATTGCATCTACCCTACATATTTCAACTAGACCGAGACCAAACACTAAAACCGCTTGAGAGTCCCTAATTTTAACAATAAATTTTGAAATTTAAAAAGCGCGCGTAAATAAACTGACTTGATACTCGAATCGGTCAAACCAAACAAAGTTTGGTTTCTTATGGAAACTGCATGAACTAGACGACAGTTAATTTATTAGAAGCAAAGCAAAGGAGTTAAAACAACTGTATGCCACTGATTTAGAAGAAACCTTTGCAGAAGAATGCGTCCATTTGGCGCAGTTTTTAAAATCTGATACCGAGGCCGAGCATTCTATTTCTGCCAGAACCACAAAGGGTTTGGTGCAGTTAATAAAAAGTTTTAATATTTCATGCATGTTACCGAATGTGGAGGTACCTAATATTAATTTTTTTTTGACAATGAGTGTTACCAACTGCAGCGGCGAAAGGTCTTTTTCAGCACATAAAAAAGTAAAAAATTACTTGCGCTCCACACTCCGCCAGCAAAAACTTGCAGCGCTCTCGCTAATGTACAGACGCCAGCACATCAAACTATCCGAAACTGTCACATTTCCCCAATCAATTTTGAACCTTATGCTTTGGCAATAAAGTTGAAAGGAGATGTTTCAAAATGTATGGAGCCTGGGCCAGGTCCTTGTACACTATACTTAAAAATAGGGAAATTCATTTAAAATAGTTCTCAACTGTCCAATTATTTTGAAATGGCTTGGTTTGCTGGTAAACACAAGAAACTACACTTGAAATTGCAACACACAACAAAAACCAGTCATGGCGGTAAGCTGTCATTTTGATTGATTAATGACGTTTGACACGTTTATTTCTGAAGAAGTGACACTGTTGTGACAGCTGACAGTTCTGTTTCTATGATCAATGGTCGATCTATGGTTTACTGTCATTGTTTTTAAGCACAGAGTAACTAAATCGGTGAGACGCCATGTTGAAAGTCGATAAAAATAATTGATAAATATAAATTCACTACCAGAACAGTATACATTTAATTGAATTATCTGTATTTTTCCCGAATTCTACGGATTTTTCTCTTTTTTATGAGTTACTGTACATAGACCTGGCCCATTTTGAAACATCTCCTTTATTAAAGAAATTTGACAGATTGTAGTAGGTTGATGTGCTGGCGTCTGTACATAGAAAGTGATTTTTTACAAACTATAAAAGGATAATGCAACTAACTGGTCTAAAAAAAAAAGACATATTGTATAAAATTGAAACCTATATCAATTAATAGATGTTATTGTAACTAGTAACTTTTAATATAGGACCAAGAAAATCTGACCTGGAGATAAAAAGTTATAGTTACCCAAACTATTAAAAACGATATATTTTGTAGTTTCTTTTTTATTTTGCTAACATTAGGTTAATAATACTGTTACTAACAAGTATTTACTTAAACTTATATAGTCTGCAATAAAGGATTACATTCATAGTACAGAAGGCAGCACATCAACCTAACCAAAACCAATATAAGATGAGCTAGCATCTCTACCAGCACACATAACAATGTTAGTTCCTTTTATACTCGTTTTGCGTAGGTTTCTGGTTTCTGGTTTTGGCTGCCTTCTGTACAAAAAGTTTTTATTTTTAAATAAATCTGTCTCATCATCATCATCATATCAGCCGGGAGACGTCCGCTGCTGGACACAGGCGGAGGCCTATGTCCAGCAGCGGACGTCTGGGGGAGCCCTAGGATCTCCAGAATGACCGGTCCCGCGCTGCTCGCATCCAGCGGCTTCCCGTGACTCCTTGACCAGGTCATCGGTCCACCTTGTGGGGGGCCTACCCAAGCTGCGTCTGCCGGCGCATGGTCGCCACTCGAGTACCTTTCCGCCCCAACGGCCATCGATTCTGCGAGCAATGTGCCCTGCCCTAATCTGTCTACTACAATATTATCTCTAGCTTCATTTTTTGTCACGGGGCATATAAAAAAATACTGCATGTATTGTATGTAATGTTGCCCAATGATTAGATGATTGCCGTGTGTGCGATTTCCTCTATATAAAATGTATGTGTGGATAAGTGGATTTATAAATAAAACTATCGCGAATGTAACAAATAAAGCTTTTATTTTTAAATGAAATGTATTCGTAGTTAAACAATAATAACCATATTATATTATATTAACTATGAGCAATGACCATCCAACTAAAATAATCAGTAAATAATAAATAAAAACTTTTTACAAAAAAAAACAACCGACTTCAAAAAAAACTACAAAGTGATAAATAACTTTAATTTCGGAAGTCGGTGTCGTTGGTTCCGCATTTTCGTTTTTTGACACCGACTTCCGAAATTAAAGTTATTTATCACTTTGTAGTTTTTTTTGAAGTCGGTTGTTTTTTTGTAAAAAAGTTTTTATTTTTCACTTTTTAGTTGTACCTACTCCACACAAATTCAAATAACACTAGTGCATTGAGGAATTGAAGACACCGACTAGAAGAATCATCAAAATTCGCATAGAAATGCCGGAGATGCAGTACATTTATGCATATAACATCGTACATAAGAATAATTATATATTATTATATTATATCGGTTCATTAGTTTTTGAGAAAATCGCGGATAAACAAACATACATACATACGGGTCGAATACAGAACCTCCTTTTTTGAAGTAGGTTAAAAATATAAAACATTTCTGAAAAACTAACTGAAAAATATCAATCAAATAATAAATACCTTTTTATAGATGAATAGTCTCGCGGAAAAAGTTCCGAGAGAAAATAATTTCAATTGACAACAAAACAAGATGTAAGTAGATTTACGAATAATGCATATTACTAAGAGAGTGGGTAATAAATACTAATCAGTTTGAAACAATATTAATAAAATAATACCTACATATCAGGTGTCGAGCCCAAGCGAGAAACCAAACAATTGTCATTATGTGTGCACATGCACCAATTGTTCTCCTACCAGTCAGACAATTACAGCAGCAGTTTTCTATACTTTGTATTTCCAGAGCATCATTGTTAACTAAAATATAGCAAAAATAAACTCTTGAGGTGACGTGGCGACTTTGAATCCGCGCTCGCAATAAATAGACATGGGTAGATGGCAAATCAAATTGCTCTAAATCGCAAATTTCATGTTCAGTGCATATTTGTGCAATGTAATCACCACCACGGACATGTTCATTTTCTTCTGAATAATTTGCAAAAATTATGCTGCATAAATGTTATCTACTAAACGCACGTGAAAAGAATGTATAAATGCAGCAGCAATCCTAAAATCATGGAACATATTTTCCATAGTTTTATTAAAATAATTATGTCGAAATATATATATAATATTACATCGGTTTTTCCCTAAAATAGAAAAGGACAAAAAAGGTCCCATTGTTTCGGTTACCAGAAGCCTATTGTTTCGGTTACCAGAAGCCTATTGTTTCGGTTACCAGAAGCCTATTGTTTCGGTTACCAGAGGCCTCTTGCGAACGTAACAGGTATATTTGCTAGCGTGGGAAAGAAAAAGACAGAAAAAGCTAGCTGAACAATGGTTTTATGATGCTAGTAAGTGCATGCCTATCTATCAAAAATACCTATTTTTAACTTTTTTGACTGATGATATCTTTTTACGGGTGAGTTAGATTTGTATGGTCTCTGGATAAAAAATGAAGCTAGAGACGATACGTGTCGCATGGATCAGGTATAGCGAGATTTTCTTTTTTTTTTTACATATTTTTGTACTGCAGTAAATGTGTACTTTTTATATTTTGCGTGACTATATCTTAATACCTCTGGGAGATATTTTCTTTGTACCATATTAAAAGTAGCTAGTAACAATAATATCTATTCACTGATATCGGTCACTGTTCTATACAACACATGTTTTTTACTATGGAAGAGTTGCATTATCCTTTGAAAAAATTGTGGAAAGATTTGCAAACGCTAAAGCACGAAAAAGGACTTTTGTATAATCTAATAATAATTACTTAATTACTATAATTTTCAAATAAATCATTAATCAGTTGCAAAAATGTTTCACTTGTATGATGCCTCTCCTCTTTTTTTAACAATAACAGAAGTGTAAATATTTAAAAAATACTCAAGTCAAAGCTCATGGTCAATGGCAATGGCAACGCCTGCAGTCACTTTTCATGATTTTGGTGTATAATGCGTGAGGTACTTGTACGGTCAGCTTAAAAATGGTTTGCCTCCCTAAGGAAAACTTTTATTGGTAGTATGAACCATGTTAAAATTTTCAGACTACTACTCTACTCACTTACTACTTTTTAGGCCGTAAGGCCGTCCGTAACACACCTGGCGGGGGCGCGTCCTCATAATTAGCCTAGGGCGGTCAGAACTCTTGATCAGTCGCTGGATCCAAGGTAATCTTATGTATTCTTATTACTTACTAGCTGCGCCCCGCGGTTTTACCTGCATAAGTTTCGATTACGTGAAGAATATCGGGATAAAAAGTAACATACCTATATGTTAATCAAGGGTGTCAGCTACCTCCATACAAAATTTTATCAAAATTGGCCCAGCCCTTTGGTCGTGAAGAAGTAACAAACATTATAAACACACACACACACACAAACTTTCGCCTTTATAATATTAGTGTGCTACGAAAATAACTATTGACCCCGAATTGGACTATTTACTTTCAGCCTGTCTGTAACTTGAAAATAACTAGCATATTTTGGGTGTTCTATTCACAGTATAAGACCCCTGCACAAATCTTTAAAAGAATACAAACGTGATGTTGTGAAGTAATCTCACTTCCACAACTTTTTCGCGCTAGTGTCTTTCGCATAATTATCCATTCACGCAAAAATTCATTCGCAGAAATATCTTTCGCGCAAGTGTACCAGATCCTATTTCTCCAGCAGATTTTTTGGAAATATTAGATTGTTTATTTATAATTTAATGTTTTCTATTATTTATTTTTTTCAATAAACTAACGGCCCGACCCAACTTCGCACGGGTGCAATTTATTTTCTCATTTCCTAAATTTTCTTTCATACAAACCTTGTCCTGGCAATACCAAACACAACAAAAAAAAAATTATCCGATAACAATTTGTTGCATCGTTTCGTTATTTTTTTTTTTTTTTTTTTTTTTTTTTTTTTATATAATTCACAAAACTGATGCACAATCACAAAAGCATTTAAACAGTTACACCACAATATTTCTGATTGACATCTACTAGATGTGAATCTAGCGTGCATAATTTAAGTAAAACAATTAGTATTTAAAGAACAAAAATTAAACAGAACTTACAAAATGTGAAGTTTTCCATAGATAATCAAAAAGTTTTGGGAAATAACTATTAAATATAAAAAAAGATATAAATAAATTATACAATTAAAACTCTAAGTTTAGTCCTAACTGAGGCTACAGAACCAGCAAAGATATCTATTTCACCACGAATGGAGTTGGCAAGAGAAAGCACGCGGCACATGGGTGAAAAATTACCAATGTTAGTCCGACTATGAGGCAGGACGAAAGTCCTTCGATTCAGTAAGCGGCTACTACTACGTGGGATACTAAATTTCACTTTTTCTAACAGCTCAGGAGAATCTATTATACTATTTATTAGTTTAAATAAAAACATGAAATCTAACGATTTCCTACGTGCGCTTAAAGATTTCATTTTATAATGATTCAGCCTAGAGTTATACGAGTTCAGACTACGACATCTGTTATCCGAGTAACATAAGTGATACAAAAATCTTTTTTGAACGCGCTCTATCCGATCAGAGTGCACTTGATAAAACGGGTTCCATACCGTACTGCAATACTCCAGAATACTTCGAATAACGCTGTTGTAAATGGAAATAGTTAAAATCGGTTCTTTAAAAATTTTCATTTCTCTGACGATGAAACCTGACAATTTAGATGCCCGATTAATCATTTGGTCGTAATGACTCCTAAAACTTAAACTACTGTCTACTAAAACACCAAGGTCCCTTATAGTATCAACTTCTTGGAGCGGGCTGTTATTAATTGAGTAATAATATTGACATGTGTTCCTTTTTCTGCTAAACTTAATGAAGTAACATTTGTTTTGATTTAATGACATTTTATTTTGTATGCACCAATTGTGTACATTATCTAAGTCTAACTGAAGCTGAATAACATCTGATTCATCGTATATAGTTCTATATATTTTTAAATCATCAGCAAAAAGTTTATATTCCGAATTAATTTTGTAGCCCAAATCATTTATGAAAACTAAGAAAAATAGAGGCCCCAAGTGTGACCCCTGTGGCACCCCTGATGGTATGTAACAGTGTTTGGATTTAAAACCTTTGAGATACACCAGTTGCGAGCGATTTTTTAAGTACGATTCGCACCAACGAAGCAACGACCCATGAACACCCATACTTTCCAATTTTGCAATTAGTAAGTCGTGATCCACTAAATCGAAGGCCTTTTTAAAGTCGGTGTATATTGAATGAACTTCTCTGCCGTCATCCAATGCAGATGATATATATGAAACATACTCAACCAGATTAGACAGTGTCGATTTTTTAGGGCGAAAGCCGTGCTGGTTATCATTAAGCACATTTTTAAAGTGAGAAAACATTTTTTTCTGTACAAGCGATTCAACAATTTTGCCACAAGCAGATAGAATAGACACTGGTCTGTAGTTTGCAACATCATCAACACTACCAGATTTAAATATTGGCGTGATGTGCGCTATTTTCCACTGATCAGGGAATATGCCCTGTGCCAAAGAGTTGTTGAATATGGTAGTCAGTGGATCAGCCAGGTTCGCTGCACATTTTCTTAAGAAAAGAGGAGGAATTGAATCAGGCCCAGGTCCTTTATCACAATCTAGGGAAGACAAGTAATCAAAAACTTCTTTAACTTCAAGTTTGCACCGACTGAAAGTGTTGTTGTTACGTGTTGTTAAGGGATTGGGTTCAATTGGCGTTGTAGTGTGCATTTTACTATTTAATCTATAAATGGACTGAAAATTATCGGAAAACAAGTCACAAATTTCCTGGCCACCCCTGGCAAACCTAGTGGCATTGCAATTCATTTTGTTAGGAATATAACTGCTAACTGTCCGCTTATTTTTTAAGTACCTCCAGACATGCTTAGGATTGGTACGCAGATGTTCAGCTATATTCTTTTTAAAATTAGCATAACAGTCCTTAATCAAGTCACTGCAACGCATTCTTAGGCATTCAAATGTAATTTTATCTCTAGGATTCCCGTATTTTTTATATGCATTGTGATATTTTGCTTTTTCTTTAATGACTTTTAGTAAAGCTCGACTATACCAGACAGGATAGCGTTCATCTCGTGGTTTTGTAATCGGAGTATGCAGTTTTATAATCGGCATAAGAATATCATAGAATTTCTGCAACATTTCGTTAATATCAGTTATAGAATTCCATTCATCAGACCAATAAATTTTCGCAAGTTTAGCGTTGACCGCTTCATAATTACAGAGATAAAAGTTCAGTTTTGGAACTTTATTTTGCACAAGAGGATTGCTACGATTAGATGTAAACGAGATATCTAGCGCTGGATGATGAGGATCAATTTGTATAAGTGGAATTGAGGCCTGGGAAACCAGTACTTTGTTGTTACTACTACTAAGAACTAGATCTAAAATACGATTTGAAGCATTGGGTATCGTATTGCATTGATGAAGATCATTAAAGGCTAGCATATCTAAAAAAATGTGTTCCAAATTACTACTAGATCCTTTGGGAACCAATATACCAGAATCCGCATTATATTCCTAAGAGATACTGCCCATATTAAAATCACCGATCAGTAAGTTGATAGAATTGATTTTACTCTTTTTGTTAATTACTTCTGTAAAGTTTCGAAATAGTGCATCGATATAGTCTTGTTTGATTGGAGGTGGTATATAAACCGCACAAATATTTATACTTAAGCCACTGTCGCACTTGATTGTGATCCACAAATCTTCACAGTGGGACTCCCAATTTAATCTCCGTGAGACCTCATATTTGTCTAGAGTTGCAACAAACACTCCCCCACCATCACTTTTTGTAGTCGCGGATACCGTAGATGACCTGTCGCGCCTGAACACTCTGTATCGGTTATCTAAAAATTCGTGATCTAACACCGTATTATTTAGCCAACTTTCAGTGCCGATAATTATGTCGTAATCAAAATTTAAAGCAGCACTATAAAAATCCTCTGTCTTGGTTCGTAAGCCTCTTACATTTTGATAATATATTTTAAACTTGAATTTAGAATTCTTATAACACTTATAAGCGTGCAAAATACGCGACTAATAAAAATAAAAAAAAAGATAAGCTACAAAGACTCCACAAATTCAAAATTTTTAACTAGCATAGATTTAGTTGTTACATCTTTCCTCACAAATATGCGACCATTGCGAACCCATACAAAGTTATATTTCTTTTCCTTAGCAGCGACTCTTGTTGCTGCATGTAATTTTTTATTAGCTAGAGTCAGATTTTCCGTCACAAAAATCGGCTGCTTTTCTCCACCAATACCAATATGGCTGCTGTTCAACTTCTCCGATTCATTCTTCTTATTAAAGTTTCTAACTGCAGCAAGTACACTATCGCGAATGCGAGGACTGGCCAACTTGACGACTATACTTAGGTATTTCTATAATTATGTATTTTGCCATACTGACCTCCGATTAAGTGAAAGAAAATTAAATTTCAACGAAATAAGGTTCAATTTTAAATGCAATAAGTAATGCTAAGGTAAACAAGATTTTCTTCATAAATTTCGTGTATATATAAAACATTGATCAGGCAGGGGTCATAGTTCTTCCATAGTTCTATGTAACCAGTCCACTTTAGCCACCCAAACCCATAGTCCAACTTTTTATTTTTCCATATCCTGCAATAGTCCTGCATCAACCGGTGGGGTATCCTTGGGTGCACTTGCATAGTGATAATCGTCGGTTGGTGCAGCATTTAAATAAACATTTCCTAAGGGGCCTCTGCGATTTGGCTTCGACCCCTCGTACGCCTTCCAAAGGACCGGGACCCCATGGTCCCGAGATATGTAAATCAAATAGTTAGCTTTAAAAAAATTAAGGGTTGGTCATTTTATTATGCTTTTAGCTCAGTACTCTAATTGGGGTGTATGAGGTCTTGTGTTAATTATGTTATATATTGTATAAATATACCTTAAGATTATACATATAAATAAGTAATTCTTATCGGAATTATTTGCATGGCAATACATTGTGACATAGGTACTCTATTTGGATAATGAATCATATTGACGGCCGCAAAGTATATACGGTTATCTACAAAATCGTGATTTTGCAGGAGAGCGCAAAAAAACTGTGATAAAAAAAATCAAAAAGCTATCTTCTACTATTTTACAACATTTAGTTACCTAATACGGTTAACCAAGGAAATAGTTAAGGCTGAAAACTGTAATATACAATAATAACATAATTAACGTAAGACCTCATACACCCCAATTAGAGTACTTATTGATTTAAAAAGGCTATAATAAATAAAGGTATTTTGTACTAGACGCGGCAGTTTGCTTAAAGTAGGGCTTTCTATTGCTTCGCGTAGAGTTCGTAATAGAAAATATAGATACTACCTACAGCTTCAGTTCGTTGAATTGAAATATTTTTTTTTCGTATGAAAGTCTGATGAATTAAAAAAAGTCATAGAACAAATTTGT
This sequence comes from Hydraecia micacea, assembly GCA_914767645.1. Classification (NCBI taxonomy): domain Eukaryota; kingdom Metazoa; phylum Arthropoda; class Insecta; order Lepidoptera; family Noctuidae; genus Hydraecia; species Hydraecia micacea. The sequence continues at coordinate 2,502,515 of OU611803.1, forward strand.
TGTTTATGACGTTAGTGACATACCTAGTCTTGAGAGATTGTTAATGTTTTACCAATAAATCTGTACTTATACATTAATTCTCAACTTGTTTAAAAATTATGTTTATTAACGTAGGTAGGGGAGCGGGGGGCACGTTGTTACAATTTTTAGATAGTTGTTAATATGACAAAAGCTATCAAATAAATTATACATTTGATTACTTATAATGTTAGTTTGTCTATTTAGCTATTAAAATATGACTGAAAAATTATTAAAATTTATGTAATTTTTTCACAGTGGAGAATTTAACTAAACAAGTAGATTGTAACATCTTACCCCGGAATTGGGGCTAGTTGTTACATCATCGGGGCACGATGTTACGGTAGATAAATAAACAAAATCATCAGTGATACATATTTTTTATTAGTATTTCAAAACGATATAAACAATAGAGATCACTTTATACAGTCTTCTAACATTTATGAGTAATTATAATATCGTTTCGCGTGGATGTGACCTTATATCTTTTATAAATATTTTATAATTTTTTTCACTGTTATTGCACCTGCTGTGAATTGTCTCTGCATCACATTAAGGTAGACTGGTAGAAAATGCCCAAGGCATTAAGTCCGCCTTTGTACAGTTTTTACTTGTGCATAAAGTTTTAATAAATAAATAAAATAAATAAATAAATATTTTCCACCAACTTGTTCATTTTTTGTGTTGTTTCTCTGCGTCACGTGTACCGCAAATAAACTTGTTTTGTTTCTTTCTCTATTATATTAAAGTAAATAATGAGATTTCTGTGGTGAAACAAAGAATTCTGAGTCGAAATATGTAAAATAGTGAATTTCGTAAAAAGCGCAGTTGCCTCTTCATACCTTGCTACCATCGATATCTAATCTCTTATACAATTTGGTTTAGTACGATAATAATACTTGTGCCACGCGCAAGGGATTCTGTATTTTTAACAATAATTTCGTGAGTTTATTTATTTATTTAATACTTTAAGCACAAATGTACGGAGGCGGACTTAATGCCATAGGCATTTTCTACCAGTCAACCTTTGGGTAATGCAGAGACAAACAGTGGTAGGTGCAATCATGGATATTAATTAATAAGTATTTTAAATACAAAGATACGCGTAAACTTATTAAAATTATGAATATAATATATACCTACATACTACATATAAGTATAAGAGGATAATAATAATATAGGAGGATAATATTGGAGCAATATTGGTCCACTGACTGGCGACACCACGTCTTCTAAGGTGCGTTCACAAAATGCGTGACACCACAAGCTAAAAATAGAGAGGTAAGTAATAAATTTCATAAAAAAAAAGTCATTTAAAAAAATTTAATCGACTTCAAAAAGAAATTAACTCAAAATTATGAAATAACTTTAATTTCGGAAGTCGGTGTCTTGGGATTTGTATTTAAATTTTAGTATATACATATATACAATTTTGTATATTTGTTTGGAAGCCCTAATAGATGGTCATTATGTGAATATATTGCAGTTTCAATAATATTACATACTTATACGTGTCGAATTGATAACCTCCTTTAAGTCGGTAAAAATATTGATGTGGTCGCCATAAGCGATAAATTCTTATTATTATCATTAGTAAAGATAATAATAAGATAATAACACGCCTACCTCGCCTTACAGTTACGTCACAGAAAGGTGACATTAAATATTTCTGCTTGTAATATACGTAGTTTCCGAGGCCGTTCGAAGCTCAGAGCTTAGAGAACTAATTAGAGAACCAGCAGCTGACACAGTAGCTGAGCCAACAGCTGAGCTAGGATCTGAGGCAGCTGGTCCTAAGCCTGATCTCCGAACGGATGTTTAAATGGCAATTCGGCTAGGCCGCAGGTGACTAAAATACTTACATTATATTATTATGTATCCCATCTATTTATTCCAAATAACCAGCTATGAGTATTTTTTTTACGACTGTACAAATAAAAATGGTGGTGGTAATAAAAGAGACTTTTTCAACGATTCGATGAGGCGGGAATAAAAGCGAGACTTTGTAGTGTCTTTTCTGGAAGTCGAATGTTTTTTATTTTTTTTGTAAGAATGTTTTTTATAAGAAACCAACTCCTGAAGTCTAACCATTTAAAAGTCAACATAGGTACTTTCTCGAATTCGAAATTTTGGCAAGCAGTATTTAAATTGCGCCAGGGTAGCCCGCGGTATTCTATAAAAGTAATTACATGTTTATTTGTTACTGACACGAAAATTGGTAAAACTTTTAGAAAACTTAAACGCGAGGTAACTTAGGGTATACTCCTTAACCATGTAACAAAAAATACAATATAAACTTATATTTGCAGATCACTAATCAACAGCAGAAGACACGCAACTTGAACCAGTTCATTCTCACAAGGAGGCTCGAAGGCGAGTTCTGACGGGCGATGGGATATACTTACTTGCTAAACGACCAATAGGAGGAAAAACCGGTGACTTTAATTCTTGAATTACTTTGACGTGTGTGTTGCGTCGTAGTGACGAAACAGAAACAATTACCATCAAACCATGGGCAGTGAAACGTATGGGAAGCGTGAAGGCACGTCGGGCATTCAGGGGCAACTGTATGAGACTAAATTAATTGGTCTAATATATTTTAGAATGATACATGACGACAGAGTTGATCAGTTTTGTTTGGCCACCAATAAAGATAACGTAGGTGCCTTCGATGACATTTGTTTTAAAGCAAAAATAAAGGGTTTTGAGAAACCATTGAGTGTTTTCGTTCAAGCAAAGCACGGAGAGAACGATATCCAAACTAATTTTGCCAAATATTTTAAAAGTTATTTGAAAATTAGACGGTCTTTTAAACCGAGCAGCAAAGACATGATTTTTAGAGGAAAGTTTGATGAAACTGAATGTTTTTTCGTTATGTATACTGCAGCGAAGGGCGATGCCAATAACAAAAAATATGAAGGTAGTTTTGCTCACTTTTTTAATGAACTAAGAACAGGAGGTTGTTGTACACAGACATCATACACAAATGAACGCTTGGACTTTTTATATAAAATAGTTATGAAAGAACAAATCACATCACTAGCTGAACAGTTAGCGAAGTTTATTTGTGATGAATCTGACAGCGTAATGTCGATGAGTGATGATTTGATATTGCGCTATCACGTCATCCTAGCGCTTAACGTTTTACACGTTTCGGAAATTCAACCTGAAGGACATCGGATAGTTAGCTTCAGACAAGAATTCTTTACATCCAACGAAGAGTTCCTTGTGCTGTTCAAAAACATATTGTGCTTAGAGGTTCTCGAAAATCGAAAGTCGGAAGAGACCGATGTACAGAGTTTATTGTTGAAGCTCTTTAGCGAACCCTCTGATGTAGAGACACTAAGTAAACTAATAGGAAGTGTCCTTACTTACAAAAACAGCAAGCTTGAATTTTTAAACGACGATCCAAAGCAAGGACAGCTCTACAAAGCAAATGTCTCTCAATCAACTGTCTATAAAGCAGCAGAACTGGCTGCTAAAGACCGTTTGCTATCTTTGAAGCTGAAAGTCCCAGCTTCCTTTGGCAACAAAGATTTAACAATAAGAGGTAAACCTGAGAAAGTTGAAAAGAGACTAAACCACTTAACATTAAAAATCATAGAAATATTAAAAAAATCGAATCCCAATAACATCGTCACTATGGATGAGTCTCTGGGAGATGGATTTCTTCAGTTAAATGGAGGCATAGCTTCTGCTGTCGGCAACTTACTCGTTTTCGATGAAAGTTCAAAACTTTTGAAGTTTACAGACAACTGTGAATCACTAGGCAATTTTGCTAAATCATTGTATGAAGCATTGCAGAGTCAAATCGAAAATTTGCACGAATATAAATTGGATGTAAAAGTTATAAACTTTCCAAAACTGTCATTCGAACGAGGAGAATACGACGTCAGTTTGGTGAGAGATTATTATGACAAATTACTGTTGTTCACTAACCAAGCTGATCAGAGTGGCGTAGAGGACATTTTAAGAGGAGAAATAGAGGATCATCCGTGCAGTGACGTTAGCAAGTTTAGAGATCGATCTGACGTGATATTTCTAAAATATCACGATGAAATACAAAAATGGTGGATGAAGCCTAAAATTGGATCATATCTTACAAAGAAAAGCAAAATCTATCAGAATGCAGTAACTGATGTCATGAGAGAGTCATTATTGGGTGTTTTAAACATAATGCACAAGACTAAGAACAACTACTATACATTTAAGGAAAACGCTATAAAACCATTCGAATTGCATGAACAAATTATAGGAACTGTTATTGCTACGGATAGTTGTAAATTAACAGTTGCTAAGGTGGAACAATATCTAGAAAATAAAGACTGTGTTGTGTTAGACTTGAAGTACATATTCAAACTGCCCTTGAACAACTACAGTACTATATGTGAAGAATTGACGATCACAACCAAGGAGAAGATACTTATTATTGTTTGCAATACTTTTCAAGATTCGAGAAATTCTTGTAAAAAGCTTGAAAGTATCGCGAAAGCTGTTGCTGGCAAGCAAATAATAATCATTACGAACAAGGCTTCGGTCGACATTATGACTGAACATTTCTCACAAGTAAGTAATATATTGAACGATGAAAGAACTGTTTTCACCGACTTGAGTGATGAATCGCAAAAGAAATTCTTAGAGACATCTAAAATAAAAGTTCAAGGTGAAGACGTTAGCTTAGCTGATATAATCAGAGAGGATGAGTCTGTGGAACTTATTGACGAAAATGTTTTTAATAAACTTATCAATGACGAAACTATCAAACTTGGTGATACAGCAACTTATAATAATTACAGAAAGCAGTTTTATATTGACAGACGGGTCAGTCGACCCAAAAATCAGAAACTTGGTGTGCTTTATGAGGTCAAAGACAAGGTTTTAAAAACGTTTTACGATTTAAAAGACAACGTTGTACTTATATCAGGAGAACTGGGAATAGGTAAGTCAACTCTACTTACTCATTTGTCACTTAAGACAAAGGAACTCTATCCTAAAGTTTGGATTGTGAGAATAAACTTATCGGAGCACGAAATTATAGTCAAATTATTAAACGAAAATTCATACAATACTTCAGATTTTTTTAAGTTTATGTGTCAAGCTGCACTCGGCGAAGAATACGATAAAAGACAGAAAGAAGGATTGAGAAAGGAAGAAGGTGAATTAACAATAGAGGTGGAAGATAAAATTAATAGAACAGTTTTCCCATTGAAATGTTTAGGTGGCCAATCAAAAGTATTTCAGCTGAAAATGTTCCTACATTATTACAACGTAGGAAATCTGATATTCCTTTTCGATGGCTTGGACGAAATAAAGATTACATCAAAGTGGCAGTTCCAAACAGCAGTCTTATCATTACAGAGGTTAGTCAGGAGTATTGCACGTCATCAGCATAAAGTATGGATCACAAGCAGATCCATGAACATCATTGAACACGAGCTGGGACCATCGTACAAACTAGAAAACTTTTCTCGTCTTGAACAAGATACACACTTACTTTCATTGTGGAAGGTCCACATACAACTTAAGAATGTTTACTTCAAACAAATACTGGAACATGATTGTTTTGTTAATGAAATGCACATGTTTTTGAAAGTAAACCTCCACAGAATCGAGTACTTGAGAGGGTATGTGCTGTTTTTGGATTTTTTAAAAATGCAGTCAACGTCTGCTTGCATTGATTTTCCGTATGAAAAATGTTATCATAAATTTATGACCGACTTTGGCTTTTGCGATAGCACAATCTCATGTTTTCCAGACGACATAATGCCGTGGGATCTGACAGCAATAGCTGTAGAATTCCAAATTCAATTAGAAAACATGCGAGATACATTTTTTCCTTATTGGCAATTGAAACCAAACATTTAGTTAGTATAGATTGATGCCTACCTGCTGTCTTGTTTGGATCAGAATGTTGGGCCACAAAAGGGATGAATGAAAGGCAATTTCATGCAGCTGCAATGAGAATGCTAAGAGGGATGTGTGGTGTTACACGAATGGATAGAATAAGAAATGAGTATACAGGGTCCCATTAAAATAGATGGCCATAAGACATAACACAGCGCTCAGTACGTCTAACCAAAGATATCCAAGTAAAAAAAAAAACACTGATTAAAGTGATTTTATTTTGGCCTAAAATAATAAATTGCCGGCACTTTAGTGTATTTTCGTTAGCTGATTATTTTTCTTGTAAAGTATCTAATGCGTTTTTCATTTTGGTGGTCTGAATGATTTCTAAAAGTTTGTCCATCTATTTTAATGACACCTTTCTCGTATATATGGGTACCTACTAATATGCTACGAAGACAGATATTATAGAGATTTACCTCTGTAGATAAACAAGTAAATTAAATAACTTGATTGATTGATTTATTGATTATTTTTATATTTTTAAATGGTTTTTATATATTTTTTTTTATATTAAGTATAATATTTAAACATATAATTTATATGTATTTAGATGAATAAAGGAATAATACTAATAATAATAACTTGTTTTTATTGCATGATGTGGTCTCCTATAATTGAGGGAAGCACATAGTTTATTGTTCTTGTCCTTTATAATATAGCATGTAAGGTGTATATTTCAAGTAAATACACTAACACAGGTCAATGACCCCACAAAAAAAAATTAAGTTAAGTATTTTATTTTTTGTTTTGTAATTTTTAGATATCAATACCCATCGTATACGTCTGCAGAGTTTTGCTAGCTAATTAAATTTGACCTTGTATACAGAATTTAAGAAGACCCATCACATATCCGTTAGCTACACATTCTGTAAGTACAGACGCGAGCACATCAAGCTACTACAATCTGTCAAATTTCTTTAATAGATTTTCAACTTTATCGCTAAATCATAAGGTTCAAAGTTGATTGGGAAAATTTGACAGTTCCGGGTAGCTTGATGTGCTGGCGTCTGTACATCAAACTAAGTAAGATTGCTTGCACAAAAATAATAAACAACTTTTATTTTTGGTGCGGAAATTTGCTGTTTGCGGTAGTGCGCGATGTAACACTACGCTAAACATTGTGCTTATGGACGCATGCACAGCGGTGCTATTCTGTAAAAATCTCACCTTAAAAACTTAGGTGAAGCAGTGGCGAAGGGTGAATTTATGACAGAGGTAGGCCGGAGCAAAAAAAAAATACCAAAAGAAAATTTAAATGATGAATTGACTATAGAGTGGTTATGTTCTGAATTTTCGAAGGGAAGCCGGAGGAAATCGAGTTGTATGGTACCTTCGCCACTGAGGTGAAGTGAGCTTAAAGTGAGCTGTCACTCCACCTGATGCTAGGGATTGACACTATTGACAGCTCACTTTAAGCTCACTTCACCTAAGTTTTCAGGGTGAGATTTTTACAGAATAGTATTACAGGGGTCGTGGGGGTATTTAAAGATGTATTAAACTTGTTTTCGTAAAAAAACGTCGAACGATCATTCCTCACGCAATCCATCCATCTTTTTTTATAATAAAGATCTGCGGGGTAATCGCTTAACACACTAACAGTAGCAATGGCTTTCATTTTGACAGTTCAACAACATTCATTGCGTTATTTACGTTGTTGCAGACAAATGTTTCGAACATATGAACCAAAGGATTAGCAATATCCTTCAAAATGATTCAGATTTTCTGAGTTTTAATATAAATGTCCTAAAAAGTAGTGCAGTCACATACGGGCGATAATGAAGAAAATAGATTACTGCTGAGTGCACCGAACTGGGCGGCGATTTTAATAATAGAACCGTTGGCGTTGACAAGAATAGAGAGAGAGTAGAGTGGATTTTGCAACAAAACATTTTTAGGACGGACACGATATTTGAACGTACGAGTGTGGAACCTAAGTTAGAAACACGCTTGAACGATACGACTACATACAGAAAGCATGGCTAATAGAAATCTCTATTCCTAGACAGCACGTTTCGCCGAAAACTTTGTTGATAGAATACATTGTTTGTAGATATCTCGGTTCATAGGAAGCACTGTTGACAGAGACCTCTGTTCATAGATAGCACTTCTTGCCGTAAATTCTGTTCATAGAAACCACCTGTTTCCAGATACCTTGGCTCACAGAAAGCGCAACGTAGGATGCAACGATTATTCCCGATGTCCACCACTTGTTTGCCCACCACTGGGGGACACCGAAACAACATTTAAAAATATTCTCGCTCTCCACCACTGGGGGACAAAATTATTATAAAGTAACCTTAAAACACTTTGAAGTTGCTTGCATCATCTCCGGCGCTGCGGGAACTGCAAGCCCTCCGCCCTTACGTGACAAAGGATAGGCACCCATGCTCACCTCCGCAGCTTCGGCTTGCTGGTCGCCTCTTTGTTACAGCGGGCGAGGGTTGCTCTCCCTTCGCGCCTCCGGTTTTTATATACACTCTAGGGGTAGCAGCCAAAAGACTACGTGAAGTCGGGGGTGCCACGATTCTGTTTTGGCACAGATTCAAACCATGAAGTGTCCCCCAGTGGTGGACAACGAGAATAATTTTTAAAAGTTGTTTCGCTGTCCCCCAGTGGTAGCCAAACAAGTGGTGGACATCGTGAATAAACCGGATGCAAGAGCGAGCGAAGGGCACCCCGAGGTTAGGTTTGGTTAGGTTACTTTAAACCCTTTGCGACATAGGATGCAAGAGCGAGCGAATGGGATTACAACTTACTTAAAAATAATTATCTAATTGGTTTCCGTGAACCAAAGGCGCTTTCTGTTAACGAAGGTATCTGGAAACAGAGGTTTCTATGAACAAAGTTTACGGCAAGAGAGATCTCTGTCAACTGTGCGTCCTATGAACCGAGATATCTACAAACAATGAATCAAAATCAAAAGTCATTTATTCAAACTAGGCTGACAGTCAGCACTTTTCGGACGTCAAAATTACAAAAGACAGTCCCCCAAAACGCCCGCCCCTCACCACTTCCTAGTGCTTTCGCTGGGGAGAAGAAATGGTGGAACAAACTCCCCAGCAGCACAGCTGTCTGTTCAGTTAGAAAATAATTGATTTTATACAACACTAGGTATGAAAAGTAATTAACGTTACAAATAATTTGCCATAGGTTATAATGTTTTCTATCTACAAAGTTTTCGGCTATACGTGCTGTCTAGGAATAGAGACTTCTATTAGCCATGATTTCCGTATGTATTCGTATCGTACAAGCGTGTTGCAATGCAATCTTAGGTTCCACACTCAAAAGAAAACCTTAAAAACAGCTCCATGTCTTCCTACGTCGCGTGGTCAATGTAAAACGAAGAACATGAGCCAGTTTGAGACTGCACGTTAACAAAACTGGCGCGTAATACGAAATAATAAAAATAATGCACAGAGATACTATTAATAATAACAGACGGCTATTTAGGAACTAATGAGCCATTCGAAGTTACATATTTAAAAGTTTTATCAATATTTTGTTGTTACATCCGTAATTTTGGTGTTTTTTTATTTATCTTGTAACTGAGTATGAACAATTTCATTTAAATCACATTTTTTTTTTTATAATTAAGCTGTCAAAATTTCCCGCGTTCCTAAATGTCACGTTTTGTTGTCATAGAATAAAACAAACTTTATGGTGAATTAAAATAGTGAAGTGCTTCGTAAGGTCAGTGTGTGAACAGATAAAAAACAATTTACGGTTTTACGGTTTTTTGGTGTTTGTTAAAATATACCGGAAATTTTGCGTGAAATTCGATTTATGTGAAGCGTTGTGTCAGTTACTTATCTTCACGCTTATAGTCCAACGGGGAAGATTGGAATCATCATATCCGATTTGCAGACTTATGGGGTTGACTAATTTGATATTATACAATGTTAAACTAAATTAGCCAGCGAAACTCCGGAGACGTAATAAACATGTCATGATAAAACATAAAAGAAGTTACTTTGATGAGTTTTTTTCGGGTCATCAATCGCCTGTAGTGTAGTCACAATATCAGTTTAAAAAATCTGTTTTTTATGTGTAAACTTCACAAATGTGATGGCTATCGATATAGGTACAGTAAAAACAAGTAAACAAAAAAAATAGTTTTCAACTCATACTTCAAATACATTTCTCATACTACACGAAGAACAGCTTAGTCGATGACCCAAAAACATATTTTTTTTATTTGATAATTTTTTGACATCGATACCCACCACGTCCATGAAGTTCCGCTAGCTAATTTAATTTGACCCTGTAATAACGTAGTCTTCGATATTGTGGTATACATTATTATATACATAACATCACGACAATTTTCCCTGAAAGGGTTAGGCACTCAGAGGAGCGAGCACCTACCATGATATTTTTTGTATTATTACCATTCTTTTTGAAAAAAGTGCTCAAGCCCAAATGGAGATGATTTTAAAAAAAAAATCCTCTGTAGAGTTCTGTAAATTAATTGTAAACGCATTTCAATGGATATGACATATCGTCGCTAATCTAACTAAGTGACGTAACTGATTCGAAGCATATTAATTTTAGAGTACAGTACCTATTACTACTATTTATTTATTTATTTATTTATCCATTTATTTCAGGCATCAAGGCCCATATAAAACACATACAATACAATATTAATATAACTTAAAAATACTATAAATACATACAACATTATAATTACACTAAAAACTAACTAAACACGAAGTGTCTGCGTCGTGTTTCGCTGACTGGTGTCATGTAGCCGGCCACGAAACCGGCGGTACAGAACACCCTTCGGCCAGAACTCTTCCTTGTTTTAATAATAAATATTTTAACAGATACATAACTTCGTGAGATCTTTGTTTTTATTTTTTTCGGAATACTTACATGATCAGAAGGCCAATTCTCGTAATTTAAAACGTTCAAAATCTAGTCGCAGTCTCATCTCGGCGACAAACAAATGTCAAAAACTTGTCAAAATGTAGGGAAAATAGAAGTATTTTTTGACAGATTGAGACTGAGATCAGACTGTGAACGTTCTTAAAATTACTAGAATTGCCCCACAGATATCAGATTCGACTTGGAAAATGTATCAAATTACTATAGTTAGGTCGGCTTAGTCCAAAATGTCAGATACGTCAGTTAGTTAGATTAGCGATTAGCGACGATATAACGCCAATGACATCATGCATTTAATGGTGCACTACCTGCCCCGCAGTATCACGCGTCGTTTCATTTTTTTTTTGCGTTTTCCGCTTTCTGCTTGCCTCCTTCGGGTCGTAACGTGATTTTAAATAACCTATAACCTTCCTAAAGAATTGGGCTATAAAATACAAAAACATTTTTCAAATCTATCTGGTAGTTCCAGAGATTAGCACGTTCACACAAACAAACTCTTCAGCTTTATAGTATTTACTTACAGATTATACAATACAGGGTGGATTTTTGAAACGGGGCAGTAAGGGCCCAACTTACCATTTACAGCTACAGAAAAAAGTTCTTAGGAGACTGTCTCCTTAACTTTGAGGTATTATAATCTGCATCTACAAAGGATGATTCCACGAAATGTATGGAAGCTGGTACCCGCTCCAAGAGGAATAAATATATCATTAAAAATGTACACAAGAATTCCAATGACGATGGTCTTGATTCCTTGTCCAATATTAGTAATACAGGGTGGAAGTTGTTTGTTATCATGAGTACAATCACGTGTTTAGTATCGGTCACTAATTACCAGTCACCCTATATAGTAGGGTTAGCAACCCCATCCTTAAGCCACAATCAAAATTAGGGTCTTAGGATTATGCTGAGCGATGGCCGTTTTGCGTGGATGTGACGCATGTTTTCCCCCAACTTGTTATTTTTTTTCTGCTTCATGTTTACTATAAATAAAAGTATTTTCTATTCTATCTTTCATTCTTCTAATTAAAAAAAGAAAACGAAAAGTGCCTTAAAACCGATGAAAAACAAATCCAAAAGTACTAGGCGCTCATGAAATCGAGAAAGTTATTGATCAAAGCTCAATCAGCGATCAATCAACCAGGAAGCTTAGCATTCTCTATGAACAATCGATTGAGGTCATTATAAATAAGTACTAGCCCGGGTCGGCTAGCTACTCTTGGCGGGCGACGCTCGGTTTAAATGTCATAGTATGGTTGCCAGCTAGAAATAAATATCGAATTTTGAGGGCGCAGCGAAGAGAGACGGCTTGGCTTTGTGATGTATGAAACTTATATTAAGATGTAATTTTGACGTGGCATAACATAAGCATAATCAGCATATTACGATCCCACTGCTGGGACACAGGCCTCCTCTCTGTGAGAAGGAGCGCGGGCCTAGTGCGGGTTGGTAGATGTCACTGTCTTTGAACTGAGTTGTTGGTCTCTCTCTGAGTTTGTTTCAGCGTTTCTTCTCAGAGTAGTCAGATAGGAAACGCCGGCCTCATCAAGCTTAAATAATAATAATCTGATCCAGCTTATCCCATCTTGCTGCCCTCCCCCAGCGACGCCCTAAGCCGAGGTTCGTACCCCACTGGGGGTGCCCTTAGCGTGTAGTCGCTTAGTATATTAGATATTCGCCCCTGTTTGGCTTTGAGTTTACATGATAGTCCGGTTAAGTACATAGTCACGAGTCACGACCTCTCAAGATCAACTACATGATGGCATATAGGAAAAAAAAAGGAAAGTAGGTTCGAACCCAGACAGGCTCATTGTGCAAATTATTTCATCACCACTGCTCTCAAAACGGTACAGGAAAACATCGTGAGGAAACCAGCATGTCCTAGAACCAAATATTGGAAGACGTGTGACATCTACCAACCCGCACTGGGCCCTCGTGGTAGATTACAGCCCACTCCCAGGGAGTGGTACCTACTCTAGTTCTGCTGATACTTGAGCACCCTCTAGAAGAGAGGAGGCCTGTGTCCAGTGGCATGCATTGGTTTTCAGAATAAGTAGGCACTAGGTCGTGGCTAGTCTAGGCAAACGCGGTCACTAATCAGAAAAAAAGTGAGGTCAAAAGTGTGTTTATTTGAGTAGGCTTGCCTACTTAAGGGTAATAAATTGCGAAGGTCGAACGTCATGGTATTACGCGTGAGACGTACGTATTTTTAATTTGGTCATATTAACTTGAACGAGTAAAGACCAATGACAATGGGCGAATAGTACGGGAGCCGAGTAGGCCATCCTGCGACTGCCTTCTGCCGCGCGTGTTTGTATGTAGATTTTGTTTTTTGTTAGGTATGATAGTTTAGTGAGTTTCTTAATTGTGGGGCACACCCACTAAAATGTAATTGACAGGCTTATGTTGATGTATCGAGGTAGGCACTGCTTAAATGCCTATATGCAATGCACGCCACTGCCTGTGTCCTAGCAGCGGGAACACAATTATGCTACCCAACTGCGTCAACTCGAAACCACGAGTTACGTCTGTCGTATACAAATGATTTCACCTGTGGATCGATGACACATATTCAATTGGCTGGTGTCCTAATTATCCATAGTTGGCTGTCACAGCAATATGTTACGCAATTAAAATGAAATCAAATAATCTATACCTGCATAACTATTCATACCATCCGACAGGATATCGTATTGAGAATCTTAAATATTTTTGGTCCAAAATTCAGCTGCGCGAACTCCTCTCACTGACGCAGTCATAAGATCATGAAGTGCACAGGTGACAGGGCATGCGCGCAGGATGGAAGGTGGGCCAATGTCTGTGGGGAGGTGCCGCATGCGCATTTGAGATCTGAGCCATCCATGAACCCCCATCTGTGGAAATTGCCTTTGCTCCGGCCGACTTGGGTTCGATAATTAATTGGTTATATCTAAAATTACACATTTCGATAACCTGATTTGCCTTGCCCCCGACAGCAAACAGCTGTCGGAAGAATATCATAATCAGCCGATAATATTCCCACGGCTGGTACACAGGCCTCCCACCCCCTCTCAAAGAGAAGATCTTCTCTTTGAGAGGGGGTGGGTTGTAATCCACCACACGGACCCAGACCGGTTTGGTGGATGTCACATGTCCTCGAATTTATGGTTCTAGAACATGCCGGTTTCCTCACGATGTTTTCCTTCACCGTTTTGAGAACAGTGGTGATGAAATCATTTACACAAGTAAAGCGTCTGGCTGGGTTCGAGCCCATTCTTCCAACAGCTGTTTGCTAACTTCTTATGTTTCTCTAGTGCCCACCTAGAGGGCTGGCCTATTTTTTGGCTAAAGAACCAGCATTGCCACACAACGTGGCAATGCTGCCAGCCTTTTGGGCACTTTTCCTATTGACAGCGATGCGGACGAATCTTTGATAGCCTTATATTATTTCCCCTCCTGTTTATATACTTGTACAGACGCTAGCACATCAAGCTACTCGAAACTGTCAAATTTTCTCAATCAACCTTGAACTAATTCTTTAGCGATAAAGTTGAAAATCTATTAAAGAAATTTGACAGATTGTAGTGGCTTGATGTGCTGGCGCAGCGTCTGTCATCATCATCTGCCTAGCCTTTTCCCAACTTTGTTGGGGTCGGCTTCCAGTCTAACCGGATGCAGCTGAATACCAGTATTTTACATGGAGCGACTGCCTATCTGACTTCCACAACCCAGTTAGGTTCTGGGTAGTACCCAGCCTGCCCAGCCTGCTTGGCGCGCCGTCTTACGTATATTTTATTCCTGAATTTCGTTTTTTGAGGGGCAGGACTGGAGGTCGTTTTAACAATGAGTTTGTTTCTATTTTGTTCGTAATTACCACTTTAATTATAAGTAGGAATTGTAGTATCCTTTTAATTACCTCTGTAGTAGGTATATCCCTAGGAGATCAACCGTAAAGGGGAACTTAGTATTCGGCTTATTGTTTTTCACTACAGCTAAAGTGTAACAATAGCTTAAAGCGTAAAAACATCACAAACCAAAAAAAACCGGAAAATCCACAAAAACCGTAAACCACACCACATCACTACGAGTGTGACCGCCATTTTTGAAAAAGTGACACTGTCAATGCGATGAATAACGCGCGCTCGGACACGGAGAGCGATAGTGCGTCAAGTTCGGAAGAAGACGTTGATTCCGGAATAGCTGACGAAGTAACACCAGAGACAAGAAAGGAGGTCGATTGCATGGATCTTTCGGAGTTCTTCAGTTATTGGTAAGTGCATAATAAAGTTCGCTTTGTGATTGATAATGCGCGTGGCACTAGGGCCGCGCGGGCTTTTAGGACCCCGAGCCCCTCGGCTACAATAACAATACCTATAATTCGCATCTCGGACTACGCTGATTTTTCTAGTTTCCAAAGGAAATCCAACATTCTATAAACCGGTGTATAGCAAATAAAACATTTGGGTTTCAGTCATTAGATTTAAGTGCAATTCAATCTGTGGAAGACAGTGGATCATTCCGCGATCGACAGGTTTGATTTTTTTTACAGGTTTGAAGTCATCACATTTGGGAAGGGTCTTATGGCCCATCACAAAGTTTTACGACGAAAAAAATACACAGGGCTTTAAAACACTATTAATGCTTCATAATGCATTTTGTTGCATGAGAGTTGCCGTAAATCTAGTTAAATGGCGTGCAATAGGAGAGGCCTATTTCCAGCAGTGGACTGCTATAGGCTGATAATGATGAATACATTATGTTTTACTTGTGTCCATTTCTGGGCCAAACTTGTATTTATTTTTCTTTTTATCATGTTTAGATTTCTATACAGATATCACGTCTGCGGAGTTTCGTTAGCTAATTCAATTTGACCCTGCAGCGACTGCCTATCCGACCTCCACAACCCAGTTTCTGGGTAACACGATACCCCTCGGTATGTCTGGTTGTCAGACGTTCGGACTTTTGACGACCCGTAACGACTGTCAAAGATCCACGAATTACAGATAACCCGTGAGGTCAAAATGAAAAACCAAGATGGACGCTACGAATATTTTTAAAAGTACCAATATTCAGGGTAGTTCTCTCCAAGGCCTTTAACTGTTCACCCTGTTTCCTAAAAAAATATACTGTAAAGAAAATCACGTAGATTACGTAGTATGTTAAGCGCCTGAACATTTAACAATAAGTATCAATACCACTTTGAAGACATGTTGCTATTGTTTTTTTGGTAGGCGTTTTGTGAAGAAAATATTACTTGATGAAAAATTTCATTAGCGCTCATAGTTTTAGTTATCAGTATCTATTAGCTTGGATATTTATTCTATGAGACGCATAGAAAGCGTCAGGATGGTTATGATGGATTATTGTTTCCTCTTTCTTACTGTATCTTAAATTAATTCGTTGCCGTTGCGGACGGTTAAATGACGTAAATATATTTTTCATGAGACACAGTTCGAAACTAATCAAGAGTGAACCACACAAAAATAAAAGGTTTTCTAACATCACGCCTGTAATTCTCGAAGCGTTAGGCAGAAGTGTACCTAGATCGCACACCCACATATCGCCAGTTATGTATAAGTCACTGGGTCGAGCCTATTATTATCATCAACTGGGCACAAATCCAGATTCCGGAATGCTACTGAGATATTCCAATTGGAAAACCCTAATAAAACTCCTTGATCCGGGAATCGAATCCAGCGGGGCAATTGCGTAACACATTATCAATCGGAATCGGTTTAATTTTGACAGTTCAACAACATTCATTGCGTTATTTATTTTATTAAAACTTTATGCACAAGTAAAAACTGTACAAAGGCGGACTTAATGCCTTGGGCATTTTCTACCAGTCTACCTTAGGGTGATGCAGAGACAATTCACAGCAGGTGCAATAATAGTGAGAAAAAAAAAAAATTAGACAATATTTATAAAAGATATAAGAATATAACAATAAATACATATATATATACATATAACAATATATATATATATATAAAAAAAAAAAAAGTTATGAGACATAAACAAGAAACCCTACGACAACTCAATTCTGAGACGAATCTGCCAACTTCTTGTGTATGTGTTCTCGAGCTTTCACTTTAAATGTGAACCGATTGGTTACCGTCCTGATATTCTGAGGGAGCGCATTCCAAAGGAAAACCGCCTGGACAAAGAAAGAAGACTTTATAAAACCAGAGCGATGAGAAGGACAACGAAGCAGACGATTATTCTCGGACCGAAGATTCTTGCTGTGTGCAGAGCATAAATATTGACAAAGAGAAGTCAGATAAGAAGGAGAAGTGGGTTTGTGAATAAGAGAAAATAGGGTTGTCAAAGCCCTCAACTCTCTGTGCTATTTACGTGTTGAGCAGACAAATTCGAACTTATAATGCAATGGATTGCTTCAAAATGATTCAGGTTGTAATAGATAGTGTGTTACGCAATTAGGGTGCAGGACCTCATGCACAGCAGTAGCGCTTGCGACCGACGAGGCAGTCAGTCAGATAAAAAAACAAAGTTTTGAAAAATTTACAAAAATTTATTTATACTTAATTATTTTTAGATTAGATTCCGATTCAAGCACACAACGTTGACCTGCATACTTTCTGTTTTCGTTCTCTGTAACAAAAGAAAAAAATGATAATTAAGATAGCATGCAGATCAATGCTCGAGCCTTAAATTCTCTGTATGAGAAGACCTTTGCCCTGCGAGACAATAAAAGGCTGGTATTATTAGATCCAAAACAAAGATAACAGACTGATGTGGCTCAAAAGGTTGCCCAACTTAAATGGGTCTGGGCAGGACATGTCTGCCGCATTCCGGACAAACTGTGGGCTTATTCACTCACATGACCCCTCCCCCGTGTCATGGGGTCGTCTCGAATGACCCAGACCACTTTTTTTCGCCTCGCCACTTACACACGACTCGGTCGACTCCATAGATATGTCGACTCGTACACAAAAAGTTCCTATGGACCGCTGTTAAACACATTATCAGTAGGAATGGCTTTCATTTTGACAGTTCAACAATATTCATTGCGTTATTTACATTGTTGATTTTTGCATGCAACTGTGGGGCCAATGTGGGGCCACAATGTGGGCCAACAGTGTGGCCATGCAACAATGACAACTGTGGGGCCAGAGAGCACAGACCTGGTGCCCTGACAGGCGGAGACAGTGAGGCGGGGATGGCGGGATGAGCTGGAAGAAGGACGCGCAGGCTC
This sequence comes from Hydraecia micacea, assembly GCA_914767645.1. NCBI lineage: Eukaryota > Metazoa > Arthropoda > Insecta > Lepidoptera > Noctuidae > Hydraecia > Hydraecia micacea. Next base: position 2,520,522 of record OU611803.1, read on the forward strand.
GCGGAAGATGGTGACGTTTTGTTCAGCTCGTCCCGCCATCTGCACATCAACCTACTACAATCTGTCAAATTTCTTTAATCAAATTTCAACTTTATTGCTAAAGCATAAGGTTCAAAATTGATTGGGAAAATCTGACTGTTTCGGGTAGGTTGATGTGCTCGCGTCTGTACCAGGGCTTAATATCGTGGTTATTTTGGACATACAGGCCTTTATTTGTTAAAAATAATTATATAAGACCGACTTACCTCAGCTCAATCAACAATATGCACGCCACCGCCGTAATCAATGCCACCGACGACGTGCACGCCCCCACCGTAGTCAGCGCCATCTACGACGTTCACGCCCCCACCGTAGTCAGCGCCATCTACGACGTTCACGCCGCCCCCGTAATCAGCGCCATCTACAACGTGGACACCACCGCCGTTGTCCCCGTCAACAACATGTACTCCGCCACCGTAGTCAGCGCCATCGACGACGTGCACTCCTCCACCATAGTCAGGACCATCTACGACGTTCACGCCCCCGCCGAAGTCAGGGCTGTCTACTACATGTACTCCACCGCCGTAATCTCCCCCGCCGTAACTTCCGTCAACGACTTGAACGCCACCGCCGTAATTTCCGTCAACGACGTGAACGCCACCGCCGTAATTTCCGTCAACGACGTGAACGCCCCCGCCGTAGTCCCCGTCAACAACGTGGACACCCCCGTCTACCTGAAATGGAAAATATTTAAAGATTAATTTCGATTCAGTTAAATTATCAATCCATACGTACGAGTGAACACACAGGCCCGTTTAGACTGGAAGCCGACACTAACTTAGTTGGGAAAAAGCTAGGCAGATGACACCTCAAAATTTTCCGTTTTTTTTTTTCAATTTTAATGTATTTATTTTGAAAAATCATCGTGTTTCAGAAATTCGCAATGAATGTGTGCAATTTATGGAAGGAGTGATGGGGTTATGGATGTCTTGACGCTGCGTGAGCGTGCGTGATCCATTGCCACTCGTTCGATGTCCACCGCGCACAGCATGGATGAAAAGCAGCAGATGAAGTGATTTTGTACTCCGTTGGTGTAATTGCTGAATGGCGTTCCAGTGTGAGGATAAATAAATTATAAATAAATGATGATGACAAACGGGTGAAGGGGCTTGTAATAATAGCCACACGGTTCGATCAACGTTTACTCGTAACACAGGTATTTTATGCCTTTTTCGGGCACCAGTCTCTCACAAATCATCATTCATTCTCCTGCCCTTATCCCAATTTATTTGGGGTCGGCGCAACATACCTTTTTCTTCCATACTTCTCTATTAGACGTCATCTCGTTAGTCACCCCCTTTCTAATCATATCATCATTCACACATTCCATCCATCGTTTTTTTGGTCTTCCCCTACGCTTATAGCCAGTCTCTCACAAATGTTAATCCTATTTTTTAGATTAAGCATTTGTGAAGAGAAATATAAATGATAAACTACTGAGATGACGAATAATAAAGGAATATGGAAGAAGAAAACATTGCGCCGACCACAAAAAAATGGGGTAAGCGTGATGACATTGAGTTAATAATGACTAATGTCGGGGTCGGCTTCCAGTGTAACCTGATGCAGCTGAATACCATTATTTTACATGGAGCGACTGCCTATCTGACCTCCACAACCCAGCTACTGGGTAATACCCCTTAGTAAAGACAGGGTTGTCAGACTTTCGGGCTTCTGCCAAAGCTCCACGAAAGACAGTCGGGTCCAACGGCTTAACGTGCTTTCCGAGGCACGGAGGGGTCTTGGTATGTAAAGATGGTCACCCATCCACGGACCGACCGCGGCAAGCGTATAGCTTAACCTGATCGATCGACCCGTGCGGCTGTTATAACATAGCCACAAGTCCTGCTCTTGCCCTATTTTTTAAATAATGATTAATAAGTTAAATAAAACGTACGTGTCCTCCATCGACGAACGTAACTCTCTCGTCGCCCATTTTAAATTACTTTATGACACCAACTATAGTCAAAATGTTTTCCTCAATGCGAAGTTTTTAACACAATAAAACTTATCGTACCTACTGACCAAGTACTGATTGTGTTATCAATGCTATCTACACTTATCCATTGATGTCTGAACAAAGATAATGTAAGTACTTTGAAGAATCTATCTACACAGTTTACACTAGGTACTGAATTAAATGACTAACTATATATAAATAAATACAAAAACAAAGGACACTTACGTCGAAGTACTCGTCCGCATCGCTGTCATCCGGAAACGTGTCCAGAAGACAGGCAGCATTCAACATTGCCATGTTGAATCAAAATGAAAACTCATTTATTCAAACTAGGCTGAGAATCAGCACTTTTCGAACGTCAAAATTACAAAAGACAGTCCCCCAAAACGCCCGCCCTTCACCACTTCCTAGTGATTTTGCTAGGAAGAAGAAGTGGCGATTTTTAAGGTGCTGGTATGTCTTACCTGTGTTCCCGAACGCCTGACAACTTCACAGAAATGTGAGACTAAAATTTGACAGTTCCGAATTACCAATCCTTGAAGGGCAAAACAAATACGGATCACAAAACTTAGAAACAACCACAGTGAATTCTTGGTACTTGCATTTTCAGGAACCGAACGGAACATACCTACTGCCATAGAAAATACAGGGTCAAGTTAAATTTGCTAGCGAAACTCCGCAGACGTGATGAGTATCCATACCAAAACATACTATAACAAGAAATAAATGATTCGGTGTTTAGTGTGGTCACTTCACGTCATACCATTCATCCATACCATTTTTATTATATTTTCAAATTCAAATGGGTCCCGCCTGCTTCCAAACTTTTATTTAATTTAAAATGGGCTTGTTTTTAGTCTTACAGTTTTTGTTTTACTTAAGTATTTTACCGCCGTCGGGTATTTAATTTTTTTTATTTACTATTTTTTTTTATTGAATTTAATCTTCTTAAAAGGCGTTTCGATAATTGGACGAGAATTGAGAGATAAATATCACGGCGCGGGGCGCGTCACGCTTAAGCACATTTCGTTACATAAGAGAGAAGAAAGATATAACTCTCTCTGACTCTCACTCTTTTTTTTTTGGGAATGGCATCTCGCAGTTCAACCTATGAGGTTGTCGTCTGCTTAACCGGACTTGCCTGTGGATGCCTCAAAATTAAGGCCTCCAGCCAGGGCTTAAAAAATCTTAAAAACTAAGCGACTACACGCTAAGGGCACCCCCTGTGGAGTTCGGACCTCGGCTTAGGGCGTCGCTGGGGGAGGGCAGCAAGGGACAGGCTGGATCGGTATTAACTCTCACTCTAAATCTCTCTCACTCTTTATAGCGTCTGCCCGCGACTTCGTCGACGTGAAATTTCTTGTTCCCGCGACCCACCCTGACGCATCGCATCGCCCGTCTGCGCTATCACTTAGTTTTTGCTTCGTGTTCTTTCTGACTTTTTTTTCCTTTTGCTCGACTCCTTATCGTTCTTATCGTGGTGATAGAAAACCTTCCTCAAGAATTGAGCTGGCAAATGCAAAAAGATTTTTTCAAATCCGACTGGTGATTCTAGAGATTAGCGAGTCCGAACAAACAGACTCTTTTGCTTTATTATTAGCATGGTTTAAAGATTTTTTAGGAAGTTTCAATTCTTCTATTATGTGTACGATGCTGCACGCGTAATTTTTATTTGATTTTTCACGTTTGCGGAGCTTCACTACCGAATCTAGTTTGACCTTGTGTACCAAGTTTTTGGGAGCTTAGGTCATCCCGCAAGAGACCCTAATAACAGCCCGACCGGCAACGGTTCTATGAAAACTACATGTATTTTCAAGCTGTATAAAATCTTAGTGAGACTGTCAACAAATAGCATACAATATCATTGTCGTATTGTTTTCACAACATTCGCAGTTGAATACTTACCTCCGCACTCACAGACGTCGCATTGAGTAAGATTGAGGCCACACGATGCGTTAACGGTGCGGTGCGGCGCCGGAGCGGTGCCGCAAAGTCATCCTACATACAAATCACTATGCCATGTCACACGATGCGTTGGGCCGCCGTGCGGCGTCGCACCGCAGGCGCGCCGCGCTTGTGACTTGCGAGACGAGGCGGGGAGGGGTGATGCGCTGCGGCGCGCACGACGGTAAACAGCGTTCTACTGCGGTCCCACACCGCCCGTGTGGCACCCCATAGCTCGAATTAATTATTGCGGTCCGTTCAAATCAATCAAATCAAAATATTTTTATTTCACATAAACCAACATGGGCACTTATGAAACGTCAGAAGCTAGGTGCACGGTTCCAATTGGTCGTTTCCTATGGAGAAGAACCGGCAAGAAACTCCATGGTTACTCTTTTAAAAATAATTGGCTTTTACAATGTTTTCAAGGTGCAGTAGGTATGGGAGGACAGCGTAGGCCTGTCAACAAGTACCAGGTACTTGATAAAATAAAAAATGGTCTACAGATCTAAAGTCTACAAGGCTTACAAAGTCCTCACATTTACAAAATAAGAATGTATCAAAAGGATAAATAAAATATAAAAATCTACTGAAACCAAGAGATATGATTGCCATTTCAACTAATAAAGAGGTGAAAAATTAAAATTGTCTGTATATAATGCCAAATAATAAAAAGATTATGTCAAAGAAGTATGTACAAATAAAGAATAAACATCGTAATTTGAGAGCAGTTAATAGACAGCACCGCTCCGGCGCCGCACTGCACCGTTAACGCATCGTGTGGCCTCGCTCTGAGTCAAGTGTACAGGTTACAGGGCATCCGGCGCAGGATGGAAGGTAGGCCACAGTCTGGCGCAACTGTCTAATAAAAAAGTAAACTATGAAACGTGCACTAAATATAATGGCGACTATCGCTGTCTCGCTTTAACATCTGCAGTCTGTGCATAGTCTGTATCATTTTTGCTATGTTGGTATTCAGTTTTAGCGCAAGTTTCATACAAGCACCGTTTTTCATCTTTTTCTATGGGACTCCCGTCTCTTATAAGGAACATTACTTACTCTATGGTAGGCCACTGTCTGTGAGGAGGTGCCGCAAACGCACTTAAGATCTGAATCGTCCGTGAAACTCCATCGAAGGAGATTGTCTTTGCTTCGGCCGACTTGGGTTCGAAGTCTGTTTCCTTCCATATCGGCCATGGTAACGCGCGCCCAGGCGGAAGGTTCTCAAATGGTTCGATAAAGTTGTCAGGGGGTTTCATGTTGATTCATATAGTCAGGCCACACGGGCGTTGCCGGTACGTTGCATCGTCGAACCGCTAAGATTTTAACGCGCCGAATGTCACACGGGCAATGCAGTGTCGCGACGCAACATCACTTAGGCTGCGGACTATCTGACTAAGGTCCGGTCGCGCTAAATTTGCCAAAGATATAAACAACAATGGCCGCTCGAAATTGAATAAAACACATTCCTTAAAATAAATGTTCTTGTATATCGATTTTATTCAATTTCGAGCGGCCATTGTTGTTTACGTCTTTGGCAATTTTAGCACGGCCGGACTTTACACGCCGACTGCGACGTCACGAGTAGCCGACCGTCGCCGACCACACCCGAATGCTATGTTCGTAAACACATGGGCGCGGTCTCGCTCGCACGCCGCCAGAAACCGACAGTTGCGACAGCGGCAACGAACGTTTTGGCAACCGGGGTCGTGTCAGTCGTCTGTAGTAACGTCACCACACAATGTCGGTGGATATGATGACCATTCGTCACATTGGCTAGCGTTTGACATTTTAAAGAGCCCACTAATGCACTAAGGCACTTTTTAATCCATCCAAAGGTTGTCTTTAAAAGATCGCTTTTAGCGATAAGACCGCCCATTGTGTCACCCATTGTAAATTTTCTATATTTATGTCTGTAATTTATATGGTGTACATAATAAAGAGTATTCTATTCTATTCTAATGGCCGATTCCTATAATTTACGGACAAGACTCTTGTATCTTTACCAATAATGAAACAAAGACCTCATGCTTTAGACCCTCCCATTTGGAACATCACAGGTAAAATTAGCTTACGAATCTATTTACCTATATGCTCAGTTTTTTGGCAATAAAAAATGCTACCATTGGTAAGAAAAACGATTCTTTTTTTGTTTATGGGAACCGAGCATAATTATGACATCGCAACGTCTCAGTGTTGGGTGTCAGTTTTAACGATGAAGACTAATAGAAAAGTATGGAAGGAAAAGACCCCAATTAAATTGGGATAACGGCAAGAAAATGACGACATTGGACGTTCAAATAGAAACTAAAATTCGTTTTAAATAAAAATTTATTAAATAGTTGTAATAATGAATGTATCTTCAGACTTCTCAATGAATGAATCTTCAGCCCGATTCAAACTTTAATCGGCTCCGAACATGAGACGAGTCGCTGTGCAGTGAAAGACTCGCGTGTACCTAATCGGGGGGTGAGGGGTGAGGTACTGTGCAGTGTGAAGCGCACTTCAGAGCAGTTTGAATCGGGCTGTACCAAATAATCTATGTAATAAAAATGCCTAATATAAAAATACATTAATCGTAAAAATTGATTTCTCGTTTCCAATATCTGTAACAAAGATAAACATGTGATTAGCAAACGTTATCTACGCATTCAAAATGGCGTCCAATTTGAAATTATCGTACACAAGGAGTGTACGATAATTTCAAATTGGACGCCATTTTAAATAAAATGTTTTTATTTTAAAATATTCACTAAAAATGTTAAATTGATACGTAAAAGATCGCACACGCGGCCCCTCATTCATAAATAAATTGCGACGTTGCCGTCCATCAAGTACCTACGCGTGTACAGTGTTTCTTTTACGTATCAATTTAACATTTTTAGTGAATATTTTATATAAAAAAAAAATATAAAAAAAATATTTTCGAATGGTAATATTTTTTTTAGCATTTGTATGGATGCTAATTGCGGGTTAACGGGAACGCCCTCTGTTAGTTAACATACTGTATATTTCGGAACGTCCCGTCGCATCGGATTCAGTGTGCAAGCAGTGTATGAAAATCCAAAAGTTAATTACATAACATAATCAGCCTATAATGTTCCCACTGCTGGGACACAGGCCTCCTCTCAGTGAGAGGGAGTGGCCCGTAATCCACCACGCGGGCCCAGTGCGGGTTGGTAGATGTCACATGTCTTCGAATTTTTGGTTCTAGGACGTGCCGGTTTCCTCACGATGTTTTCCTTCACCATTTTGAGAGCAGTGGTGATGAAATAATTTACACAAAGTAAAGCGCCTGTCTGGATTCGAACCTACGACCTACTACTCGTAAGTCGCGGCCGTTACCACTTGGCCACCACTGCTCTGCCAAAAGTTAATTGTCTTTTGAGAATACGGCTGTATGTCAAGTATGGAATGACAATGTGGTATCACCATTCACCAGTGTTCAATTGTAAGTATAGTCAACCTCTATTCTATTCTATTTTTTTAAGGTTCTGGCTCCATCGGTAACGATAGTCAACCTCGCATTTGCCTTATCACTTTTGACACGTTTGACATTTGTAAAACAGTAACCGTGGAGTTTCTTGCCGGCTCTTCTCCATAGGAAACCAATGAGGGCTATCATTATTGTGCTCACTAGTTGGCGCCACTGGCGAGTGAGTATTTTAAAACTTGAATTTATTGTATTTTAAATCTTCAAAGTAATATTTACATTATAATGTTCCTAAAATTGACAAGCATGAATCAGAAAAATGTTATCCTTCCTCCAAGTTCTACCAATTTATGTAAGTACTAAGTTACTACTTATAATACTATGCCATAGTTAATCAGTAATAGCACAAACTTTACAACAATTATGAATAATTAGTCAAAACTCAAAATACGCGATAAAAATCCCGCTAATAGTGAATGTTCAGTGATATTGACATTTCTAGAGGCCTTACCAGCGCCTCTAGCGGCGAATGCAAGCGCAATAGCCCTCATTGGAACCGTGCACCCAGCATCTGACGTTTCAAAGTGCCCATGTTGGTTTATCTATAGAAATAAATTAAATTGAAGTGTATGTTAGCAATGTTTTTATTATTTGACATTATATACAGACAATTATTTATAATTTTTCACCTCTTTATTAGTGGTTGTAATGACAATCATATCACTTGGTTTTAGCAGATTTTTATATTTTATGTATCCTTTTGATAGATTCTTATTTTGTAAATGTGAGGACTTTGTAAGCCGTGTAGACTTTAGGTCTGTAGACCATTTTTTATTTTATCAAGTACCTGGTACTTGTTGACAGGCCTACGCTGTCCTCCCATACCTACTGTAATTTGAAAACATTGTAAAAGCCAATTATTTTTAAAAGAGTAACCATGGAGTTTCTTGCCGGTTCTTCTCCATAGGCAACGACCAATTGGAACCGTGCACCTAGCTTCTGACGTTTCATAAGTGCCCATGTAGGTTTTTATGTGAAATAAAATATTTTGATTTGATTGATTGAATGTCAAAATAACAGAAAATATGGTACAGACGCCAGCACATCAAGCTACCCGAAACTGTCAAATTTTCCCAATCAACTTTGTACCTTACGTTTTAGCAATAAAGTTGAAATTCTATTAAAGAAATTTGACATATTGTAGTAACTTGATGTGCTGGCGTACTTATAAAAAATTATACAAAGTGTTATGGCGCAGCCTGGGAGAGACTTATGTCCAGCAGTGGACTGTGATAGGCTGAGTTGAAATGAGACTCAACCTTTGGGTGATAAACCGATTACGAGGTCGACTATACACTTCCCAGTTGTGAGAAAATAATGTGAGTCACATACTATTGGTAGTTCACGAACGATTTGTTATTTATTTGAATCAATTAATTTAGCCTATTCTTTGCCACTCTAAATTATTTCATCACCACTGCTCTCAAAACGGTGAAGGAAAACATCGTGAGGAAACCGGCATGTTCTAGAACCAAAACTTCGAAGACATGTGACATCTGCCAACCCGCACTGGGCCCGCGTGGTGGATTACGGCCCACTCCCTCTCAATTTTCCTTCACCGTTTTGAGTGCGTGGTGATGAAATAATTTACACAAAGTAAAGCGCCTGTCAGGGTTCGAACCTACGATGTACAACTCGTAAGTGGCGGCCGCTTCCACTGGGCCACCACTGCCCAACATATAATGCAGTCTCTAGTAATTATTCAACTTACCGGAGAATATCTTCACTCTACCACATTGACCCCACCGTCTCCATCGGAAACCTGAACACCACCGCCATCTCCATCAGAAACCTGAACACCACCGCCGTTATCAGCGATGTTGACTCCCCCGCCGTTATCTGCGATGTTGACTCCCCCGCCGTTATCTGCGATGTTGACTCCCCCGCCGTTATCTGCGATGTTGACTCCCCCGCCGTTATCGGCGATGTTGACTCCCCCGCCGTTATCGGCGATGTTGACTCCACCACCGCCGTCATCGAACTGTAAAAGTATTTTTGAAGTGAAAACTTCTTTAGCGGCGTTGTACACTTTTTTTGTAATGGGTAAAAAATGTTAAACTCGCGTCAGGACACGTGACCCTGATCGAAAATTCGTAAGACGGATGGAGAGTAGACAGCCGGCGCGGCGTAGGAGTATCCCCCTCTCTTTCTACGGCGCGGCGAAAATGTATAACCGACACCGCTTCGGATGTGTTCGGCTGTCCTCGGTGTTAATGTATATCCGATATTATGTCAGTGAATGAAGGCAAAGTATTCTGTTTGTGTTTTGTTTTCACTTTTGTCGGCACTCCCGGAGTGCCACTGTTTTTTTTTTTAACCTTCCTGTCTTGTGCGATCTCTGGCCATGTTGGTCCTGCAGACGTCATCTGATCGTCACACCACCTTTACCGTGGTCCACCTCGATGGCGATGTCCTCCATCAGGCGTCCTGTAAGTGACGATCTTTGCCCATCTCTCCGGGTGCATCTGTGAGACGAGTCCGGACTCCGGATCTCTCCTACTTCAGCCTGGCTGTTTTTTGTCCAACATCTGCTACTTGAGTTATGGAGCGCAACATGGCGTCTTCTTATACAGGGTCAATTTCAATTAGCTAGCGAAACTCTGCAGACGCGATGAGTATCGATATCTATACACGATAAATGCCTAGTTGACGTAAGGCATCCGCTAAGGAATGATTTTTGGAAACTCGATCTTTAAGGGGCTGAAAAGCGGGGATTTTGTTTGTATGAAAGATAAATAATAAAGTAGGTACTTAGACTTACATGTACGCCGCTCATGTTGTGTTTTTTTTTTTTAACAGGAAAAATCAGCAATGCGTCTAATTATCACAAGGACGGATATGTCACTGACTAGCACTGATTGTGGTATCCATTATCTATACTTAGAATGAAAGCCCGTAGGTAGATACAGTCATACTTTATCAAAAAATAAGTATTTTGGAGTCGGCCTAGGCAGTAGGCTGATAACCAAAACCGCGAAGTTGAGATTACAAAAGTAACACATCATTTACACGTGTTTATTGAAAACATATAATTTATTTAAGTATTTATTTTACCATTTATGTACACACATATATGTATAAGCAGACAAGAAAAAACAGAACAGATAAATAGGTACAAAGGTGATGCTTATTTCATAAGAAATCTCTTCCAGCATACCTGCGATAGGACAAGAAATAGAGACTAAACAAATAATATGAGAATATACTTACATACATACAAATAAACATACATACTTCTAAAATAAATATAAGGTTTTATGCTTTATGCTATTAAGCTTGTAGCGGTATCTACAACGCCACATGCGAACAACGCGTCATACTGACGGCACGCAAATCATGCATCTCGCAAGCAGAGTTTACCGCGCAACTAGCATAGATACAACGGCCCGACATGATGAATCATTGGGCAGTTGCCCGCCAGACACAACACCCGTCTGGTCGGAGGATCCTCCCTTTTCTATAGAGTATGAGTGAACTTTACACCCTGTTCCTCATACATCTATAAGCTTTATGTCTAAAGCAGTGTTTTGCAACCTTTGGATCGCGACCTCTAGCGGGGTCGAGTCGAGAAGCCTTACTCGTGGGGTCACGGATAAAAAAAAACAAGCGTTTATAGGCCTTACAGTAAAATAAAAAACAAAAATATTCAATAAGAAAGCTGCGCCTGTTTTTTTTAACAGTTTGTTAAAACAGTTTGTTAAACTATATTCTATTTTTGAGACACTAAATTAACAAAATCATTTTATAATTGAAGCCTATTCTTATTTTCTTTCGACAAGGTTTTTACTATATTGTGTTTAGACATGGATCCATTACGTTATCCATTATACTGGTATTCAGCTGCATCCGGTTAGACTGGAAGTCGACCCCAACATAGTTGGGAAAAGGCTAGGCAGATGATCATAATAATATGGAGCCATTATGTCTGTGGAGTTTCCTTAGCTAATTTAATTTGACACCCCGCAGACGTGATCAGTATCAATATCTAAACATGATACAACAAAAGAGATGTTCATTTGATCAATTTTTCCTGTAGGGTCATCGACCGCAGTTTAATCTCTTCACTTAAAATATATCAGTTTATTAATTCCGTTTTTTTTGTGTAAAGTTCACTGACGTGATTGATATCGATATCGTATCACGATTAAACATATTTTCTCAACTCATACTTCAAATAACAATACTACCAGCGGTCGTTGACCCCTAAAAAATAAACATTACTTAGATCTTTTTTATTTTTCCCACCCCACCCATCACGTCTGCAGAGTTTCGCTAGCGAATTTAATTTGACCCTGTATTTCTTTGGTTTGAACATTTCTACCCCGGGCGATCAGCCAGCGGGGTAATTGCGTAACTTACAGTAGCAATGGCGGCGCTTTCATTTTGACAGTTCAACACCATTCATTGCGTTATTTACGTTGTTGAGCAGACACATTTTTCGAACATATGAAGCAATGGATTAGCAATATCCTTCAAAATTATTCAGATTGTGGTTTAAGTGTATCACGCTAATTGGATAAAGGGAAAATAAGAAAAAACAAGTCTCATTTTTAAATATAAATGTATTTAAAAGTTCTGCAGATCTTGAGGGTCCCACAGCAGTATTTTCTAATGTCGTTAGATAAGTTTGCAGGGTTACAAACCAATTAAAACATTGGGTGGGGCATGAGGTCTGAATGCTCATCTTCTTTTCCTAGACTTGACAAGTAATTGGTAGACTCTTCACTACGTGACCACAGTCCACTTAAGTAGTTGAGTACCGAAGTTTATCGCCAGCAACAAACTATTTATACTAACTACTAATAAACGTATTATATCAGATGAATAGTTACACACCGATTTCTCTCTTTCAGACGTCAGTAATTTGACTTTCGAAAGAAGAAGACAAAGCGTTTTGTAACTATACAGCGCTATACAACGTTTGAGGTTAGCTTTTTATTGATTTATGTGACAAAACTTATAATATTTTTGACGACATTTAAAAGAGAAAACTGACTGTGAATATGAGTACCATGCAGTGTAGATTGAATACATGACTTTATAACTGTTTAACTGTTTGAGTATTTTGTATATGGCCTGCGTAAATTAATATCCTGCAGATCTGGTAGCGTCGTGTGACGGGTCGTTGAGCTCCCTAAAATAGGGTTGAGCTACACGATGACTGATTCTGTTTCTTCAAAAGGCCCTTCCAGACATGGCCCTGTATTGTTCGACTCACAAAAATCCTAATAATATAATGTTTGGACTTTAAAATAGACCATATTTCGGCATTTCTTCTCAGGGATCAATCAGCTAGGAAATGCCGTCGCCATCTTGTTTTAAAATATTGACCAACAAAACATTGACGTGTATTTTCTTAAAAGATCTACTTACAGAAATAAATATTTAATTTAATTTTCGGCTGTTTGTATGGAGTCGTAATACTGTTTACTTTAGTGTACTGTGCCAGTAGCCTTGGTCTTTTTTAACCAACTTCAAAAACAAGAGGTTAACATTCGGCTTTTCTTCTTTTGTTTAGGAATAGAATCAGCATTGTCGTCCAACGTGGCAATGATGCCATCTTTCTATGCATGTTTTTCATTGAACTCTGCGGGTGACTATTTTGATATCTTAGCTAAGGTAGATTTTTTCGTAGATATAGATACTTTAATACAGCTTTTTATATTGTATTTTTTTGTGCTTTTCAAATTACTGTTAGTATAAATTATTATAAACAATAAATAAGTGGAAATCGAATTGTAGATGATTCTTTTACATGTGCTTCTAAAAGAGTATTTAAAAAACTTAAAAAAAATTAAATATAACTTATAAATACTTTATTCGACAAACGTAGCTTGCATCATTCTGGTTTCCATCACCTGTAACAATAAAGAAATATTAGGAATACAATAGAATATAATAGTCTTTATTATGTACACCATATAAAAATATATTATGTTTATTATATATCAGGGTTCGTAAAAATCCGATATAATAAAAATTAAAATATCCGCTATTTGATATTTATCCGATATTTATGGAAACCACATATCTATACATATAATAAAATTGTAGAAAAGTGGTGTCTGTACAATGGAAATATATAAAAAAAAAGTAGCAGGGGTTGTTATTATATCGATGCCGAACCCGAATTTGTAATTACATTTTTTTTTGTCTGTTTGTCTGTTTGTCGGTTTATCTGTTTGTCTGTGTGTTTGTGCACGCTAATATCAGAAACGGCTTATTCGATTTAGATGCGGTTTTCACTAATATATTATAGTACGCTTCACTTAACAGTTAGTGTTTATTTCATGTCAATCGGTTCATAAATAAAAAAGTTATGTCAATTTAAATAATCACGGCGAACATTAATTGTTAAGGTATTCTATCAGAGTACGTACACGCCTCGCGCCTGCGCGTCCGTGGCTATATAAAGCCAGAGTCATGGAAGAAGGAGAATCTACAAGCTACCCAGTAGAATTTTTAGAATCCCTCAATGCTCCTGGACTACCAGCACATAAAATAAAATTAAAAGTAGGCGTACCCATAATGCTTCTTAGAAATTTAAGCCCCCAAAAACTTTGCAATGGCACCAGGTTAAAAGTGACCAATTTACAACAAAATCTGATAGAAGCAGAGATTTTAACAGGGTGTGGAAAAGGTGAAAGTGTTTTCATTCCTCGGATTCCTCTCACTCCAAACAATCTTCCATTTAGTTTTAAACGAGTCCAGTTTCCAGTCAGCCTATGTTTTGTGATGACAATTAATAAAGCCCAAGGTCAGACGCTGAAAGTTGTGGGTGTAGATCTAAGTATCAGCTGTTTCTCGCACGGTCAGTTGTATGTGGCTCTGTCACGGGTTAGCAATCCTAGGAGCCTGTATGCTTTCATCCCCGATGGCCATACGTCAAATATCGTATAAAGAGAAGCATTACTGTAAAGTAAATTTTTAGCTACTCAAACGACGGTATATGTAATTCAAAATATGCTGCTCGAAAAGTCACTATTCCACGTGGACGAAGTCGCGGGCACAGCTAGTATGCAATAAATTGGGTGCGTCTCATAACGTATAAACTCATTTGGTCTAATTTCATTTTATTATCGTTCATAAGATATAATCAACGTGAGATATACCAACTGTTGATATAATTTCTTTACTTATAACATTTATTTATTCTAAAACTTAATTAGTATAACGTTGTTTGATATAACGTTTATGTAATCGAAAATCATTTGGTCTAACGTTTAATATGTATATTGTTTATTTAATCGAAAATCATTAGGTCTAGCGTTTAATATATGTAAAAAACGTCATTATGGTTATCACCCCGACTCAGAGTACCCCGACTCGGGATCCTGCCGTTTTGCCTAAAAGATTTTGACAAAATTTAATTATCCAAACAAATTTTAGCAACCTTTTTTTATACCAATGCAATATTTGGAATGATTTTAGTACGCACATTTTCCTTTGGTCAAATTTTTACTCGGCAAAATATTACCTGGGACAATGTCATTAAGGCATTTGGTCTTTAATAAAATGTTTTATTACAGCAAACAATATTTAGACAATGAACATAATAGTCAAATGTTTTTTATGGAAACGACATTGCGATTTTCAATACTCCGAATAAACTGCTAAAATTAGGATTCTGATTCAATTAGTATAACATTCATTTACGCATATAAATTCAAAATCTTTATGTAACGTTTAATGCAATTTAAAAAACTCTACTTTGTTATTAATATTTGTGTATTGATATTATTTTATGAGCGCCAGATCCCCTCTATTGTTGGTGAATCATTTGGGTTAGGTTAGGTTAGAACTGCGACCATTAAAGCGCGAAGGCGAGCGAGCGAAGCGAGCGTGCCGCGGCAGCGGCCGCCGAGCGCCAGATGCCCTCTATTGTTGGTGAATCATTTGGGTTAAGTAAGGTTAGAACTGTGACCAGCGAAAGAAAATATTTTTATTCGAAAGAAAATATTTTTATTTAAAAGTAAACAATCATAGTTTTAAATGTTCTCATTTAAAACCATTACACTTGCTACCTACCGACCTATCTTAGCACAGGTGGTAATCAGTTACTTTACTAGATTACGCACACTAAGTGACAACTAACAATAACTTTTGTTGAGCTACCCACAGGCTACAACATAAAAATAATACTAAATAAACTAACCCGTGTCTATGCAATGTTGCTTTGTGTTTTTAAGTAGGCGTTTTCATCATATTAGTCCAAATAATTCTTATATCTTTTGAGTGGTATGTCAAACGATTTTATATTTAATGTATGTTATGACAAACGATGTTATATTTAATGTATGTTATGCTTATAAAAATTAGTTATTTTAAAATTATATCAATCGTTCATTATATTAACTAATCGCTATATTAAATAAAATTATAGGTTCCGTTGTTATATGTTGTTAATATTAGAGATTTTGTTGTTATATCATCTATTACTTACCCCAATAAATTACTTGTTACCGTCATTTCTGACGATATACAAAAAAATTACGAAAACGATCGCGAAAAAAAATCTGCTGTTCCCTACATTTTAACGAGTTATCTTCTTTACATATAAAATTCAAAGTCTTGACTGACTGATATATCCCGCTGGTCCTAGAGACATGAAATTTGGAGGGTGTGTTCTTTGTGAAAAGTAGGTATCCACTAAGAAAGGGTTTTTCGAAATTCCACCCCTGAGAGGGTGAATGGGAGGAGAGTTCACGCGGACGAAGTCGCGGGCAGACGCTAGTACCACATACCTACTTGTTATTGTCTTTTCTGGTGATATACAAAAAAATTATGAAATCGATCGCGAAAAAAAATCAGCTGTTCCCTAAATTTTGACGAGTTATGCGAACATAAATGTATGGAACAGCAGATTTTCGTAATTTTTTAGTCTGACTCACAGTTTAAAAGGGTAAAAATATTGAATAAATAATGTAATAATAATCTATTCTTTGGAACGGCAAACTACAATGTTCTGACTAATAACTGAACATTGAATTAATCGACTATCTTTTGGGAGATGAAAACAGCACAGGTGGCCTACCATGATCTAATTAAAAACGATTCAAAAACAAGACATTTCAATTTAGGTTCCTAAACTGCATCGGTTGAGCTGCTCTATGGACGTCATGGTACCAAACAAGTATGAATGAAACCAAAACTTGCGACTCAGTTTGGGACAATCGCTGTCAGCAGATGGCACGGCCTAAACTGAATCGTTAAACTGACGTCATGGTACGAATTAGAAGAACAGTTCAGTTTAGGTAGTCAAATGGAGAGAGAGTTAAGAGCTTGTGGTAGGCCTCCTGCATAGCTATTCACAACGATCCGACAGGCTATCGTATCGAAAATGACACATTTCGATAACCTGATTTACCTTGCCCCCGACAGCAAATAGCTCTCGGAAGAATAGCGGTCGTCTATTTCATTTGAACTGACAACATTTTTATGTTTTGGACTTGTGAAAAACGTTTAGATGACTCCTACGATAACATTGATTGTTGTTCGATACGGTGCGGAAGCGTATCGAGTGTTTGTGAATAGCTATGCTGGTAACTGAAAAGTAGTGTGGAAATCGGTTGTCGGAGCATAAAGCTTAATCAGCCTATAATGTTCCCACTGCTGGGACACAGGCCTCCTCTCTTTGAGAAGGAGTTTGCCGTAATCCACCACGCGGGCCCATTGCGGGTTGGTAGATAACACATGTCTTCGATTTTTTTGTTCTAGGACATGCCGGTTACCTCACGATGTTTTCCTTCACCGTTTTGAGAGCAGTGGTAATGAATTAATTTACACAAAGTAAAGCGCCCGTCTGGGTTCGAACCTACGACCAACAACTCGTAACTCGCGGCCGTTACCACTGGGCCACCACATATCTCCAAGTCAAACTTAAAGCATTTATTTCAATTAAACCAATTACAGGCACTTTTGAATAGTCAAGGGTTCGGTCAGTCAGAAAAATGAAGCTAGTTGCCCATTCCAAAGCGTAGGGTAGTAACTATTCAGTAATCTGTGGCGTAGGTACCTATGGAGAAGAACGGGCAAGACGGACACTCTTTTTAATCAAAATAATGTGGTTACAAAGTCTTGGCTACATCATTCATGTTAAAAATTATTATGCATGTGAGAACGATGCAGAACGTTAAAAGCGTCCATAATGAAAAGTTGACAAAAAAAAGCAATTTAAAAATTAAATTAAAATAAGCCATGGCAGCAAAGAGATGACCGGTCCCCACTGATGGCGCCCGTTCACGAACATGACGCATGTAAGCAAGTTTAAAAAAAATATGATTGACGTGTAAAAGTGTTTGTGCAAACCTAGGTACTTACAGAAATAAAATCATTTATCATTTAATCAGAGGGGCAATTCTCGTAATTTTAAGAACATTCACAGTCTGATCTCAATCTGTCAAAAATACCTCTAATTTCCCTACATTTTTGACAAGCCATTAATTGTCGCTGTAATGAGATTACGGCTAATTTAAAAACAAATTGAGGACCTACTTATTGGGGAAAGGCTACTACAGTATCAATTAATTCCTAGATGACACATGACATTCATCATCATCATCTGCTTAGCCTTTTCCCAACTATGTTGGGGTCGGCTTCCAGTCTAACCGGATGCAGCTGAATACTAGTATTTTACATGGAGCGGACTGCCTATCTGACCTCCACAACCCAGTTATTGTGTAATACGATACCCCTTGGTAAAACTGGTTGTCAGACTTTCGGGCTTCTGACTACCCGTAACGACTGTCAAAGATCCACGAATGACAGCCGGGACCAACGGCTTAACGTGCTTTCCGAAGCACGGAGGGCACTTGATATGTAGAGATGGTCTCCCATCCACAGACCAACCGCGGCTAGCGTAACTTAACCTCATCTGTGCGGCTGTTATTATTTGACACATGACATTGTAACTTATTTTATTGCTTTTGCTTTAATTTTATTATTTTATTGCTTGTTTTTATTACTTTGACATTTATTATTTATAATTTATTGTACTTGAATTTTTAATTATTATTGGTTTTTTGACTTTTCGAAATGTATTTAATGAATTTTATTTTAATTGCAATTGTAATAGGTACGTAATTTTTTTAAATTTCAACACAATGTATCTATATTGTTATGAAATAAATTACTTATGACTAGATTTTGAACGTTTTTAAATACGGAAATTGGTCTACAGTTCAGCCTATATAAAAGATTTTAATTATTGGTAACAACAGAACTTACATGATATTAATATCTACCACCCCCACCGTAGCCCCCGCCGTCAACTACATGTACTCCGCCCCCATAATCGACGCCATCTGTGACATGAACTCCACCGCCACCCCCATAGTCGACACCTTCGGAGACATGAACGCCGCCACCCCAACCACCGCCTTCGACGACATTGACGCCGCCACCTCCGTAGTCTATGCCGTCACTGACGTGGACCCCGCCGCCCCCACCCCAGCCACCGCCACCCCCGTAGTCAACCCCGTCAACCACGTTGACTGTACCTCCCTGAAAAAGAAAATATAATAATTTATTATTGTATATAAATGTTACGGCTAAAGGTGGGTGTGAACATAAACTTAAGATTAGCCGGAATGTCGACGAAGCCCCGCTTCGCGGGGCACCTATTTCTGTGTAAAGGGTTTAAGGTGAATGCGCAGTGGTAGACCGCGAAATTCAAATTTTCTTACGTTTTTTGCAATTTGCAGGCCAGTGTCAGGTTGTATCTTGATCAAAATTTGATTCGCGACAATAACAGGTACGTATTTATAGAATTATAATCATTAGAATCATTAATACATCTTTCTAAGTTAGATTTGTACCACTAAGCAGTTTTCCATAAGAGATTTGTTGTCGTGGTACAAATCTAACTTAGAAATTCTAATGATTATAATTCTGTAAATACGTACCTGTTATAGTCGCGAATCAAATTTTGATCAAAATGCAACCTGACACTGATCTGAAAATTGCGAAAAACGTAAGTAAATTTGAATTTCACGGGATACCCTGGCACTTCCCCCTTAAAGTAACCTAACCAAACCTAACGTTGGGGTGCCCTTCGCTCGCTCTTGCATCCTACGTCGCCTATCGACCGACCGCAACCATGCAACCGATGTCACCCGAAGTACACACGAACCGCATGTGGCCGGCTGCACCTATTGTACCCGGCTAAAACTAGGTGTAGGGTGTAGCCACACTTCGGCTATTAGCCGCGACATAGATAAATATTTTTTCTAAAGTACATCGTTGACGCAGTTCGAATTCATCACCTAATCTTTATCAGCTGCTTTAAAACTGTTATCAAAACAACAATTTTGTAATGTGATAACCATAGAAATGTAAAAAACAGTTCTTTCATGAGTATATCTATGGTGATAACATAATCTATGTACCGGAAATTTGTAATAAGCCTCAATTTAGCGATGCGATCCATTGATAAATGTAGGTATCTATTTTATTTGTATTTTTCCTGTTCAAGTATTTTTTCATTCAACAATTTTCCTGCTCGCGTAGCGTGACCAACTCTATAGGGTGACTTGCAATTAGTGACCGATACCTAAACACGTGATTGTACTCATGATAAAAAACAACTTTTGCTATGGGACCAAACCTGAAATCGCGAAAAAAAATCTGCTGTTTAGTCGTTTATGTTCGCTTAACTGGTCAGAATGTACTGAACAGCAGATTTTTATTTTCGCGATTTCAAGTTTGGTCCCATAGCAAAAGTTGTTTTTTATCATGAGTACAATCACCGAAAGTCTGACAACCAGTCTTACCAAGGGGTATCGTAATACCCAGTAACTGGGTTGTGGAGGTCAGATAGGCAGTCGCTCCATGTAAAATACTGGTATTCAGCTGCATCCGGTTAGACTGGAAGCCGACCCCAACATAGTTGGGAAAAGGCTAGGCAGATGATGTGACCTTTTTAATCGCGATTAAAAATAGTCAGATTTAGTTCAATTTAGTAAAACAATCTAAATTTTAAGTGCAAAACGTGAAATTCAGAATAGCAAAATAGCTATTTTCAATAGATTAATAACTCAGTGCCATCTTAGTGCTGTCAAACTAAAATATAGTTAAGTTGTGTCACTTTAGTCAATTTCAGAATGGGAAATCGTCGTTTGACAGGAATAAACTAAATTCTAGTGATTTTTAGTTTACTTTAGAGGCATTTGTGACAAGAGAATCGGACCACAGACTTTTGTCGATTGAAGAATAGAAAGATTTCTTCTCTTCATCGCCATGCAGCACGGTAGTAATATTTCAAGAATCTGTCATTTTGTTAATTTTTCCGTTGACAAATCCGTATCTATAGCGATCATGCTGCGTGTGTGGTGTGAAAATGAATGATAGGCCGAGGAATGTTGTAAACTTGTGATAAGGCAATGACGTTTTTAAGGGGACTACATGACCTAAAGCATGGTCACTGCCGACTGCATAGAAAAGAAAGAGAAGCGCGATGACACAACGCTGGTAATTTATTGCAAAATATGAATTATTATCTATTTACAAAAAATCTATTGTTTGGAGTAAAAAAATTAAAATACTGGTGGTTTAGTATGTTGCTTGTAGAATAATGTTGCAAAAAATCAGAATGACTGTATGTATATTACTATGGTTTTTATTGTAAAAATAAAGTTTTTAGAGGTATTTTCATGATTTTTTCTATCGTATCAAATTAGTTGTATTATATTTTCACCTAGCATATATCCTGAAGAATATCATATATATTTTTTTGATTTTGTTTACTGTAATCGATCATCATATTTTTATTGCTTGTAAAACTTGCGTTTTTTTGCGTTTAGGTTCTGTAATTAGTGACAAACATTTTAAAGTACATGCTTAGATGGTTTGGTCATATTGAGAGGATGAATGAAAGGCGTCTAACAAAAGTTATATCATAACGACTGTCAAAGATCCGCGAATGACAGCCGGGACCAACGGCTTAACGTGCTTTCCGAGGCACGGAGGGGTCTCGTTATGTAAAAGATGGTCACTAACCGCGGCAAGCGTAACCCTGTGCGGCTGTTATTATTTAGCCACGGACCCCTCTGTGAGGACTAATGGAGAAGTATGGAAGAGAAAGACATGTTGCGGCAACCACAAATAAACTGTAATAGGGGCTGGAAAATGGTGAAGAAACGAGTATAAAAAGATAAAGGCACTTACATCGCTACAGTCACAGAGTGGAATGCAGCAGCACGATACACTTTGTATGCAGCCCATGGCGGACACGACTGACTCGGCCATCATTTTCATAACACATATTTATCTGGAACGATATCACCTACGATATCTCCTTATCTAGTTTATGTCCCTCTACAGATTGTGAATGGTTGGCAACAGAAAACATTATAACAGGATAAAGTAATTAGAAATATCTTCGCGTGTTTTTCAGTACATCAGCCTATCACTTCGGAGACATCGGTGCAGGAAAATATCGTGAGGAAACCAGAAGGCCAATCGGTGCAGGAAAATATCGGGAGGAAACCAGAAGGCCAATCGGTGCAGGAAAATATCGGGAATAAACCAGAAGGCCCATCGGTGCAGGAAAATATCGGGAGGAAACCAGAAGGCCCATCGGTGCAGGAAAATATCGTGAGGAAACCAGAAGCATGATGAAGCCTCCTCTTGTAGCGCAGTTTGTTCCGCCAGTTACTCAACTGAACCGAGCGCTCGGCGCATCCTGGACAGTCACACCCAACACCTTATTTGACTGGCCAATTCTTCCCTTTCGCTGGTAGGGCCAACAGCCGCCTGGTTTGCGACCACCTCCCCTCCGTAGACCGGCGTCAAGCAGCCAGCAGGCTTTCCAGTGTTTCGTCGATGCGAGGGAGTTCCAGTGCCTTAGGCATCTTCTGGGCACGCTCGTTCCATCATAGACCTCATCCATCGCTTTTCAAAGCGGGCCGATTCAGCTATAAAAAAAAGAAAATTAATATACTTAGATATCTATTTTTATTTACTCCCGGGAGTCACACGTGCATATATGTAGAGATTAATGTTATTTCTTACGATTATTTCTATTTTCACAAAACACATTATTATTACATTTACACAATTGTTTTACATTCAAAGAAAAACAAATAAGAAAATCCAACATGGCGGTCGCTTTTGGCGGCAAAACAGTCAGAGCAAAGGAATCGAAATTATTCAGTCCGGTCGTGTACCTTTGTGTGAGTCAGATGCAGGGTTACCATTTAACATAAAATATTTATTATGTCTTTATATTTTTGTCATATTTTTATAATAGTAATTATCCTGTATGAAGGTGTTAAAGATTTTCCTTAGACTTTATACTTATTAGTTATATATATATATACTAATAGAGTTTGAGTTTGTTTGTTTGTTTGAACGCGCTAATCTTTAAAACTGCCGGTCAGATTTGACAAAAATCTATTTGTATTTGATAGCCTAATCCTTGAGGAAGGCTATAGGCTATTTAACATCTCGCTATGACCCTTAGGAGCCAAACAAAAAGAAAATAAGTTAGAAAGAACGCTATGAGAAAACGAAGTAGGTACAGACGCCAGCACATCAAGCTACCCGAAACTGTCAAATTTTTCCAATCAACTTTGAACCTTATGCTTTAGTAATAAAGTTGAAAATCTATTAAAGAAATTTGACAGATTGTAGTAGCTTGATGTGCTGGCGTCTGTACCTAATAGCTCGGGTAGGTGATGCGATGCGACGAGCTGGGTCGGGGGACCAAGAAATTTCACGCGGACGAAGTCGCGGGCAAGAGCTAGTATTTGTATAAAACCAGTGGTAATAAAAAATTAAGGTGTTCAAATAACATTTGAATCTTTTTAAAATGTAGGACAAGCGCGCACGATTTGAAAAAGTCGTGTCTATTAGAGAGAATGAACCATAAAATATGCACTCAAAATTATTAGAAATGTAAATTAAAGATGACGCAATGTACAGACGCCAGCACATCAAGCTACTACAATCTGTCAAATTTCTTTAATAGATTTTCAACTTTATCGCTAAAGCATAAGGTTCAAAATTGATTGGGAAAATTTGACAGTTTCGGGTAGCTTGATGTGCTGGCGTCTGTACATACTTGGACTAAGAGTACTTTTAACAACCTCTGCTACAGAAGAATCCATACTTATATTATAAATGCGAAAGTCTTTGTCTGTCTGTCTGTTACCTCTTCACGCTTAAACCGCTGAACCGATTTAGATGAAATTTGGTATAGAGATAGTTTGAGTCCCGGGAAAGGACATAGGATTGTTTTTATCCCGACATTCCCACGAGATCGAAATTTATGCGGGTGAAACCGCGGGGCGCTGCTAGTCTTCTATACTTCTCTATTAGTCATCATCTCGGTAGTCACCACCTTTCTAGCCAAATGTTCATTACCTTAACATAACATAATCAGCCTATAATGTTCCCACTGCTGGGACACAGGCCTCCTCTCAGTGAGAGGGAGTGGGCCGTAATCCACCACGCGGGCCCAGTGCGGGTTGGCAGATGTCACATGTCTTCGAAGTTTTGGTTCTAGAACATGCCGGTTTCCTCACGATGTTTTCCTTCACCGTTTTGAGAGCAGTGGTGATGAAATAATTTACACAAAGTAAAGCGGCTGTCTGGATTCGAACCTACGACCTACAACTCGTTACCACTTGGCCACCACTGCTCTTTACCTTATAATTTTATTTTAAGGTATTTTTTGCATGCATGATAATGGAATAACAAACATGACGCAGTACGTAAAAAAAATGCTACTGGCACTTAAACCTGTCAAACTATTTGTTTCTGTCCCAGAAATAATAGACGATCTAGAATTTTTAGAACGAGCTTTTTTAAATGTAGGTCATTTTCAAAGTCAACAACTGATAAACGCGTGCACCGACTGAACAAACCCACTCAAATCTCTGTGGTTCTTTCCTCGAAAGACCATAAATCAATTTAAACGCAGCCTAAATATTTTTTTAATATACAAATGCTACTATACCATTGACGAATTTCTTGCTGACAAAATTTCTTGTGAGTCACAAGAAATCAGTCGCAAGTTGTGACTGATCCTGAATTTATGATGTAATTATTCTTAACAGACTTTTAATTTATTAGAATTGTATCATAAGTTTATAATCATAATGTTTTATTTAATTTCTAATATTGTTAAATTAATATACTCGTAGTGTATGCCCCCTAAAGGGTAGATTTTTGAGTTTATGTAAAATATCTGTAAGACTTTTATCACCAAAAATCGCACTAATAAATACTTTGACTTTGTGTAAAAGTGTTTGTACTCCCTCTCAACGAGAGGAGGCCTGTGTCCCAGCAGTGGGAACATTATAGGCTGATTATGATCTCTCCTTAAACACCATTTTTCTTGTTCTTTGCACTTGTTTCATGATTATTATTGTATATCTTTACAGATAGATTCATATTTAGATAGTTTAGATTTTTTTTCTTTTTGTATGTAGATAAGTATAATAATGGTTTAGGTACCTATCATGTAGGTATGTATTTATTGTATACTAGCAGCGCCGCGCGCTTTCACCCACATTATTTTCGATCCCGTGGGAATATCGGGATAAAAACTACCCTATGTCCTTTCCCGGGACTCAAACTATATACCAAATATCATCTAAATCGGTGCAGCGAGCGTGAAGAGGTAACTGCCGTCCTTTAACTAAAAAGCCGTTAACCCTCAAATGGTCAATTTTTACTTTTTAATAGAAAGTGATAGAGTTTTAAATTCTCTATCTTTCTGTCTAAGAAACATTTTTATAACATAAATAGTTCCAAAGATATGGACATCTTTTAGGCCGTTAAGTAACATAATTTTTGATGATTCCATCACTTGAAAGCGTCTAACCCACACTTCTTAGCTTAATGTACTTTAAAATACCTTAACTGCCCGATGTGATGATTATTTTCTAGCCTTCTACTTAACTACAAGCACGTTATCTGATTTTTCTTGACTATAAAGACGCTAACGGACTATAACTTCTTTATAGTTAGCATTTAAAGAACAGTTTATGTGAAAAAATTTACTTATTTGCAGTTACCAGCCCTTAACGCTGTTTTAGTTAAGCATGTAATTCTGCACATTTCCCAGAATACTTAGCTAAAAAGCAGCTAAGCCTCATTACTTAGCTAAAAGGCAGTTAGCCGACTCTCGCGCCGCTTTCACTCCGGGGTTGAGTGGGGTGCGGGTGCCCTGCTCAAGCCATCCGCCGTCCCGTCGGACTAAATCTTTCCACCCGGAGGGCACTGACACTGACTCTGTCAAAGATATGAGCTACGAGATCTAACTAAGATCGAAGAAGTGACGATACAGATGAAGATATTGAAACAGAAAAACCCAAAACGACAAGAAAACAAAATCAAAAGTCATTTATTCAGACTAGGCTGAGAATCAGCACTTTTCGAACGTCAAAATTACAAAAGACAGTCCCCAAAACGCCCGCCCTTCACCACTTCCTAGTGCTTACTTACGATCCAAAAAAATAAATACAATAAAATCAAAGAGCTAGCGAGTCTCTTTAATTCCGTCATCTAAGAGGGTACAATTACGCCCGAGGCGTGGAGCAGAGATGCGGTGGTTCTGTTCTTCAAAAAAGGTGACAAATCCTCGCTGAAGAACTATAGACCCATCTCACTGCTGAAACACTTATACAAGCTGCTCCCGAGGATCGTCACGGACCGTCTCGCGAAGAGACATGTCGAGTTCCAGCCGCCAAATCAAGCCGGTTTTCGAAAAGGCTTCAGTACCATAGACCACATCTATGTTCGGCAAATTATACAGAATACCGCGGAGTATAACCAGTCCTTGTGTATAGCATTTGTAGACTACGAGAAACGATGCGACTCCGTCAAAATATGGGCAGTTCTGGCCTTTCTGCAACGA
Organism: Hydraecia micacea; assembly: GCA_914767645.1. Taxonomy (NCBI): domain Eukaryota; kingdom Metazoa; phylum Arthropoda; class Insecta; order Lepidoptera; family Noctuidae; genus Hydraecia; species Hydraecia micacea. The sequence continues at coordinate 2,546,820 of OU611803.1, forward strand.
TGTCGAATTGACTGACGCTACATCGAAGAGACGAGAGAGAGAGAAAGATAGAGAGAGCGCGCGCGCGCGCGTGCGGTGAGATGTTTGTACGACGCTGCCACAATTACTTTTCAGATCCAGGATCAGAAAACAACCTCATCCAAAAAATGGAGGCTCCATTTAGGTTGTGCAACATCTGGTCTAACTGTTTCAGCGTCTGTTCATCTTGTTCGATTTGCCGATGACATCGCCATATTGGCTAAGTCTCTCCAGCCGAAATGGAGCCTCTCGGTGGGTTGGCTTCAGCTTAAATTTGGACAAGACAAAATTCATGTACAATTCGCACATCTTAACGAGTCCAACCAAAGTTTTGAAGGATTATGTCTACCTAGGGCAAGTCAACCAGCTCAGTAGACACAACTTTGAGAAAGAAGCCGACTGAAGGATCCAGTTGGGCTGGGCAGTATTTGGAAAACTTTGTCTTGTCGCCTATCCCGCAGTGTTTGAAGACTAAGATCTTAACCAGTGCGTCCTGTCTGTCATGATATACGTTGCCGAAACGAAGACATTGACGGTCGGGCTGGTCCACAATTCAAGGCCGCTTAGCGCGCTATAGAGCGAGCTATGCTCAGTCTCTTTGAAGTATAAAATCAGGAATGAAAATATCAGGAAAAGAACCGCAGTTACCGACATAGCTTGCAGAGTAAGCAAACTGAAGTGGCAGTGGGCTGGCCATGTTTGTCGAAGGACCGATGGCCGGTGGAGCAGACGAGTCCTGGAGTGGAGACCGCGTATCGGCAAGTGTCGAGTGAGCCTCCCACCAACTAGATGGATCGACGGCCTACATAAGGTGGCTAGGACAAACAGGATGCGGAAGGTAGAGGACAGGGTGTTATGGCGCAGCTTGGGAGAGACCTTTGTCTAGCAGTGGACTGCGATAGGCTGAGTTTATTGATGACTGTGTTTAATTTAGATATTGTTATGTTCCTAAATACTTAAAACTACAAGCTTTTACTTATGGATCCGTCCGCGTAGAGGTTGGTAAACGATATCATTTCGAATAATTAACCCACGGGAATGAACTACTGGTATAAAAAGTATTCAATGTTTTATTCCAGGTCATGGTCTACCAGTGTGCCAAATGTATCTATCTACACTTGAAAGTGCTGCTTATGTTTTATTATTTATTTAGTGTGCAATTTTACTACATATTTTATTAGGTACTTTTATTTGTTATAATATTTAAATAATGTAGGACTGAAGTTGCCTCATGTCTGATATAATGTAGCCTTTAGTTTATTACAATAACTGGGTTAGAAGTTTTCTATTAAATCAATGGTTGAATCAATGGAATAAAGAACATGGATTAAGAATATTGTCCATGCCAAATAATGAGCTCATGACCTGTTAGATCATAATTAGTTATAAGTTGATTATTATTGCGTATTAAAATTATAAGTAATTCTTTTATCTTTTAAATATTGAATTATATTTTTGATTTTTAAAAGAACATGATGTTAGTATTTAATTAATTACTCAAATATTTCCATAAATGAATGCTACACTATACAGAAGTTAACCACAAGCGAAATATTTTTAGCCACCTTTTAGTTAAGTAAAGTAGTTAAGAGTTTACAAAAATTCCATATAACATTGCCAACAATTAGCTAAAAAGCATCTAAAGCCCCGTAACTGCTCATAAGGAAAGTTATTGAAATTGAAATTAAAGCGAATGTCATGACTATAAAGCAGTTATGTCACTTAACAACTTTTTAGTTAAGTATTTCTAAACAAAATATAACAAACATTATGAAGCTTAACATTTTAAATAAATTACTTGACTAAAAAGCCGCTAAGGTATGGATAACGGCCTTTTAGTACAGTAATAAGATGCAATAACTAGGTTACATGCTTAACAAAATGAGAAAAATGAATTTTAAAATTAATTAATAATAGTTATTGGACAAAAAGGGTTATCTACGATAAACAGAAAGAAATATCAATTGATGTGTCCAACAATCATTATCCTAAGTATCATAGTTTTTAAGAAACAACGATTCCCACGTTTTTTGGCATTAACTCCGAAACAACTTTTTGGGCTTAACGGCCTTCTAGTTAAAGGACGGCAGACAGACAGACACACTTTCGCATTTATAATATTAGTAAGGAATAATATGGAATATATGGTACACCAGGCTACCTTCAGTATTATCTCTCCTTCTGCCTTAATCTATCCAAAGTTTGTCCAAGATCGCTTTTAGCAATAAGACCGCCCATTGTGTCAATTGTAAAACATCTACATTTATCTATATTTTTATGGTGTACGTAATAATGAATATTCTCTAACTATCTTTGTTTCAGTCGGATACGAAAGTCCGACCTCATTTAGTTTTTAGGGTTCCGTACCCAAAGGGTAAAAACGGGACCCTATTACTAAGACTTCGCTGTCTGTCCGTCCGTCTGTCTGTCACCAGGCTGTATCTCAAGAACCGCGATAGCTAGACAGTTGAAATTTTCACAAATTATGTATTTCTGTTGCCGCTATAACAACAAATTCTAAAAACAAAATAAAATAAATATTTAAGGGGGCTCCTATACAACAAATGCGATTTTTTGCCCTTTTTTGCTCGATATCAATAATGGCAACAGGTAGGCATTTGAAATATTCACAAAATACTCAGTTGTATTTTTACTTTAATAATAAATAATAAAATTAAATTAAAATAAATATTTAAGGGGGGCTCCCATACAAAAAACGTGTTTTTTTTAAATATATGTAGTCTTAAATATTGTACTGTGGTACGGAACCATACGCGCGCGAGTCCGACCGGCCGGTTTTTAAAATAATATGATTGACATATAAAATTGTTTGTACAAATCTGCTTACAGAAATAAAATCATTTATTTATAAACACTCATTTCTCGCAAGCAACCCCTGATGAGTCAGCCACGCGTCTTTTGCCCCCATTATAACTGAAGTGCAAAATTCAAGCGATACACACAGTAAAATAAGTATTTATATTCTATTTCCGAATGCCGTAACGTGAAACGCTTCGAACCAGTCTGTCGAAAGCCAAGTGACGCGCGGACGCGACCACCGACATTATAAATAACCTCCTTTTTTTTAATCTGTGCATTGTCAATAGCCTATTTTTTTTTTTATTGACTCCGTAATGATCTGTCAGATTCTAATTTTCCCGTGAGTTATTTTCCCGAGCGCGGGTTGCAGTTGTTTTTTGTTTGTAAACAAATAATAGTAAAGTGTGACAGTGCTTAAAGTTTTAATTTGTGGTTTTCTAATTATTGGATACGCAGTGAGAAATCGGACAGCTAAAGTGCGATACGTTCGTGAATATTGGTGTTACTGTGTGAGTGTGTGTGTTTTTAAATTTAGCGCGGTAAAGTATCGTTTGTTTTTTTTTTTTTTTTAATTTCGAAGGTTGGTTAGTGCAGTGCGGTTTGACGGTTTCTTACGAAAAATATTAGGTATAGGGGAGGTACTATGAGATCTTTACGAGCTTTCAATACCGGGACGAGTAAATAAAACCAGTTTGTCATACATATTACTTCAATAATTTGTCCGTGAAGATGGTTCTACATTTTTACATATTTATCCTTGTCATTTGTCTTGTTAACCAAATCTCATCCCGACCATTGTTTTTTTTTAAATCATTGTTTGTCTCGTATTTCTGGCATCTACTATTCAAAGTACCTATTCATAATGGTTGCATTTAAGCACCAAATAGGCTATAATCTCTACAGTACATTGCCGAATTTTATTCATAGAAATTACAATACCTACACATTTTCGGAAATCAAACCCACATAACCTAATTCTTAGACGGCAGCCTTTTGGCTACTGCGCTATTCGGGACATTTGACAATGTGATTGTTTGTATTTTTTTAAATTCACACACATAGAAACAAGATTGCTAGGTTTAGAAACTTTTTAAAAGTTATCAATTTAAAACAAGATCACAACAACAAGTAATGCTATTTTTTATATTAAGGGGGCCACGCCATGAAAAGGGTTGAAAAGCACTGGTCTAGAGGCTATTCTTTGGCAGAAAACACCGTTTCTAAGTGATGATTATAATGACACACCTGGCAACTATTGTTGCCAATACTTAATATTTACTATTCACTTATAAATACATTAATATACAGCATGATTGTATTAGAAAGGTGTGGTCAAAGGGCTTTGTAGGTTCGCCGTGGCATATACAGGGTTATTGGAAAAACACCAACAACTTCTTAAGAGGTCATTGTACTCATCATTATGAACAACTTTTATTAAGGGACTAAATCTGAAATCGCTAAAAAAAAGTCAGCTGTTCCCTACATTTTGACGAGTTATACGAACATAAATGTAGGGAACGGCTGGTTTTTTTTTTTCGCGATTACAGGTTTGGTCCCATAGTACCTAAACGTTCTTCATACTCTTAATGATGAGTACAATGACCTCTTGAGAGGTTGTTGGTGTTTTTCCAATAACCCTGTATACAACAACTGTCGCGCCATTTGTTTATTTTCAAAATGGCGGCCATGCATGACTAACTAGCCTGTACTGTCCCACTGCAGGGCAAAGACCTCCCTCTCCCTTTTCCACACAATTGCGAATCGTCTTTTGCGAGTGCCGGCCAGTCCTTTAGGTAGGAGTCAAGCTCGTCCCGCCATCTTCGTCGCGGTCTGCCGCGATGGCGTCGTGCGTTTAGTGGGTCCCAATCGGAGGTTCTCTTAGCCCAGTTGTCATCTGACATGCATGAAACGTATATAAATCGACAGCTGCCATCAATGCAAACAGAAAACACAATCCCATCAAAAAAATTCATGTAAAATGTTGCCAAGACGAGACCATATGGCTCGCACTGTCAAAAAGTTATCAGATCACATGTAGAGCCAAGCTTCTAACTCTCCACGCCCTAACTCTACAATAATAGAATAGAATAGAATACTCTTTATTCTGTACACCATATAAATTACAGACATAAATATAGAAACTTTACAATGAGTGACACAATGGGCGGTCTTATCGCTAAAAGCGATCTTTTAACGACAATCTTTGGATGGATTAAAAAGAGGAAGGACAGACAAGTACTGTAGGTAGTCTGTGGTCAAGCCCTAACTAACTTCACAAACTCTACACCTAAGTCAACGAACTTGCAGGGGATCGAGCAGGGGGTGGAGGGAGGTTCAGGGGATCAGACACGAATAACTCAAAATATTAGGCTTGGCCGTTTCCCTTCCGTCACAAGGGCGTATGGTGAAAAAATTCATTTTAAACTTTCAGAGTGATTATTACCAACATCTATGCAACAAAACGTACGCAAGTTCAAAAAAATATAGATGTCACGTAATCAACTTTGGACGTTAAAATCTCGGAAATGGAACGTCAGAGTTTTCGGTGATTTGGTCCTATTATGTTTTCTGTTTGCATTGATGCCAGATATCAATTTATATAGGTCTCATGCGTGACCGCCATTTTGAAAAAAAAAAAATGGCGGACGGTATGTATGTCAGGATTAAAAATCTTCAATCCCCTTTGACCACACCTCTTTGATGCACGCTGTACATGCTGGCAACTAACGTAGCGATAAAAAAATGGACAACTTTCAACAACCGGCGACTATGCCAAATACGGTTTCTATTTTAGGATAATTAGTGTTTTAATTATAGCACTGATTAAATTATTATTTTTAGATAGAAAAAAAAATACATCAAAATTTACGTACTTATACGTAAGTTGATGTGTTATTTAATAGTTTTTGAGACAATCTCGGGCATACCATAAACTTATACAGAACCTTCTTCTCCTTTTTTCGGAGTCGCTAATCGAGCAGGCCGTATTCCTCACAGTTGTCTAATTGTCTTCGTAGCATATTAGTAGGTACATATGTATATACAGGGTGAAATTTGAATCACCGTTTTCCTCTTAAGAGGTCATTGTACTCAACATTATGAACATGATGATTAAAATTTCACTCTGTATACAAAGGTCCCATTAAAATAGATGGACAAACTTTTAGAAATCATTCAGACCACCAAAATAAGGACGATGATAAAAAAAATATATAAGAAAAACGCATTAGATACTTTACAAGAAAAATAATCAGCTAACGAAAATACACTAAATGTGCCGGCAATTTATTATTTTAGGTCAAAATAAAATCACTTTAATCAGTGTTTTTTTTTTGGTTGGATATCTTTGGTTAGACGTACTGAGCGCTGTGTTAAAATTTGTCCACTTATTTTAATGTGTCACTGTATACTAGATATTATGTTATACGCTTGCTGAGGTCGCGTCCGTGGATCCATCCATTTCGTAGCGACACTCCTTATGTGACTCGGACAGCACGTAAAGCCGTTGGTCCCCGCTGACATTCGTAGATCTTTGACAGTCGTTACGGGTAGTCAGAAGCCCAAAATTCTGACAACCAGTCTTGCCAAGGGGTATCGTGTGACCCAATTACTTGGTTGTGGAGGTCAGACAGGCAGTCGCTCCATGTAAAATACTGGTATTCAGCTGCAACTGGTTAGACTGGAAGCCGACCCCAACATAGTTGGGAAAAGGCTAGGCAGATGAAGACAGTATTATGTTATACCGTTAATATTTTTATTAGACGAATAACAGATTCGTGCATATTCGCATAGATATTATAATACCTAACAGTATAAACAGGTCCAACCGGGTCGAGATTCTACTATTGCGGTCGAGATAGATCGATTATTCACTGAAACAAAATAATTTCTTACTACAGCAATGTTTGTAAAACAGCAAAAGACAAAACAGTAACTTTTAACCTTTGCTTTGCCTTTAACAAGATTACAAGACACGATATTAATAATAATTAATAACCTTAGATAACTATTAATGTTGTAACGCATAACTGTTTTTTGTCCCAAATAAATAAAATAAAATAAATAAATAATAATTATTTATTTATTTGACGGACAACAAAGGATCCACAGTGGCAAAGACAAAAATACATAAAATATGTTAGTAACAATATATCCTATGTTAGTACTTACATACTTGTATGTTAGTAACCTCACGACCTCATTCCACCGGCCCCCTTCTACCTTTGGACATCCAGACGCACAGCATGTTATCATCCCTACCTGGTTGCTATTCCACCAATTCGCACTAAGCGTTTGCAAATGTCCTTTATAATGCGCACAGCAAAAGAGTGGAACTCTCTACCTGCGTCTGTTTTTCCGAGCGCATACAACCCAAATCTCTTCAAAGTGAGAGTGAACAGGCTTCTTCTGGATAAGCTCGCTCCATCGTCGACTTTGTCTCTGTCACCTTTGACCTAGACTAGAGTCAAGAGCAAGCCCACATCAAATAAAAAAAAAAATATGATTATCCTATGTTAATACTTATATACTAGTACTTATATTGACGTGGTTTGCAGTGGTATGATTTCGCGGGGATTAGCTAAGGAATTCACGTGGTTTCGAAGTGAATTAGGCCCCGTAGCGCATGCGACCACAGACCAACAAAAATAAATAACAATTATATCTTACTGCTAATCGTTCACTACCTGGTAATCTACAACAACTATAAATTAATCTATGACTCACTATTTGATATAACAACGAAATTGAGGTAAATGATATGATAATGGATGAACAGTTAAAACTGGTCGAGTGCGAACGCATAAGCATAAAGAGTTAACAGAGGCACGAGAGTAATTTTTTACCAGAGACTAACACTCGAATGGGGCTTGTGGCTGTAATAACAGCCGCACGGGTCGATCGATCAGGTTGCTACGGTTGCCGCGGTTGGTCCGTGGATGGGTGACCATGTTTACATACCAATACCCCTCCGCGCCTTGGAAAGCACGTTAAGCCGTTGGTCCCGGCTGTGATTTGTGGATCTTTGACAGAAGCCCGATATGTCTTCGAATTTTTTGGTTCTAGGACATGCCGGTTTCCTCACGATGTTTTCCTTCACCGTTTTGAGAGCAGTGGTGATGAAATAATTTACACAAAGTAAAGCGCCTGTCTGGGTTCGAACCTACGACATACAACTTGTAAATCGTGGCCGTTACCACCTGGGTTGTTTGCCACTACATAACTTTAAAAAGACTACCGCATCGCTTGTTTGAACCTAGCCCTCTGTTTCAGTATTTACTCTTGCGCCATCCACTCGTACGCATATCGAACACATTTTTTTGCTAATATTACAATTGAAACCTGTTAGTCTAGCAAAATGTTCAAGAATGTAGTCTGACCTCATTTTAGAAGTCTTGACATCTATTTACATTTTTTCATACATATCATTATCTTTTTTTATTATTATGGAGCTCGTGGCTAAGTACTTAATAACAGCCGCACGGGTCGATCGATGAGGTTAAGTTACGCTAGCCGCGGTTGGTCTGTGGATGGGAGACCATCTCTACAAATCAAGTGCCCTCCGTGCTTCGGAAAAAACGTTAAGCTGTTGGTCCCGGCTGTCATTCGTGGATCTTTGACAGTCGTTACGGGTCGTTAGTAACCCGAAAGTCTGACAACCAGTCTTACTAAGGGGAATCGTGTTACCCAGTAACTGGGTTGTGGAGGTCAGATAGGCAGTCGCTTTACGTAAAATACTGTTATTCAGCTGCATCTGGTTAGACTGAAAGCCGACCCCAACATAGTTAGGAAAAGGCTAGGCAAGTTGCACAAGGGATTGGACATAACTGAAGAAACGTGGGTGTGTATATGTAAATGTAAGAACCATGGATCCGTTTATTATGATTTTTTGATGTTGACTTGAAAGAGCATGGCAGTTGAGAATGTGTCATGCTCACTTAAATGTCTCACTGATGGTGGTGCGTGTGTTGGATCATTCAGATCCCTACAAAATGGTTGAGCTGGATGGTGCTGATCCACGCGTCATGTACGTGAATGGGCGCCGTCGGTTGAGACTGGTCATCTCTTAACTACAGGCTTATTTTTGATCTTATATTTTGAATTGTTTCTTCATTTGTGTGTTTTTTTTTACATTGTTCTCACATATACAATCAAAACAAGAATAATGTACCCAGGATTTTGTTAAATCTTGATTTAAAAGTGTCCATGAAGTTTCTTGCCCGTTCTTCTCCATAGAGATCTACGTTTTGGAATGGGCAACTAGCTTTAACTTTCTGGCTAACTGACCGACTATTTAATTTTGACAATTCAAAAGTGCCTGTACATGGCTTAATTGAAATAAATGCTTTGAGTTTGAGTAAACTGTTACGCCCTTTATGCTTGGGGCTGGTGATGCGATGCGACGGGGTGGCTCTGGAGAACAAGAAACTTCACGCAGACGAAGTCGCGGGCAGCTTAGAACCTAGTAGTTAATGTTTGTGTACTGCATCATCATTTAAAACAGACAGTTCAATAGAAATCCGTTACTATTAATAGATACAGTATTGCGATGCTCCAATCCAGTAGAATTTCAAGTGGAGTCCAAATATAATATTGCTGCGGTCATATTTTACAGTGGAATTATTCGTTCTGAGGCAGATGTCTGTAGAAACGCCGAGAGGGTAATATTCAGGATGAAAGTGAAAACTTGAGCCTACTCGAAATAGGGGGTGCAGTAACTGTTACATAATCATTATAAATTGTCATTTCCGAAATCAAATTCTTGAAAAAAGTCGTAGCATGCGTGAAATTTCAAAAACTCAAACTCAAACTCAAAGCATTTATTTCAATTAAACCATTTACAGGCACTTTTGAATTGTCAAGAAGTCGGTCAGTCAAAAATAAAATGAAGCTAGTTCACGCAGACGAAGTCGCGGGCAGAAGCTCGTGTAAAGAAAAAGAAAGAAATACAAAATGTTTATATGGTCTATTATAAATACATATAATATTATAATAGTAGCGCTTCCAGATATTTCTTTAACTCGTAAACTACACTATTTTATTACTATTATAGTAAAAACTAAAAAGGGCAGGATGTGACAACTCTCGGAATCCATCAAGAAACAAGAAAAGAGCGGTTTCTAAATATGTTCCCATTTCCTGTCAGACTTATATTACGAAATATCCTAAAACGGCTTGACGAGATAATTATGTCTGCTCTGGGTGTCTCTGAACTTTTAACTTTTATTTACGTACCGAATAAGATAATATAAATTACATGATAAATATACGCTAATAGTCTTAGAGGGGCTCGTGGCTAAGTAATAACAGCCGCACGGGTCGATTGATCAGGTTAAGCTACGCTTGCCGCGGTTGGTTCGTGCATGGGTGACCATCTTTAGATACCGAGACCCCTCCGTGGCTTGGAGAGCACGTTAAGCCGTTGGCGTTGGTCCCGACTGTCTTTCCTGGATCTTTGACAGTCCTTACGGGTAGTCAAAAGCCCGGAAGTCTGACAACCAGTCCTACCAACGGGTATCGTATTACCCAGTAACTGGGTTGTGGAGGTCAGATAGGCAGTCGCTCCATGTAAAATACTGGTATTCAGCTGCATCCGGTTAGACTAGAAGCCGGCCCCAACAAAATTGGGTAAAGGCTAGTCCATCAAATCCTTTTTATTTTTATTTTATCGTGTTTAGACATCAATACCCATCACACCTGCACAGTTTCGCTAGCTAATTCAATTTGACCCTGTATAAGAAAGGAGGGGAAAGAATCATAGGGCATCAATAAATTCGTCAAACCTTGGACCTCATGTTCAGTTGTAGAGAGAGGTTTACCGCTACCCCGGAATATAAAGAGCTAAGGAAGGAACACGGGTGGGTTTTAGTCAGTAAGAGTCTGACACTCCCTTCCGCTCCACCCAGAGCGGGAGGAGTCATTAGATGATTTCCCATCCATAAAAAAAAGGACAATTATTTTCAACTTTATTACTCAATCAAGCAACAATAGCGAACGGATTTGGAAGCAATTTAGCACCGAATTAATATACATCCTAAATTTCAACATTTTTACTTTTTGCCCCGGAATATGAGAAACTAGGTCTACCTCGTTTGCTAGTATGACAGCAGGTGGCCTACTACGAACTATTATTGCGCTTCAATTGACGACCTAAAATAAACTGCTTTGCTATTTAATACCGCGACGTCATTAAAGCGATCCCTGTCGTGTATATAATAAGTAAAGGCATCATATTAAGTTATGACTCTTATACTGAACACCGTTTTACAAAACGGGACCTCAATTGCTTCGATTAAAACTAAACTATGCTAATACTAATAAAAACCCATGATTAAATCAATAAAAACGAATGCATTTATATAACCGATATAACGCCAATTCAATCATAAATCGAATGTTATTTCGAATTTGGAATATCAAAAGCCGTTGGAGTGTTGCCAGCATATAAAATTACCGCAATCATAAAAAACGATAGAGGATAGTGTTATTAAAGTTTTGATTGCTTAAATTTTTTTTATATCTGGCTTTTATAGCATGGGAAGTTTGCTTGTCTGATGCTGTCAATTTAACAGCCTTATTGGTCACTAAAATGTCTGCCAAGCTTTCCGACTTACAATTTAGTATAATCAGGTTATAATGTTCCCACTGCTGGGACACACGCCTCCTCTCGGAGAGAGAGAGTGAGCAGTACACTAGCGACATCTACATCGCCACATACGAACTACGCATCATACTGACGTCACGCAAAAACCCTGCATCGCGCAAGCAGAGTTTACCGCGCAACTAGCACTTTTACAACGTCCCGAAATCAATCGCCGGGCAATGCCCACCCAGACAGGAGGTTCCTCCGACCAGACGGGTGTTGTGCACAACACCCGTCTGGTCGGAGGATCCTCCCTTTTCTTTGGAGGATGAGTGAACTTTACACCCTGTTCCTCATACCTCTATAACTGCTTACATCACGCGGACACAGCGAGAGTTGGTTGATTCTTCTGCGTATTTTTGGGGACATGCCGGATACCAGTTTCCTCACGATGTCTTCCTTCAGGTTTTGAGACCAGCGAACAAATAGCACGTAGAAAGAAAAAGAGGAAGTTTGAAAGTGGCACCGGAGACTGAAAAGCTATGTGGAAATTGATTGTCATGGTATTCGGAGAGGTGAGAAAAATGTCATCAGGTGAATATGAATTGATGGCTATAAGACTAGGGGAAGACCTAAGAAATAATGGGACTGAGTGAATGATGATATGGTTAGAAAGGGGGTGACTTCTGCGATGACGGTGGAGTATGGAAGAAAAATCAATGATGCGTTGACCCCAAATGAATTGGGATAAGGACAGGAGAATGATGATGAGAGTTCGGGACCAGTGAGCCAATACTGCTCCTATACAGGGTCAAATAAAATTAGCTAGCGAAACTCCGCAGACGCGATGAATAGCGATGTCTTAACATGATAAAACATATGATTCATTTTTGTTAGGATCAATGACAGCTGGTCGTGTAGTTACTTGAAATATCCGTTTAAACATAAGTTTTTTATGTGTGTAAACTTCACAGACGTGATGGGTTACACGAAAAAACGAACAACTGGTTTTCTCAACTCATACTCCAACTAAACCACACAAACTAAGGTCATTGACCCAAAAAAATCTTCAATTACATTTATTTTTATTATATCGTGTTAAGATAAAGATACCCATCACGTCTGCAGAGTTTCGCTAGCTAATTTATTTTAACCCTATATAATAATAATGTTTATGAGGAAAACTTCTGTACGCATGTGAATGCCTTCACTCATTTTATAAAAAAAAACTTAGTCACTGCGCAAACATGATATTCTTGTTTACACTCCCACCATTAATCGCTGGTTTATTCAAACTCCTTTTAATTTTCTTTCAATGTCAACCATCTTGTTTTTACGCTATGACGTCAAAACGACTTCCTCTCGGCACTCACATTTCAAGTTGTTTGCGTTGGGATAAATTAAATTTTATGTTTACGTTTTTGCGAGATGATAAATTGGCATGTTTTTGATTATTGGATAGCCTACTAACTCATATTTTATCTCTCGTGCCCGAATTAAAGCTAGACCAAAAAAAAGTGTACCATTTTGACCGGCACGACACTTTTGCTATAGTATGTGTGCTTACAAGCGTTAGTCTATACTATAGAATGTGAAACTGATTTAATGAACATCTACAGAGCAGTGGTGGCCCAATGGTAAAGGCCGCGAGGTCGTAGGTTCGAACCCAGACAGGCGCTTTACTTTGTGTAAATTATTTCATCACCACTGCTCTCAAAACGGTGAAGGAAAACATCGTGAGGAAACCAGCATGTCCTAGAGCCATAAATTCGAAGACATGTGACATCTGCCAACCCGCACTGGGCCCGAGTGGTGGATTACGGCCCACTCCCTCTCACAGAGAGGAGGCCTGTGTCCCAGCGGTGGGAACATTATAGGCTGATTATGATAAAAACAAAAAAACTCCATCGAAAGTACCAGGAGTGCATACCCCGCCGAGAGCTTCAATTCAATAACCGAACCGCAGACGAAGTTTTAAAAAAAAGAGCAATATGATAAACTCATAAGCATGTGTGCGTGAAACAATATTTAAAACCGGACGCCGGACGCGCCGTCTTTCCGTTAGATCAGCTGTTATTAATAGCCTAGTGTTGTGCGTTATTTATCGATACTTTTCGGTTTTTTTTTTTAGGGAATTAGTTGTGTTTCCGATTTGTAAGATTTGACGTTTTCCGATCGTTATTTTTAATAGTAGTAGATAATTATTTCGCGTTTCTATGATTTGAACATTATAATGTGTTACGAAATTATAAGGTAATGGCAAATATATGTTCTGAAACCTAAAACTTTCCTATTACGGTGGAGTTGTATGTGAATTTTTCTTCAAATTGAGCAGTTTATCAATATTATCGACTGAGCGACCAGAGGGGTAATTGTGTAACACTATCAGTAGCGATAGGTCGTGGTGGAGCAAATGAAAGTAGTGCACTGTATATAACATGAAATATAATAAGTAAATAAATGGAAAAGAAATTACAACCCCGCACCCCTCGTTCACTGCCGCCAGCGCGCGGCGATGTTGAGCGCAGCGGTCTCAATCTCAACAGTAGCAATGGGTTTCATTTTGACAGTTCAACAACATTCATTGCGTTATTTACGTTGTTGAGCAGACACATTTTTCGAACATATGAAGCAATGGATTAGCAATACCCTTCAAAATGATTCATATTCATATTGATAGTGTGTTACGCAATTAGGGTGCAGGAATAGCACAGATTTTTTCTTGAACTTTGCCGTGACACAAATTGATGGCGAATTCTCTTAGTATAAGTATTCTAGCTAGTAATTTGTATTGCCCAACGCCACTGACACCTTCAAATTAATTTGTCCACTTTTTTTTTATTAGTATTAAATTGTACATACCATGAATACAGAAGTGTCAAAATATAGATCGGAGGCGTCTCATTCAGCGGTGTGACCCGCGTGAATGTCGGAAATTGCCCCACGAGAACGTCTACCGGGACTAAAAGTAGCGATGTCCTTCCCCGGGATGCCATCTATCTCCTTGCCAAAGTAGAAGGGAGATAACAAGGCCTCACTGAAAATTTGGCTATCCAGGAATCAAGTTATATAAAGTTATAGTAAAAGTGAGGTTACATTACAACATTGTAGTTTTTTGATGTTATAAGCGAAATATTTTTGAATAGCTTCGGTTGTGTAACGGTTTTATGCATGGAGTGCAAATAGAGAGCCTCCATGTGTTGGTGTTCAGTAGTTTAGGCGTGAAATGATGGGTAGCGGGATCGTCCGGGGTAGCGGGATCGCCCGAAAGGGTTACCGCTGCCCCGGAACATAAAGGGCTAAGGAAGGAACACGGGTGGGTTTTAGTCAGTGAGAGTCTGACACTCCCTTCCGCTCCACCCAGAGCGGAAAAAGTCATTAGATGATTTCCCATACAAAAAAAAAAAAAAAGGCGTGAAATGATGAGATGATGATGATGGGGATCCCAATTCCGCACTTAGACTCCCATTTGGTCCGTTGTGCGAGGGGGTTCTGGCTAACAGAGGCAGCCTAGCTCCGCCCAAGAAAAGATGAGATACAGACAGAGTTACATTCGAATTTATAATATTAGTATAGTATGTAATTAACATTTTAGTTTTTAAAATACGGGTGTGTAATGTATGATATAATAACAAATGCTCTAATTTCACTTGAAATAACGTTCATGTAATATAATTTTCATATGCTATAAAATCATATAACCTAATTTCATATGACCTAATGTTTCATGTGATATAATTTTCATTTAATATAAAACATTTAGTATAACGTTCATTTTATATAATTTTCAATATGTATAATATTCTTTTTATATAACATTCATTAAAATTTGACCTAATGTTCTTTTGACCTAATTTACATGTTTAATGGTCACAGTTCTAACCTAACTCAAATGGCACCTAACCAAATCTTAAAATATTCAATGCATGGTTGAGGGTGGACTTGGTCGACGGAGCCCCGCTTCGCGGGGCTCCTACTTCTGGATGGTTTATAAAAAAATAACCACGAAGGGGATGGCGGGGTCTATTCGCTCGCTTCGCTCGCTCACACGACCCCGCCATCCCCTTCTAACCTAACCTGTCCGAGTCGGGGTGCCCTAAAGTCCAGATTGCATCCAATTTCTACTGGTTACAATAGTTGAGGGTAGTAGGTGTATAGGGTATAAAGCGAAGAAAAAAAAAACAGTACAATATTTTTTTAATCATAACATAGCATCACATAAATATTACATCTTATTTCAGTTTTAAGTTAGAGGCCAAAGCCCGAAGGAATTCAATTTCAGTGTATTCCTTTTTTTATTATGAATATTATAGTAAATGAATAATATACTACATGAATATTATGTCAAATGTGCATTATAGGAAATGTTTATTATATCATAAGAAATTAGATAAAATGAAATTATATCAACAATTCATTATCTCAACTGATCGTTATATTAAACAAAAGTATATTAACTGAAATTAGGTCAAGTGAACGTTAGATTTTTTGTTATTATATCAACCGTTACACACCCTTAAAATACAGACGGCCAGCACATCAAACTACCCGAAACTGTCAAATTTTCCCAATCAACTTTGAACCTTATGCTTTTGCGGTAAAATTTAAAATCTATTAAAGAAATTTGACAGATTGTTGTAACTTGATGTGCTGGCGTCTGTACCTACACCGACTGTCTCGTTGGTCAAAACAAGGTAAGTACTGAGTGTGGTGTCTAGAGTCTGTTCTCAGTAGTAGCCCGGTGGTGGATGTTTTCTCCGGTTGATGGCAATAGGCTCGCCCTCCATACAGTGTTTATCAGAAAAGTGTGGTCTTTCGAGGTGTAGTACAGACCATCAAAGTGAACAACTTTCTCCATGTCCTGCCCTTTGAGCCTGCTTAACCGGGCTATCCTGTGGATGGCTTCATAAATTAAGGCCTCCAGGCAGGATATAAAACTTAAAGCGACTACGCGCTAAAGGCATCCCCTGTGGGGTACGGGCCTCAGCTTAGGGCGTCGCTGGGGGAGGGCAGCACGAGACAGGCTGGATCGGATCATACAAACTACTTCCTAGCGTTACAAACTTATGAAGGTGTTCCTACATACCTTCAAAAGTTTTTATCAACAGTGCCAGTGTGTCTGTCAGCAAGCCACGGAACTGCTGTATTTAGATTGATGCGATACTCCGCGTGTCGCAGCCACGCGTCTAGGAGTGCGTAGTAAATGATGGCTGGTATAAATAGACGCCATACGTATAATATAAATAAAAACTAAAAGAATATTGACATGTCTCGCGTGTGTACGCTGAATTTATGACATGTGTTCATGATATATAAAAAAACTTTGACTTATTAAAAAGCGTATTTAAACTGTCATGCTAACAGATAGAGCAGTGGTGTTAACGGCCGCGACCTAGGAGTTGTAAGGTCGTGGGCTTGAACTTTGAACCCAGGCAGGCGCTTTACATAACATACATACAATATTCAGCCTATAATGTTCCCACTGCTGGGACGCAGGCCTCCTCTCAGTGAGAAGGAGGCAGGCGGCAGGCGTATTTCATCACCACTGCTCTCACAACGGTAAAGAAAAACAAAAAAAAAAAACAAAAGAAACTAAAAAAGAATCGAAGACATGTGACATTTATTATCTACCAACCCGCACTGGGCCCGCGTGGAGGATTACAGCCAACTCCCTCTCTCTGAGAGGAACTGCCTCCCAGCCTGGGCGTGGGCCTGTGTCCCAGCAGAGGGAACATTAGGGTACATGAGGGTGGCATAATATGTCTTGATCAAAGCCCTTTTTAAATTAATTAAGAAACAAAAAACATTCGGGCCTAGGTGTGCATACACATGAGCGACAAGTTTGGTCGACAGAGGCCGCCGGTGACATCGTGTAGCTCGTTTATTTGAGTCATCATCATCATCATCAGCCTATAGCAATCCACTGCTGGACATAGGCCTCTCCTATTGCACGCCATTCAACTCGATTTTCGGCAACTCTCATTCAACTGCCACCAGCCATCCTGCGAAGATCGTCGCTCCACCTAGCCTGAGGGCGTCCCAACTTACGTTTACCGATTCGCGGTCTCCACTCAAGAACAGGTATACCCCAACGGTCATCGGTTCTACGGGTAATATGGCCGGTCCATTGCCACTTCAGCTTGCTTATTCTGTGAGCTATGTCGACAACTTGTATTTGAGTACTGTGCTTAAATCGAGCGGCATATTGTCGCCACACGCGTTGACGGATGTCGCTGACATGCGTCGCCGGTTACAGTTGCCTTTGTCGTCGACGCGTATCGCTTGTGTATATGAGCCCTTACATTCTCTCGTCCCTCTGCATTTAAAACTATTACAACACGAATGTGGCACGCAAACGTGATCGCCACGTGGTTTTAGTGCGATATACTCTGATCTATACTACGCTGCGATCTCTAGAGATAAAAATAAGTCACATTTGGCAGAGTGCTGATTTAATGTTTAGGTGAGATGGGTAATTACTGGAAAAGGTGTTGAAGTATTAATGGGTGAATAACAGCTCGACCTTAAAGGTCGAATCAATCAATCTGCCGAGCCTTTTCCCAACTATATTGGGGTCGGCTTCCAGTCTAACCGGATGCAGCTGAATACCAGTATTTTACATGGAGCGACTGCCTATCTGGCTTCCATAACCAAGTTACTGGATGACACGATACCCCTGGCTAAGACTGGTTGTCAGACTTTTTGGGCCACTGACTACCCGTAACGACTGTCAAAGATCTACGAATGACAGCCGGGACCAACGGCTTAACGTGCTTTCCGTGGCACGGAGGAGTCTCGATATGTAATGGATGGTCACCCATCCACGAACCGACCGCGGCAAGCGTAGCTTAACCTTCGATCGATCCATGCAGCTGTTATTATTTAGCCACGAGCCCCTCTTTAAAGGTCGAATTGCAGGTGAAATGTACAAGGTAGAGATGACAATACAACAACAAATAAAATTAAAATTCGTCGGCCTCATTATAAAACAAGGTTTATCTTAAACCCAGGTTTAAACCATCGACCCATTTTAAAAATTCGGTCTATAAACCCACAAAGTTAAAGGTCATATTACAAAAACTGACGTTGAACCCGAGACTAATTTGTAAATTTTGCATTAAGAACTTTACGTTTGTCGGAATAAAGTTTAAAATACTGTAACTGGCTCGACGCTTTAGGCTACACATAAAGTTAGAACTCGTTTTGTAATAAGATAGCGTATGCCTAATGACGTTCCCAGTCTACATATAAAAATTCAACCAAATATATCCAATAGTTTAGTCACTATAGTTAGTCAAATATGGTCAAAATCTAATAGTCGGCCCATCACTAATATCATAATAATCACTAAAACCTACTCGTAAAATTATTTTTTTTGCAATTTATTGTGTTATTTTTAACGTTACAGCAGTCTGATTCTTAACAGTTTATATACTCATTTAGAATTGAAATAAATGTGATCTTATATCTATCAATCCACACACACTTCGAACTGTAAATATCGAAACTACAACAACACTACCTCGACCCAACATCGAGATTAATTCACCGTAACAACTATCGATAAGTCGGTAAATTATCATAAATCACCGCTGCACGTCTCTACGGCGGACTTTCTCTAAATATATTCGTCTGACTGTGTATAAACACGTGGATCTTGTGAATATTTATATATTTAATTGAGGCACTGACCTTTGCTTTGGCAGCAGTTGACTTGAAACGTAAACATGGGAGGATAAAACAACGAAGTTAGCAGTAAAAATATTGTTTTTTTGCAAGACCTTTTTTTCAGTTTTAGTTAAAAAAGGCTACACTCCGATTTATTTATTGAATTATTATCATTAAATTCTCTTTTGTGTAAATTACGAATAGGGATGCCGACTAACTTTTTTTTCTTCGTCTATCAGGTAGATTATTAAAAAGTATTGGGCACGTATTTTCTCGTTTTTCACATAATCAAAACATTACAGAGATATATTGATTTGAAATGTCGCATGACGTCACGTTTTGGTACAATTTTTACCTAAACGTGACGTCACGAGCCCCCGCTCCCAAACTTTGACACGCTTTATCTTTGTAATTTTTTGGTTGATTGACACAAGAAAAAATGTGTGTCCATTATTTTTTGATAATCTAACTGACGGACTAAATAGAATTTCGTTTACTTTACCCCGTCGTCATCCCTATTCACAATACTTACAAAAATATTATCAAATGACCAAAACTATTATTATTTTTTGTATCTTTTTATGCATGTTTCTGTGACAAGGAAACCTATTTTTTTTTTCTTTCTAAAACTGCTTTTATTTTTTTATAAATGTATGTTTTAGTAAGTAAACTGCCATATCAATAAATAAATAAGGTATTCAATAAATTAAAACAAAATATTATTATTGGAAAACATTACTTACTTAATTTTTTTCTTTGAAAAACCGATATTAGGTAGGTACTCATTCAAAAGCAACGCTACCCTCTATCGATATGCGTATAACAATAAATTACTGTCACATCTCTACACAGACTACTTTCCTTGCGCGCGCGCATACATCGTGGTTATATTTAGTCAAGACACTGACCTTTGCTTTTATGGATGCAAGCGTCTGTTTTTGTTCTAAATGTACTGCTTTTATTAGGGGCTCGTGGCTAAGCAATAACTTTCGTTACAGTCGATCAGTAAGGTTAAGCAACGCCTGCCGAGATCGGTCCGTGGATGGGTAACCATCTATGACATACCGAGACCCCTCCGTACTACATTCATAGGTGCCAGCTGTCATCATTTGTAGATCATTAACAGTCGTTGTGGGTAGTTAGAAGCACGAAATTCTAACAACCAGACTTATCAAGGGGTATCGTATTACCCAGTAACTGGGTTGTGGAGGTCAGTTATTCAGTCGCTCCATGTAAAATACTGGACCCCAACGCAGGGCTCTGAACCGGTTAAAAAAAAGAACGGTTAATTTCAATGAAATACCGGTTTATATCGTTCCTTCATTAACCGGTTAAACAAGTGAACTGTTCTTATGTAATCCAAATGATAAAGGTTACCGGATACATAAGCACAAACGGTTTTGACACCCAAAATTCCGTAATTCGTAAATTTTTTTCGTTTACTTTTTTAATGCTTCCAACAACTTACGAGAGTGGCGGGGGCCGGGGGTTCAAACTTGGTTTTAACCGGTTAATTTTCACTACCAAAATCAAAATTCATGAAAAACCGGTTTTCCGCATAAACCGGTAAAGAATCGATTTCGGTTTGGGGTCAATGACCGTAATCGGTTAAGAATTTCAACCGGTTTCCGAGCCCCAACGTAGTTAGGCAAATGCTAGGCAGACAATGCTGTACTGATTTTATTAACGCCATCTAGCCTGTATTGCGTGCACACCTTCAGTAAATACAGGATATACAAAGTCATTTTATTGGGACGAATAAAGTTTTTCTTCATTTCGGTAGAACGAAAATAAAGTACACCTACACAATGTAAAAAAGAGTATTTATATCTAGCTTTTGCCCGCGACTTCGTCCGCGTGGAATAATGACTTCCGGAAAAAAACAATTTATCGCCCTTTTCTCCCCGTTGGGAGGGAATTTCCAAAAATCCTCTCTTAGTGGTAGCCTACTCCTCCCAACAAACACACATGCCAAATTTCAGCTCTCTACTGCCAGTAGTTTCGGCTGTGCGTTGTCTGTCAGTCACTCAGTAACGGAAGAGTTTTAAATATATAGATATAGATAGCTGTGCCCGCAACTCCGTCAATGTGTAATTCCTTGTGTGTTATTAATGTATTGGTAATATTGTTTAGATCACGTTCACATGAGGCTTAAGTATATATACAACGAAATTACTACTTCACCTAAAAATAAATAAAATGTAAACTATTAATAATTTGTAATTTGAAAGAATATAATACACTACCAAAATAACTAATACCTATTTTATAAAATAACAACAAAAGAAAACTAAATAAACTAAATTAATTTAAACACTAAAAGTCGCGCTGATAAACAATATTGTCTGTCAATAAGGTCGAATGTTGTGGAGGTCAGATAGGCAGTCGCTCCATGTAAAATACTGGTATTCAGCTGCATCCGGTTAGACTGGAAGCCGACCCCAACATAGTTGGGAAAAGGCTAGGCAGATGATGATGAATAAGGTCGAATGCTCGGAACGTCTACTCGCATCAACAGCCAAATATTGTATGAAGTTCGAGTTTTTTTTTTTTTTTTTAGAATATGGTATCTCGTAGTTGACCTTGAGAGGTCGTGACTACTTAACCGGACTATCCTGTGGTTGCCTTAAGTAAACTCAAAGCCTCCAGCCAGGGGCAAATATCTTACGTACTAAGCGACTACACGCTAAGGGCACCCCCTGTGGGGTACGAACCTCGGCTTAGGGCGTCGCTGGGGGAGGGCAGCAAGATGGGACAGGCTGGATCTGGTTTTTATTATTTAAGCTTGATGAGCTGACTACTCTGAGAAGAAACGCCGAAACAAACTCAGAGGTCACGGTCGGGAATTTAGAACTACTGGCTCAGCTGCGGCGCGGGCTGGCACTTCTTCGAGCAAGGGTCGGGGAAGAGGCATTTAATTGAGGACGTCGCGAGGGACCTCGGCGGCGAGGGCGGAATGAGTTCTGTATTTGTGCAGTGTACTGGTTGACTTATTGCTCTCCTGGAGGAGGGTTATGGGGTCGTCAGGGTCGGAGAGGACATGCCTTGGACGGCGGCATTTGCTGATTTTGGAGGGGGTATACCTGGCGGCCTCGACAACCAGAGGGTTGCGGTGCTTGGCGGCGGTATCGAAGAAGCGCTTGGAAAGGCGCTTCATGAATTGATGGATGGTGGGGATTTTGAGGTCAACATGGAGGATCTCATTTCGAACGAACCAGGGGGATCCCGTAGCCTTTCGCAGGAATCGGTTTTGGAGGGTCTGCATCCTATGGATATGGTGGGGCTTTGCGTGGACAAAGACTACACAGGCGTATGTCATTATTGGACGTATGCACGCTTTGTAAATGTGCATTTTGCACCTAAGTGACAATTTGCTGCGTGCATTTAGGACGAAGTGGAATCTGCCGAGAGCGAAAGCGGCGCGCGAGCGGACCGTCTTTATGTGCTCTGCGAAGGAGAGGTGATTGTCGAGTATTACTCCTAGGTATTTGGCTCGCTTCTCCCAAGGGATCGGCTTGCCGAACATGGTGATAGATCGGGGGGGAGTGGGTCTAAGTCGTGTTTTCGAGTAGAAGTTCGCGTTTGGATCTCCCGCCCTTTTATACCTCCCGCCGCGAGCCGCGTCGAGCGCGGCGACCGTTACACAAAAATAATCCTTATAGCATGATTCAGTATTCACGCGCGATGGCTTATTAGCGTATTGCATGTATAACTTTGGTGTTTCTGTACTGATTTCTATGATTCTTTTTTTATTAAATAGGTAATAATCATCATCTGCCTAGCCTTTTCCCAACTATGTTGGGGTCGGCTTCCAGTCTAACCGGATGCAGCTGAATACCAGTATTTTACATGGAGCGACTGCCTATCTGACCTCCACAACCCAGTTACTGGGTAATGCGATACCCCTTGGTAAGACTGGTTGTCAGACTTTCGGGCTTCTGACTACCCGTAACGACTGTCAAAGATCCACGAATGACAGCCGGGACCAACAGCTTAACGTGCTTTCCGAGGCACGGAGGGGTCTCAGTATGTAAAGATGGTCACCCATCCACAGACCAACCGCGGCAAGCGTAGCTTAACCTGATCGATCGACCTGTGCGGCTGTTATTATTTAGCCACGGACCCCTCTTTAGCCACGGACCCCTCAAATAGGTAATAATGTTAACATTTTTTAATTAGGGATGAGTGAGAGTGTTATAAACGTAAGAGTAGACAAATATAATCAGAAAACTTCGAACGGCTAAGCTATCGGGAGTTACACGTGTTATTATGAGTCAACCATTAAAGATAGACATTTGCTGTCGTGGAATATTTTTTATATAATTTTAAGGAGAACATTTCCGTCATACATGATTTTTGTGTAGCTTTAACCATTAAGGCTGCACACGCGACGGAAGCTTAAAAAATGGAGTAAGTTCTCCTGTTTTCCCAACATTTTCCTTCACTGCTCTGCTCCTATTGATCGTAGCGTGATGAAAAGTATACTATAACCTGCCCAGGAGTATGAAGAACAATTGTACCAAGTTTCGTTGAAATCCGTCGAGTGGTTTTTGTTTCTATAAAGAACATACAGACAGACAGACAGACAGACAAAAATTTTACTGATTGCATTTTTGGCGTCAGTATCGACCACTAATCACCCGCTGATAGTTATTTTGGAAATATATTTCATGTACAGAATTGACCTCTCTACAGATTTATTATAAGTATAGATATAGATAGAAGATTAATTACTCATTTATCTTTAAAAACCCAGTTTTCGTTGCTTTCCGCAACATTCAACAAACATTTGTATTTCTTGAAGATAAGTTACCTCCTTCCTCCAGCCTCCTTGCAATCAAACTATAAATTGAAATATTGACCAGCTCATTTTTAATTAAGTTTAGGGAAAGCTTTATTTCCTTTCGTCTCTTGACTAGAAGTCATTAACAATCAGAGTTACGTAAATTGAGTTTTTTTTTTTATTGGTATCATAGACAGTGTGAAGAGTGCACGTCTATGTAGCTTAAATTGGTTTGTTTTTGTATTGTTCTAGAAGATCTACTAGACACACTATTTATTGTTCTCCTTTGTCTCTAATATTTTTGAGTTGGATGTCATGTATACCTGTTATTTGCATGGTTACTGAAATGCAAATTTTTGGTTGATATTTAATTTGAATTGTAAGTGACTGTGCTGTTGGTGTGCTTATTATAAATAAATAAATAGATAATAAAGTACACCTACACGAAAAAAAGACAATACTCTATCATAGAGTACGGGTGGCAACCCTACATAATGTTACTGTTACTGTTGTTAGCCTGCATCATCCCACTACTGAGCCACAGCCTCTCTCCATGACTTCCAGTTCCTTCGATCTAAGGTCTAAATATGTAAAGAAAGAAATAAAAAAATATTTGGGACACACACAGGAAATCTAACAAAGTTATATTACAAACAACCAAAAAAAAGAAAATAAACCAAAAAAAAAAAAGACATGTTCGAGGACAAAAAGGCAGCATAATGCTGCGATATTTAAAAAGCGCTGGACGCATACCACAAGCTCTTAACGCGA
Source organism: Hydraecia micacea (assembly GCA_914767645.1). Lineage (NCBI taxonomy): Eukaryota > Metazoa > Arthropoda > Insecta > Lepidoptera > Noctuidae > Hydraecia > Hydraecia micacea. The sequence goes on from OU611803.1 coordinate 2,571,461, forward strand.
TCCATTTTAGGACCTAAACTGAACTGTTCTTCTAATTCGTACCATGACGTCAGTTTAACGATTCAGTTTAGGCCGTGCCATCTGCTGACAGCGATTTTCCCAAACTGAGTCGCAAGTTTTGGTTTCATTCATACTTGTTTGGTACCATGACGTCAAGCGATACAGTTTAGGAACCTAAACTGAAATGTCTTGTTTTTTAATCGTTTTTAATTCGATCATGGTAGGCCACCTGGTATTCTGATAGTGCCCGCTGTGATGACACGGACACCCCAACGGACATCTATAAATCCCACTATGGGATTTAAAAAAATATAAGAACACAAAAAATAGCAATAAAATACAGAACCAAACAAAAAACTGAGCGTTTTACGGTTTGGCAGCGCCTTAATTTACACTAGCATAAAGTGGACGTTCATTTAAATGGTACAAACGTCAATAGGAAACTAGGTTTCGAACAGACTTTAGTAGGTACCCAGTTATAGGTTTCTGAACGGTTGCCAATACCAATATCGTCTACGACCTTGCCGAGTTTTGTTTACTCCATTCTTCCGTTCGAATCCTCTTTATGTAATATCATGAAGATAGAATTAACACGTAACATCACGCCTGTCTTTTCAAAGGGCTAAGCAGAGCTATACACCCCCATAACTATACTCTGTACTGATAATAAAACTGTAGTTTTTTTTTTGCTTGAACGCTCTAATATCGGGAACTTTCAGTCGGATTTGAAAAAATCTTTTCGTAATTTGTAATTCTTTCGTAATTTGGCCATGAGAAGAAAGAAAGGGATGGATATCGAGGTCGCCGATAGTAAGGTAAAATAAAAATCCAAGATGGCGGCTGCAAAAATTTTCAATTTTTTTCATCACGGGCGTCGTTTTCATGGTTTTTGAGGGTGCTGAAGCCAATAGAGAGGTCAAAATAAAAATCCAACATGTCGGCTGCGAACATTTTCAAATTTTTCGTTATGGTGTCGTTTCCATGGTTTTCGAGATTGCTGGAGCCGAAAAAAAGTCAAAATGAAAATCCAAGATGGCGGCTGTAAAACTTTTTTTTGTTTATATTTGTTTAGATAATTTTATTTTATGTTTCTGATTAGTGACCGTAGACTAGACCCGCGGGGCAATTGCGTAACACATTATCAATCGGAATCGGTTTCATTTTGACAGTTCAACAACATTCATTGCGTTATTTACGTGTTGATCAGACAAATTTTTCGAACTTATGAAGCAATGGATTAGCAATTTGCTTCAAAATGATTCAGAATCCGATTGATAGTGTGATACGCAATTTGGGTGCCGGCCTAGTGACTGCCTATCTATTCTGAAAACCAATGCACGCCACTGTCCCCACCCCACCTCTTACTTATAGCCATTGAAATTCGCACTCAAAACTTTCCACACGACATTTTCCTCTCGAAGAGTACAGAGTTACTAAAACTATCATCAATTATCACTGAAATGTTTACACATTACGAGACGGTTACAAAACACTGATATTTTAGCAACATGACATACATCGGCAATGCCAAGTTTTTTACGTATAATACCTGTGTGATAATAATAGATGCCAATTAGTTTTGTGTGACTCAAAACTGTCTCATAGTTCTATTGGTGTTCAACCGAAGAAGCGTAGCACCGATGGCCGTTGGGGATAATGATTTTATTTCTATAAATGGTTAGCGCATACATAACAACATAATCAGCCTATAATGTCCCCACTGCTGGGACACAGGCCTCCTCTCTCTGAGAGGGAGTGGGCCGTAGTCCACCACGCGGCCCAGTGCGGGTTGGCAGATGTCACATGTCTTCGAATTTTTGGTTCTAGGTCATGCCGGTTTCCTCACGATGTTTTCCTTCACCGTTTTGAGAGCAGTGGTGATGAAATATTGTACACAAAGTAAAGTGCCTGACTGGATTCGAACCTACGACCTACAAATCGTAAGTCGCGGCCGTTACCACTTGGCCACCACTGCTCTCAAGTCAGTTTAATGCGATGCGATGAAAATGGGTGAAGGAAAACATCGCGAGGAAACCGCATTTTTATTTTATCGTATTTAGATATAGATACCCTTTACGTCTGCAGAGTTTCGCTAGCTAATTTAACTTGACCCTGTATAAGGTACTAAATTAAAATAGTTACTAACTAACTACATATATAAATACAAAATCAGAAGGACGTTTAGGCGTCGAAGTACTCGTCCGCATCGCTATCATCCGGTAACGTGTGCCCCAGAAGGCTGGGCATTGCCACGTTAATTCTTTGGCCCTGTATAAGTAATATTTTCTTGTACAAATCTTAAAGCTGAAATATATAATAAAATTCTGCACGCACAGTATACATAATCGATCTATTCGTTAATTATTCAACTTTAATCTACAATTTATATCGTTTCTGTTTGTAAGTTTATTGCCAAAACATCTCAGCAATGTTAAAACATTTTTTTAGAAGTACCAGGAGGCCATAAATTAGGAAGAGTGTTTATAAGTACTGATCGCTAAAGAGCATAAAGTAGCAGGCAATGTACCCGAAATATACAGAATGAAATTTAACAGCATAGCTATTCACAACCACTCGATACGCTTCCGTACCGTATCGAACACCAATAAATGTTATCGTAGGAGACCTCTAAACGCTATCCTCAAGTCCAAAACCCGAAAATGTTGTCAGTTTAAATAAAATAGACGACCGCTTATTTTTCCGACAGTTTGCTGTCGGGGACAAGGCTAATCGGGTTGTCAATATGTGTCATTTTCGATACGATAGCTTGTCGTATGATTGTGAATAGCTATGCTGGTGCGTCAAATCAAAATATCTAATTCAGCGTGTTATAAAGAAAATTTAGAGCATGTCATTAAATAGTGATTCGTCAACATCGACACGCGCCCTTTTTTCCGTAGGAACGGTCAAAATTAAGTAAATGACCGTGTTAGTTCAATGTGTTCCCAAGTTGCTTCATCTTGTGAACTCTGCGATGAATGGATTGCTTACCGGGCGCGCGCTATGCACGTATGTATGTACCTACAGACGCACTACTTTCAAATAGAAACATGTACGCGTAATTATAACATTTAACACAGTTACCAACAAAACCTTACGCAGCTATTTAAACATACACTATAATATTTACTTGATAAACCGTCAATCAAATAAAAAAAAATCAAAACAGACGCCGCGCTGCACTAAACCAACCGCAAAACATATACATATGGTATCAATAGACTATCTTTTACAGTAATTCACCGAACAGTCGGTGGAACATCGCCGCGGCAAGCGGTCATGACAACACACGACCACCATGTTTAATTTCTTCAAGAGGAAAGGCGGGAAGCCCGAGGCCGCGCCGGCAACAGCCGACGACGCCCGAAAATTCCCGAACCCCGACCAAACAAAATTAACATCAGTTACCGCGCGCGCGCAACGAAACGACACAGAGCACGAAAAATTCAACACACTACGGAAAGATGTAGTAAATTTATTATTACCTGAGACTGATTACAACAACCAGAAAACTGGCGTCGGTGCCATACTGCAGATTATGGCGGGGAAAAGGAAGAAAGGGAAACGGAAGAACGTGCGAACAGAGTCATGTAGAATAAGCCCCCTGAAAGAGACAAATGTATTGCAAAGGAGCAACTCTGATCGGAAGGCGAATGACGTAGTCGTTCCCACACAAGCCAGAAATACATCAGACGATGCGGACTTCGTAAAAGCTTTGGTGCTGCAGAAATATTCTAAGAGCAACGAAAACAAGGAACACGTGTCCCTAGTGTACGTTAACGAACCGGATTTGGAAGAAAAAAAACATGCAGAGGCATTGCTACGGGAGATCGCGCGCACTATAGACTGTACCGTTGACAAATTAAATGAAAGCAAACAAATGGGAGGTGCTGATAGCAAGACCGATAAGAGTGAGCCTCTATACGAAAGTATCGACGAACGAAATCTAAATTATAGAAATGATTTGAAAGGCGAATTAGATAAACTATTAAACACAGATGGGGATACAAACAGTTTGGAACCTGATGGTGACTCACCGGGTATATCAAAGAAATCCAACTTGAAACCTCCGAAATCGGACACTGAAGGATGTTCTGACGACGACCGGTCTGACTGCGGGAAGAAAAGAGTTACGTTCAGAAAGCACATAGTCTTCGATGATGGAGAGCAACAAACCGACGAGGAAATCTGCTCCTCATTCGAATCCCTTTCCTCGGAAGATGAGGAATTTCTCGAAGATGCTGACGACATTATCTTCGCTGATAACACAACAGTTATCAACGTAAATGATTGTGACAATGACAATGAAGCGGTGACAATAAAAGTTGAAAGTCCAGAAACTTTGAAAAGAATCTCTAGCGATAATAGTGACAGTGGTTTTATTGAAATAGGAGATAGGAGTGAAGTGACTGACAAATTAGAAGACTGTGAGGAGAGTGAGAGTGAGAGTGAAGCAGAAGTGAGCGGGAGTGAGACTGATGAAGAGATCATAGAGGAGATTATAGAGGAAATAATTGTCAGTGAGCCGTACGTCCTTGCAAGCGAGGACAAACCTTTGGATGAGCAGTAAGTAGTTTTAATTTTTATTTTTATTTTCTGTAAATAAGAAGGGGTAAGTGGACAAAGGTGTTAACTAACAAAAATTCAAATTGAGATATGAGCGTTAGAAAATTTTAAATCTTAATATCAAGGTAGTTTTTTTAGGCTTTGCTAGGGTCTGTGTTTTTGGATATGAATTAAAATTAGATATTTTGAGCCCACCAGACGATTTATCGTCACTTAAAACCTATGTTCACGCAAGAAACTCGATTTTTTCAGTTTTGTCAGATAACACCTTTGTTCATTTACCCCTTATATCCAACATTTTTTTCGTCTATGAGAGCTGCAAAAAGTGTCATGAAGATAGACAATAGGTAAATGTCTTCTTGTCACACAGATCTGAGGGGCAATTCTCGTAACTTTGAAAACATTCACAGTCTGTTCTCAGTCTCAATCTGTCAAAAATACCTCAAATGTTTTACATTGATTTCGCTGAGTTGAGCTCTCGCCTAGATTTTGAACGTTTTTAATTACGGGAATTGGTTGGCTTTCTGATCACAGCCCACTCCCGTTCACAGAGACGAGGCCTGAGTCCCAGGCGTCCCAGCAGTGGGAACATTATAGGCTAATGATATTCACACAAACAGTAGTGGGTTATATTCTATAGAGTTCAATTCGAACCTCACTCAAGTGAGCGCAGACAAATCGAAAGCGAACTCATTTGTTTTTAAAGCAAATCATCGCGAATTCAGAACGAGACACCGCACCGTTCGAAGTATGAAGTGAGATTTACATGATCTGACCATGATCATGGTATAATAAAGTGAGATTTACATGATCTGACCATGATCATGGTATAATAATATAATTATACCATGACCATGATTATGTGTGGACTTTAAAAGGGACTGTGACCTCTGAGTATTCGGCCTTTCTTCTCAGGGTTGTCAGATAGAAAAAGCCGACCTCATCTAGTTTTTAGTATGATTGACGTTAGTAAAGAACATTTTCGAAATGTCTAATTTAAGAAAAGATAACTTGACATCTGTTTCTATGGAAAATTTAAAATCGGTCTAATTTGGCTGTGACACTATTTTTCGAAAATGTTCTTAAAGACCTTTGTCCTAAAATCGGTTCATTCATTTCAAAAAACAAGGGCTTAAAAGTTTGCATGAAATGCCGTACGTCGTAAACGCTCTTAATCTATTAATTACACAAATATGTTTACTGTCTAATTAATTAGTCAATGAGAAACAAGGAAAAGAAGTCTTGCACTAAACGCACAAATCTTAAACGCAATTTATAATCTGCGATGACAAATCTTGGCTGAACATCACATGTTCATAACTTCGTACGCAATTAATTAAAAAAAAAACCTAAAACGCATATCAAAAAGCATGTTTGGATGTGTGTCAATATTGATTTATTTGACTCGTGTGCATTCGATTACAATTTAATTAATCAACCGGTCTATTCAGGAGCTTGAATTGAGCTATCATTCTGTCATTCAACTGCTGAATACAGGATGGTGGATTTCCACTAGCGGTATCAACAACGCCACATGCGAGCAACGCGTCATACTGACGTCACGCAAAATCCTGCATCTCGCAAGCAGAGTTTACCGCGCAACTAGCATAGATACAACGGCCCGACATGAATCATCGGGCAGTTGCCCGCCAAACAACACCCGTCTGGTCGGAGGATCCTCCCTTTTCTATAGAGGATGAGTGAACTTTACACTCTGTCCCTCATACCTCTATACCACTATTGGCAGCTCACTTCAAAGCATAAAATTATTATTAACCGCTGGATGAGGTCGTAGCCGTAGACATTTCGTAGCGGGCGTAGAGGGTCTACGCAATGCCTGCAGCTACGAAAGGCCTACGGCTACAAGATACTTTAGTCACTCGGCTTTTATATAATTGCATACCTCAATCATTCTGCCTAATATAATAATCAGCCTATAATGTTCCCACTGCTGGGACACAGACCTCCTCTCGGCGAGAGGGAGTGGGTCGTAATCCACCACGCGGGCCCAGTGCGGGTTTGTAGATGTCGCATGTCTTCGAATTTTTGATTCTAGAACATGTCGGTTTCCTCACGATGTTTTTCACAGTTTTTTTTTTGTTTTGAGAGCAGTGTTAACTAAATAATTTACACACTAGCAGCGCCCCGCGGTTTCACCCTCATAAGTGTCGATCCCGTGGGAATATCGGGATAAAAAGTAGTGTCAGCTACCTCCATACAAACTTTTATCAAAATTGGTCCAGCCGTTTGAGCGTGAAGAAGTAACAAACATATAAACACACACACACACACTCAAAAACTTTCATCTTTATAATATTAGTGTGATAGTAAGCGCCTGTCTGGGTTCGAACCCACGACCTACAACTCGTACGTCAAGGCCATTACCACTGGGCCACCACTGTTCCAATCTATCTGCCTAGCTTTTTCCCAACTATGTTGGGATCGGCTTCCAGTCTAACTGGATGCAGCTGAATATAAGCAGTCGTTACTGGGCCTCAAAAGTCCGAAAGCCAGTCATACTATACGGTCTATGTGGGTAGAGGCTATTTTTTTTTTTGTAGGAATTCGGGTGGGTTTTAGTCAGTAAGAGTCTGACACCCCCTTTCGCTCCACCCAGAGGGGGAGGAGTCATTAGATGATTTCCCATCCATAAACAAAAAAAAAAAAAATAGTCATACTATACGGTCTATGTAGATGGAGGCTATTTTGTATTTTCTTTTTTTATAAACATTTAAGCACATATACAAACACCCAGACCCGGAACAACTACTTCTAGGTCATACAAATATTTGTTCCGTGCGGGAATCGAACCCGCGACACGCAGCGCAACAGTCAATATCATAAACACTGCGCCAACCGTGCCGTCCTATGTCCGTGTCGTCACCCCTCCGTGTCTCGGAAAGCACGTTAAGCCATTGGTCCCGGCTGTCATTCGTCGATCTTTGACAGTCGTTACGGGTAGTCAGAAGCCCGGAAGTCTGACAACCAGTCTTACCAAGGGCTATCGAGTTACCCAGTAACTGAGTTGTGGAGGCCAGATAGGCAGTCGCTCCATGTAAAATGTTGGTATTGAGCTACCTCCGGTTAGACTGGAAGCCGGCAACTTAGTTTGGAAATGGCTAGGCAGATTTATGATACTAGTTATTTATTTCAGTAGTCATGTTTTTCAGTGTATATAAAGAATCAGTAAATGTAAATAAATATTTGAATCTAAAAGCTGAAACTGATCCAGTAACCTTGCAGACGCCTCGCAGCGCCTTGAAATCAAAGCAAATTATTTACGAATAGTAGGATATTATAGACTTTAACCTTCCGTGCCCCTAGCGCCCGGCTACAAATCGATAAAATACATATATACCTACAATAAATAAGGAGGAGAAATCGTTGTATTGATTAAAAAATAGTCAAAAGTTTTTTTCTCTATTTAATAATGGTTTTAGTTGTACCACGCAGTTAATAGGACAAAAATAGAACGAAAAAATCATGCATGTCTCTGTCGCATAAATACGACACGAGCGGTAGGGGCACGGAAATGTGTCGCATAAATGCGACACAAGCGGGCAAAAGGTTAAACATCTTTTTCTAGAACTGTTTTCATGTTATTGGCAAGATTATGAATTCTGATTACTCTAGCATTTTCCTCTAGGTCATCAATACATCTGCCTAGACTTTTCCCAACTATATTAGGGTCGGCTTCCAGTCTAACCGGATGCAGCTGAGTTCCACTATTTTACATGGAGCGACTGCCTATCTGACCTCCACAACCCAGTTACTGAGTAATACGATACCCCTTGGTAAGACTGGTTGTCAAGCTTCTGAGGACCCGTAAAGACGATGCTAGAGTATCTAGTATCTCCATACAGGGTCAATTTAAATTATCTAGCGAAACTCCGCAGACGTGATGGATATCGATATAGTAAAATGACAAAAAAAAAAATTGATTATCTTTTCTTTGGGTCATCAACCGCCGATAGTGTTTAGTCACTTAAAATATCAGTTTGTTTTGTGTAAACTTCACAGACGCGATGGGTATCCATATCTCAATAAGATACTTATTTATTTATATATACTTTATTGTACACCACAAAAATACATAACAAAAAAAAATTATCGATCTGTAAAAATATAAAATGGGCGGCCTTATGGCATTCTGCGATCTCTTCCAGGTAACCTTGGAATGGACAGTGATTTGCCTGGACATAAAATGGGGTTGTCGTTGATGTAATAATATACTTAAATAGATACGATAAAACAGATTTTATCAACTCACATGCTATTCATTATTCCCCGAAGAAGTAGTTACTGAAATCAATTCAGTAGTCAATTATGAACAAACTACTTTCAGGACTTGCGTTTATTCTGCTACAACTTATATACTGGAGACGACTTTCATTCGTCACTTTCAGACTAATGCCCGGTTTCTGAGGAATTCTCAAACGGAGTTTAAACTTTCATTAGCTATTTATTCGACATAATTATCTATTTAAGCGAATTCCTTCCATAAGCTCGGTTTTTGAGGTTCTTAGATAAACCCTCGATAATAATTCACTTCACTTTTAAGCTAAATTCTTCCTTAATGACGTGTTCAGAAACACGATATCGAACCAATAATCACTATCGAAAGGATAACATCCATTTAAAAACCACAAAAACCGGGCATTAGCCATGCTAGCAGTCTTTGGAAGTCGAGATGAACTGCACACCATAACACTAGACTTAAAACAAATGACCGTCTAGAGTTCATAAATGTGATCCTACAATATTTACAGCATCAATAACCACTTATTGTGAACAAATTACAAACTTACACAGTAGGTATATTTATTTTCGCGCGCATTTTTGACGTTCCAAGGTCGCCATATTGGCGTTTGACGCACGGAGTGAGTCATGCGCGTTCTAAATTTGAAACAAAGAAAGTTTGCGGAGTTCGTTTTAGTAAAATACTTTTGTTTTTAAATAATTATAGGTTAATGAGTTTAGACAGTGAAATTGTCAGTAGGTGACCTTATAAACATTCTTTGTATAAAGGGTCAAATTGAATTAGCTAGCGAAACTCAGACGTGATGGTTCTAAACACGATAACACAAAAATATATTAATTTATGTCATCTTCTGTCCTTTTCTCAATGAAATAGGAAGAAAAAGATGAAAAACAGAATCGGCACCATTGCTAATCTATTGCTTCATATGTTCGAAAAATGTGTCTGCTCAAGAAACGTAAATAACGCAATGAATGTTGTTGAACTGTCAAAATGAAGCCCATTGCTACTGATAATGTTCGCAATTACCCCACTGGTTTAAACCATCACGCCATTTTGAACTATAATTCGACAAAGTTAAAGTTGCCAGTCAACTAAAACTATACAGAAACTAAAATATGGCGTCGAAAAATTCATCCACATCGCTGTCGACTGGTAATGAATAATTTAAGTTGATTTCTTTTGTTTATATTTAATTTGATTTAATTGATTTCATTTTGTTTGATTTGATTTGATTTGCTTTATTTTTTTTTTTATTTGATGTTATTTATTATATTTTCTATTCATTTATGTCGTGTGGCAATGGGTGTTATTTACCTGAAATAAATGAATGTATTATTATTTTAAGACGTCAATTTTGCATTAAGAACTTTACGTTCGTAGGAATAAAGTATACAGTAACTGTCTCGCAGGTTTAGACTAGGTCTAAGCTGAGAACTCGTTTTTTACTAAGACGGATTCTGTAACAAGATGGCGGTCTGCACCTAGGCTTAACAAATACATGAACAACAGTTAAATGTTTCTAAAACATCGTCAATCTTCCAATGCTCCAATTCTGCCCAGAATATTTCATAAACAAACTCAAGGAGCAAAGAAATTACGAAACCAACTCTCTTGATTTGTTATTCGTACAAATGTCCGCATTAAAATTAGATGAAATGTTTGATATTCTTGACATACTTCTTTGACATAATCTTTTTACTAGTTACATTATATCGGGTGACTGGTAATTAGTGGCCGATACTTAAACACGTGATTGTACTCATGATAACAAACAACTTTTACTATGGGACCAAACCTGAAATCGCGAAAAAAAAAACAACTGTTCCCTACATTTTGACGAGTTATACGAACATAAATGTAGGGAACAGCTGATTTTTTTTTTCCACTACACACACACGGTTACACTGAAGCCGACCCCAACATAGTTGGGAAAAAGCTAGGCAGAGGGGGAGAGGGGGGGGAGTGTTCAGGGGAACTCTGCTACCTCGATCCAACCCTTTAGGCGCTTTACTTTGTCTAAATAATTTCATCACCACTGCTCTCAAAACGGTGAAGGAAGACATCGTGAGGAAACCGGCATGTCCTAGAACCAAAAATTCGAAGAAATGTGACATCTACCAACCCGCACTGGGCACGCGTGGTGGATAACGGTCCACTCCTTCTCACTGAGAGGAGGCCTGTGTCCCATCAGTGGGAACGTTATATGCTGATTATGATGATTTATTTCTATCCGACTGCGCGACAAAGACAAGGTTATGTTTTCACTTTTAAACCGTCGAAACATCCTAACGGCTGGATGGATTTTTTGTTTCAAAATCAACACACTAACAGTATCAACGGCTTTCATTTTGACAGTTCACCAACATTCACTGCGTTATTTACGTTGTTGAGCAGTCACGTTTTTCGAACACATGAAGCAATGGATTAGCAATATCCTTCAAAATGATTCAGATTATGATTGATAGTGGTGACAATTAGAGTGCCTCCAAGCACAAGCAAGCTTTAATGGCTCCCTTATTAAACTAACTAGTATACATTACATTTAAAACTTTAGTAAGTAAATAATATTATAACTACAGTTTCCTGCAAAATACGTGACTCGTTATATTTATACAATGTTTTAGGAAAACAATGAGCGTTGCGAAAATAACAGTGATATAATATCTTAGTTAATTTTAGATTTCCAGCGTATCATATTACGATTATAATAATATTGTTGCAAGAAGATCGGCAAATCATTGTTAATTATTGATCCATGTAATCAATAATTAACAATGATTTACCGATCTTTGGAGAGCAGTGGTGGCCCAGTGGTAAAGACCACGACTTACGAGTTGTAGGTCGTAGGTTCGAACCCAGACAGGCGCTTTACTTTGTGTAAATTATTTCATCACCACTGCTCTCAAAACGGTGAAGGAAAACATCGTGAGGAAACCGGCATGTCCTAGAACCAAAAATTCGAAGACATGTGACATCTACCAACCCGCACTGGGCCCGCGTGGTGGATTACGACCCACTCCCTCTCGCCGAGAGGAGGCCTGTGTCCCAGCAGTGGGAACATTAGGCTGATTATGTATGTATGTATGTACCGATCTTCTGCACGTGTTAAAGCAATCTAAATGTACTCGGCCCAGAATTCAGCTACGTGTTTGGCACCATCACTAGCGTCCATCAGTTCCTGTAACGTGCAGCTGACAGGACACGCAGGACATGATATTAAGTGTACCATCGTTTGTGGAACAGCACCACATTTACACTCCAAGACGGAGTCGTCACTTTAACCGATTTTGACCAGGTTCTGGCATTAACGAGGCATCAAAATTATGTAGTTATTCCAAAATTTAAATCGCCCCCTTTGTCTTGTGGTCCCATAGATAAAACGAGAAAATACCATTCGTTTTTCAGTAGCAGCCCGGAGTCTGATTTGTGCCCAGTTGATGGCAATAGGCTCGCTTCCTAATACATGAAAATCTGGCGAAATCTGAGAGGCAATTCTCGTAATTTCAAGAACGTTCACAGTCTGATCTCAGTCTCAATCTGTCAAAAATACCTCTAATTTCCCTATACATTTTTGACAAGTTTTTGACATTGATTGTCGCTGAGATGTGACTGCGGCTGGATTTTGAACGTTTTTAATTGCGGGAATTGGCCTTCTGGGTGTACAGACGACAGCACATCAAGCTACCCGAAACTGTATAATTTTCCCACAACTTTGAACCTAATGCTTTAGCTATAAAGTTGAAAATCTATTAAAGAAATTTGACAGATTGTAGTAGCTTGATGTGCTGACGTCTGTACTTTTCAGCTCTTTAGATCCCTTGGGGGAACGCACATACACGGAATATCGGTAGCACGCATAATAATTCCATCCTAAAAATAAAAAAAAAAATAACCGCAAAGATATCCAGATGCACTCGAGGCGTAGGTACATAAATTAATCCAGGTTAAAATTCAGGCGTAAACAGGGCTACGCCCGGCTGCCTGGATGTTTCAAGTGGAAGTATTAAATGGTCTAATTTTAGGTCTGTCTGTACGGATGATGGTTTTGAAATATTTTGTTTAATAGTTTTCGATGTGGCTAAATAATAACAGCCGCACAGGTCGATCGATCAGGTTAAGCTACGCTTGCAGCGATTGGTCTGTGGATAGGTGACCTTCTTTCCATACCCCTCCGTGCCTCGGAAAGCAATTTATCATTCGTGGATCTTTGACAGTCGTTACGAGAAGTCAGAAACCCGAAAGTCTGACAACCAGTCTTACCAAGAGGTATCGTATTACCCAGTAACTGGGTTGTGGAGGTCTGATAGGCAGTCGCTCCGTGTAAAATACTGGTATTCAGCTGCATCTAGTTAGAATGGAAACCGATCGCCATTTCTTCTCAGGAGTAGTAAGATATAAAATGTCGACTCCATCCAGCTATTTTTTTTACTAAGTATCTTGTAAAACTGTTTCCTACATTTACAAAATGAACAATATCATTTCATGCCGCTAAACTAAAGTACCAAAAATTGGAAGACATGTGACGTCTACCAACCCGCACTGGGCCCACGTGGTAGACTACGGCGCATTCTCTCTGACTGAGAGGAAAGAAAGAAAGAAAGAAAAAGTATTTATTGCGACTCGTACAGGAAGATCACAAACTAAACTAAACAAAGTAAAAAATAAAAAATCAAGAAAAAAAGTAACAAAAAGAAAAATGAAACAGAAAATCCTATACGAGGCCAAAAGGCTCCTATCTCAGCATGATGCTGCGACATTTAAAAATAAATGTCACAGCGCTGGTATTCTGATAGGGCCTGCCGCTGTGATGGAGGAGGCCTCTGTCCAGGCATTGGGAACATTATAGGCTGATTAAAGTATGTGTGTTATGTGTAAACTAACTACAACATTTTCTAATTCTTTACAGGAAGACACTCGTGACCCAGGAGTCAAAGTTCCAGACGCAAGTGGCATCATTGACAGAGCTCGCTGACACTAGATGTGATGAGGCGGAGAGGGCGAGGGAACTCATCTCCGCGTACAGAAAGGAGATTGAAGAAAAGGACCAAGAGATCGAACGTGAGTTTAATAGTATAGGAATAATGAAAGAATTATCAAAATTGATACATTAGTTTTTGAGAAAATCGCGGACATACATACATACGGGTCAAACACGGAACCTCCTTTTGTGAAGTCGGTTAAAAATAGTTGTTAAGGTAACAAAAAGCGGCCAAGTGCGAGTAGGACTCGCACCGAAGGATTCCGTTTGTAATATTGTCATTATTAGGATTGAGCAGAAAACACCGAATAAAGTTGTGAATCTGTATTTAGGGGGTAATATTCAAAACTAGAGCAGTGGTGGCCAAGAGGTAACGGCCGCGACTTACGAGTAGTAGGTCGTAGGTTCGAATGCAGACAGGCGCTTTACTTTGTGTAAATTATTTCATCACCACTGCTGCTCTCAAAACGGTGAAGGAAAACATCGTGAGGAAACCAGCATGTCCTAGAACCGAAAATTCGAAGACATGTGACATCTACCAACCCGCACTGGGCCCGCGTGGTGGATTGCGGCCCACTCCCTCTCACTGAGAGGAGGCCTGTGTCCCAGCAGTGGGAACATGATAGGCTGATTATGTTATGTATTCAAAACTATTAATTTAATCCGATCCCAAAAATTCTTTCACGAACTATATATTTTAATAGTAAAACAAGAAAGTTCATGCTGACGAAGTCGTGAGCAGAAGTCGTCGGAAAATACGTTTGTGAAAACACAGAATGAACTACAGTCTAACTATTTCGCAATACCAACAGCCGCATGCACGAACTTTGTTTCGTCGAACTTGGCTTTTCGCCAGACGTCCCCCGCTTTCTCCTGCGTGGGTCAGTACATTGCATCGTGGCGTCATGTGTCACCCTGATTCATTTCTCAATACAATAATGAGTTTTATTCGTTGTTTACGGACATTCTGTTTGTGATCTGCTGACGAAATTCTTTGAATAAGTCATCGTCATCATCTGTCTACCGTTTTCCCAACTATGTTGGAGTCGGCTTCCAGTCTAACCTGATGCAGCTGAATACCAGTATTTTACATCGAGCGACTGCCTATCTGACCTCCACAACCCAGTTACTGGGTAATACGATACCCCTTGGTAAGACTGGTTGTCCGATTTTCAGGCTTCTGCCGACCTGTAACGACTGCTAAATCCACTAATGACAGCCGGTACCAACGGCTTAACGTGCTTTCCGAGGCACGGAGGGGTCTTGGTACCTATGTAAAGATGGTCACCCATCCGTTATCACCTGCTTAGCCACAAGCCCCTCGTCTTCATTAATTCCCATTTCACCAATCACCACAAAATGAGAAGCAATTTCTTTTACTACCATCTTTATCTTTCACTGGGGCTATCAATCTTTCACAATGGCGTCGTCCCGAGCCGAAGCTGTCAAACAAATTGTTGGGAACGTTCGGAATTCGAAATAGCCGCCATCTTTCTTGTTTGCTCATCGGATGTCAAATTACGATTATTTAAAATTGGAGGCATTGGATTTGTTGGCCCGTAATAGATTTGTAGATTTTTTATTAGCTTAGAGTTCATTTATGAAATTAATATAAAGGGGTATTGCGCTTAGGTAATAACATAATACATAATCACTAATTATAAATACCAAAACGAAAAAAGGTCCCACAGCTAGAATGTTCTTTGTAATTATTTATTTTCATTGTGTATGTTTAAAATACGTAATGTAGAAAGATTTTAATTAATGTGAGAACCTAATCGCCACCAACCCGCACTGGGCCCGCGTGGTGGACCACGGCCAACTCTCTCTCAGAGAGGGTCTCATGATCTAATTAAAAACGATTCAAAAACAAGACATTTCAGTTTAGGTTCCTAAACTGCATTGCTTGAGCTGCTCTATGGACGTCATGGTACCAAACAAGTATGAATGAACCCAAAACTTGCGACTCAGTTTGGGACAATCACTGTCAGCAGATGGCATGCCTTAATCGTTAAACTGACGTCATGGTACGAATTAGAAGAACAGTTCAGTTTAGGTCCTAAAATGGATCGCGTTAAGAGCTTGTGGTAGGCCTCCAGATTCCCAGCAGTGGGAACATTATAGGCTGATTATTATACGTTTGTTTGCTTGTTATATGCAACTGTTCCCAGGAATCCTTTAACAGTTTCATCAGATTTTAATCCGCGAAGTTATTTGTCAGCGTGGGCAGAATCCGGTTGCATCTGTTTATATTTAGTACTGATGGAATCTTCGCGAATAGAGCTTTAATTACGGGAAGCGATCGAGCAGTTTTTGGCGTCAAAAACATCCTTGTATCATCTATCAATGTTGTTTAGATTCATATTTTGTGTAGAGGGTCAACATTAAATTAGCTAGCGAGACTCCGCAGACGTATGATAGGTACAGTCAACAGCAAAAGTAGATGATGAAATTTTGGAGTCGAAACTGACCACGAATATATGGCAGGTGTACTAGTAGTAAATGTTTGGTATACTTTTGAATCACTTCGACGCCACACAGTTCTGACGCGAACTCCGTTCATTAGTATTGAATTTCTGATTTTCATCATCTACTTTTGCTGTTGACTGTACCATCGCGGCCTTTTCCGCTTGATCACTTAAAAAAATTTTCGCCTAAATCCTGCGGCGGCGCCAAGCCACGCCCCGTTAAAGTTTTCGTCTATTAGGAAAGCGATCACGCAATTAGTTGCAACCAGCCGCTCAATTCTGTAAAAATCTCACCGTGAAAACTTGGGTGAAGTGAGCTTAAAGTGAGCTGTCAATAGCGTCAATCCCTAGCATCAGGTGGAATAATAGCTCACTTTGAGCTCACCCAACGGCGGATCCAGGGGGGGGGGTCATGGGGGTCATGACCCCCCCCTGAGCTGGTTCCAGGACTTAGGTGGACCACTAATTGAACATAACGATTTTATTTATATATTTTGTCACCATACAGATTTTATGTAACTACATACCTTCAATATTTAAACATATCATAACATAGTTCTAAGTAAAAAAACTAAAATTTCTTTCTACCTGTAATGTGTTTATAAGTGTACCTCTATAAGTATTCTTAAAAATTGTTGCTGCACATTCATTAATTACAAGAAATGCGGAGTTTTGCGTCATACCCCTCGACATACCTCTAGCTGTTATGAGAAATCATTTACCACGGTTATGGAAAATAAATAGGCTGCCCCATTCCGTGCGTGATACCCCAGCCCGATCTCTATGTATGGCAAGCCTATCCCTTGGGGTAAACAAGTCAAATACCTAGGTGTCATCCTCGACCACAATCTCAACTTCAAAGAGCACATAAAGACGACGCGCTCGCGCGCCGCTTTTGTTCTCGGTAGGCTCCACTCCCTATTGACTGCCCGCAGCAAATTGTCACTTAAGTGCAAATTGCGCCTCTACACCGCAGTCGTCCGTCCCATCATTACCTACGCTTGCGTAGTCTTCGCACACGCCAAGCCTCGCCATCTGCATAAAATGCAAATACTTCAAAACCGGACCCTCAGAAAGGTCACGGGATCCCCCTTCTATGTCCGTAACATAAATCTCCACCTGGATCTTAGAATACCCACAGTCCAGCAGTGCATGAAACGCCTCGCCAAGCGTTTCTTCGACTCCGCTATAAAGCACCCCAATCCCCTGATTGCGGCGGCCTCCCGATATACTCCCTCCCGTATAAGTAGGATTCGCCGACCAAGACATACCCTCACCATCCCCGACGACGCCACTACCCTCTTACAGGAGAGCAGAAAAGCCACCAGCACCATTAAGAGATACATAAATAAGACCCGTCAGCCGTCCTTCCGTCCTCGCCGTCGAGGACGCCCGTCGCGACGCCCCGTAAATTCTCCTCCCCGACCCTTGCTCGAGCCAGCCCGCGCCGCAGAGCCTGTAGTATTAAATTCGCCCCAAAACAATTCCGATCCAGCCTGTCCCTTGCTGCCCTCCCCCAGCGACGCCCTAAGCCGAGGTCCATACCCCACAGGGGGTGACCTTAGCGTGTAGTCGCTTAGCTTTTAAGTTTTTAAGCCCTGGCTGGAGGCCTTAATTTTGAGGCATCCACAGGCAAACCCGGTTAAGCAGACGACAACCTCATAGGTTGAACTGCGAGATGCTATTACCAAAAAAAAAAAGGTTTGTTCCCACTTGTTCTACTGAACAGTTCTACGGTAGAACTAATGGGATTTTTTTTTCTCACTAGTAAGTACTACGATATTAGGTATCAAAGTCTAAGTCAAAGTCAAATCATTTATTTCAATTAGGCACACTAAAGGCACTTTTGAACGTCAAAAATTATAGTAAAACGAATTGATTCTAGTCGCCCATTCCAAAAGGTAGTTTTCGTATGGAGAAGAATGGGCAAGAAACTCCACCGTTACTCTTTTAAAATGTTTTACAAGTTCTGTATAGGTACATTAATTATATAATTATATGTGAAGACGATGCATCTAGAATAAAAATTAGTCTGCCAACAAAAGGTAAAAAGAGTTAAAAATAAAGCAATGACAGGTAAATCAATTATGTGATAGATACATGGTGCTCACATATTTACAACTATTGTTAAAGTAGATTATTTTTATATAATTTTAACAAGTGTGTGAGGATCACGGATCATTTCTGGTCTCGATGGATGCGAGAACATCTTCCGACTTTGATACCTCAACGAATATTAGCTTTCTGCTCCCTTTCTCCATGTAAACTTAAACTGTGCCAAGTTGCATACTCCTCAAAGTTTTTGCTTCACGTGTTTATATAGTTATGGATATAGATGTAGAACATTTGATATTTTTATATTACAATTTATATTTTCTTTTACATAATCAATGTGTCTTAAATAAATATTATTACAATATTTACCATTATATAAACAATGTGTCTTTTAATTAATAGAGTTGTAATGTTTCCAGTAATATCTAAGTGTCTTATTGAGATACGACTAGCATATTTGGTGCTTTACTTCCATTTCTAGAACCTATCAAAACGTAGTACTAGTGAGAACAAAATATCCCATTAGTTCTACCGATGGAACAGGTAGAACAAGTGGGAAATAGAGACTCCCAATAGTTCCACTATTTTGTTATACCTAATATCGTAGTACTAGTGAGAAAAAAAAAACCCATTAGTTCTACCGTAGAACTGTCCAGTAGAACAAGTGGGAACAAAAGAAAAGAGGGGTACCTACTTTTTACTTGTAGGTATCAATAATTGTTATCAAAATTAAATTATAAGTTCTTGACTTGACCACGACTATGTGACCCCCTCCTGGTGCCAAAGCTGGATCCGCCCTTGAGCTCACCTCACCTATGTTATCACGGTGATATTTTTACAGAATAGCACTACTGCACTGCGCAGCTTAGTGACGCATCACGTGTTCCTTTTGTAATTTTACGGACGAACTATTTGCCTTGGCGGGCTTACTAGAGATCGCTTCTATTTTTTTAGTGCAAGCAAAAATGAATTTAGTGTTGGTCAGGCGGGAGTGTCCGCGATAGTACCTACCTTACTAAGCATGATGAAACAAAAAAAAAAAGTATTTGATGTTTTTTTTGGGTAACAACCGCAGATTTTGATATTCTGTTTGGTTTGAGTTACTCGTATTGAAAATAAAATAGGTTTGTTTGAATACGCTAATCTCTGGAACTACCTACCTTCAGGTTGGATTTGAAAAAAATCTTTTTGTATTTGATAGTCCAATTCTTAAGAAAGGCTATAAGCTAACTAACATCACGCTATGATCCTAAAGAGCCGAGCAAAAAGAAAAAAAAAGTCAGAAAGAACGTTAAGCGAAAACGAAGTAATGGCGGCGCGGGTAGGCGATGCGACGCGACGGGGCGGGGTAACAAGAAATTTCATGCGGACGAAGTCGCAGGCAGAAGCTAGTGTAGTTATATATTTAGGTACAGACGCCAGCACATCAAGCTACTACAATCTGTGAAATTTCTTTAAGTAATAGATTTTCAACTTTATTACCAAAGTATAAGGTTCAAAGTTGATTGGGAAAATTTGACAGTTTCGGGTAGCTTGATGTGCTGGCGTCTCGTCTGTACAACAGTGGGAAAAAGTGGAAATACGATATGATTATCGTTTAATATTCATAAACATTTACCAACTTTCACTTGAAAAGCATGACATCTGACCGGTTTTCACTTTTTTGTCGTTGATATTAAAATTCCAATGATATTGACCTGTTTATCCGTTGAATGAGTTCGTTAACAAAGGTCAACTTATTGTGGACCCTAATTAAATGAAAAATGTACCTCCTATATCGGTATTCGGTATTAGGTAACTTAGTAACTCTGCAGGTACAGACGCCAGCACATCAACCTACACCTAACTGTCAAATTTTCCCAATCAACATTGAACCTTATATTTTAGCAATAAAGTTGAAAATCTATTACAGAAATCTGACAGATTGTAGTAGGTTGATGTGATGGCGTCTGTACGTGCCGGACGGCGCGTAAAGTGTTCCACGCGCGCCTCAAAGAGATGTCAGCATAAGGGAAGGGGACCCGTCAGGGCCGAAGCCTGCCGGGGTAGCGGGATTGTCCGAAAGGGTTACTTACCGCTACCCCGGAACATAAAGGGCTAAGGAAGGAACACGGGTGGGTTTTAGTCAGTAAGAGTCTGACACTCCCTTCCGCTCCACCCAGAGCGGGAGGGGTCATTTGATGATTTCCCATCCATAAAAAAAAAGAAAAAGTAACTCTGCAGAGTAATTGCGTAACACACTATCAGTAACAATGGATTTCATTTTGACAGTTCAACAACATTCATTGCGATATTTGCGTTATTGAGCAGATACATTTTTCGAACACATGGAGCTATGGACTAAAAATATGCTTCAAAATTATTCAAATTGAGAGTAATAGTGTGTTAGAGATAAACCATTTTAAAAATGAACGCCCTTCCACTGGTTGTTGCATACACATTTCAAATCTTATAGAATTTTTTGTGGAGGGGCGTGCAGTTTTATAATGGTTTATTATCTACGCATTTAGGGTGCTGATTGGTATTTGTTAATTTTGCTGACAGTTAACCGACTGCGGTGAAGCCCAAAAGGAGGGTTATGTTTGACCTGTATGTATGTCAGTTTCTTTGTTCCCTCGTAACTCCTGAACGAATGAACGGATTTGGATAAATTATACGTCTTTAGATTTGTCTTGGTGGCGAGCTCGTACCTATTTTAAGGGCTGATTTTTCAATCATCTGATAACTTTATTCGGGGAATAATTTTGAAATTTTGTCAGTTATTTTATACAAAAACTGTCAAACGTCAATTATATTCCACGAATAAAAAGTTATCTGTCGATGGAAAAATCTGCACTTAATGTTATAACTTAATCGCCACTCTGTGGATTACAAACAGAAACCTCAATTTTATTTATTTGCATATAATAGATAGATTATCTAACTTACCTAGTCTTTCTCTCTCCCTCGTTTCAGAGTTAAAATGCGAGCTCGCGTCAGCATACAAAGAGTCGGAGCTGATTCGTCAGAGGAGCCGGTCACTGGAAGAGGAGCTGTCTGCAGCTAGGACCTGTTCCTCCAACCTAGCAGATCAGCTGCACAGGCGGAACGGTAAGACAATTTGAGCTTCCCCTACTAGAAAACGAGTACCTGTAGGTACAGACGCCAGCACATCAAGCTACCCGAAACTGTAAAATTTTCCCAATCAACTTTGAACTTTATGCTTTAGATATAAAGTTGAAAATCTATTAAAGAAATTTGACAGATTGTAGTAGCTTGATGTGCTGGCGTCTGTACATCAGTTTAGTAGCAACTTAAGTCAATCAAAATCAAGTCATTTATTCAAAATTATATATATAGACTGAGAGTCAGCACATTTCGAACGTCAAAATTACATAAAACAGTCCCCCAAAACGCCCGCCCTTCTAGTGCTTTCGCTAAGAAGAAGTGGTGCAACAAACTCCCCAGCTGAAGGTCGTTGTAAAAATACGAAACGCTTTGAAAGCGATTGCTCAAAGTCAAAGTCAAATCATTTATTTCAATTAGGCACACTAAAGGCACTTTTGAACGTCAAAAATTATAGTAAAACGAATTGATTCTAGTCGCCCATTCCAAAAGGTGTTTTCGTATGGAGAAGAATGGGCAAGAAACTCCACCGTTACTCTTTTAAAAATGTTTTACATGTTTTTGTATACATTCATTATATAATTATATGTGAAGACGATGCATCTAGAATAAAAACTAGTCTACCAACAAAAGGTAAAAATAATTAAAAATAAAGCAATGACAGGTAAATCAATTATGTGATAGATAGGTACATGGTGCTCACATATTTACAAATATTGTTAAAGTACATAGCAGTGGCGAAGGTACCATACAACTCGATTCCCACCGGCTTCCCTTCGAAAATTCAGAACATAACCACTCTATAGTCAATTCATGAAATTCATCACTGAAATTTTCTTTTGGCAATTTCTTTTTGCTCCGGCTTACCTCTGTCATAAATTCACCCTTCGCCACTGGTACATAGCAATGGATTAGCAATATCCTTCAAAATGTTTCAGAATGTGATCGATATGTGTATTACGCAATCAGGGTGCGTCTCATTACTATTCATTTCCTTCCAGATGAGTCGCTACGTCAGATTCGAGCAGAGCTGGAGGATGCTCTCGGGCAGAGAGCAGAGCTCGAGTCACGAGTGCTCGCACTAGAGCGGGACAAGGATAGACTCGAGCAGGAGAAAATTTTACAAGAGCAGAAAGCACAAGAGGTGAGATATTTATTGGAAGTTCATAATTGTACTACTGATCACTATAAACTGTGTAAGGGGCTCGTGGCTAATAACAGCCGCACGACTCGATCGATGGTGAAGTTACGCTTGCCGCGGTCGTCGACACAGTCTGTGGTGGTGAGCCACCACTGTTCACTGGTGTCTTGTTCACCACGACGATGTAAGTCTGAAATCGCCAACCAGTCTTGAGCAAATTGTATCAATTTGCTTATGTTGTTTGTATTCCAGGCGTTAGCAGCAGCGGAAGCCTGCACGTCAAAATGGCGCGCAGCACACGAGGCGGCGCGGTCACAAGCCGCCGCGAGGGCAGAGCGCATGCTGGCGGACTGCGAGTGGAAGATGAGGGAGCTGGAGAAACGGGCCAGGGAGGCTGAGAAACAAAACAAAGAGGTAAGCTCTGTGTATTTCTGGGAGCCTAGTACTTTTTTTTGCTGCTGACCGTAGGGTCCTTGGTTCGACATTGGGAATTTCTTAGCTATAGTGTATGTATATATAGCCCGGAAGTTGACGGTGTGATATACCCCCGTGTCTCGAAAAGCACGTCAAGCCTTTGGTCAGTCTGACGCAACTGTCTAATAAAAAAAGGAACTATGTAACGTGCACTAAACATAATGGCGGCTATCGCTGTCTCGCTTTAACATCTGCAGTCTGTGTCATTTTTGCTATGTTGTTATTCAGTTTTAGTGCATATTTCATACAAGCGCCGTTTTTCATATTTTTCTATGGGACTCCCGTCTCTTCTTACATATAATGACCATTACTTACTCTATGCCTTTGGTCCTGCGCCGCGTCGTGTCGGACTGCCGTCCCATCGGACAATGAGAGTAAAGGAAGGGAGAGTGTACCTGTGTCTGCGCACGCACTTGTGCACTATAATATCTCCCGCGCCGATGGCTAGTCTCCGCTGAGATTGGTCACTATGACCAAAACTCGGTCTGCAGGACTTTATATCGCCTGCTAACTTCATAAAAATTTCTTCCACAGCTCACAGCAACAGTAGACCAACTGAAATCCGACCCGAAGCCCTCACAAGCTCAGGTAGCAGAACTCCAACAGCTTCGAGGTCTGATCACGGAGCAGCAGCGATCGGTACAGTCTTTGACTCTTCAGCTGCAGAAGGTGGAGACTAGAGAAGAGGCTTTGAAGCTTGAGGTGCATCGCCTGAAGGAGCTGTTGGAGAGGGAGACTGCCAGCGGGAAGGAGAAAGAGGAGAGGTATCGTAAGGTTGGTAATCCTTTGTCTATGGTTCTTTTTCTTTTCGTGTCGATGGTACTCTTAGTCGTTGTTTTAATTTTTTTTTATACAGGGTTATTGGAAAAACACTAACAACCTCTTAAGTGGTCATTGTACTCATCATTATGAACAACTTTTACTATGGGACCAAACCTGAAACCGTGAAAAAAAATCAGCTCTTCCCTACATTTATGTTCGTATAACTCGTCAAAATGTAGGGAACAGCTGTTCTTTTTTTCGCGATTTCAGGTTTGGTCCCATAGTAAAAGCTGTTCATAATGATGAGTACAATGTTGTTAATGATTTTCCAATAACCCTGTATAGTTTGAGCCCAATAGCCCACGTTGATTGCGGCATCAGTGACAGTGTTTAGGTCATCCGAGGTGCAGGTGAACGGGCAGTTAGGACACTCCAGCAAATGGGGCATGGTCTGATCAGAAGCGCCGCACTCTTTTAATCTCTATGGTTCTTGAAACATAGAGAATAACAGAGCTAAGAGTTGGTGTCTTTGGTTCCGTATTTTCGTTTTTTGCCACTGACTTCCGAAATTAAACTAAATTTTCAATTTGTAGTATTTTTGTTTTTTTTTTTTGTAAAAAAATGTTTTTTTTTGTGGGGTCCTTGGCCGCATTTAGTGTAGTCATTTGAAATATCAGTTCAAGAAATCTGGTTGTTTGTGTGTTAACTTCATAGATGTGATGGGTCTAAATCTATCTAAATACGATAAAATAAAAGAAAACAGATTATCTCAACTCATCCTTCGAGTAACAACACTACAACGGTCATTACCCCCAAACAAACATCTTTTTTTTTTTGTCGTGTTAGGTATCGATGCCCATCACGTCTGCAGAGTTTCGCTAGCTAATTTAGTTTTACCCTGTATACCTACATTGTTCTATTTTTAAATACTATATTTGCACACCATTTCAGGAAATCCAGCACTTAGAACAGCAACACTCGAAAACAGTCGAATCCCTTCGCTCCGAGCACGCAGCGGCCGCAGCATCCACTCGCGCACTTCTAGAGAGGAACCACGCCGAGAGGACGAGGAACGCCCTCGCACAGCTCAGGGCTGAGGCGGACCAGGATGCCAGGAACGCGGACAGGAAGCTTAGAGAGGTCACTACTAGGGTGAGTAACTTAGGAGCAGTAGCTAGGATTTAAATATGGCCTTCATCCGTGGCTTAATAATAACGGCCTCACAGGTCGATCGATCAGGATAAACTACGCTTGCCGCGGTTGGTCTGTGGATGGGTGACCATCTTTACCTGCCGAGAATCCCCGCCTCGGAATGCACATTAAGCCGTTGGTCCCGGCTGTCATTCTTGGATCTTGGCAGTCGTCAGAAGCCCAAAAGTCTAACAACCAGTCTTACCAAGGGGTATCGTATTACCTAGTAACTGGGTTGTAGAGGTCAGATAGGCAGTCGCTCCATGTAAAATACTGGTATTCAGCTGCATCCGGTTAGACTGGAAGCCGACCCCAACATAGTTGGGAAAATGCTAGGGAGATGATGAGTTTCTATAAGTCAGTTGTGTTGTATTGCGAGTAAACAGTGATAAACTTGGTTTGTATGGAAAGTACAATTATTCTTCCTCTGACATCGGTCTCCATGATGTATGTGCTCTGTATCATCAGCCTATAGCAGTCCACTGCTGGACATAGGTCTCTCCAATCTGACGCCATTCATTTAACTCGATCCTTGGCTACTTTCATCCAGCTACTACCAGCTACCCTGCGAAAATCGTCGCTGCCTCTACCCAGAACGCGTATTGTTTATCCACTCACATGTCCATTGGCGTAATGTAAACAAACAAACAAAATAAACAATTATTGAAAAAAATCAAAGTCATTTAAAGTTACGAAACAAGCTGTGTAATGTACAGACGCCAGCACATCAAGCTACACGAAACTGAAAATCTTCCCATTCAACTTTGAACCTTATGCTTCAGCAATAAAGTTGAAAATCTATTAAATAAATTTGACAGATTATGGTAGCTTGATATGCTGGTGTCTGTACCCTGGTCTGTCCACTTGAAGAAACAGCCATTAGTTAAATAGCGGTCCATAGAATTTTTTTGAGTACGAGGCGGGTATAAGTGGCGAGGCGCCCCATGGCGCGCCTACAAAAAATGTTCGGGGACATTAAAGGCAAGCATCACGAGGGTAGCCAGACGCGTGAGTGGCTATACATCCGGTCTCTTAAAAAAAAGATAACCTATTAAATAGGGCATCAAAAATTCGTCCACCTGCAACCACTAGACCAGCGAGTCAGTCACCACCTGACTTATCATGTTATTTGCAACATGATAAGTCAGTAGGTGGTGACTGGCTCGTTCCCCAATGCACTTAATTTTTTATGAAAAGAATACCATAAACTGTATTACAGAACTAATCAAATCCCTTTTCTCTTTCAGTACGAGAACCTTAAAGAAGTTCTAGCGAGCAAAGAGACTCAGTTCGAACGCGCCATCTCCGAGGCTAACAGCAAAGCAGACTGGGACATCATGCAGCTCAGACATATGCTAGACAAGGCCGACATTACATACGCCAACAAGTGCGAAGAGATGAGCGAACGATTTGAGGCGGAGAAAGGTAATTTAAGAGCTTACAGAGGCATGAGGAACAGTTGTACTCTTCAATTAATCAACGTTATTAACGAATTATGACGTTGCTAAATTGAAGAGTACAACAGCTGTGAAGTAGCATGACAACTGAATAGATTGGTATTACGTTTAGACGGTTAACCACGTCACTTGGTTTCTTTATAAATAAAGGTAAACACCTTTATTTTATTACGTAATCAAATGGAGTATAGTTACTCCTTATAACATCAGCTATCTGCCAGTGAAAGTCCCGTCAAAATAGATCCAGCCGCCGTTCCGGAGAAAAAAATTTTTTTTTTGTTTCTAGTTCCATCATAGACCTCATCCATTGCTTTCCATCAGGCGTGATCGAGGTCAAGAGCAGGCCTAATTAGCAATTTTAAAAAAAGTTATACCTAATTATTGTTTATGGTTTCATATTGATATTTTGACATTAAAAACATGTTACAAACATACACATCAATTTTATTTATTTGTATGTATGTGTAGATGTATATATCCATTCTATTCGGGTTTTGCAGAAAGTCTAATAGAAGAATGGTCAGAAAAGGTAAGAGATATAGAAGAACAAGCATCGACAGCAGCAGACGAGGCGAAGAACCTTCTAGACACCACTAGACTGAAGCTCATCGCGGAAAGAATGGAACAAGTCAACAAGCTCAAAGAACAGCATCGACAGGAAATGGGTGAGTCAAATTATGATATACTGGATCCATTTTAACACAGCGCCCAGTACGTCTAACCAAAGATATCCAAGCAAAAAAAACACTGATTAAAGTGATTTTATTTTGACGTAAAATAATAAATTGCCGACACTTTCGTGTATTTTCGTTATCTGATTATTTTTCTTGTAGGTATCTAATGCGTTTTTCTTATATATTTTTTTTTACCATCGTCCTTATGTTGGTGGCCTGAATGATTTCTATTTTTTCTTTTCTATTTCTATATATAGCTGCTTTGCACGTTTATTACGACTTGCCAAAACATCGTGGTTTCTTTAACGTCAGTAAAATATATGTTAGCTTATATTATGTAAATATTATCATGATATGAATAAATAATTGCAATTTCGAAGAAAAAAAAACAGTAAGATATTAATGTGTGATACTCAAAGTTTCCGGAATAAATTATCGAAACGATGCACAGTGTGTTAGAAAGCCCGATTTTGTTGCATGCCCTTTTTATTACAGAAATCGATAGTATTTATCATTTTAGGCACTACAGTCAAAGTCCGGCATCGATACGACTAGTAGATTATTTTTAAAAAAAATCTCAAAGTTCCTGTATAACCGGGTCATGAAAATAATAAAAAAAATTATATAAAAAAAACCAGCCTACATATTTATATTTCCATTATAACTACTAATTAAACTTATAATACCTAACTATCTGATAAGTTTTCGTGTCTGTATTGCAAATAGATCGCGAAATATTAATATTTTTATGTTTTTTACTTTTTATTTAATTTCTTGGCAATAATGCGGTATTAGATATATATATATATATTTGACCAGCCGATTGTCTATATGTATGCCTATCGATAATATTAAAACCACAATCTAATTCAGCGTTATTTAGAAGTTATGAGAATTTTGAGTTATATCCGGATTTTTTTGTACTAGGGTTGTCACTTTATCCAGAAATTTAAATTTAATATTTTTTTAATTTTGAGTTATAGCTGAAAGAAGTCGTATATATTGGTGCCGATTCTCTTGTACACCGAACTAAACTAACTAAACTATCACTAAAATTCCTTACTTTTTGCTATGAGAATCTTACAGCTATTCTGCATGAAAAATTCTCTAAATTTAAAAATAATTTTGACAAAACTAAAATCGAATTTGACAATTGCGACTCGTCGACACGTGGTACTTGTTTGCCCTACCCGTGATTTTTTTATTAGAGCCGCAGGCGGGCAGGGGCAGCCTTGGCGTGTTTTTTAAGGAATTTTTCACTTTTTGTATGGAAAATATGAAAAATTATTACCTACATGTTGTTTTAGGGGGGTTTATGGGAATTATAAAGGGGGTCGAAATTTTCATTATTTTTGCGATAGGACACACCATTTTCGAGATATAAGCAAAAGAAAAAAAAAATACTGTACCGTTTTTGCATCTGAAGTCGAGGTGTTGTGTTGGTGTGACTTTCTATTAATTTTTTTCTTCAACGACAACTAATTTTATTTCACACCTTTTTAATCGCGATTAAAAATAGTCAGATTTAGTTAAACAATCTAAATTTTAGGTGAAAAACGTGTAATTCAGAATAGCAAAATTGCCATGTTCAATAGATTAAATAACTCAGTGCCATCTTAGTGCTGTCAAACTAAAATATAGTTAAGTTGTGTAACTTTAGTCAATTTCAGAATAGGAAATCGTCGTTTGACAGGAATAAACTAAATTTTCGTGATTTTTAGTCTAGTTTAGAGGCATTTGTGACAAGAGAATCGGCACCATTATCGATTAATTATCTTTATAATATGTGCATTTACCAATAACTGAAACTATACACTCTTATTCTTTGATTCTTTTACTAAGTCCGCCTGGGTGGGTACCACCGACTTGTCTATTTCTGCCACCAAACAGTAGTGTTGTACTATTGTGTTCCGGTTTAAAGGACCAGTTAGCCAGCAAAATTATAGGCACGTTAGACAGAACACTGAAGACTCAGGGTGGGTAACGAACGACAGAAATAAAAGTGCAAAGAGGATCCCATTACTAGCAGTAGCTTTAAGTTTGCTGAAACCAGTTAATGTTGAAAATGATTTAGTGGATGATCATTCGTCATTCCCTGAACATGATGAGACTTTAATCATTCAAAATGAAAACCAAGATTTATAATTTTTTAGTTTTTTGTAAATATTTGTAGTTTTTGCAACCCGGATAAAACTTGATATTTTCGAATGAGACAACCCTAGCCAAAATAGAAAAATTCTTATAACTTCTAAATAACGCTGAATTAGATTGTGGTTTTAATATTGTCGATAGACATACATGTAGACAATCGGCTGGTCAAATATCTCTATCTAATACCGCATTATTGCCAAGAAATTAAATAAAAAGTAAAAAACATAAAAATATTAATATTTCGCGATCTATTTGCAATACAGACACGAAAATTTGTCAGATAGTTAGGTATTATAAGTTTAATTAGTAGTTATAATGGAAATATAAATATGTAGGCTGGTTTTTTTTATATAATTTTTTTTATTATTTTCATGACCCGGTTATACAGGAACTTTGAGATTTTTTTAAAAATAATCTACTAGTCGTATCGATGCCGGACTTTGACTGTAGTGCCTAAAATGATAAATACTATCGATTTCTGTAATAAAAAGGGCATGCAACAAAATCGGGCTTTCTAACACACTGTGCGATGGTGAAAACTGCACCAAATTCTGTTGCGTTGTTTAGAAGAATAACGCGGTCATACAGACAGGCACAAAAAGTGACTTTAGTTTATAATAAGTAAAGATCTTCAAACTAATCCCAGAAACAACTTTCCATACTCATTCCTGCGCCTGGAAAAATTGCGTAACACACTATCAGTAGCAATGGGCTACATTTTGACAGTTCAACAACATTAATTGCGTTGTTAACGTTGTTGAGAAGACACATTTTTCGAACATATTAAGCAATGTATTAGCAATATTCTTCAAAATGATTCAGATTGAGGTTGATAGTGTGTTACGCAATTAGGGTGCTGTTTGATTAAACAATATTTAATCATTTAACAATAATGTTACAGATGACCAATGGGAACAATTTATGGAAGATAAAGAGAATTGTCTCGCGAGAATGAAGACAGAGTGTCGGCAGGAGGGAGAAGAAGATAGAGTTAAAAGGGAGAAGGAATTGCTAGAAGAAATTGCTGGTAAGGGATTTTATTTATCACTCTGATATGGCCTACTTCTAGGTAAAGGCCGCCTCCTTTTTTTTGCAAATCTCCCTATTCAGTGCAATTGTTTATTTGTTTAAAAACATGTCTTAGATTTCTTATAGGACCAAAGCGAATCAATTATTCATTCTATGCTCCTATACCTCATATTTATTTATAGCACTGTGTGACCTAAACCTGCACTTAAGTCACTATTTTCTGTATAAAAATGGACTACTTAGTCACAGAAAAGCGCGACTTAATTGCGGGTTTAAGTTTATGTCACACGAGCTATAAAATAGTATACGATACGTGTGACTGTAGTATTCTATTAATGCACTGCGCTAATTCCACACCGTGCAATAATGGACTACTTAATACACACCTATCGTAATGTAGTATTTTCACATCGTGCAAAAGACTTGGCCACCGGTTATCACCAAATACCTATTTCAGAATTAAAGTCACAGTTGCAGTCGCAGTCAAGCGAATACGACCACTTAGCCATAAAAGCAGCTGCTTGTGGAAGGACATTAGCTGTTACTGAGCAGGAATTAAGGTCAGTGAACATTTGAGACTAATATCATTAGACCCATAATTTTTGTCTATATAGATGATATGCATGTTTGCAAACCTTAAGTTTTGGTAAGACCCGTATTCAAAGATGTATCTTATTGTTTTTTGGGATAAAGTATAATTTTGAAGAAGATAAAAAATACTTGGACATTGAATATCTAACTAAGTAATAATGTGTGATATATGACATAAGATTATGAAACTAAAGCTGGAAATTGGAAATATTTTTTATAAAGGAAGTCTAAATAGATTTGTATCTGAATATAGCTAAATGTCTGGCCTGTAAATCCTTACTTTTATAACTTTCCCTTAAATTATCCTAATCAACAATCTTTGAATATGGGTATAAATAGTCCCTCATATCAAAAATAATCATTAATTCAACCAAACACAATTGGTAGCGAAATTTGTTCCTTAAAACCTTTTTTTATTTTTTATTAAAACTAATGATTTTAACACTAATTTTATTGAAATATAGTCTTTTGGACAAATTTGGCTACCATGACCGCATGTCAAAATTCACCCATGGAGTGTTAACTACCATTTTATTTAAATTTCATGGTCATTAACATTATTTTAATTAAAATACATTATTTTAGATCATTTATTTTGAAAGATGCCTGTAATTTGAAGGTTCTTGTCTCTGCATCTACTCCTATGAACACAAACAATGTTACTGAATTTAGATATTTACTCAACGTTAAAGCCACGCAGTCTTCATTCAATTTTACTTTAGTTTTTCTCTTGGATTCCTTCTCTTTCTTGAGAATCTCTAAAAGTTTTGTTTTGAGAAGGTAATGCCCGATTTTAGTGAAAATTGAAAACATTTATCACCATAATTTTATTTTTAATTTACCCATTTCCCTACTTTTTATCGATTTTGTAAGACTGTCTGTGTGTGTTGGACCACACTTGTCCACACATGCGGAAATCGTCCAAAATCTTTGTATAATATTTTCTTTACTTGCAAAAGAGGAACGTTGGATCATTACATTCATCAAAATATATTATGTCGTATGACTTCTTCGATCTTTAGCAATTCAAAGTTTGGTAAAATCATTTAAATGAGAGATAGTGTTACATATCTATCAAATATAACCGTTTGGTATTTTTATCCAGTAGACATAATAGTCATCCAAATGGATTCAGATCAATTTTATCCCTAAATTGCTCGACTTATTCTAATCTCTCAGTATCTTTGAGTAAAATCTTAATTTGACCCAGATATTAAAAGGCATCTTTCAAATTCTTCACACAACTTCACCCATACATAAGTAAATATTATCACAAAAACATCATTTACATTATAGTATCAAAAAAACAATGTCCAAAAGGCAATATTTCAATAAAATTATATAGAAGAAAACACTAAATAGCAAATACGTTATAAGGTACAAATTTCGTCATTAACTGTAAGAGTTAGAAGTCGTATTTCCCCAAAACCTTTTCGAATGCCGCTGGGTACCAGTATTTTACATAGAGCGACTGCTTAGCCAAGGAGTCATTCCCGTAATTTTAAGAACGTTCACAGTCTGATTTTAATCTCAATTTGTCAAAAATACTTTTAATTTTCCTACATTTTGACATTGATTGTCGCTGAGATGAGATTGTGACTAGATTTTGAACGTTTTTAATTACGGGAATTGGTCGTCTGACCTACACAACCCAGTTACACAATACCCCTTGGTAAGACTGGTTGTCAGACTTCCCCTTATACGTAGCTATAATACGACTTCTTCTGTAATGGATTATAAAATGGGTCATAAACAAAACTTTCTGGCCAATCCATCTATTTCTAAACCTAGATTCATACCCTATTCTACCGAAAAACATTACTGGTTCCGGCTTGAAGGAATGCTGCCGTTGTAAGTACAGGCACATGAGACATTTCAGTATTGTCCCTGAAAGTTTTGAACTCTCTGCCAGCGTCTGTATTACCTTCCACATTCAACCCGTCTGCCTTCAAAGCAAGAGTGAACAGGCGTCTTCTGGGCACGCTCGTTCCATCATAGACCTGATCCATCGCTTTCCATCAGGCATGATCGAGGTCAAGAGCAGGCCCATTCAGCAATAAATAATTAATTTTTAAAAATGACATTGCACCTACCTCTTTTGTTATTGGTCAAATGTCCATAGACAACGGTAACCGCCAAGTTTGCCGCCACCGTGTTCGTTATCAATCTTAGAATCAGCCTCATTGTTACACAGTGTCGGCATCATCGTGGTATTGCTGTGTGCGTGGGCAGGCTGTTCTCTGCGGGTGACACTCATCGCCACTCTGCTAGCCGTCACCGTGGCTTTAGCAGCCAGGCTGTTGCGTCGAGCTAAACGACATTACTAATCTATATTAGATTTTAATTTGAAACTTGCTCCATATTTGTTGAAAATTCCACCGAAGCATTTTTCTTGAATTAATTATTTTTCTGTGTGTCACACAGGAAAAGCTATTTAATTTTTATGGGGCCGTTCTGTAGTGCTATTCTGTAAAAATCTCACCGTGAAAACTTGGGTGAAGTGACCTTAAAGTGAGCTGTCAATAGTGTCAATCCCTAGCATCAGGTGGAATGACAGCTCACTTTAAGCTCACTTCACCTATGTTATCACGGTGATCTTTTTACAGAATAGCACCGCTGGAGATGAATATATTATCTTTAATTTGAAACCAAGATATCCTTGCAGTTTTGACTCCAAGTTCATTAAAATGGTACCTGAAAAGCACTGTTATTCGTGGAAAAATGTGATAGCGTCCTTAAGAGAAAATTAAGGTCCTTGGCAAACAATGAAGGATACAGCATTAATAATAATTAACGCTTGCTCAATATACAGCATCTCATTCAACGTGTAGTAAAGAAAATTTAGAGCATGTCATTAAGGAAAGGGATACACATACGTGCGCGTAGGCAAACGATTTGGCAACGTCGTCGTCACGCGCCCTTTTTTTTGTGGGAACGGTCAAAATTAGGATATCGCTAGTTCAACGCGTTGCCAATTTGCTTCATGTGGTGGTCTCTGCGATGAATGGATTGCTTATCGTGCGCGCGTTAAAATTTATACTTTAATTTTCTAAATTGTTTTGATTAATTTGAAAAAAAAAAAATGTTTTACTCGAACGACGATAATTCTTGTCTACTTGAAGGCAATAACTTGGTATGCACTATCTAAGACGATAATTACACGAAAATAATTCTGATTTGGGAAATGATTATTTAACAGTTACTGCACCTCCTATTTCGTGTTGGTGCAAGTTTTCAATTTTATCTTGTATACTAGGTAACTCCTAGCGATTGTATTCTTTTTGAAATTTATTAATTCGTTTTATTGGTTACACTTGCAGTAATGTTACATTAGGCATCCGTAGATAGCTTATTTAACTGGATTCTATTTGATAGTGGCCACCCAATCCTAGTGAAACAACATTCTCTGAAACTTTCTGAAAAAGGCCGCGTTCTAAATAAAAGCGGTGGTCGCGTGGAGACGCGATTGTCGCGTTCATTTGTCACTTTTTGCTCGAACAACCGGAAGGTGCCCTCTATCAACGCGACCACCCGTCCCGGTTAACCGACGGTCGCTTTGGATAGGACCGCAGGGTGAAAGAAAAAGAAATCTTAATTCAGACTTCGAAATCCAGAGAATGTTAGTACAGTAAAACTCACGAAAGTAGTGTTAGTGTAGAGGTATCTACACTAACACTATGCCACATGCGAACTATGCGTCATACTGACGTCACTCGAAATCCTGCATCTCGCAACCAAAGTTTACCGCGCAACTAGTATAATATATACAACGGCCCGACATGAATCTTTGGGCAGCTGCCCACCAGATATGACACCCGTCTGGTCGGAGGATCCTTCCTTTTCTATGTAGGATGAGTGAACTTTACACCCTGTTCCTAATACCTCTTTAGTAGTACCTACTTAGTTAAAAAAATAAACATTAACTGTGAAGTATTAACGTTTGACTTTTTTAATTTAGGCACTTATAAAATCTTGCTATAAAGTGCACACTGAATATGCACAGTTGTCATTAAAGAAACATACACAAATATTGAATGCACGCGAGAATCGCTTTATCAATGGAAAACTGCAAATGTGGAGCAGGTTTCGACTGCGTAGCCAAGATCCTCAAAATTAGACGTAAAGTCCGTCTCACGAAAGAAATCCCGCGGTAATAAATGAAACCATGGACTTATGTTGTAGGTAATTTATAATAAGTCCATGAATGAAACTAAATCCTAACTTCCTAACTATAATATTATAAATGCGAAAGTAAGTTTGTTTGTTTGTTTCACGCCTAAACCACTGAACCGGTCATCCTGAAAATTTGCATATACGTTGTCAGGAGTACAGAAACGGACATAGGGTACCTTTTATTCGGAAAAAATGTGCTGTTCCCGAGGAAAACAACAATAACGTTATTATGATAATAGATGGCGTCACGTGAATTGTTGTTTTCTTCGGGAACAGCACTTTTTTTCGAGATGAAAGGTACCCTATGTGCGTTTCTGTACATCTGACAACGTATATGCAAAATTTAAGGATGATCGGTTTAGTGATTTAGGCGTGAAAAGGTAACAAACAAACAAACTTACTTTTAGTTAGGATAGGACTTCACGCGGACGAAGTCGCGGGCACCAGCTAGTAATAAATAAATGAAACGTGTCACATGACACATGTTAAACGTCAAAGAACACTCGTGAGACGCACTCTAGATATACCTACTTGAAGCATGACATTGCATAGTTCATAATGTGATGCTAGACATATTTTTGACGTGTTACGAAAGCTGGATTTTGACAAGCACGTTACAGTAACTATAGATTTTTAGACCCATATGTTTGTGGTCCCAGGACGGATCTATGCAAAGTAATGCTAGCTTTCTCCGTAACAGAAGCCTTAATTATCAAAATTTTAGGATTCAAAACGGTCAGAAAACTCAGGTAGGTATAATTAGTGAAAGAATCCTGACTAAGCTTATTTAAACACCAAATATTATACCAATAACATTGAAACAGCATGACAGCAGCGCTTCTGGCGGCTAAATATGGAACTAGCCACGTGGAATGACTCCGGGAGTGTTTAAATTTTTTCTGACTTGTTTTTTTTTTTATTTAAGTAATTTTTAAACCTATTTTCTTATGATGATGTATCTCAATAATTCAGTTTATACCACATTTTCGTGTATTCCTTATTACTAGTTCCATAATTCTCCTACAGAGGCGCTACTGTCCTAAACACCACAGATAACATAACATAAAAATTGTAGCTAACATTTAAAATTTTTCTTTGTATAATTTTATTATTAAAATACTGCCAATTGGACTGAAATCATATCATTTACACATAACAGAATATCACGCCTGCATTCCCCCTGAAGGGGTAGGTAGATATGTATAGTATATCCACATTTCACGAGATATTTTATCATCATGTTCATATTTTCATATGTTATTGTATCAGATCATGATAATTATCTAGTCATCATTTAGAATATATTTGTTTGTTAGAAGCAGCAGTCTGGTTAAGGGTATTTGGCAGTCAATTGTTATGTTTTTATCTTCACTCTTATGTGACTGACAAACGCACGGATAACAAAAATAAAGGCATATATTTCGAACCTTTAATAATTCCCATTTAGCGCTCCTAAAAATATTATTGAACACTGTAAATACTATGCGAGCCAAATAAGAATAGTACTGTCAAGACGCCATTTTGTTCTGCAATACTTTCGAACTTCATTAACAAAGCGTAAGGTGTGCAAAAAAATTACTAAAGAAAAATGATATTCATTTTGATTTTTGTTCACTTTTTTGATATTTCTAATCAATTTTTCGCCAAATTTATTATACATGAGTAGGAACTGAAAAAAAAACATGTTAATAAAAACATTTTTTTATTATTTCAGTTTTAATGAGATTATAATTCCTCTATACCGGACAGCGGGCCAATAGCATTTCGTGAAGTTAATTAGATATTGGTGATTTTTTTTTTTTTATGAATACTGTTTCCATATATTATTAATTTATCCGAAATTATCTATTTATGGAATTCAAGAATAACAGTTTATAAAAATGAATATAATTAATGAAATCTATGAATAAAAAAATATAACATTTTTTTTCAATTTTTTTTTTTTGTTTGCTGGCAGTACTAATTTGACAGCTATCGTGTGAAGTTGGCAGCAAGCGCGATCCTATTCTTAGTTGGCTCGCATAGTACTGTAATATAATGATTGCGTCTCTTTTTGTGAATCTCAAATAATTGCTGTTTTGGGTTCCTAAAAATACTAAAAGGCCAACTTTTTTCACTACCATAAAGATTTTTATTTAAGTGGAAAAAGGATTCAAATAGGCTTTATACAGGTTGTGTCGTAAATAGTGGTCCACCGTTAAGGATTCGATATACCAGATAATTTACTATAACATATTATAATTTTAACAATTTTAGTAGTACATTTTTTTTTACAAAATCGCTCCTGAATTTGCATGATTATGCTAAAAATTAGGGTTAAAATAGAGAAGAGCTAACTTTTTCTTCAAAAGCTCTAAATTTACATAGAAAACTATAATTTTACACGATAGCTCTAGTATTTAACAGTAATTAACAGAAATCAAAATGAAAAAATAATGGTTTTTGTTGAAACTACAACCAAATTTGTAACAAAAGGTTGAAATTTCGTAAATAAAAAACAAAAAAAATATATTTTCGGAACCCTCGGGTAAAAATAGTTA
Source organism: Hydraecia micacea (assembly GCA_914767645.1). Lineage (NCBI taxonomy): Eukaryota > Metazoa > Arthropoda > Insecta > Lepidoptera > Noctuidae > Hydraecia > Hydraecia micacea. The sequence goes on from OU611803.1 coordinate 2,609,077, forward strand.
AAATTGTAATATGTTATATTAAATTATCTGGCATATCGAATCCTTAACAGTGGACTACTATTTACGACACACCCTGTATACCATCGCTTCCTCGTGGATAGGTACCAAAAAACGGGACATACAACTGTTAATGCACCAATTCAAAAGACCATCTCGGACTTCGATCTACCATGGTCTTCACATAACCTGACCAAGATTATGTCTGGACTTTAAAAGAGACTGTGACCTCTGAGTTTGTTTCGGCCTTTCTTCTCAGAGTAGTCAGATAGGAAACGCCGACCTCATCTAGTTTTTAAAATATGATTGACGTGTAAAAGTGTTTTTGCAAACCTACTTACAGAAATAAAATCATTTATCATTTATCAATATTTATTTTAAAACATGAATAACAGAAGAATTTTATGTTTTATGTATTTCTTGACTGCGTAAAATAATATTTTCTGTTGAATACCCTTCGTCAATACTGTTATCATCGTTTTTAATCTACATAATTAGTCTAGCTCATCATTGCTCAAATTACTTTCATTCATTCAATAAGTGTTCGCTCGTTTTTCTATTTTTATACGATTTTGAAAATTATTTTGTGTGAAAATAAAAAATTAAAAAGAAAAACTTTCTGGTTATTGCCGCCAAACTTTAGTACACATACACAGTTATTCTCATTCTGCGTTGTGTTGCCATTGTGAAAATATTTTTTTTAAACGGGAATATTGTTAAAATTCTTTGAATAATATTAATTTTACTAAGATACTAAACAATTAAGTACAACGATTTTTCTTAACTACTTAAAACAAACACTTTTGAGTTATCCCTTTTTTACCTATTAATTTCCTTTAAAAATAAAACTGGCAACACCATTATACATAGGGTGAAACCTCCAGTTATCGGCAATCCAACACAAAACGTAGGGTAAAAACCCTAACTATCGGCATTGCATATAAATTAATTTCACACACAATTTAACCGTCTTTCCTTAACCGACTAACGATAGAGAGGCATTGGCGAGGGAGAAAGAGTTACGAGAGCAGAGATCAGAAGATGCCACGAAGATCAAGCAAGTGGAGAATGCTTCGAAGGACCAGATTGAGCACCTGACCAGAAAATGTTCGTGTTTGAGGAAGCTGTAAGTACCTATCCTTGACGTATCTGCCATTGATTTTTATACTATCCAGCCGGTCGATTCTATAAAAATTTCATCGTTGAAGTGAGCTGTCACTATTGACAGCTCAATTCACCTAAGGTTTTATGTTTCGATTTTAACAGCATAGATCTGCAGATTCTCAGAACGATTCTCACCTATGGTGCAGATAATATAGTAACCCCCTTACTAATAAACGTATTTATATCAGATGAAGTTACATACCGATTTCTCTCTTTCAGTCGTCAGTAATTTGACTTTCGAAAGAAGAAGACAAAGCGTTGTGTAACTATACAGACGCTATACAACGTTTATTAGTAGGGGTTAGAGTAGAGTGGAAACGAGAGTTTTAAATCGACTTTATGCTCGGTTATTGTTCTTGCATAAATCGACCACAATTTTTTTTTTTTTTTAAAGACGCGTTGCTGAGCAGACACATTTTTCGGACATATTTTTTTATATGAAGCAATGTCATAAGTCCATAAGTAATTTATTTCATAACAATGATACATTGTGTTGAAATTTAAAAAAATTACGTATTACAATTGCAATTAAAATAAAATTATTATTTATTTTATTTTATTTATTTGGAAACTCAACAGCTTATAACCAAGTTACATGAGTTATGAATGTTCACCCCACTGTCAATGAACAGTTCAATGCAATTGCGTCAAAGTTAAAGTTACAGCATCTTTCAGTCTGCATACACTGCTCAGTGACAGCGAGATGATGACAATTATCACTTAAGCCAATAATAGAGTTTCACGGCATTGATAAAGCAAGGCTAACTAGAAAGTAGCGAGAGGAAACAAAAGAAAAAACTTAAACAAGCATAGTTATCATTGATAACTATACTTGCTTGATAACTTATCAATAATAGGTAAATTGTGATTGTTGACACATTTTTCAAATTCTCGTAAATTCAAGTATGTAGGTATATAAGTACTATGACTATATTAATTAACAAAAGGAAAAAGAAAAAAAAAACGAAAGAAATAATTTACTTAACATTGTGAAAATAGTATTTCTACACAGTATATATATATATAAGTATATATATATATATTTTTTTTTTTCAAACATGCAAGAATGAGTTATGGCACAGTTTGTTTACTAAACAATATCTGCTTGACTTGTTTCCGGTATGATTGTTTGGATGAATGAAATATATCGACACTTTCAAAACTTTCAGAATAGATGAGATGTGATTGTTTGGATGAAATTCATTAAATACATTTCGAAAAGTCAAAAACCAATAATAATGGATTAGCAATATCCTTCAAAATGATTCAGATTATAATTGATAGCGTGTTAATTAGAGTGCTGGACTTATAGTTAAAACAAGTCTGAAATGGTGATCAATGCACCTTCTCTATATTAGAAGAAGCTTTTGCCTGGACAATAATAGACTGGTTATTAATATTCTAATCAATCATTCCCCACAGTTTCGACGACATCCGAGCGCGCCTCACTGCTCGGGAGAGGGAAGCTGAACAGGAGTCCAAAGCGAAGGATAAGGAGCTGCACCAACTGAGGGGCGAAGTCGCCAGGCTCACCAAGATACTCTTCGAACAGAAGTTAGTATCAGACATCGATAATACAAGGTGGCCGGGACATACACGCAACCTGCTATCATTGATTTAGTACATGATTTTAAACCCAGGGGTTTAGAAGTCGTTGACATTTTTTGTCGATTATTAAAAATCCTGGAAAGGTTTCAGACCAAAGCCATTAGATCCGTGTTTAACATTGCTAAATTCATACATAATAAATACGTCCTGCAAGATCTGAAACTCAAATCGGTGAAACAAGAAATCGCTGCACATAGTCAAAACTACCAGAAGAAATTAACCAAACATGTCAACTCCCTGGCTGCTGGTTTAGTGGGATCTGGAAGTACTGTATACACAAGACTGAGGAGGAATAGTGTTCCAAATTTAATAAACCGATTCCCAATAGAATAAGTGAGAGTAGTCAATTTCCTCACTGCTTCAAAGACCAATTACAAAAATATTCGAACAAAGCAGGATACAAGACAAAAAAAAAATGCTGTTCCATTTTGTCCATAATTTTGACCAGTATTGCACTTTTGGAATCAACAGCAGATTTTAATAACCGACGAAAAAGGGGTTTGGAGATCCGTGGCATTATTATTAAGCTGACTTCTGATTGTACAGACTCCAGCACATCAACCTACCCGAAACTGTCCAATTTTCCCAATCAACTTTGAACCTTATGCTATAGCGATAAAGTTGAAAATCTATTAAAGAAATTTGACAGATTGTAGTAAAAAATTTGACAGTTTCGGGTAGCTTGATGTGCTCGTGTCTGTACCGAAACTAGAAATCTTATTAATGCATGAGCTGGCAACACTGCACAAACTCACGCGCAATTTTTATCTCAGCACTCCAAAATTAGGTGCACGCACGAGGGCTGACGGCTGTGAGACTCTGCCCCCCGAGGAGACGCCAGCGGAGCCCCGGCGTAAGGGTATGTCACCCTGTATATAGGTGAGCACTCTTGTCGCTATTGTGTGTGGAATGTGCGCCGGTGAACATCCTGTATTATGGTTGGAGCTGAGTATGTTTTGATGGGCTCAATTACGTATTTGTTGAGAATCATCTTTTGTGGCTAAGTAACAACCGCAAGGGTCGATCGATCTCATAACTTCCTAAAGTCCTATTAAATGAATCAAAATCAAAAGTAATTTATACAAACTAGGCTGAGAATTAGCACTTCTCGAACGTCAAAATTACAAAAGACAGTCCCCCAAAACCACTTCCTAGTGCTTTCGCTGGGAAGAAGTGGCGCAACAAACTCCCCAGCAAGAATATTTCATGAAATATCAGTCAATGGGATTATTATGAACTAAGAGAGTTGTATTGATGATTTTAATTATTAGAATTCTCTAAATACATACTTGTTACTGTGGCGAATCATATTTGTTCAATATACAACCACTGACCTGCAAATTGCAAAAAACGTAAGAAATTTTTAATTTCGCAGGCTACCTCTCACAAGCCTCCTTAGTGCAATTTCTGTGACAATCTCACAAATGTTTACCAAGAAGCTAAGTGAAGACGATTGTGGTCGGACACTCTCTTTCTAAATACATACGTATGACAAAGAAAACACATATTATCACTGTCTCGTTCTTATGTGTGTATTTAGAAAGAGAGTGTCCGACCACAGTTATAGGCATTTAGAGTGTTGCCTCCACTTTTATCTACAAGCAGAGTACTTTTTGATAGCTTCTTTATGTTTACCAACAACGTCGCTGTTAGTGTCATTCGGGCGCAAAAAGATCCTAGCCAAGACACTTGTGTCATTGTTGTACAGGTCATAGTTTCAAATCATAGACAATCAAATCAAAACATGCCCAGCTCTGGCCATATTCACAGGGGATCGTGTTAACAAAGGTGCTGGACCTACTGTGGTAATGTTACGTTGAACTTATGTGTTTGAAATAATTGGAATGCACTTACTACTACTCCACCAAGACGACTGTCCCTTATGGACCTTACCACACTGGCGATTCGCCGCGAATAGCGCCGTCGACGCCATTTTGTACACTCTGGCGTCGACGGCGCCTGACTCGCCTCGCTTTGGACTCGCTTGCAAATAACCAGTGTGATAAGGCCCCTATTCATAAACGTTGCTTAAAGTTAAATAGTGATTCAGTAGTCATGCTGAGATAGGAGCCTTTTGGCTCCGTATAGGACTTTATGTTTCATTTTTCTTATTCTTACTTTTTTTTATATCCGTGTTTAGTTTAGTTTGTGATCTTCCTGTACGAGACGAGTCGCAATCAATACTTTTTCTTTCTTTCTTTTCTTTTGATTAGCGACTGTTTAACCATACATTTTGACGTTTAAATGTCAGTTAACTTTAATCAGCGTTTATAAATAAATCCCTAGACATCAGCCGGTCTATTCTATAAAATTCTCATCGTGAGAACTTAGGTGAAGTGAGCTGTCAAAAGTGTCTAGCTTATGATGCAATGACAGCTCACTTCAAGCTTACTTCAGCTATGTTTTTCGGTGAATTTTTTACAGAATTGACCGACTATTCTGTAAAAATCTCATGTAAGTCAGTCGTGAAAAAATATTAATATTACAAAGGACTATGGGCGTTAATGTATAAGAAAATCCGAAGTCGAGATCGAATTTGATTCGAATTACATAGAAATCGGAATCGGATTGTTATTTCTTGGACTCGTATAATAGTGATAAGAAAATTCTTTATAAATATGAAAAGATTATTAAACGGTATTTTCCTCATGACTGACATTAAGTCTAGTTTTCTCAGTGGAGAAGTAAGAAGGACATTTATAAAATGGTTTGCTAGATTTTCTCGACTCCACTCAACTTAAACAACGTTATTTTTAGTGCAATGCAAACATGAAAGAAATTCGAATAAAACCGTTAAAAATAGTATAATACGATACGTGTGACTTAATTAGTCCATTATTGCTTGGCGTGAAATGAGCTCCCGAGCGTATGGAGGGTGCTAATTGCCATTTTTTTATTTAATTTTTTTTATGGTGCCGTATAATGCACGGCGTTCCGTGCATTAAGACGTATACTATTTTATAGCACGTGTGACCTAAACCCGCACTTTAGTCACGCTTTACTGTGTAAAATGGACTACTTAAGTCACAGAAAACGTGGGGTAGCGGGATCGTCCGAAAGGGTTACCGCTGCCCCGGAACATAAAGGGCTAAGGAAGGAACACGGGTGGGTTTTAGTCAGTAAGAGTCTGACACTCCCTTCCGCTCCACCCAGAGCGGGAGGAGTCATTAGCTGATTTCCCATCGAAAAAAAAAAAAGGCACAGAAACCGTGACTTAAGAGCGGGTTTAGGTCACACGGTGCTATAAATAATTCTACAATTCAAAATTCAATTTTTCTCTATACTTACCAAAAATAACGTTGTATAAAAATAAACAATCGATTTGTTTTTATAGGTATTCGTGTGTATGTGGTATTGTATGTTGTGTATCTTCAAGCTAAGTCCCCTGCTAGGTATGCAGGGGAGCTTTCAATATTAAGTGTGTAGAATGTTAAGAAATAGTTTTGTTGTTGTAAATAAACTGTCATTAAAACATAATTTGAAAGTAACGAGTATTTGTAAATATTTTCTGTTTTTTCTTTTTTTTTTTCTTCTTCTTATAAATAAATATGAATAGTTGGATAGTAGCGGAATGAAAATTTGTAATTTCATATTTTCTAAATTAATTTGAACATCCCTTTCTGGCCTAAATCTTTGCTTTTCTCTCTTTTTTAATCTTTAAAAGAACACACGTAAATAAATTTGTAAATAGATTTTTTTAAATGCCTTCGTAAAAAGAAACCAATACACCACCAGACACAAGCGGTTCGGAAGTGGTCTCAATTAAAGTTTTATATTAAACAGTCAGATTTACCTATACCTATATTTATCCTTGCTAAATATTTATAGATAGGTACAGTTTTTAGTTATTAAAAATGTAATGGAATGGTTAGCTTCAATAGCTTCTTATATCTTACTATTCAGATAAAATGCAACCAAGAATGTGAGTTAAAAGGATTGCCAGTAACGTCTTTCTTTTGCTAATTACCAATCCTGTAACTTTATCCGATAATTGTAACTTAAATTATATTTTTCTTAATGAATTCCATACAAAAACCCCTCCGAACCGCTACTTGTAAAAAAAAAACAAGAAATAATTTCTATCTACCCTTCGCAGGTTCCCTTCACACGCCCGAACTAGTCCGGAAACACTCGATGATCCCCGAACTCGCACAAGCGCGTCTAACGCCCGCAGAAATACAAAATGGCCGGCGACGAGCCAATAGCGTGGACCTATTACCGGCGGTACAAGTGCCAGGTCGAATTAAACAATTGCAGGAAAGGAATAAATATTAAATGTATGGTTTTCAATGCATGTTGACTGAACGACATATGTATAGATTTATGTGAAGCGGCCTATTCACTGTAATACTAGTGCTAGATGTACTTATGATACCGGTAATTACTAATTAGTATCGGTATTGCACCGGTGTCAACCGTAAGTTGAGAAAACGTGTACAGTGGCAACACTGGCAACGTCGCACTAATTCGGTACGTATGGGAGTGATATTACTACTTTACACGCAGCGGGTACCTGAATTTGGTACCGGTACCCGCCTGGAACCGATACCCAGGTACCGTAATACCTAGAACCGCTAAGTACTGATACAGAACCTGTACTTTTGGTACCGGTTTCAAGGCCTGTGTGCATTATACCACAGTTAACATGAAAATTAAACAAAATAGTACATTTACTGTTATGTGTCGCCATCGAACTTGTTTGTGAGATTCTGTGCTTGCGGCCATTCCTTCGTTCACTCACGATCATGCATCAATAATATCGTTCGGTCAATATGTACTTTAGCTATTAGTTTTAGTAAATGACTCAGATTAGTAATTATTAGTCGTTAGTCGATTTTGAAGTCGTTGTGATGGTAATTTTAGTACTTACCTGAATGTGAAACTTTTATTTTGAGCTCATTTGTTATCATACGACCAGTTGTACGACTTCTGACCAGTTGTAAGACCTTAGGCTCATGTCATAATGCTTACAAAAGGTGAGCTGTCGTCTGACAACGGACTGGATGCAAAAGTTCATAATTTAAGGCACTATTTTATCAATGAGTACGACTATGTGATTTTTTAAATCCCAATCATCTTTTCAAAGACTTTCTTTAAATAATTAATTACAAATCAATGAAGCAAACAAAATCTTTTAGCCCTTTGTTTGTTAGATAGACTAGCCTCTTCCAAGTGAATAGTTTTAGCATGTAACTTACCTACTGCAGGTCAAATGCCTCTTTCATTCAGAGACCAAACTAGCATTGATCACCGCGCTTGCTGCCTGCATGTTGGCAATCAGACCATAAGATTTCCTCATGTAGTTTGTCTTTATCCAGCATGCTAGGTTTGGAACCTACAACCGGGAAACTCACAAATAGGATAAAAGTGATTAGTCACAATGACTCCCGGCTATTCCGACTGACTAAATGAGCTAAACCGTAAGATACTTTATACTCTTTTGCTAATTCGCATCTAATACCGAAGAGAAAGGGTATCAAACGTATACTAATATAATAAGTGCAATAATTAGTAAGTATTTATGTTTCTCATTATTATTTTTAAGTTTATGTAACATCTTGGCAAAATGTTTAAGAATTGATGTCTTACTAAAAAATATTCGATGAAACGTTTGAAGTCAGCCATTGTTCTTTTCCCAGACTTCGGTAAATAAAATATCCTCTAAATATTAGCAGAATAAATCGTACATTTAAAATCGCCTCTGAGAATATCACGCAATCATTTAAAAATGTCAGTATCTTATTGGCGCAGTCCATTTTACAAAAAAAAAAAATGAATTGGTAGACGTACCTACTTAATTTTCTCTAACGCAGGTCCACTGCTGGACCACTTAAATAATCAGCACACTATCAATCATAATCTGTAGGTATCATTTTGAAGTAAATTGCAAGTATCCTTACCAGTGGAGATATATCAGTAGGGAGGGATATATAATTATGGAACAGGGGAAATCCATTGCTTCATATGTTCGAAAAATTTGTCAACTCAACAACGTAAAAAACGCAATGAATGTTGTTGAACTGTCAAAATGAAATCCATTGCTACTGACAGTTTGTCACGCAATTACACCACACTGGGCTGTGCTGAAATGTCTGAAATAATCATTTTTATAGGTAACGCCTTTCTAACCAACTCCTTAATCTAAAAAAAATAATTAAAAGCAAAATGTGTTATTAAAAACCTATTTAAAAAAAATTAGGGCCAACGTACAGAGGCCAGCACATCAAGCTACCCGAAACTGTCAAATTTTGCCAATCAACTTTGAACCTTTATACTTTAGCGATAAAGTTGAAAATCTATTAAAGAAATTTGAGAGATTGTAGTAGGTTGATGTGCTGGCGTCTGTACATAATTATTCTATAAGCTATAACTGCGTGTACAGGTCCTAACTAATTAAATGAAGCAAAGTATGAATGAAATGAAAGGCTAAAATGAATGATCGAATCTAAAAAGTTGTATTGTGTTGCATTAATTAATGTTTCATCATTATCCTCCCCTTATCCCAATACATTTGGGGTCGGCGCCACGTGTCTTTTTCTTCCATATTTCTCTAATGTATATCCCTTCTCATCTGTTACTGTGCCTTCAGCTCGCGTAGCATGACCCAAAGGTCTTTGCCATCATAGACTATACACTTATAAACTGAGATTTGCCATGACCACCATAGAAACGGGTTGACAGCTAAAATAGACAATACGTCTACAATTTGTCTATTCTACCGTCGACAAAACCCGTTTCTATGATGGTCATGGCCATGCTACGCGTGCAGAAAAGATATACATTATAAATGTCGTATTATGAATAGGATACTTTATTTCAATTTTCATTAAAATCCTTTATTTAAATGGTGATTGAATAAATGTGCAATTGCATTGAAATGCATTCTCTTAACGTTTACATTAAAGTTGTATTTAATCATTGACTGTGTATGTAAATATTATGATTTTTTGTAATAAATATTTTGAAAGTATTTCATAAAGTGCGTTTTATTTATTTTAGTTATTTTAAAACCGCAAGATGTGGAATTTAATATAGGTAGGTATTCCTTGGCTTAGTAATTAACATTGGAAAAAATACCAAAGAAATCATCAGAAAATCCAATCAGTGTCGCTCAGCGCGCTATGGAGTTTCTTTGATGGATAAAATCAGAAATGAAATTATCCGAAAAAGAACCGAAGTAACCGACATAGCTTACAGAGTAAGGGCGCCTTCCGAATAGCGAAGCGATTATATCGCGAATCCGACCAAATTTAATAGTCACAAAATATAAGGGCTATTGAGTAATAATTGTGACATTGCGCGTTGGTCGGATTCGCGATATTATCGCTTTTGACGCAATTCGGAACGTAGGGTAAGTAAACTAAAATGGCAGTGGGTTGGCCATGTTTGTCGAAGGACCGATGCGATGGCCGGTGGAGCAGACGAGTCCTGGAGTGGAGGTCGCGTATTAGCAAGCGTAGTGTGGGATGCCACCGCTAGATGACCTTACCACCCGGCCACGGCCTTACCGCTATCAGCGGCAGCTTAGCGCGGGGCGGCGAGCGGTACAAACAAATATACCAAAATGTATGAACCATGCCACGACGCACCGCTCCCAGCGTCAACGCTAGATAAAAGAAACCGTGAGGCTTGCCGCTAAGCCAAAAGTCACGGCCGGGCGGTTAAGAAGATGACTTGGACTGGGAGTCTGGGACTGACTGGGTGCGAAAGGCGGAGGACAGCCGACGAGTGTTGTGGCGCTGCCTGGGAGAGGCCGATGTCCAGCAGTGGACTGCAATAGGCTCAGTTGATCATCAGAATATATTTAACATGACTTTGAGTTCAATGTAGAAGTATTCCTTGATGCCTAGGACAAAATTCTTGAACAACCGAAAGATTATACCGTACTTTTATTTTGGTAACAAACCATTGCTAAAATACAGATGATAGGAATGGAACGTAATTCTGACTGACAGTGACAGTACTAAGTGACAACTGTCAATGTCAAATGTCACAACACTAGCCTAACCTAACCTCAAAATCAAATAAATAAAAGTGAAGAATTTACAGAATATTCTATTAAAATGTCGGCTAAAAGCATGTTCTTCAAGCCCGGATTCGTCCGGGCGCCATTACAGAACGGTATTGGCCGATACGTGTGTCAGTTGCAACGAGTTGTGCTCAAATTCTGTAAAAGCAATGGATCTAGTCGTGGAATGAGGTAACTTCATAGATTATTTTATTCAGCTAGGTTAACTGTAGGCTCCTACTTCCAAAGCCTTCTATAATTAATTTTCTACCGTTATTGATAAAGTAATCGGTTTATTTTAAACATGAAAAAAAATGACACAAATACATTTAAAACGAGATTATAATATTCCGTTTTCACAGCATAATCCCAATTTATGCAATATCCTGACCTCAAATTCTTCGTTGTTATACTCCATATTATAATGAGATATCCTATCACACCAGGTCTCACCTAACTATGTTTTTCTGGCTATTATTTTCAGAGATTTCATTGAACAAGACCTGGTGGAATTTGCAAAGGTGAATCCAGGTGTTGTTGTATATTTAAAGCCCCGCAGACACAGAGGACCTGTTGTTGTAGCTGAATATTGTAAGTTGGCATTACCTATTTAACTAACCCGCACTGTGCCCTAGTGGTTTAATACGGCTCACTCCCTCTCACATTGAGGAGGCCAGTAGGAATGTTATAGGCTGATTATACTGTTCTCTACTTTAGGGCAGGTGGAGTACCTTAGCTAGGATGCTGGTTAGATGTCTATTCAAACCTTTTTGCTTTTTTGCGATGCATGAAGAAGCCTCCTCGTGTAGCGCAGTTTGTTCCGCCAGTTACTCAACTGAACCGTGCGCTCGGCGCATCCTGAACAGTCACACCAACATCTTATCTGACTGGCCAATTCTTCCCTTGTGGTGGTAGGGCTAACGCCCGCCTGGTTTGCAACCACCCTCCCACCGTAGTCCCGGCCGTCAAGCAGCCTGTAGTGTTTCGTCGAGGCGTGGGGGTTCCAGTGCCTTGGGCATCTTCTAAGCACGCTCATTCCATCATAGACCTCATCCATTGCTTTCCATCAGGCATGATTGAGGTCAAGAGTGGGCCCATTCAGCAATAAAAAAACAAATTAATATTATTGCATGTTAAACAAATATCACCTTTATTTTAATAGTAATTAAGTTGATTTCAGAGTGACTAGCACTATTGAAAAAGTTATAAAACTGTTTGAAGTTGTAGCGTAAACCGAACTTTATGAAATAGGATTTAAAGTTAGTTTTCCATAAACTCATATTAATTGTTTACATTTTTGGCAAATAAATCGCGAACGCAGATTAAGTGAAGTGAGCTGTCAAAAGTGTCAATCTCTAGTATCAGGTGGAACTGCCCTTCACTTAAGTAGATTTTTACAAAATAGAACAGCAGATCTATGAATTAAAAAAGTTTTTCATTTAAAAGTGGAAGAAATGACTTGTCCTATCAGCTCATCAAGTGACAGGACGAGAGTCATTTCTTATTATAACTTTGTTAGAATGATTGATTACGTGGATCATAACCATGGATGGATGATTGATTCAAAAGTACATGTCAAAAGTACAGACGCCAGCACATCAAGCTATCCGAAACTGTTAAATTTTCCCAATCAACTTTGAACCTTATGCTTTAGGGATAAAGTTGAAAATCTATTAAAGAAATTTGACAGATTGTAGTAGCTTGATGTGCTGGCATCTCTACAAAGTTTGTTGTTTCTTCTATAATCTTTTAATCAACAACTATCATTAATCAAAACAACATCTTTCCCAGTAAACGGAGACCGGGTATGGATGAGCATGCACAACAAAACGCACTCAGAAATTACAAAATGGATCGACATCCTGCGCACACAACAAGGAGACAACGCCATGACACGGCTGCGCAAATACCAATACACGGATTACCCATCCATCCAAGGACCCTGGACTCCGTTCACTTACAAGATACCTGAGTTAAACACTGCGGAGTTGCCAGACCCAGCGTTTGGTGCTAATAATAGGCTACCTATAACTGCAACAGAGGAGTTACGCTTAATGTTTGAGGCCCAGAAACTGGGTGGAAAGAGTGAGGACTTGAAAACGGCTGAATGAATGTGATTGTGTTAGTTTTGTAGTGTTTGTATAGTTATAATAAAGTTGTTAGTAAGATTTTTGTTGGTTTTTTTTGTAATCCTTTTGGCTGGTTTAATGGCTGAAGATTACAGCCGCAGCGGACCACAGCGCATCGCATTTTATTACAAAAAGCGCGGTGTGGCCCTCTTGTACAGAGACCAGCACATTAAGCTACCCCAATCTGTCAAAATTTCCCAACTGAATATGAACCTTATTCCTTTGTAGTAAAGTTGAAAATCTATCAAAGAAATTTGACAGATTGGGGTAGGTTGATGTGCTGGCGTCTGTACAACCCGCAAGAGTTAACTTGAGACCTCAGCGGCCCCTCCCTCGACCCCCGCGCTGTACTGCTCTCGCCGTCGTCGCTTCAGTACCGCGCGTTTACGTCATCCGAGCGAAGTCTCAAGTCTTACGGGATATAATGTGCAATACATAAAAATATATACTTTTACAAAAAAAAACCACTCCCAGAAAAACACTACTCTGAATTAAAATAAGTAACTGATTTGGGAAGTCGGTGTATGGTTTTGTATTTTTGTTTTTTTTTTCATAGACTTCACTTTCTTCCTTGTCAAAAATTGTACAAAGCTCTTCATGCCGCATGCCTTGCCCATTAGAAGGCTTCAAGAGTTGTAAATCCATTTTTTTTTATGTTAATGAAGGATCATCCAGTACTCTTTAAAAACACATACATAGGTACAGTCAAATACAATCTTGTGTGTCCTCTCCAAGGCATTTGACTGCGTTAATTACGAAACCTTACTCTTGAAATTTGAGCATTACGGACTAGGTAAACTTGCGTTCAGTTTAGTAAAATCTTATTTAAATGATAGACAACAAATTTAATAGTTCATATGAATGGTGTCAATTCACTTGGTTTAAAAGCAAAAATGGGTGTTCCACAAGGTTCGATATTAGGTCCTTTCCTCTTTTTAGTATATATATTAATGATCTCACCCCATTTATTAAAAAAGATGTGATACAAGGGGGGATGAAATTTTATTATGTTTGGATATATTGGAATCTGTCATAGGCCTGGTTGGATAAAAGGAATTTATAGGCTTAGGGTGAATTCTCGGACATGCGTTTGCGCGTATCCACCTTTTTTTTTTGAGTTGGCCTACATTGTGCCACTGCTGAGCAAGGCCTCACAAAATCCATCATCTCCCCAGATCCTTCCAGGCATCCTTGTCTAGAGCCACTTCGATCCAACCCTTGCGGTGCACCTCTAAGTCTTCTCGCCTCCTCTTCCTGGGCCGGTCTTGGTGGGACCGTCCATCCTCAAGCACCCACCGTGTGGAGACTGTTGCCCAGCGGTCACTGTACATGCGGCCGACGTGACCCGCCCAAACCCACCTATCACCAAAAAAAAAGATGGATGGATTGTGTGAGGATGTGATATGGAAGCGAAGGGAGTGAATGATAGCGGGACGGTTGACAGGGGAGAATGGAAGAAGACAACGTGTTGAGCCGACCCCGAGTAACATGGAACAAGGACACGAAGATGATGCAAGGAAACGCGGGCAAATCTAGTAGATTAATAAATAAAAACCAGCCAGTGTTTTCCAAATCGTTTATTTAACAATAAAATCTATTTACAAAAATGTACAACGCTGAAATGAAAAATTTATAAATTACCTAAATAATAAGAAATTCATCACAAACCATCGTCTTTATTTACGAGAAGACAGTTCGTATTATTACAATTGAATCATCAAATTCGATTGCACTTCTTTAGAGAACAATTATTTTCATCAATAAAAAGCAGCTAACATAATCTGTATTCATACCTATAGTCCGCGCGGAACTAGTTGGCCGCGCCTTAGGTATGTGAGCGGTGGGACGTAGGGGCGGGGGCGCATTACTCAGTACGTGTGTTGCGAACCGCCGCCTCACCCGTCCCCACCTCAGCGGCCAACTAGTTCCGCGCGGAATATCCAAACTAATATTATAAATGCGAAAGTAACTCTGTCTGTCTGTCTGTCTTTCTGTCTGTCTGTCTTTGCTTCACGCCTAAACTACTGAACCGATTTGTGTGAAATTTGGTACAGACATAGTTTGGAACTTGAGAAAGGACATAGGATAGTTTTTATTACAAAAAATAAAATAAAAAATAAAATTTATTCCGGACATACAGCGCCATCTATTGGTCAAGAGTCGGCATCAATTCAGTACTGAAAATTCATCGGAAAAATGTAAATAAATAGTAAAAAGGTATGAAAATATAATATAATACAACTTTTAGTACAAAGAAAATGCTCTAACGGAATATAGATAATTCTATTAGTACTATAATGTCGAGTTGGTGATCGCGCAATGGTGTCGATCGTTACACGAGTTCGGTTCATGTTATTGTTTTAATTCATCGGAAAAAAGTAAATAAATAGTAAAAAGTATGAAAAAAATAATATCAATATAATAAAACTTTTAGTAAAAAGGAAATGCCCGAACGGAGTATAGATAAATAATCCGAGTTGTCACTATGCTCGATAGATGGCGTTGGGATCGAAATAGATCGCGCTATGGTTTCGTTACACGCATTTGGTTGGGTATCGGCCGAGCGGTCGTGGAATTGTGGATTGATCGTTTCGTAAATTTAAAATTGGCTCATTATGTTGATTTTTGAAGAGTTCCCTAGAATATCTTCCTTCCACATCACATTTCATTTTTGAAGAGATCCCGCGAGATGGGAACTATGTGGGTAAAACCAAAAATCTGCCGGAAGTCACTATTCCACGCGAACGAAGTTGCGGGCAAAAGCTAGTAGTCTATAATCAATTAAAACTACTTAGGCTTTAATGACAGCGTGCGGTGACGTCACGTCGGACGACCGACATGCCACCGGTTGCAAAACCGTTCGTTGCTGCTGCCGCCGCACCTGGCGGTCGCGGGCGGCGCGGCGTGGGAGCGAGACCGCGCCCGTGTATTTACGAACACAGCGTTCGGCCGTCGTCGGTGACGGACGGCTACATGTCGGCATCGTCACGATAACGACCATAGCCTTAGGAACTGTTGACCCGCGTCGCAGGCAACACTGTGATGGTCATCTATGTATTCGACTGAAAGACTTGTGTCTATTGTCATTAATAAATATTATTATTATTATCGATATCGTATAGATTTTACTCACTCGGCGAATTTCTCAACAACAAATCATGTCAGTCCTACATCCTACTAGTACTCCAGAAATGCATTGTAATGATTTATTAATTATTTATGTTCCTTTGTTGATTTAGTTAATTAAATAACTACGTTATTAGTATATTACTTACTGTATGTTACTAACTTACATACCTACGTAATGTAAGTATTAAATATTTGCATGTAATCATTACATGGCGGAATGTCTTTGCACTGAAATTTTGTATAATATCATCTTTGTACAGACGATACGCCAGCACATCAAGCTACTACAATCTGTAAAGTTTCTTTAATAGATTTTCAACTGTATCGCTAAAACATAAGGTTCAAAGTTGATTGGAAAAAATTGACAAGTTTCGGGTAGCTTGATGTGCTGGCGTCTGTACCTATCACATTTTATGCAAATAAACGATTTTGAATAGATTCGAGCTGCGGCTGGTGTTGGGCATTAATCAATTGATATTTTAATCATCGTATTAATTGATTGAAAAATTCACAATTAATTCAATTGCAATTAATCTGTTAGTTGCATATTGCAATTAATTTATTTAAATTTACTCATGTTAATTGCAAGATACAATTAAAATAACGCAACTAATATTGTTGTTAGAAACAATTAAAACTAACAATTAATAATCATCCTCGGAAAGCACGTTAAGCCGTTGGTCCCGGCTGTCATTCGTGGATCTTTGACAGTCGTTACGGGTAGTCAGAAGCCCGAAAGTCTGACAACCAGTCTTACCAAGGGGTATCGTATTACCCAGTAACTGGGTTGTGGAGGTCAGATAGGCAGTCGCTCCATGTAAAATACTGGTATTCAGCTGCATCCGGTAAGACTGGAAGCCGACCCCAACATAGTTGGGAAAAGGCTAGGCAGATGATGAATTAATAATCATGTTTCTCTGCACCGGCAGCCCATGGGATGTATGGTCGTTGGCACCGACACATTTGTATTCTATTAGTTTGTAGCGAAATCAGAAGGTTGCGTGTTCATATCACGTCAGGGTCACCAGTATAGAGGGTATGAGGAACACGGTGTAAAGTTCACTCCAGTGGCGTGCATTGATTTTCAGAATAGGTAGGCACTAGGCCGGGTCTAGTCTAGGCAAACGCGGTCACTAATCAGAAAAAAAAGTGAGGTTAAAAGTGTGGTTATTTGAGTAGGCATGCCTATTTAAGGGTGATAAATTGCGAAGGTCGAACGTCATGTTATTACGCGTGAGACGTATGTATTTTTAATTCAAACTCAAACTCAAAGCATTTATTTCAATTAAACCATTTACAGGCACTTTTGAATTGTCAAGAAGTCGGTCAGTCAAAAATAAAATAAAATGAAGCTAGTTGCCCAAACAAAAATATTAGTTACATCAGTAATGTTGAATTTATAATAGTATGTGAGAACGAATGTAAAAAAAGACGTATGCGTTAAAAGCGTCCAGAGTACAGCAAATATTAAATAATAAAAAAAAACAACAATCCAAAAATAAAATAATTAAAAATAAAAATAAGCCGAGGCAGCCGAGTGATGACCAGCCCCAACTGACGGCGCCCGTTCACGAACATGACGCATAGATCAGCACCATTCAGCTCAACCATTTTGAAGGGAGCTAAATGATCCAACACACACGCCACCGTCAGCGAGACATTTTATCGTTAAAGACCAATGACAATGTGCGAATAGTACAGGAGCCGAGTAGGTCGTCCGGCGACTGCCTACTGCCGCGCGTGTTTGTATGAAGATTTTGTTTTTTGTTAGGTATGATAATTTAGTGAGTTTCTTAATAGGGATGACGACTAACTTTTTTTTCTTCGTCTATCAGGTAGATTATTAAAAAGTATTGGGCACGTATTTTTTCTTTTTTCACATAATCAAAACATTACAGAGATATATTGATTTGAAATGTCGCATGACGTCACATGTTGGTACAATTTTTATCTACACGTGACGTCACGAGCCCCCACTCTCAAACTTTGACACGCTTTATCTTTGTAATTTTTTGGTTGATTGACACAAGAAAAAATATGTGTCCATTATTTTTTGATAATCTAACTGACGGACTAAATAGAATTTCGTTTACTTTACCCCGTCGTCATCCCTATTGTGGGGCACACACACTAAAATGAAATTGACAGGCTTATGTTGATACATCGAGGTAGGCACTGCTTATATGCCTATATGCAATGCGCGCCACTGGTTCACTCATACTCTATAGAAAAGGGAGGATCCTCCGACCGGACGGGTGTTATGTCTGGTGGGCAACTGCCCGATGATTCATGTCGGTTGTATACAGGTTGTTCGGTAATTAATGGATAACCTCTTAAGGGGTCATTGTACTTATCATTATGAACAACTTTTACTATGGGAACAAACCTGAAATCGCGAAAACAAAATCAGCTGTTCCCAACATTTATGTTCGCATAACTCGTCAAAATGTAGGAAAACTGCCGATTCTTTTTTCGCGATTTCAGGTTTGGTCCCAATAGTAGTCGGAATAAAGTTCAAAATACAATAACGGGTTCCAATATTCGCGCTGCAGTGATATTTAACTCGCTTTGTAATGTGACAATAAATAGATTTTTGTAACTTATTAGTACTTAATTTATTAAGTACACATTAAAACTCACGAACGCGCGACTTGCGACTCTTACGTCATTGTTATAAGGTATGAATTGCATTGACTGACGCGCGTTTTTGACATGTTTTTTTTTTTTCAACTATACTAATTGTATTCCTAACCAGTGTGTCACGCGGCAGGGGTAAGCAGACACTACACAACGCCACCTGGTACAATCCTTACATACTCCTTTTGCCTCATTTACGTTCATACATCAGAAGCGCAACGTTCACAGTATGATCTCAGTCTCAATCTGTCAAAAATACTTCTAATTTCCCTAAATTTTTGACATGCTTTTGACATTGATTGTCGCTGAGATGAGATGAATGTTCAGTCTGATCTCAGTCTCAATCTGTCAAAAATACCTCTAATTTCCTAACATTTTAGACATTGATTGTCGCTGAGATGAGATTGCGACTAGATATTGAACGTTTTTAATTACGGGATTTGGCCTTCTGGACACACACGCGCGCCGGTTGCGAATACTATGCACCTGGCCTTTCTGATGAACATCATCAAAGACAATGTTAATTTAAGAGGACTACATGACCTAAAGCGCGGTCTTTGCCGGACTGCATAGAAAAGAAAGAGAAGCGCGATGCCACAACGCTGGTAATTTATTGCAAAATATGAAGCAATTATCGATTTACGAAAAATCTAGTGTTTGGACAAAAAAACTAAAACACTATAGTTTTAGTATGTTGCTTGTAGAATAATCTGACAAAAAATCATAATGATTGTATGTATATTAGTATGAATTTTGTTGTAAAAAAAAAGTTTTTAGAGGTATCTTCATGATTTTTTTCTATCGTACCAAATAAGTTGTATTACGTTTTCAACACACTATCTTCCTAGCATTTATCCTGAAGAATATCATATATTTTTTTGAGTTTTTTTACTGTAGTTTATCATATACTTTTATTGTTTCTAAAACTTGCGTTTTTTGCGTTTAGGTCTTCTAAGCCCCTTAATATATTTGTACGCCTCTGGGCAAAACATAGAGGATCTACCTTACTGTAATATCTCGCACACTATTGTAATTTGACCTATGTTTACAAATAAAGCATTCTGATTCTGATTCTGAAAGGTTACTATATTATGTCCTCTTAGGCCCTTCAGAGGGAGCAGTGGGGGACCCAGTGATAACGGCCGCGACTTACGAGTTGTAGGTCGTAGGTTCGAACGTAGACAAGCGCTTTACTTTGTATAAATTATTTCATCACCACTGCTCTCAAAACGGCGAAGGAAAACATCGTGAGGAAACCGGCTTATGTCCTCCTAGGGCGTCCCCTCCCGGCCTATCCACTCGCATCTTGCAGTACCTTTCGTTAATCACCTTTCATTCATCCTCTCAACAAGACCAAACCATCGCAGCATACTCTTTTCAATCCTTAATCTAATATTCATCAGCCATGATAAGGACTACTAAGGCCGTCCATCCGTTGAAGGGCTTGCAGCCCGACCCCTTGCCATCTTCGCTTGAATATTGCTCGAACAGGTACCCCGTTCGTTTGTATTCATTTAGAATGTTACCTGTGGAAAGAGACTGAAACATAAATATTGAGTACTAACAGAGGAGGTAGTTTATAGGGACCCAGAAAAAACGCGTAGTAATAAACCCAAAAAATTACACGAGGTAGGTAGTTTATACGAACCCAAACAATTGGTTGTTCGTAAAGTTGGTTTACGGACGATAATTTTACGTGATAACGTCATAAGAAAACATCAGATAGATGCATCACAAGCCGAACGCTTAGGCTGATCGTGTCTCTCTATCGCTTGTTCCGCGCTCTCGCGTTCAGCTCGCCCTCCATACTAGCATAGTACTTCAGACTCGATAGCGCGAGATAGTTTATAGGAACCCAGATCATAAGTACCAGGTTCACATAAAATCAAGAAGTCTTAGTAATACTCACGAACAACATTATCCCGCAGTCTCGCGTTCAGCTCGGCCGCTCTCACCGCATGCGGGCCCTCCATACTAGCGTAGTACTTCAGACTCGATAGCGCGAGGTAGTTTATAGGAACCCAGATCTGGCCCCTCCAGTATGGCGGATCATGTTCTGAATTTCTCTTCATGAATAATGGAGCTGATTTTGAGAGGGACCTGAAAATTAAATGATAATTCAAGGTCCAATTAATTTCTGCCAGGGTCGCGGGCTGTTCGAAAGAGATGATGAGTGGCTTTTGGCACAGGCAACTGAAGAAACACGGGTGTGATTTAGTCAGTAAAGGTCTGACACGCCCTCCCGCTCCGTCCAGAGCGGGAGAAGTTATTTTATAATTTCCCACCCAAAAAAAAAAAGTCAAATTAATTTTTCTTAAACTTTTAGACTTAAAGCATGCGAGGTTAATTTTATTTTAGAAAAAGAATCAGGGTTCCGCGCAAAAGAAATAAAACCCATGATACACCGACATGCACGCGAACATGTCGTGAGCATTTATGTTCGCATAACTCGCCAAAATTTAGGAAACTGCTGATTCTTTTTTCGCGATTTCAGGTTTGGTCCCAATAGTAATAGTTGTTCATAATGATAAGTACGAAGAGGTTATCCATTAATTACCGGACACCCTGTATATGCTAGTCGTGCGGTAAACTCCGCTTGCGCGATGCAGGATTCTTCGTGACGTCAGTATGATGCGTAGTTCGCATGCAGCGATGGAGATGTCGCTACAAATACAATGGTGGAATTACCTTAAGCCATAAGGTGACCATAACAGTTCAGGTTTGTCTAAATCTTGCAATATTTTGCCTAACTTCTCACTGTCTGGCTTCAGGACTTTCAGTAACATTGGAAACAGGCTCACATAACCTGAAAAAAAAAATGGCGTCTTTAATTGTATTCTTTAAAGGCGACTACTAACAAAAGGTATTTTACAAGGTACCGTAATTTTAAGAACGTTGACAGTCTGATTTCAGTCTCAATCTGTCAAAAATACCTCTAATATCCCCACATTTTGACAAGTTTTTTGACATTTGTTTGTCGCTGAGATGAGACTGCGACTAGATTTTGAACGTTTTAAATTACGAGAATTCGCCTTCGTGCATTCGCGATTTACTTGCCAAAAATGTAAAAAAATATGAATTAATGGAAAAATAACTTTAATTCCTACACAGTAAAGTTCAGTTCACGCTACAAGTTCAAACATTTTTACAACTTTGTCAGTCGTGTTAGTCACTCTGAAATCAACATAATTATCATTGAAATAAAGTTGATATTTGTTTAACTTGAAATTGGGTTGCAACACTGCGCACTTTTAATTTAGATATCACAGATGCGACGCACGGCTTAATTGTTCTTATTATAATTGTTGTTTGTTTCTTTAAAAAGTAGTTATTTTTAAACTCTGCAATTGGCATTTTGATTTTGTTTTGATTATTGTTGTTTAGTTGTCATCTGCCAGTGTCGCGGGCGCATCAACAATTAATTTGTATTGTCAATGTCAATTAATGTGTGTTATCTTTGGTCTCTGGTCCTGACATCAAGCAATGCTCGAGCTCGCGAGTTTCTCTAGCTAATTTAATTTGACCCTGTATGTCCTTCTAGAGCGTCCCCTCCCGGTGTTCCCACTCACATATACCTTGTAAATACCTTTTGCACGTAGTATAACTTACCAAACGCAGAGGTGACGAGTCTCGGCTGAGGAGGCACGGTGACACTCCTGATAACCTTGGCACCCTCGGAGGGATTCTTAGGTTGCTGGCGAACCAACTTGACACCGTCAGTGTGGAGTCCTAGAGAGAACACACTAATATTATAAAGGCGAAAGTTTGTGAGTGTGTTTGTATGTTTGTTACTTCTTCGCGCACAAACGGCTGAACAGTTTTGGATGAAATTTGGCACACAGATAGTTGATAACCAGGATCAACACATAGGATATTTTTTATCCCGATATTCCCACGGTATAGAAAATTATGCGGGTGAAACCGCGGGGCGCTGCTAGTATAATATAAAATCACGCTTGAATTCCGCGAAGGCAAGCAGAAGTGTATACAATATGTAACATTAATAACGCAAGACCTCATACACCCCAATTAGACTAGTGAGTTAAAAGCATAATACAATGACCAAAACTGTTTTTTTTTAAAGCTAACTATTATTATTAACCTAGCATTGCTTTATGCATAAAGTTTTGAGTCTTATTGCCTTGGTATAAGATTTAATTTTCTTTGGCTCGATCGGCGGTCAGTAATGGCAATTTTTTTTATTTTAAATACCTATATTAAGTTACTGAAATCAATTCAGTAATCAATTACGAACAAACTACTTTCAACACTTGTGTTTATTCTGTTACACCTATAAATAAACACATATTTTGTGAGTAATATTTCGAATCACATGTAATCGTGACCAATTGCTATCAACCTATCACAAATCAGACTTACCAAAGTCAGCATAAGTTTGCGTATGCGACGACCAATGTAGGTCGTTCAGCAAGTCCTCATCGCCGAGCTGGTCTCTGGTAGCCTCATACCTGGATAAGGAAAATAAAACAAAATTGATATCACCTCTTCGTTAGCATAACTTATCTTCAATACAAATCCCCTTACTAATAAACGTTGCATAGCGTCTGTATAGTTACACAACGCTTTGTTGATAATAAATTATGCTTTTTCATTGAGAAAAAGACTAGGCGAGCATAAGTTCCTAGCAGTTCTCGAACAATACATCTTCGAAGCTACTCACTTGCTAGAATCCCTGTGCAGCACATCAGCTATGGTCATCATAGCGTCTGCGGCCGCGAACATCCAGCATCTCAGGTCGACATGTCGCTCTATGTCTGATGGATGAGACGCTCTGCAATACAAACAATATTCAACACTTTAACATAATGAATGCGTTCTTTTTGTGAACATCTAATTATTCCCAGTTTGGGGTCTTAAAATTACTATATGTAACAGCGACCAACTTGGATATAGCGCTCGCCGGCCGCTGCTCGCTTCGCTCGCTCGGCTCGCGCTTGGTTGGTCACACTACTAACCTAGCTTATGGTATCCTAGATCATGAAAGATGACGCAACTGGCGTACCTGGGATAGTCATCGAGTCCTGAGGTCAAGGTCTTGGGGTTCAATTGTAGCCCATCATCATCTCGTCCCCTCCATCGGTAGGAAGTCGGTTCATCCCCTCTCTGAGATGTTTGGAACCATTGGTACCAGGCCTGCAGAAGTAACAGGAAGATTTATTTATTTATTTAATTAAAACGGTTTAAAACCAATTACAGTAATTAAATACAAAAAGATACACAAAAGAAACATAAAAGATTAAATATAAAGTCATCAAGTAAGAAAAAATAAAGTTAACAACACTTTCATACATCTCTCTCACAGTACTTCTGACATGCCGACAAAATCTTCGTCCACTCGTCCACAAACAGATCGTTTGTTGGATTAAAGTCCAAGAGATCATTAAGTGCGGCCAGAGTACGTGGTACTGGTGACTTAGCACGCGCAACTGTGCGACATGTAGGCACAGCAAACAGCCTGTGCTTTCTGCCGCGGCAGTAGTTGTCTGGCACAAAGAAGCGGGCCAGCACAGCATTTAGGTCAGGCGCGTCAATAGTGCCACGGAGCGTCTTACAGGCTATGGTGAGCTGGTCTTTTGCTCGCCTTACCTCTAACGAGTTATATCCGAGGCATCCTAGTAGAAATTTAGTCGGATAGAGGTAAGGGTAATAGCCGTGTTTACGCTTATATAAAAACCTAAGGAACGCTTTTTGTACCTTTTCCAGTAAAAGCACGTAGGTACTTTCGTGCGGATTCCACACGCACGAGCTGGATTCCAATTTGCTACGTACGAGTGCATTAAATATAATTTTGATGGCATGTGCTGAGCGAAAATCGCGGCAATTACGCAAAACAAAACCCAATCTTTGGTAGGATTCCTTAGCTACCGTGGCGATGTGGTCGTGGAAGGTGAGCTTTCGGTCGAATGTGACTCCCAGATCTTTCATGGCTGATGTTTTCATGATGGTATTGTTATTTAAGTTATATTCATAATTAACTGGGTGCCGCATTCGACCGAATGTCATTGCAAAGCATTTGGAGGGGTTGAATTCCATCCTATTGTCTAAGCTCCACTTGTATATCGCATCTATGTCTTGCTGTAGTGCTAAACAGTCACTCACGGAATTTATTTCGAGGTACAATTTTAAGTCATCAGCGTACAATAGACATTTTGCATGATGGAGAACTTGGGGAAGATCATTAACCATGATTAAAAATAATAGAGGCCCTAAAATTGAGCCCTGACTTACTCCGGAACGCGTGTGGTAGGTGCTTGATTCGTATATACCGAGCCTAACGAACTGCTGACGATCGCGTAGATAGTCTGCGAAGAAACGGAGGAGAGATGGCGCAAAACCGATTTTGCTAAGTTTCATCAGCAGCGTGTCGTTGTTAACCCTATCAAACGCCTTCCGAAAGTCGAAATACAGTACGTCTACCTGACGCCCGCGGTCCAAGCTGGAGGAGACATATTCAACCAGTGTCAGGAGATTCGTGTCAACTGACCTCTTGCTTCTGAAACCGTGCTGCTCATTACATAAATATTTGTTTACTTGCTCGTATATGGCATTATGGAGGATGTTCTCAAAGACTTTCGCCGGGGAAGATAAAATTGCGATAGGGCGGTAATCTTCAACGGAGCTTTTGTTTTGGGTTTTAGGAATAGGTGTTACTCTAGAAACTTTCCACTGAGAGGGATATGTACCGGTTTGCAAGGCTAAATTGAAAATGTGACAAAGAGGATTACTGAAGATATGTTTTGAACATTTAATGATGAAGGGGGGAATGTTATCGGGGCCTACGGAGCTGTTGGGTTTTAGTTTATTTATGCCTTTAACAATGTCTATAGGGTACAAAAGGGGTATATTAATGTAATTGCTGTCACTGGTATGGTCATCCGTACTAATGTGATCAGCAT
Source organism: Hydraecia micacea (assembly GCA_914767645.1). Classification (NCBI taxonomy): domain Eukaryota; kingdom Metazoa; phylum Arthropoda; class Insecta; order Lepidoptera; family Noctuidae; genus Hydraecia; species Hydraecia micacea. The sequence goes on from OU611803.1 coordinate 2,634,666, forward strand.
TAAGCCCCGGGGCATCAGGCAGAAAAACATTAGAGAAAAACTCAGCAAACGCCCCTGCTGCTTTAATTCCTGAAAAAGTTATACCTCTGTATGAAATGTTAGGCTCAAAACCACCTTTGGATCTTAGGCTGGAAATGTGCGACCAGAATTCACGAGGGGTAACTTTAATTTTATTCTCTATTTGTCTCATGTACGAGAGATATGCATCCGAAATACTGATCTTTAAGCTCTCCCTGAGGTCGGAAAATAACAAATACGCGCTATCACTTTTAGTGCGTTTCCAGTTTTTATGGTGCTTTAACTTGAGCCTTAGATCTCGGATGATATCATAATTAAACCATACAGGATATCGTTTATCCGTTGATTTCTTTCTGCGTTTTTTAGGCATGCAAGTATCAAAAAAATTATAAATTATGTTGTAGAACTTATGAGTAGCTGTGTGTACATCTTTGGATTCCAAAACCTCCTCCCAAGTATTCTCGTTAGTGAGTAATAAATAAAGCTGTTCGTAATCGCATTTACCAAAGTTCCAAGATGAACAAGCTAGGTTTAATAGCAGTAGTATCAGGTCTTTGTGAAGGAGCTCGAAGGACTATGTGGGCCATTGAGGACTATGTGGGTCATCTATTTTTTCTGTTTTCCTTCTTAGTTAGTTTTAATCAAGATCTGGCAGTTTGAGTATTACCCAAATGTCCTTTCGTTGTTGAGCTCCTCAAATTCTGAGTTAAGCTGCACGATTTTTGACATGGGCAGGTCCGCTCAATGTGTGGTTCTTGCCTCAAAAGACCATTTCAGACACCAATCTATATGATCTGACCAAGATTTTGTCTGGACTTCAAAAGATACTGTGACCTCTAAGTTTTTTTCGGCCTTTCTTGTCAGAATAGTCAAATAGGAAACACCGACCTCATCTAGTTTAAAAAAATATGATTGACATGTTTGTACAAACCTACTTACAGAAAATAAATCATTTATCATTTGTCCGGGGAAGTAGTACCACCGCACATATTTTGCTGCGTTCCGGTTTGACGGTGTGGGTGGGTCTAGGAATAGACACATCACCTGCCTAGCCTGTTCACAACTATATTGGGATCGGCCTCCAGTCCAACAGGATGCAGCTGAATACCAGTATTTTACATGGAGCGACTGCCTATCTGACCTCCATAACCCAATTACTGGATAATACGATACCACTTGGTAAGACTGGTTGAGTAACTGGCGGAACAAACTGCGCTACACGAGGAGGCTTCTTCATGCATCAAAACTCCGCATAAATCCGCGTATTTTGAGTGGAAACTATCGCCGTTACCATTTTAGGATAGGCACATTTTCACCAGAGGTCTTGCCTCCAAGTACCAGGCTATCATATCTCTATAGGAGCTTACCTGAAGCCTGCTAAACATCCTATCTAGCGTGCTGCGATACTTGGAACCAGTGACGAACAGCTCGGGACGTATCTTCACCATGTGAGCTAGTTGTATTAACAGCATAGGAGGGTTGGCAGCAGCATTACTTTGCACTACAAACTCCTTTGGAACTCTTGCTAACGCCTCCGATCCTGGTACATGAAAAACAAAAAAAATTTAGAAATTATGTAGATGAAGAATGTTAGATTTTGGGCGAGGCGAGTGCGTACTCGCGGTGAGCTCGCTGCGCACTCGCCTCGTTTTGGACTCGCTTGCAAATCGCCAGTGTGATAAGGCCTTAAGAATATTAGCTGCCTTGTTATTCAGTGGTCGCGAGCGTGACTGCTGGGCGTGAGAGGATTCGATTCCCAGCTTGGGCAGTGTTATATGGTTTTTTGTTTAGAGAAAAGTTCACAGTAGCAGCCCCGGAGTCTGGATTTGTGCGTGTTTTGGCAATGAAGACGGGGGCACACAGGGAGGGGCTTCTTCAATACAGCTCGATGTGTATATTTTACAAGTAAATGTTCGTTTTTACAATTTTTTAAAGTCACGTACGAACGATCCTATTGTATTAAAACACACAGTGTGACGTTGCAAAAAATCAAATATTAATCGTGTCTAGTGGCGACACCTGCTGTAATTAACGGCGGACTAACGCCTTGGTTGTCAACGCTGTTCTACGTTGACACAGATGGCGTTGATGCCTTTTGTTTAGTTAATTAATTGCAAGTTTATTGGATAACTAAATAATAAATAAACAAACTTACATAATTTACCACATTTTATTTTAAAAAACAATGTCTGATAAAATGAAGATACAAATCGATAAGAAATCTTATATGGTCTGTGAAAGATGATTCGAGAAACTGTCAGATTGGTCTGGAGGAAAAGGCGGGGTACGGTGTCCGGTCTTTACGATCATGGACACGAGCCTAAAGGCCGATTGAGAGGGACTTAATCCTAGGAGGATTGGGATGTGCCCAAATAACCCGATGGGGTTTTTATAAATATGAGCCGTTATAGGCAGAATTCCGTGAGTACTAAACCATTTTCTCTGTTCTTGCTGGATAGCCTATAGCTTAGATTCTTGCATGTGTGTTCTGACACGAGGACGTTGTTTCAGGTCTGGCTTTTATGCTAGCCTCTTAAGATTGGTGCTATGCGCGATTGATTTGATGCCTTGGTGTTGCGCCGTGTGATGATTTGGTATTCATCAGAGCGCAGGCGGATTTGAGGTTATCCCTTGCGGTGTGGTCCTCCGACGTTAGGAAGGCTTTACCTAGCCGAATCCAGGTGATGAGGGAAGTGCGCCACTCCAGGTAACGAAAGCGTCACCATCTTGTCCGTAGGCCGCGTTCGCGTGTGTTCACAGGTTTCTCCTGTGAACGACGCCAAGGACCCTGAACCGTCAACTGAGGGTGTTATACTGAAGGTTTTATAGAGAGTATTATCTGTGTGTCATTGTGATTTAATCTATGAGAGAGTTAGGCCTTTTGTAGGAACTAGGTTGTTTTAAGACCAGTTGTTGTAAGGATATGGTGTCTCGGGTTTGCTTAGTATAGTAGTTATTTTCCCTATATGAGCACAGTCCTAAAAAGGCCAATACATGTTCGATTGAGCTAGAAGTTGTTAATTCGATCACCTCACGGATTCGCTATAGCGACTCTGAGAAACTGCTATTTGTCTCATTGCTGGCGTTCACTGACACCACTAGGAACGGAGACTAGTTGTGTGGGTGTATGCCGTAGACTCTGGGAAGGGTACATTGGTTTAGTGGCTTGCCACATTGTTTGTAAGTACTTTCTATTTTGTATAATTCCAATAAACTTTGTGTTGTGTAAGAAGGTACTTGTTTAATTAATCCTTTCCTAGCAGGTTATACCTTATAAATTTACTTTAGCACGGTGGTGAGTAGTATAGTCAAATAGAAACCATCATCAGCTTGTTTCCAGTTTAATAAACATACAAACTACAAAAACCGGGTTACAACAGCCGTCTTCTCAAGTTGAGCAACAGATGTCGCTATCGCTACTCGCTAACGACGCTCGCTATCGTCTATCGATCGTAGTTCTAATGAAAGCCGATAGATGGCGCTGCTTGCCGCAATAACATGGCACTTATAACTGGCAAATATGCTATGCAACTGTCAACTCCTTGGGGGGGAGCGATGGCAAGTTTTATAAATTGACTATACAAAAGGCAGTTTCGCTCGTAGTGCACTGTCATTTGAAAACATTGTAAATGTCAATTATTTTTAAAAGAGTAACCGTGGAGTTTCTTGCCGGCTCTTCTCCAAAGGAAACAACCAATTGGAACCGTGCACCTAGTGCACGTTCCATAAGTGCCCATGTAAGTTAATGTGATATAAAATATTTCGATTTTTTAGGGAGTTGGCTCATCCCTCTGGGACATCTGGAAAAATTGGTACCAGGCCTGCAGAAGTACCATTTGAGTGACATAACAAACGATCCTGTAAACTTACCCAATATCTGTTCCCTGGGAATCCAACCCTCAACGTTGATAAGGTCCATCCAATGAGCTGCTATGTCCATCTGAATGTCCGGAGACCAGCGGCCGATGAGTAGGCCGTGGAAACCCTCATCCCAGAGGAAACCACGAGGGAAGAATGATCTGAAAAAATAAAAAAAATATATAAATCATGCAAAAAATTTCCTTAACATCATTAACATTAAGTTGAAATTCCCGGACACCGAAGTAATCGATTGTCGGACTAACATGTCCACACGAAATTAACCCTTATCTATATTGCCATAAGGAACAAACTCCCTGGTCATCACTAACGAAATTAGGAACATTTCACTTGATCTTTTCCAACTAACGACCAGGCTGGCATAATCCAGTTGGAGTCTGTTTTTACCATGAACATTCATCAAATTATGCCAATTTTACCAAATATCTCGCATGAAAGTACCAGGCTGTCAGAACTCATTAGGAGGCTTCACCGTCGTCATTCATCCAACTATCGAATCCACGCGACAGTAACCCTTAACACTATCAACAAAAGGCTGAAACTCCCGATCAGCTTTAAAGAAGTAGTCGAATACCTGACTGTCAAGTCCACGGGATAATAACCCTTAACTCTATAGACACAAGGGTCAAACTCACCTGCTAGGCACTCCAGTGTACAAGGGCGCCCTCCAATACGGTACTGGTTCCTTCGTGTATTGGGACTGCACTCTGCTTGCCCCGAAGAAATAGCCCACACCGCCGACCATGTTGGAGAGCGCAGCCCGGGCTATCGCCACATCGTTCGGTGGGTAACTGGAATGAAGTAATAATATACAGTATGTTAACTACCAGAGGGCGTTCCCGTTAACCCGCAATAGTATAGCATCCATACATGCTAAAAAAAATATTACCGTTCGAAAATAAAATGTTTTTATTTTTTTTAATAATAAAATATTCACTAAAAATGTTAAATTGATACGTAAAAGAAACACTCTGTACACGCGTATTTGAAGGACGGCAACGTCGCAATTTATTTACGAATGACGGGCCGCGTGTGCGGCGATCTTTTACGTATCAATTTAAATCGTGAAAAAAAAAAATCAGCTGTTCCCTACATTTATGTTCGTATATAACTCGTCAAAATGTAGAGAACAGCTGATTTTTTTTCGCGATTTCAGGTTTGGTCCCAATTGTTCATAATGATGAGTACAATGACCTCTTAAGAGGTTGTTGATGTTTTCCCAATAACCCTGTATAGTATGGATAGTATGTATGGATTTCTGTCGATGAGAAATCTGATCGGGCACTGGCTCATAGGAGCAGTGGGGGGCCCAGTGGTATAAGCTCCAACGTACGAGTTGCAGGTCGTGAGTTCGAACCCAGACAAGTACTTTTGTATGTGGGATCTTTTTCATCACCACTGCTCTCAAAACGGTTAAGAAAAACATCGTGAGGAAGCCGGCATGTCCTAGAACCGAAAATTCGAAAACACGTGACATCTACCAACCCGCATTGGGCCCGCGTGATGAATTATGGCCCACTCCCTCTCGAAGAGAGGAGGCTTGTGTCCCAGCGGAGCGGTGAATGCTTATGCGAATCCCGCACCCCCGGCCATAGGTAGAGGTGGAACACCGCGGTGGTTTTAGTCGGTAAGAGTCAGTGCATGCCCCTCTGTCACCGAGCAACAAAAAAAAAAAAAGTGGGAACATTATAGGCTGATGATGCTAAATAGGCTTAAATGCACTCACCCTTTCTCATCCAACTTGAATTTTTCCTCGAATTCAAGATCAAACGCCATCTTCTTAGCTTCAAGAGCCTTAGTGTACTTATCCCCCTTCAAGGGAGGGGTGGCTAGGTCCTCTGTGGTATACACTATGTCTATACAAAATGGAGTTTCGACCAACATCTGTATTGGTACAAAGTTTATCTCTTTTTCCTGAGGAAGAGAAATAATAAATAATAATAATAACCTCCCGACCGATTTCGGTCACGGTGGCCAATCTCAACGAAGATTAGCCAGGTACGCAGGAGACATTATAGTGCACAAGTGTGTGCGTAAACACAGGTGCACTCTCTGTTCCTTTACTCTCATAGTCCGATGGGACGGCAATCCGACACGACCGGGGAGAGATCCGGCGCAGGGCCAACGGCTTTACGTGCTATCCGAGGGGGTATTAAACCGCCAACTTCCAAACTCCGGGCTGTTACTAAGAAATTCCTAATGGAAAACCCAATAACACTTGCCCGACCTCGGAATCGAACCCAGGACCCCACGCCCAGCAGTCACGCTTGCAACCCAACCAATGGGGCAGTCAAAGAGAAATAATATCATAATTATCGTAAGGAAGATATTGTTATACAAATTTTAAGGTAAAAACATTCTGCATTCTGCAAGCATTCTGTTGTAATAATTGTGTGCTGCATCGGACGGCGTCATCACGTCAGCGCCGGCTGTCGCTGAAAACCAGCGCTGGGGCTCTGTATTGCATAGGGTCGCAGCATAATGCTGAGCGATAGCCGTTTTGCGTGGATGTGACGCATGTTTCCCTTGCCTTCTTTTTTTTATTTTTTTAGTTATGTGTTTATGTTAATTTTTGCGTCATGTTCACCGCAACTAAACGTATCTTCTTTCTTTCTTTCTTTCTGCATGTATTTAATAATACACTTTAATGCAGGGTGTTAAAATACCCATCACATAGCCGTCAACTACGTATTCTGTACATCAAACTAAGTAACATTGCATCCAAATAATTGCTGGGAAACGACTTTTATTTTTGGTGTGAAAATTTGTTGTTTGCGCACTACCGCGCAATGTAACACACGCTAAACATTGTGCTTATGGGTGCATGCAACGGTACAGGGGTCGCGGGGGTATTCAAAGTTGTGTTATAACATTAAAAACTTATTTTCGTAAAAACGTCTGTAAAAGTTGGATTTTTGACCTGCAAAATCTCCGTAACTAGAATTAGGTTCCCAGGTCATCATCATCTGCCCAGCCTTTTCCCAACTATGTTGGGGTCGGCTTCCAGTCTAACCGGATGCAGCTGAATACCAGTATTTTACATCGAGCGACTGCCTATCTAACCTCCACAACCCAGTTACTGGGTAATACGATACCCCTTGGTAAGACTGGTTGTCAGACTTTCAGGCTTCTGACGACCCGTAACGACTGTCAAAAGATCCACGAATGACAGCCGGGACCAACGGCTTAACGTGCTTTCCGAGGCACGGAATTAGGTTCCCAGGTATGTTCCAATAAAAAAATATTACTATGACGGGGAGTTCAAGTGTCTCTCGGCTTCGTTAAGTGTCTTTTTACACCCGTTGTAATGATTGACGCCTCTTTTTGTTAACCTATAATAATTCCTAAAAACCAAGTAACTGCGACCAACTTGGATGTAGCGCTCGCCGGCCGTTGCCGCGGCACGGCTCGCGCGCGTTTTTTCACGGTTCTAACCTAATCTATTTTGGGCGAAGTCCAATTCGACCTAGTATTAACACATACCTTAATATGAAGCTCATCGTCTTGTCCTAGGACAGCTAGTTTCCCAAACATGGAGTGTCTTTCAATCTTCAGTAATGAATAGAACTTCTCCTTTAGTAGATGAAGCCCTGGTGCGTTGGCCTCTGAATATGATGTGTGGAGGAGCTTCCCTGAAAAAAATCGTCAAGCACTTCTTAACACATAACCCTATTCTTTGAAGTTGGCAATCTTTTTTAAGATTTTGGAGGTGTTTTTAAAAAGAAACTCAAACTCAAAGCATTTATTTCAATTAAACCATTTACAGGCACTTTTGAACTGTCAAGAAGTTGGTCAGTCAAAAAAAATTAAGCTAGTTGCCCATTCCAAAGCGTAGGTACCTATGGAGAAGAACGGGCAAGAAACTCCATGCACATCACACACACACTCTTTTAAATAATATTTTTATAAAATATAATTTAATTTTAAAATTTTAATTTAATTTAAAATATATATATATTTTTTAATTCCACCCCTAAGAAGGTGAATGGGGGTGGGGGAAATTTGAAGCGGACGAAGTCGCGGGCAGAAGCTAGTCCTGATATAAATACAATAATATTTATATCATTATTTTTCTTCGTCGTTATGTTTATTCCCAATCTATTTTTTAGGGTTCCGTACCCAAAGGGTAAAAACGGGACCCTATTACTAAGACTTCGCTGTCTGTCCGTCCGTCTGTCTGTCACCAGGGTGTATCTCAAGAACCGCGGTAGCTAGACAGTTGAAATTTTCACAAATTATGTATTTCTGTTGCCGCTATAACAACAAATACTAAAAAAAAAATATTTAAGGGGGGCTCCCATACAACAAACGCGATTTTTTGCCCTTTTTTGCTCGATATCAATAATAGCAACAGGTAGGCACTTGAAATATTCACAAAATACTCAGTTGTATTTTTACTTTAATAATAAAATTAAAATTAAATAAATATTTTAGGGGGGCTCCCATACAAAAAAGGTTACAATATGAAATTTGTGTACCTACTGTTGTTTACCTAGTCAATGGTACGGAACCCTTCGTGCGCGAGTCCGACTCGCACTTGGCCGGTTTTTTTTTACTACTAATTTAATATTGCTTACCTTTATGGGGCACTAAGTTGATTCTAAAGTTGTGCAGTTGAGGCGTATGTCCCAGTATGGAACCATCTTCATACCACAGCCTGGAATGTGGGGCTGCAGGACCAAGGGACTCGTCCAGCGCAGCATACCAGATCAGCATGAACGGTACTTTGGCGTGACCCTGAAATTATATTATTATAAATAATCTCGTGAAAAATGAGGAAGGTAAAAAAAAATCAAGTATCATGACTTAGTACACGAGGTTGTCGACTTGGAAGGCCAATTCTCGTAATTTAAAACGTTCAAAATCTAGTCGCAGTCTCATCTCAACGACAAACAAAAAATCCCTAAACTGATGTGGCAATGGGCAGGGCACATTGGTCGCAGAACAGATGGCCGATGGGGCCGAAAGGTTCTAGAGTGGCGACCGCGTACCGGAAGACGTAGCGTTGGAAGGTCTCCCACAAGGTGGACCGACGACCTTGTGAAGGCCGCAGGAACCAGCTGGATGCGGGAAGCACAGAACCGGTCGAAGTGAAGGTGCTTGGGGGAGGCCTATGTCCAGCAGTGGACGTCATTCGGTTGAAATGATGAAAAAATCCTTACCTTAGTAGTAATATTAATCCTAACTGTCCAATGACCCCCATGTTCACCCCCGGGGGTCTTAATAAACGAGGTAGTAATGTTGTGGGGGAGATCTGTGATCAGCTGCTCCCCGAATGTGACCCCGTCGTGTCTGAGCCAGCCGTATGTAGCTAGCATGTCGTTTTGATCACACCAATGTCTGTAAAAAAGGTTTCTTGTTTTAACGTGTTTCTTTAATGCGTCTTGCGGAGTAATCTGGGTGAAATCGTCACGAAACGAAAAAGCGTTATGCTCTCCATGCGAACGTCTCTCTCTCTCTGTCTATTTGTATATTATATTAGACGTAGAGAGAGTGGCCCGTGGCTAAATAATAACAGCCGCACAGGTCGATCGATCAGGTTAAGCTACGCTTGTCGCGGTTGGTCTGTGAATGGGTGACCAATGACCATCTTTACATACCGAGACCCCTCCGTGCCTCGGATAACACTTTAAGCCGTTGGTCCCGGCTGTCATTCGTGGATCTTTGACAGTCGTTACGGGTAGTCAGAAGCCCGAAAGTCTGACAACCAGTCTTGCCAAGGGGTACCGTATTACCCAGTAAATGGGTTGTGGAGGTCAGATAGGCAATGCAGTTGACACAACTGCAATAGAACTCAACTCATTCAAACTGCATCCGAACTGCAATTTGTGGTTGGATTGCAGTTGAAATGCGGTTCGTCTGTCTAGAGCCTTAGACTCCCATTTGGTTCGTTGTGCGTGGGGATTCTGGCTAACATAGCCAGCCTAGCCCTGCCCGAAAGCACAGAAGCTTCCTGGGAGCTTCACAGGCTTCACGGAGCAACCTCACTGTTCCGAGGATTTCTGCATGTTGAGATGCCACAGACTCGCATTCCAGGATGACGTGGGCAGCTGATTCCTCGGCGTCAAGACAGCCCTTGCAAAGGGGGCTGCCTGTGGCGCCTACGTTAAAAAGATGTTTGTTAAGGGGGTAATGGCCAGCGGGATTGTCCGAAAGTGTTACCACTGCCCCGGAACATAAAGGGCTAAGGAAGGAACACGGGTGGGTTTTAGTCAGTAAGAGTCTGACACTCCCTTCTGCTCCACCCAGAGCGGGAGGAGTCATTAGATGATTTCCCATCCATAACAAAAAAAAAAGGGGGTTATGGCCCGTAATTGTACCTATAATTATTCTAAAAAGAAGACCATGCTGATCAGGGATAATAATAGAATTCTTACCGTATTCCTTTATGGGTTGACGCGGACAGCTCATACCACATCATGCCGAACACCGGCGACCGCGGCTCTCGGCTCTTCATGCCCATGTATATACCAGGTCTGTACGTACCCCAGTACCGATGAGGGACTTGTAGACCGGTTTCTTTTACTACCTAGAAGTTAATGGGAAAGATTTAAAATTAATAACATCCTGCATGACGCGACGATAGATCGTGGTGGTGCGAAATTAAAGGAGAGTGGACTGTATTACATGTATACAGGGTCAAAATAAATTAGCTAGCGAAACTCTGCAGTCGTGATTAGTGTCGATATGTAAACACGACACAATTAAGGCCTAAATAAAGTCAAGGCTATTCAACATCGCACTAGGACCCTCAGGAGCCGAGCTAAAAGAAATAAGTCAGGAAGAATGCTAATCGAAAACGAAGCAATAGTGCGGGCAGGCGATGCTATGCGACGAGGGGGGGGGGAATTCACGGGGTGGGTGTAGTTATTTATTATAATTATATGTGAAGATGAATTGAGGACCTACTTGTTGGGGAAAGGCTATTACAGTATCAATGAATTCCTAGATGACATATTCGCATGCTTAATGGAATACTGACTTAACTCAAAAAGACGATTTTTGGGAAATCGAAAAAGAAGATCTTGCTATGAGAACTTCCTACTTGTTGACGCATACAATTAAAACTGATTTGATTTGATTATTAATTAGGTACACATGAATGCTTGTATTTTGAATGTATGATTAACTATTGATGAGATTTGAATAAAAAAAAAAATCTGACCTATCTACTAATGGGTCAATGTTTCATTAAGCGTGCATATGTATGACATTGTAACTTATTTTATTGCTTTTGCTTTAATTTTATGATTTTATTGCTTGGTTTTATTACTTTGACATTTATTATTTATTGCTTGAATTTTTAATTATTATTGGTTTTTTGACTTTTCGAAATGTATTTAATGAATTTTATTTTAATTGCAATTGTAATACTTTTTTTTTTAATTTCAACACAATGTATCTATATTGTTATGAAATAAATTACTTATGACTTATGATTATGATGCACTGAGAATAAAATGACTATACCACAATAGGTAATAAGGAATTTAAAATAAAGCAATGCCAGGTAAATGAATAATTATATGATAGCTATTATACTAGTTCTATTACCGGCTTAAAAATTATCAAACAGGCGAAAACAATATTTAAAAAAATAATACATAACTAGTAACACTTTTCTTACCTTATCATCGTCGAACGGTGTGTTAACACGCGTTTCCAAATACCCCAAAGTGCTGATATATACAGCAATTAAGAAACAAACGAACCCGACGCCGGTCTTCCAAACAGAAAGAAATTTAAACGTCCTACTACCGAAAGATGATGTTTCGCTACTACCTGAACTACTACTAGTATCTACCTTATCCGTCTTTAAAGACACTACTTTTCTATGTCTAACCATGTTAAATTATTAACTAATAACTAATCTACAATATGTATGTGGAATTGACAAGTTTTCTTGTATAATTTATCTGTAAATTCGTTTAATATTTTTTATCGGCGAATGCGAATTGCAAGCGTCAATACGCGATCGCGTTTGACGTTTCGTTTTGATAGTGATGCGACATGGATATTAAAGGCACTAAAAGTAAACTCGACCACTTTATTGAACACGAGGTTTTTGCACTGAAAAAAATATTATGATAATTTCAGTAACTTGACTATATGACAAAAAAAGTGCCTATTAAAAAATATGGCTAAATTAAGCTGCTTTTGTATTTATTTTAGTTATTTTTCCAAGACCTTAGGGATCATTAAAAATTCACCGTGCACGTGCATTGCTGTTTTTAAAGGGGCAGAGAGAAAACGTCTACGGACTCTCCATTAGGCCCCGTTGCCTTCGGTCTTAATCCTGAGATTCGTGGTTAATTTAACTCCATGGGGGCTTGTGTTTAAGTAATAACAGCCTCACGAGTCAATCGATCAGGTTAAGCTACGCTTGCCGCGGTTGGTCCATGGATGGGTGACCATCTTTACATACCAAGACCCCTTCTTGTCTCGGAAAGCACATTAAGCCGTTGATCCCGGCTATCATTCGTGGATCTTTGACAGTCGTTACGGGTCGTCAGAAGCCCGAAAGTCTGACAACCAGTCTTACCTAGGGGTTTGGTATTACCCAGTAACTGCCTAACTGGGTTGTGGAAGTCAGACAGGCGATCGCTCCATGTAAAATACTGGTATTCAAATGCATCTGGTTAGACTGGAAGCCGACCCCAACATAGTTGGGAAAAGGCTAGGCAGATGATGATGATGATGACTTTAGCTAGGTTTGTTTGAGACGAAAACACTTTCACAATAATTCTTAGGAATTCCAATACTAGCGGCCTAATTCCGTAACACGCTCACACGCTCGCTAACTTTCATTTTGGCAAGTCAACAAGATATTTTGCGTTTTTTTACGCTGTCGAGCATTTAAATTTTAATTAAACACATTGAATGGAAAAATAAATGAAATCGACCTAAAACAAATTCGGCTTTTAGTTGGTAATCAACTGATTTAGTCGATTTTGTTAATATACTAAATTCGTAGGTTAGAGTAGTAATAAATGCTCCATCACTAACATCAATACGTGTGGCTTGTTGACATTTCATTTGATTTATATCGTTTCGTTCGGAAATTATGCAAGTTAGGAGTTAGGTTTCTATTTTATCACAAAATACGATTTTGTTTCCCTTTTAATTTTCAGTAGGCCATTCGGTACGTTACATATAATGAACATTACACTTACTCTATGGGTACGGGTACCCACTAACGTATACGCAAATATATATTTTATTTATTTGATAAAGAAGCAAGATCTAATCCTTTTTGTTTGTATCAAACAAACCATGTAAGAATTTAACTTATAAAAAAATGGTTCCGTAGTTTTTGAGAAAATACGGACTTGCTAACATTACATACCTACGGTTTGAATAGCGAATCTTATTATTTTTTTTAAGTCCATTGAAAAATACACACAAGATACATTATGAACTATGAGCTATTTATCCTCTTTAAACTTCGCATCGAGAGATCTTCTAACTTCTAACTGATGTTTTTCATAAATTAATCCCTCTTGTTATCTACTGCAAATAGACTATAAATAGAGGCGTCAATGGAATGCCTGCAGTAAGCACGAAATACAAGCAAAGGAAACGGGTTGGTGACCGCTGAGTAGTGAGCAGTGAGCACCAGTGATGCCAGACGTACGATAATTATCGTACATGTACCATAATTTCGACACCGGTACGATGTACGATACAATATGTACTATCGTACGCCAAAGTACGATAATCTCCAACCCTCTTCCGAAGTGGTGTTTGGCATTCAAATGCAGACACTGAACGACTATTTGGCAAAAATAATTTGACGAAAACCAGAATAAGAAACAAACTTGCAACACAAACTGTTAAAGGGGCTTTACTTTCAGCGCAATGCGTAAAAAACCAATCAAAAGAATGCTGTTATGGTTTTATAAACCAACTGAAAAAATGATATCTCGAATGACTTCAGCAGTCCTTTAATCAAAAACGGCTGGCGCTGCTGCAGAGATAGATGTCAATAGCGATTTCCATGACCCCCTTTTATAAAATAATTATTTTTTTAATTTCTGTCTAAAATCTTCTGGCAGTCGTACGATAATTTTTCATCGGGTACGATAATTTTCGAATATTGATACGATAATTCACTCGCACTCGTCTGGCAACCCTGGTGAGCACTGAGCACAGCAGTGAGGCTCGACTGCCGCAGCCATAGATATATGCCGCAGCAGAGACCGTGTCAGACCGCCGACCGATGACGATGCGATGCGGCTTAACAATCCCAGTAATCATTTTCAAATGCTTGATTACTCCCCTATGACGACTTAGGCACTAATTTTCGCGTGAAAACCTTTGTATTTTTTATTCTCGACATCGATTTAGCAAAGACATGTCTCTATTTCTTTCTCGACGAAAAAAAAATAAACAATCTTGGTCTTCGTCGTGCACTTCGAGCAAAGATACACAAATTACTCCACCAGTCCACCTATCGTCATAGAACAGCAATCTTATATGTATTTTAACATTACATTTTTGAACAGTAGGTAGATTTAAGTTTTGTTAAGGTGTAAACAAGCAAAGTCAGGTGTTCTACAAAGCTTATAAAAAGTTATAATTTTTTTATTTTTCTCTCCGTGACAAGCGCATCGCAGACGTATGAACATTCAGCCTACAAAGCCGCTTTATTTCAGCCGACTGTTTAAAATGGGAGGGTTATGTTTTGAACAAAAGTAAGTAAGTGTAACGTTTACACTAAGCTATTGAACCGTTTTTTAACAGTTCAATATTCATTTTACTTGCAACAGCACAAATAATGCTTTTACAGTTTCCGTCGATTTAGAAATTCCGAATTTATTAGTAGCTTACTGACTGGCCATAATTCACGCTTTCTCTAGGATTTTACTTTCTTATGGTATCACATGAACGGAAAAATACCTATGTACAGACGCCAGCACATCAACCTACACCTAACTGTCAAATTTTCCCAATCAACATTGAACCTTATGCTTTAGCGATAAAGTTGAAAATCTATTACAGAAATCTGACAGATTGTAGTAGGTTGATGTGCTGGCGTCTGTACATACCTAGCTAGGTAGTGTAGGTACTGATGTGTCCATCCTGCACGCAGCGCATCAAAAATTACGATACTTCTACATACATTAAAATGATTGTAACTAGTTTTTCCTTTTGCCTTTTTTTTTTGTGTAGTGTTTAATAAATATACCGACAATCGCTCCATGTAAAATTCTGATACTCAGCTGCATCCGGTTAGAATGGAAGCCGACCCCAACATATTTGGAAAATGGCTAGCCAGATAATGACTGACAATGATTTATTTACTAATACGAACTTCGCATTTTTCTAAAAACAATGAAACATAATACGTCAAAAAAATCACACCGCTGTATGACAAAAAAAAACATTCGCTTCAAGCGCTTTCTTGCTTCGAGCCACCAACCGCGCCACCTGTCCGTTCCAAAAGTAGATAAAACAGTTCAGAAATACCGTGCGTCGGTAAAACAGGCGTTCCCCCCGCGGTGGCGTACCCGACCCCCTCCGAGGGCGCACGAAACCAGTGCGATCGAGCGACACGTACCGCGCGTACCTGCTACAAACAGTAAACGCGCCACGCTACGCGATTATGATGAACCGAACACAACATTACACGCATTTATTCAGTGAAATAATGTAAATAATAACGTTAATCAACATTTAGCATAGTTTTAGTGTTGTGAAAAACCGTGAGCATTGTTTACCGGCCGGCGAACGCACGCCACAACGCTCCCCGAAAAAAAAAAACTCCAATGTCGGTGGAAGTGAGGATGCTTGTGTCAGTGTAGTGTATTAAAATAGGTAAATGTATAAACGGCGTGCTATGATCGTATGAGGAAGAAAAGCACAAGGAACATTGTAAGTGAGAGCGTGTGGCTCAGTGTTATTAAGTTGTGTATGGCCAGAAATGCGGGGTAGCTCGCCCCAGACCACGGAGGTTTTATCCGAGTGGGGCGGCCGCTGATCAAAAACTGAGGTACGGAGGACTATCCCTCATGTCCTCAGTGTTTTTTTAAACCGAAACAGGTCCCACGTAACCCCTTTTTTGTGCGACGCGTTTTTTTTTGGAGGGAATGTTTACGAATCGATACTCTTGTAGGTTATAAGCGCCTGGTACTCGCGTCCGAGTTTCTACACGCGTTTTCGATAAATAAACACAAAAAAATCGATCGGTCGATAGTTCTTTTTTTTTCGAAAACAAAGTTTGTTTTTTCCGTTGTCGGCTAACTTCGGGTTTTACTGTTCAAAAGTTTAGGATAACTCGCATTGGTATACGTGTTTCTGTACGTTTAACTTTTATTCGTCACATACAGTATATTTTTTTGAGCTATACGGACCTTAGCTGTCAAATAAAAACAAATACTCATTGAAGGTTAATTACCTACTTACGTAATTTGTTTTTTTAATGGATAGGGATTTATGGAAATTCATAAAGAAAGAAAAAGTATTTATTGCGACTCGTACAGGAAGACTGTATCCTACCTTTAATTCGGTGGCATAGACGGAGCTCTATTCTCTCTAACGAGTCATTTTAATTTTCGAACCACAAACTGTTCATTTCAAAACGCCTCCTATTTGTTCATGATAGCCTAGTACCTTGAGATTGCTGTAAATTAAAACTAAACCTATAAATCGAACCTACTGTTATGTATGAGTTTATGACTGAATTTACCATAAAGATATTTTATGTCAAAAGAAAAAGGAAAGAATCTCCAATTTTCTAGTAACCACTGATCGCCATTTTTTTCGACAATCGTGGTGGTTATGGTAACACCATAAAGTCAAAATCAGAACATTTCAAAAATGCTTTTTGAATGTCTTGAACTTACGAAAAAAAAAAAAAAGAATTGTATCTAGTTGCTCCTTCCAAAAGGTAGTTTCGTATGGATGAACGAAGAATGGATGAGAAACTCCATACACACATAAAACATAATCAGCCTATAATGTTCCCACAGCTGTGACACAGGCAGGCCTCCTCTCAGTGCGAGGGAGTGGACCGAAATCCACCACGAGACTCCAGTAAGGGTTCCCCTTCACCGCTTTGAGAGCAGTGGTGATAAAATAATTTACACAAAGTAAAGCGCCTGTCTGCGTTCGAACCTACGACCTACAAGTCATAAATCGCGGCCGTTACCACTGGGCCACCACTGCTCTCAGAAAATCCACACCTTTGATGATTATGATTTGGACCTACAGCATGACATCTTGCCAGTAGTCCTCAAATGGATAGGCATTGCAGGGAGAGGGGTACCTATGGTACATCCACTTTTAGGGGCCGTCTCTACGAGCGAGAGTATGGCGGCAATAGTCCGCTGTGTGGAGACACGTTCTAAGAGAGTGTATAGAAATACGTCCCACGACAATAATATCGCCGCGATTCTCTCTCTCGTGGAGACGGACCCTTACCAGCTATCTTGAAGCTCCAATAGTTCCAAGCCTTTGCCACTCACTCACAGCCTAGTCTTTTCCAAAATATGTCGGGATCAGCTTCCAGTGTAACCGGATGCAGCTGAACACCAGTATTTTACATGGAGCGACTACCTATCTGACCTCCACAACCCAGTTACTGGTTACCACGATACCTCGTAGTAAGATTGGTTGACAGACTTGTAGGCTTTGACTACTTACTTGTGACAACTGTCAAAGATCTACGCATGACAGCCGGGATCAACGACTTAACGTTCTTTCCGAAGCACGGACGGACCTCGATATGTAATGGATGGTCATCCATCCACGTACCGACAGCGGCAAGCGTAGTTTAACCTTCGAACGACCCGTGCGGCTGTCATTATTTAGCCACGAGCCCCTCACCAAACCTTTGCCACTACCGGGCATAAATTCAAACCCCAGCAAAATTTCTTCAAAGAAAAATCCGAACTGTTCTCGACCAAGGAGACCCAAAACCCTTCCGCTCAGCAGTTGCGTCATTGTTGCATCATAGGATAATCTAGGCCTCCAAAAATGTAAACATAGAAACTCCACGAAAGATAACGTAAAATCAACCGCACTGATATTACTTGGCCAACGAAAATCACCCTTACTGCTACGAGAGAAAGGTGCTGGCAAATGTTTAAATCAGAGGGTCATTTAAGGCTTTCTTGTGGTTTGGTTTTTCTTGAGCTAAGCTCAATAGTTAGTGCTGAATTAAGGAGGACTCACTCGACCAATCCGTTTCGTATGACGGGGGCAGGGGGGGATGCGCCAAGATAGACCGCGAAATTCAAATTTTCTTACCGAATTATAATCATTAAAATTATCAATATAATCCTGTAAGTTAATTTATAATCCTATTAAATGACTACTTCATGAAATAGGATTTTTTAAGGTCGATTTATGAGATTTTCGAGATATGTTCTTTAGCTAGGTTTTAAATATTACGTCTATACCTATACGATCCGTGACGCGACGGTTGACAGTGGAAAATGAAAGAAGAAAACATGTTGCGCCTATCACAAGTAACATGGGTCTAGGGCAGGAAGATAATGATGAGATCTCGACGACCATCTTTATGTGCTGACAACGACGCGACCTACGTGAGTTTGATTGAACTAGGATTCTGACTTACTCTTGACGAATTTGTTTCACGTCCACGTATTTATAAGTAAACTAACTTCGTCATGCCCGCGACTTCGTTCGCGTGCATGACGGAAAACGTTTTAATTTCTTTGCGCTGAACCCTAATTATTATTCTAAAAAAAAAGTAGCCTAAGTTACTCCTTATTATATCAGCTGTCTGCCAGTGAAAGTCCCGTCAAAATCGGTCCAGCCGTTTCAGAGATTAGCCGGAACAAACAGACAGATAGACACAAAAATAATTGTAAAAAATGTTTTTTGATATTAGATATGTACCGTGTATATACATTCCATATGCATTTAGTAAAAAGCGGTTATTTTAATATTACAAACAGACACTCTCAATTTTATTTATTTGTATATAATATAAGTAAATAATAAAAAATGAAAGAAAAAGACAGGAGCTCATTGGGCATCAAACAATTCGTCCGCCTCGCCGTCAATGGGATAAGTGCCCAAAAGGCTGGCAGCAAGCAATATTTTTTCTTGAATAAGATTTTTCTTTGAACATTTGAATATATTTCTGGCTTGTAATATGTAAGTACTAATACGCCTACGTTCGCCCTAACGTTCGTCCAGCGCCTTCATTTGTTCACTGTAATGAATTGTTATCTTTCATTCCACAATTGTTGGTCTTTCAAGACGCCTTGCAAGCTAATGTTTATAAACTCGAACACGATGGCTCTGCAATAGAACGCGAGACAGACTGGAGTTGTCAAGATGTGTTAGTTATTTAAAACCAGCAACCCGCCCCTTTTTACGATTTGACAAACATATAGATTACTTTACAGCCGAACACGTCGATCGATCAGGTTAAGCTACGCTTGCCGCGGTTGGTCTGTGATGGGTGACCATCTGTACATAGATACCGAGACCCCTCCGTGCCTCGGAAAGCACGTTAAACTCTTGGTCCCGGCTGGCATTCATGGATCTTTGACAGTCGTTACGGGTAGTCAGAAGCCCGAATGTCTGACATCCAGTCTTACCAAGGGGTATCGTATTACCCAGTAACTGGGTTGTGGCACAGATTACTGAATAGGTTGTGGTCTTGTGGAGGTCAGATGGGTAGTCGCTCCATATAAAATACTGGTACTCAGCAGGTATCTGGTTAAACTGGAAACCGACCAAATTTGAACCCATGAAATCCAATTTGTTTCCCGACATGTACGTGAACAAAGTCGCGGGCACACCTAGTCCGAAATAATATACCAAACTGCTCAAACCATAAAATAATATCAAGTATGTATCAGAGGGCTGGTTCGTTCTTTGGTCAAAGAATTAGTATTGCCATTCAACGTGGCAATGCTGCCAGTCTTCTGGGCACGTTTCCGGATGACAGCGATACGGATGAGTACTTCGACGCCTAAGTGTACTTTGTTTTTTTTATTTATTTGTATAGTAGGTTAATTAGTCTTTTATTTTAGTATCTAGTGTATATAGTTATATTGTAATTATAGTTAATAAAGTATGTATCAAGCATACAGTATCGCGAATACATAAGAAATCAATAATTCGCTTAACAAGTAAAAAAACTGGAACGCGTCGCCAACAGTTTAGGTTCGTAACCTAACCCAAAAACTTGTTTCTACTAAGTACCTACCTACTTGGCACATTGCTATGTCGAAATTGTTTAGCCTTAGTATTACAACCGCTTGAATTTATGGGGTAGGCTGTGTTGTAAGAGAAGTGGTGGCCCAGTGGGACTGGCCGCGACTTACCGAGTTGTAGGTCGTAGATTCGAGCCCTTGACTTCGATCTCGCCTGGTGGAAAGCGATGGATGAGGTCTATCATGAAACGAGCGTGCCCAGAAGATGCCGTCATGAAATAATCTAAATATTACTGTGTTATTAACAAGTTAAGCTATGCTGATAAAATTGCTTTATAACCAAATATTTTAAGCCTATAATGTTCCTACTGCTGGGACACAGGCCTCCTCTCTGTGAGAGGGAGTGGGCCGTAATCCACCACGCGGGCCCAGTACGGGTTGGTAGATGTATTTACATGTCTTCGAATTTTTGGTTCAAGGACTTGCTAGTTTCCTCGCGATGTTTTCCTTCACACGTTTGGAGTAGTGGAGATGAAATTTACACAAGTAAAGCGCCTGTCTGGGATCGAACCTACGGCCTACAACTCGTAAGTTGCAGTCGATACCACTGGGCCTCCACTGACCACTCACCATCAGACAATTTGCTCCATCATCTGCCTAGCCTTTTCCCAACTATGTTGGGGTCGGCTTCCAATCTAACCAGATGCAGCTGAATACCAGTATTTTACATGGAGCGACTGCCTATCTGACCTCCACAACCCAGTTACTGGGTAATACGATACCCCTTGGTAAGACTGGTTGTGAGATTTTCGGGCTTCTGACTACCCGTAACGACTGTCAAAGATCCACGAATGACAGCCGGGACCAACGGCTTAACGTCCTTTCCGAGGTCGGAAAGGTCTTGGTATGTAAAGATGGTCACCCATCCACGGACCAACCGCGGCAAGCGTAGCTTAACCTGATCGATCGACCCGTGCGGCTGATATTACTTAGCCACAAGCCCCAGACAATTTGCTCCATCTAATGATATTAAAACCCCCCATTAAAAGATCATTCTAATCTTGAACAGCTTTTGCTCGCGGCTTCGCTCGCGGATGTCAGAAAATATCCCCATTGTTTACATATTATAACCTGTTCATTTATTACGTAAGACAATTTTGACCACCCCCTCCCCCTAAGTAAAAAAAATGAGATTTGGATGAACCCCCTCCCCCCTTTCAATCTTACGTAAGATCAGTGTCTACCCGAAGTTGCAGAGCAAAAGTATCAAAAAACTTATAATTTTTACTTTCTTTAAGAACTATCTAGACCCCTTCGACTCCCACGTAAGAAAAAATAAGACTTGTTCCGACCCCCTCCCCCTCGAATCTTCTTACGTAATAAATTAACAGCCCCCCTAATTGGTTTACTTAGCGCACGCCAGTCGGTATGATTTTTTCCGATATCTTCAACAATCATCGTTATATTTCAGCCAATTTAAACAAAACCTTTAATGAATTATACATCTAAACCTTCCTCGTGAATCACTCCGTCCATTGGTGAAAACCACAGAACAGATAAAGAGGTTAGAAGGGCCTTGTGGGCGGGGCAGGCGCGCCGCACTTTTGAGCAGACACTCAAATGTCGACCGAAATTTGATTCACCCGCTCACAATCGCTTTCTTGTTGTGACAGCGTCCGAAGTTCCGCGGAAAAAAAACAATTATGCCGTCTTGCGCTATTATAACGTGTCGAAAAAGAAGCCAGGAGTGTAATGTAGCCCGAGGAGGGATTTCTTTTCACCGATAAGTCCAAAAACATTAAAATAAGAGTGATAATTGTAATTATTAAAAAAGTATTATGTAGTTTGTAGACAAAAACGATAAAATCGCATTTAGGTGCAAAATTATACATTGCTTGCAATACATGGGTACGATCTTGCACGACGTGAGCGATCGCGCAATGTATTGCGTTCCCTGCGAACGTCGCGTGCGTCGAGCCAAAGCTTGAATTCTGGGAAATCTATGCGTATCGATAGTGTTGTACCAAATTGTAAACAATGTCGATATTAAGTATGTGTGTACGAATGATTATTTTCAGTAATATTATAATTAAAATAACTTTGTTTATTAACATTAATTATTGTTTATTGTGGATTATTAATTTAGTACCTAACTTAATGGGATTTTCGTCTAAAATTTGAATTGAGGTTAGCAATTTATGATGCAAACATAAATTTTTTTTTTAGGTTTCCAACAGATCCAGCTACAAGAAAACTGTGGATTGAGGCAACTGGTAGAATTGAATTGATACCTACTAAATGTTAGCACAATTTACTTAATAAATACGTATTATTTCAGGGACAATGATAAAATAAGCGTTGAAATTGAGTTTAATTATTGTTCAATATTAAAATATTCCTTTATTTTTTACTTGTGTCATTTATTTGCTTACTTACTTACTTTAGCCCAAATTATTGTTCAATATTAAAATATTTAAATTTCGCGGCAGTATCGGATGCTCCCCCTTAATTTGACATTAATATTTATATTTATTTAGGAAGTCCACATTATTCGTACCGTACCCGCAACTTAAAAGATCGCAAAACTTTAATTAACAAAATAACAGTAATTTTATCGATATAATTGATCGACCTTTTGGTCGCCGTAACATACATGAGAAATAAATTGCTGTGTGCGTGTACGTCAAACGCAGTGTTTGCGTTAGTGTGACAACCAATAGCAAACACGCGATCTAAGTTCATGTGGTTTATTTGTGTGCGTAATGCGCGTACATATTGATCTCTTGCTTGTAGTGGAGTGAAAGAGTGGGAGACATGCGGCGACACGCGTTCTAATACAAATCGGGAACTATTTCCTTTCTAACCTCTTTTATCTGTTCTGTGGTGAAAACCGTATGAAAATCCGTTTGGCAGTTTTTGAGTTTATCGCGTTTAGACAGACAGACGCAGCGGGGGGGACTTTGTTTCAAAATATCTAAAGATATGAAGTACAGCTCCCGAAAACGTGCTCCAACCTTGCTTTGCAGGTTTAGTCTGCTGCACCAGTTTCAACTTAAAATCCTTTGTGTGAAAAACGGACAGTTGAGAAAACTGGATATACGACTACTTTAGTTACTACTAGCTTCTGCCCGATCCACCCCGTCGCATCGCATCGCCTGCCTGCGCTATTACTTCGTTTTCGTTTAGCGTTCTTTCTGACTTTTCCATTTGCGCGGCTTATGCCCGCGTTCCCTCAAACACTCCTTAACTAAGAGTCTCTTAACATAAGAGACTCCTTAAATCAGCCCCTTACCCATATGTTTTAGGACCATAAGTGTCCCTTAGGTGATGGTGAAAACGAAACTAACACTTAAAATTTCTTAAGGTCTCCCTAAATTTAAGGAACGATGGTGAAAACGGGCATTAGTGTCCTAGCGTGATGATAAATAGCCTAAGTACGAGTAGGTATAGCCTTCCTCGAGAATCGGGCTATTAAATTCAAAATAAAATTTTTCAAATCCTACAAGTAGTTCCAAAGATTAGCTAGCGCGTTTAAACCAACAAACAAACTCTTTAGCTTTATTATTAGCTAGCTTTTGCCCGCGACTTCGTTCGCGTGGAATAGTGACTTCCGGCAGATTTTTCGATCCCAACGCCATCTATCGAGCATAGTGACAACTCGGATTATTTATCTATACTCCGTTCGGGCATTTTCTTTGTACTAAAAGTTTTATTATATTGATATTATTTTTTTCATACCTTTTTACTATTTATTTACTTTTTTCCGATGAATTAAAACAATAACATGAACCGAACTCGTGTAACGATCGACACCATTGCGCGACCACCAACTCGACATATATAGTACTAATAGAATTATCTATACTCCGTTAGAGCATTTTCTTTGTACTAAAAGTTGTATTATATTATATTTTCATACCTTTTTACTATTTATTTACATTTTTCCGATGAATTTTCAGTACTGAATTGATGCCGACTCTTGACCAATAGATGGCGCTGTATGTCCGGAATAAATTTTATTTTTTATTTTATTTTTTGTAATAAAAACTATCCTATGTCCTTTCTCAAGTTCCAAACTATGTCTGTACCAAATTTCACACAAATCGGTTCAGTAGTTTAGGCGTGAAGCAAAGACAGACAGACAGACAGACAGACAGAAAGACAGACAGACAGAGTTACTTTCGCATTTATAATATTAGTTTGGATAAACTCTCGCCTTTGCCCCGGTATAATGTCAGTTATGTCATACTGGGGGTCACCACCAGTATAGAAGTATGAGTAACGGGGTGTAAAGTTCACTCATCCTTCATAGAAAAGGGAGGATCCTCCGACCAGATGGGTGTCGGTGGTGGGCTACTGCCCGACGCGACGATTGGTGGCGGGATGTTGTACGCTAGTTGCGCGGTAAACTTTGCTTGCGAGATGCAGGATTTTTGCGTGACGTCAGTGTGATGCGTAGTTCTCATGTGGCAATGTAGATGCCGCCACAGTGCACCCCACATTACGCTAGGTACCTATGTTGAAGTCCCATGGAACATGGGGAAATGAGGGTATACTATAGGTTCACTTCTCTGCCTAACCCTTCCGAGGATTAGAAGAGCGATGTTATGTTGCCATGTTGTTGTAACACGAGACGAGCCCATTGCCCTTATAATGGACTGGCCACGGGACATTCGCTGCAGCGAAAATCCGCGCGGTGTGAACGGCGAAGCGTCTTGCGACTAAAACAAATGTATAGAAATGTACAGACGCCAGCACATCAACCTACACCTAACTGTCAAATTTTCCCCAATCAACATTGAACCTTATGCTTTAGCGATAAAGTTGAAAATCTATTACAGAAATCTGACAGTTTGTAGTAGGTTGATGTGCTGGCGTCTGTACTAGCCAGTGGCCATGCGGCTATGCCACCGGCCACGCGTAGCGGCGACCAGCGAAGTTTGCCGAGCGACTGGCAGCGCGGCGGGCGATAGAAACAAAATAATGTATTCATCAGTACAGCGCATGCCGCGGACTCGCGCGGTAGACGCGGCGAATAGTGCAGGAAGCCAAACAAGTTTATTTGTATTCGCCGCGATATAATGAACGCCGAAACTTTTAGCCAGTGGCCGCGCAAACTGCGCCGCGTAGATTGTCGCCGCCAGACGCACCGCTGGCGCCGGTCGCGCCCTGTCCCGCGGACAGCGGGTTAGGTGTGCATACACACGAGGGCGCGGGTCAACGGCAAAGGCAACTGCAGCCATCGACAACGTGCCGCTTGTATAAAAGTGTCTAAACACACTATGCCGACGGTACGCGACCGAAGTTCGGCATGATTACGCCTGCAACGCTATTTGAATTACTGACGACACATTATGCCGAAATTACGTTACGTTATAGCGATTAAAATAGCATTGCAGGCGTAATCATGCCGAACTTCGGTCGCGTACCTTCGGCATTGTGTGTTTAGACACGTACGGTACTTAAACGCACGAGCGGCATGTTGTCGACGGCAGCCGCCGTCGCGTCGTCGGCGGCAGTTGTCTCTGCTGTTGAGGCGTGTCGTCCGTGTGTATTAGCACTAACTAGGCACAAGGCTAGACTTCGGGCAGCTACTGAGAAACTGAGAAATTACTAATGAAAAGGTTCAACAAGACTTCTGAGCCCAGACCCTCACACTTAGCGACCGCTAGACCCTACACCAGGGATGCCGAACGAACCAATGGCACGCGTGCCGCTGCGCCCGCGCCGGTGGCACGCGACATGATAATTTAGGCACTCCATCAATTTTTCGATATTGGATATCGTTGCCACGTAAATGCAAGCGATAATGTGAACCCTGGTATTAAATTATTTGGCATCTAGTTTGTATCAGCAGACGTCGCACTAATTTGTTCTTTCATTCAAATAAATATAAAATACAAATGTTAAGGTGACTGAATAATAGTTAAGATCTATTTCTGTTTGCAAATAAGGAGTATTATTCTGAAACTATTGCGTTATTTTTCCAGTAGTCAAGAAGTCATGACTATACATATCCCGATATTCCCCCGGGATCGAAACTTATGCGGGTAAAACCGCGGGGCTCAGCTAGTAATTATATACCTACATGGATCGTATGGTTTGAGACCAACAAGGAAGAATAACTAGATTTTAGAGAACAACAAAAAAGGCTATAGTCTGGTGGCCTCTTCGCTCGTAGTATATAATATCAGTAATTCTAAAATGCTAGGCTACATTTTTTTGCCGTCAGAAAATTGGGCTCGCTTGGGTCAACAGTCGAAAGAGTCTGCATTATAGTTACACTGGCTGACTAAATGCGATGGAAACTTCACCTCATTTACATTTTTTAAACTTATCATAACACCTGCGGGGTAATTGCGTAATTCACTAACAATGGCAATGCCTTTCATTTTGGCTATTCGACAAAATTCTAACAACAGACCAAGGAGACATCAGCAGTCAGATTCAAAGAATTCAAATCAAATCTGCACTTACAATAATCACACTAATATTATAAAGGCGAAAGTTTTTGAGTGTGTGTGTTTATATGTTTGTTACTTCTTCACGCTCAAATGGCTGAACCAATTATGATAAAATTTTGTATGGAGGTAGCTGACACCCTGGATTAACATATAGGCTACTGTTTATCCCGATATTCCCACGGGATCTACACTTATGCGGATGAAACCGCGGGGCGCAGCTAGTAATATTATAAATAGATAAAAGTTTGTTTGTGTGTATGACCTAAAGAGGTAATCTCTGGAACTACCAGTCGATTTGAAAAATTATTTTTGCGTAAATAGCCCAATTAGAGCAGTGGTGGCCAAGTGGTAGCGGCCGCGACTTACGAGTTGTAGGTCGTAGGTTCGAACCCAGACAGGCGCTTTACTTTGTGTAAATTATTTCATCACCACTGCTCTCAAAACGGTGAAGAAAAACATCGTGAGGACACCGGCATGTCCTAGAACCAAAAAATCGAAGACATGTGACATCGACCAACCCGCACTGGGCCCGCGTGGTGGATTACGGCCCACTCCCTCTCACCAAGGAGGTCTGTGTCCCAGCAGTGGGATCACTATAATCTGCATTCGCGATTTATTTGCCAAAAATGTAAATAAACATGAGTTTATGGAAAAATAACTAAGTCCTACACAATAAAGTTCAGTTTACGCTACAACTTCAAACATTTTTATAACTTTTCCAATTGTGCTGGTCACTCTGAAATCAACTTAAACATCATTAAAATAAAGTTGATATTGGTTTAACTTGAAATAATATTAATTTGAAACAGTTTCAATAGACTTTAGGTTGATTATGATATGATATGAGCCCAATTCTTGAGGAAGGCTTTTTACCTACGCTACAGACCTAAGGAACCGAGCATACGAAAAAAGTAGGAAAAAAAGGCTTTACGAAAATAAACTAACAGGGCACAGGTAAATATAGAATACATCTATATATATTTTTATGTTAAAATAAGAAATTTCTCGCGAACTCGCGGGCTAGCTAAAAAATAAATCCTCCGATCTACCTAATTGAAATCGCGAATCAAATCAATAAAATAAGAATAAAAAATCTAGTTTCTAACCGAAAAACCTGTTAAAATTAGAAATTCTATCATTTCTTTCTTCTTTTATGTAGCCGCCCACTGATTACTAAAATTGTTTATTTAATTCGTTTAAAAAAAGAATAATTGGCCAGCGGCTCAACATGCTTTCCGAGGCACGGAGAGGTCTCAATATGTAAAGATGGTCACCCATCCACGGACCGACCCGTGCGGCTGTTATTACTTAGCTACGGGCCTCTCCAGTCATCACCAGTCTCCAGTTTTGTGTAACTCTTTTTCTTTTTTTGTTAACCTATTGTCCCACTCCTGGTGGCCTACCATGATCTAACTAAAAACGATTCAAAAACAAGACATTTCAGTTTAGGTTCCTAAACTGCATCGCTTGAGCTGCTCTATGGACGTCATGGTACCAAACAAGTATGAATGAAACCAAAACTCGCGACTCAGTTTGGGACAAACGCTGTCAGCAGATGGCAGGGCCTACACTGAATCGTTAAACTGACGTCATGGTACGAATTAGAAGAACAGTTCAGTTTAGGTCCTAAAATGGATCGCGTTAAGAGCTTGTGGTAGGCCTCCTGGGCACACTAGCCGGGGGTTGCGGAAGGATCGTACGTTCCCGCGACCCCCGGCGTAGGTGTGAGATGGAACACCGGGGTGGTTTTTAGTCAGTAAGAGTCTGACAGACCCCGCCGCCCGCCCCAGGGCGGCGGACGGATGAGGATTTTCCACCCCGGAAACAAAAAAAAAAAGGCCTCCTGGGCAAAGGTTTCCCCCATATTTTTCCAATTTACTTTGTCCTGTGCCATCTCCGTCCAATCGGTTAGGAACGAGTCCAAATCGTCACACAGTGGCTACCTGAAGACGGGCGTCGTCATCGAGGCAGGCCTAACCGCACGGCCACGACTTTTGGCTTAGCACCAAGCGGCGCGGTGTCATTGTCAAATGCACTGCTAGCGTTGACGCTGCAAGCGGTGCGTCGTCGTGGCATGGTTCATACATTTTCGTATATTTGTTTTTACCACTCGCCGCCCTGCGCTAAGCTGCCGCTGATAGCGGCAAGGTCGTGGCCAGGCCGTAATAATCCCGTAAATAAGAGCGTAAATATCCGTTTCATTGTTAAGAGTTAAAGAATAACATGATTGCCACGTTAGGTGGCTCCTTATCATACTGCACGTTTAATAAGTCAAACTAATGAGGAAAAAGATCGAAATACTAGACTGGGCAGTTGATAAAGTTACTGCTACTGCGCAGTTCTAGCAGCACGTGCCAAATGGCGGCAACACAGCATGGTTAGCCTAGAACGTTCCCTCTGCTGGGACACAGGCCTCCTCTCTGTTAGAGGGAGTGGGCCGTATTACTCCACGCAGGCCCAGCGAGGGTTGGTAAATGTCTTTGAATATTTGGTTCTAAGTAGGACATGCCGGTTTCCTCACGATGTTTTCCTTCACCGTTTTGAGAGCAGTGGTGATGAAATTAAATACAAAGTATCTGTCTGGGTTCGAAGTGTACCGTAACAAATATTTCGGATTTACAGAATAATAGTAATTGAAAATAATCATCAATACAACTCTCCGTCTTATTGCAAAACTAAATGTAACTTTAGTTCTAGCCTAGACCTTTAGGTCAGTATTTGTATTTTGAACATTTATTCATTTTATATATACAATGACATGAATATTTACTTTGTAAAGTATTTTTATTTTATTTAATTATTGTGAATGTGAGGACTATGTGGGTCATTTCTTTTTTCTGTTTTCCTTCTTAGTTAGTTTTAATCATGATCTGGCAGTTTGAGTAATTTACGCGGCCTACCCAAATGTCCTTTCTTTGGTATTGTTCGTCGAATCGTTGAGCTCCTCAAGTTCTGAGTTGAGCTGCACGATTTTTGACAAATGCGTGCACTGACTGGACAGGTCCGCTCAATCTGTGTGGTTCTTTCCTCAAAAGACCATTTCAGACACCAATCTACATGGTCTTCACATGATCTGACCAAGATTTTGTCTGGACTTTAAAAGAGACTGTGACCTCTCAGTTTGTTTCGGCCTTTCTTCTCAGAGTAGTCAGATAGGAAACGCCGACCTCATCTAGCTTTAAAAAAATATGATTGACGTGTAAAAGTGTTTGTACAAACCTACTTACAGAAATAAAATCATTTATCATTTATGAACTTAGCGCCATCATCACGGTCAAACAAGAGAATCGCGTCGATAGTCCTCAGACACTGCGCTAAGTAAAGTAGCACGCGAAATTCAAATTTTCTTAATTTTTATGCAGTTTGCAGGTCAGTTGTAAGTTGATCAAAATATGTTTCGCGTCCGTAACAAATTATGCAAGTATAGTCATTAGAATCATCGTCATCTCTGTTAGTTAAAATTGACTACAAATGTCATGATTTTATGAAATAGTCATTCATTTTGGCAGATTTTATCTATGTTAATTTATTATTACATTTTTGAATAAATAATAATTTGAACTGTTTGAGGCTTTTCTTTAGATGAGAAGACCAATTCCCGTAATTAAAAACGTTCAAAATCTAGTCGCAATCTCATCTCAGCGACAATCAATGTCAAAAATGTAGGGAAATTGGAGGTATTTTTGACTGTGAACGCTCTTAAAATTACGAGAAATTACCCCTCTGCTTTCCGTATTTAAATCGATACGAGTACTACTAATCGTTCAGTATTGGTCGTGCTGGTAGCTAGCGCAGCACCTCAACGTTCGAAACCCGTTTCGGTCGGTTTTTTTTTGTCCCCTCGACCCTTGTTGTTATAAATTCTCTAGAACTAAGTAGGAATAAATAGGTACCGTTCGTAAAGGCTCCCACAGACAGACGCGTTGCGACGGTGCGACACGATTCTGGTAGAACAATTTTCCCATTAAGTTTTCATAGAAATTGTTTTACTAGAGACGCGTCGCGCCTGTCCACGGGAACCATTATTGGTC
Source organism: Hydraecia micacea (assembly GCA_914767645.1). Classification (NCBI taxonomy): domain Eukaryota; kingdom Metazoa; phylum Arthropoda; class Insecta; order Lepidoptera; family Noctuidae; genus Hydraecia; species Hydraecia micacea. The sequence goes on from OU611803.1 coordinate 2,665,194, forward strand.
AGTCTTAAGCTCTTTTGAACTCTATGAGTAGTTGAGGTTAACTCCCTAATTGCGTAACACATTATCAATCAGAATCTGGATCATTTTGAAGGATATTGCTAATCCATTGCTTCATATGTTCGAAACATTGGTCTGATCAACAATGTAAATAACGCAATGAATGTTTTTGAACTGTCAAATTGAAATCCTGTTAGCTGCTAATGCTGCTATGTAAATACCCCGCTGTTCTTGCCGTGGTATGTTGGCCGATCAGCAACTTCGCTGATGAGTAGGTAGTGGTGGCCAAGAAGAAACGGCCGCGCATCTCCTATGGGTTGTAGCGCGATGTTTAAATAGCCTATAACCTTCCTCAAGAATTGGGCTATCAAATCATCACCACCATTTCAGCCGAAATGACGTCCACTGCTGGACATAGGCCTCCCCCAAGCGCCTCCACTTCGACCGGTTCTGTGCTTCTCGCATCCAACGGGTTCCTGCGGCCTTCACAAGGTCGTCGGTCCACCGTGTGGGAGGCCTTCCAACGCTATGGAGAGGGCTATGCTTGGAGTTTCCCTGCGTGATCGGATTGAGGAGATCCGCAGGAGAACCAAGGTAACTGACATAGCCCGAAGCGTAACTGACATAGCCCGAAGTCAAACTTAATTGCCAAACTTAAGTAAATGATAAATGATTTATTTCTGTAAGTAGGTTTGTACAAACCATAGAAATGTAAAAAACAGGAGAAGTGGCAAGGGGGCGTGTCTGTGTCCACGCGCCATGAGCAAATTAAGCCTGTACTCGGCAAATGGCCGTCTCCGCGAACTAGTGCGATTTCGACCGTGATCGTGGTAAAATATAAAAATGCCGAATTGTTCAGTGGTTTCCTGCAAAAACCGAAGTCAAAATAAAAACTTCGTATCTCACGGAATCACTTACCATATGTAAGTAAAAGTATTTTCCTGTATTTGTCATAAAAATCATAAAAAACAACAAATCGTAAAATATTCCTTGCTTTTACTACGTTATTTTTGTTTTCAAATATCGCAGCGGCTGTACTATTTTTGCAGCAAATACATTGCTCCTTAACCACTACCTTAAGGATTTCGCTAAGCGACTCGACAAGCAATGTAAAAATAACAAAACGATAATTTATTTATGCGGAGCGTCGCATGGTACGGCCGCTGTGTCTTGCGGCGAGATAGTGATGTAATTGGTAATGTCCACTAACGTAGGCTATCGACAACAATGTCGATTGCCCAACGAATATATTGCTATTATAGTTAATTTTTCAATTTGTCAACCGTTTTAACCCGGTTTATAGAAGACCTGACAAGATGACGTTTAAATCCGGATGGTAGACCCTTGAGAAGATGTAAAATAATATTAACTTTTTTATTTACTTCAATTTTTTTTTTTAGCTACATTTTATTGATTTATAATATAATATGCTCTGGACATATCGTTTTTTATTTATTTTATTTTCATGACCGTACATTATTTTTAGTACAATAATGAATGGAAGAATCGATAATTTTCCGATTTAGTCAATCACTAGCGTATATGTAAAATAAATTGCTTTTGCACAGCACAACGATAGCGACAGATGTTCTTGTGTGAGTAAGTTGTACGGTGCTTGGTAAATGCACGCTGTGAATGACGAGTTAAGGTTTATAATTGATTGTGTAGTACGTTCTGATTTATGAATTGCAAGTGTGTGCGCGACTTTGTATCTATTGCTTTTACTGAACTACATGTGTAGTAGTGGCGCGGTGGTGGGGCCAACCTAGCGACATCGGGTTCTGATACATTTTCAACTACCGGGCATATCTCCTTCTTTCATATATCTATGGTACAAACACTTTTACACGTCAATCATATTTTTTTTAAGCTAGATGAGGTCGGCGTTTCCTATCTGACTACTCTGAGAAGAAAGGCCGAAACAATCTCAGAGGTCACAGTCTCTTTTAAATTCCAGACAAAATCTTGGTCAGATCATGTGAAGACCATGTAGATTGGTGTCTGAAATGGTCTTTTGAGGAAAGAACCACACAGATTGAGCGGTCCTTTCCAGTCAGTGCACGCTTTGTCAAAAATCGTGCAGCTCCACTCAGAACTTGAGGCAGAGGGCAGGACACATTGTTCGCAGAACAGATGGCCGGTGGGGCCGCAAGGTTCTGGAGTGGCGACTGCGTACCGGAAGACGTAGCGTTGGAAGGGCTATATACAAAATAAAAAATCAAATTCGAGTGATAGTTCCAGACATTAGCTCGTTCAAACAAATAAACCCTTTAGCTATATAAAACGGGCGTTTTGGGAGACTGTTTTATGCTGTTTCGACTTTAAAAAAGTGCTCATCTCCAGACTAGTTTCAATAAATGACTTTAGATTGATTTTGACTTTAAATGCCAAAAATAACTTGCACAATTGTACAGACACCAGCACATCAAGCTACTACAATCTGTCAAATTTCTTCAATACATTTTCAACTTTATCGCTACAACATAAAGTTCAAGGTTGTTTGGGAAAATTTGACAGTTTCGGGTAGCTTGATGTGCTGGCGTCTGTACAAAAACCGGCCAAGTGCGAGTCGGACTCGCACACGAAGCGTTCCGTACCACCGCACCTACAATTGTACGGTATTACGGAACCCTTCGTGTACGAGTTAACACTACATACAAATAACGGCAAAAAATCACGTTTGTTGTATGGGAGCCCCCCTTAAATATTTACTTTATTCTGTTTTTAGTATTTGTTGTTACAGCGGCAACAGAAATACATCATCTGTGAAAATTTCAACTGTTTACCTATCACGGTTCATGAGATACAGCCCGGTGACAGACAGACGGACAGTGGAGTCTTAGTAAATAGGGTCCCGTTTTTACCCTTTGGGTACGGAACCCTAAAAACCAAATGTGTGTTTAAAAACAAATACGTTAACCGCTGTTTTGTCGTTCCAAATTATAAATAATTAAATCTGTTTTCACGGGACAAAAGTTTTATCAATGCTGCAGGTAGTGAGTGAGTCACCGACCTTCGAAATGATACATTATTTTTTATTGTTTTAAGTTGTGCTGACCAAGAGGCAATTCTCGTAATTTTATGAACGTTCACAGTCTGCGGGGTAATTGTGTCAACACGTTGTCAGTAGCAATTGCTTTAAGTTTGACAGTTCAACAACATTTATTTCGTCATTTTACGTTCTTGAGCAGATAAATTTTTCAAACATATGAAGCAACTAGCAGCGCCCCGCGGTTTCACCCGCGTAAGTGTCGACCCCGTGGGAATATCGGGATAGAAACTATCCTATCTCCTTTCCCGGGGCTCAAACTATCTCTATACCAAAAATCATCTAAATCGGTTTAGCGGTTTAAGCGTGAAGAGGTAACAGACAGACACACTTTTGCATTTATAATATTAGTATGGGTGGATATAGGCCGACAGTTGTCTGAGGTAGCTGCGCGGTGCGGGAGGGGTAATAGTTGTCACAAGTTGACGAATCACTGAGCTCTCGCATCACGTCACCACACCCCTCCCGCACCGCGCTGCTACCTCAGGCAACGTCTCAGTTAAACGGTCGACCTAGTAGTATTCTTCAAAATGATTCAGATTGAAATTGATAGTCTGATCTTAAGGTACAAGTTCATAGCCGACTGCAGACGACAGCAGCAAGCGACATGTCGCCGCGACACTACTGGTTTCTATGTATTTTTATGAAATACCTTCCGTAGCTAGCGACACGTCGGTCGTCTGCCACGTATTTCATAGAAACCAGTACTTAGTGTCGCATAGTGGGTCGAAACTGCTATACAGAGGGACAGAGATTTTTTTTACAAATTCCATTTAGAAAAAATACCTATCGAAAGATCTGACATTCTGATGAATAATTGTTATGAAAAGTTTTTCTCTAATACTGATAGTTCGTCCGGAAAAAAAATATTTTTAATTTTTGTTGTATGGTATGAAACAGAATCTGCTAAAATGTGGCTAAATCTTGACCGATCTTGCTTTAAAACTACTTTATTCTTATTCTTTGGCTTGTTGGCTATAATTATACGCTATCATAGTTGCCTGTTCAAGTTATGAGGTTCAGTAAAATTTAAAAAAAAGTTAGTAAAAGTTACTTTTTATTAATAATTATCATAGATAATATTAATGTGTTACATTAAAATATTTATAGAAAAGAAATATTAATCATTTCAAAACATATTTATCGAAAAAAGTATTTATTATTTGCTTTTTTATTTTTTTTTCTACTTCTAATTACAAAAAAAAAAAAAAAATGAAACTAGATACGTAAAGCCGTGCGCGAGTCCGACTCGCACTTGACAGGTTTTTTTTTTTTTCAATCAAAAACCCGCCATATAATAATGGGTGTTAGTCAATTTGTCGAACAACAGCACCACCTGCACGTCTGTTGAAAGTTCACGCCCTAAATTTAGCACGCGATAAGTTGGCACGCGAGTGATCCTCGATGCAATCACCTCGATCGTTCTGCGCTCCTGGTATTTTAATTGGTCTCTCCTGGTTGCGGAAGACGGCAACCTGGCAACTGATTGTTGCTAATCTATTCTAATATCTACAGGGTCAAATTAAGGGGTCCGTGGCTAAATAATAACAGCCGCACAGGTCGATCGATCAGGTTAAGCTACGCTTGCCGCGGTTGGTCTGTGGATGGGTGACCATCTTTACATGCTGAGGCCTCTTCGTGCCACGGAAAGCACGTTAAGCCGTTGGTCCTGGCTGTCATTCGTGGATCTTTGACAGTCGTTACGGGTAGTCAGAAGCCCGAAAGTCTGACAACCAGTCTTACCAAGGGGTATCGTATTACCCAGTACCTGGGTTGTGGAGGTGAGATAGGCAGTCGCTCCATGTAATATACTGGTATTCAGCTGCATCCGGTTAGACTGGAAGCCGACCCCAACATAGTTGGGAAAAGGCTAGGCAGATGATGATCTACAGGGTCAAATTAAATTAGCAAGCGAAACTCCGCAGACGTGATGGATGTCGATATCTAAAGTTAGCCTTTCGTCATCATTCTCCTGCCCTTTTTTTTGGATGGGAAATCATCTAATGACTCCTCCCGCTCTGGGTGGAGCGGAAGGGAGTGTCAGACTCTTACTGACAAAACCCACCCGTGTTCCTTCCTTAGCCCTTTATGTTCCGGGGCAGTGGTAACCCTTTCGGACAACTACCCCGGCAGGCTTCGGCGCTAGCGGGCCCCTTCCTTTATGCTGACATCTCTTTGAGGCGCGCGTGGAACACATACGCGCCGTCCGGCACGGGCCTGGTACTGATCGGACGGTGAGCTACCCATTACTCTCCGTCCGCAGGCCCGCGCCTACGGTGGCCGGGAGTCGTCACGCGGCTCCCGACGGCGACGCCCGGAGCGTCTCCCGCGGCGGCTGGAACTTGACGCTCTGTCCCTCAACCATCCCGCCACCTCCTTCGCTAGCATGACTGCTTCGCAGAAGGAGGTGACTGCCTCCCTCTCGCTCCGGACCTAATTCGGCTCTAATTGCTGCATTTCCTGGAATGGTGTGCGAATATAGTATTTCAAAATGGAACAATGTATACAGGGTTAAACTAAATTAGCTAGCGAAACTCCGCAGACGTGATGGATATCGATATCTAAAGTTAGCCTTTCGTCATCATTCTCCTGTCCTTATCCCAATTTATTTGTGGTTGGCGCAACATGTCTTTTTCTTCCATACTTCTCTATTAGTCATCATCTCGGTTTTTCGAATAAGAATTTGATTGCATCCGACCTTGAAGACCAAAATGGCTTCTGTCCCCGCAAGGGCGTCATAGTACCAGGATAGCAGAAACCCAAGGAGCCATAGATCGAAAGATAAACGGCAACAAACAAGTAGCGACAGGTTGCTAGTTCATGGAAACCTGTTCTCTCACAACACGGAAAGATAAGACCCTCTGCCTTGTATCTTGTACCTTGTACAGACGCCAGCACATCAAGCTACTACAATCTGTCAAATTTCTTTAATAGATTTTGAACTTTATCGCTAAAGCATAAGGTTCAATGTTGATTGGGAAAATTTTACAGTTTCGGGTAGCTAGATCTGTACGTAAAACGCTTCGTATTATGGATTGCTTCGGCTTAATAAATCGTATACGAGACTATAACACAGCGTCGCATCGCATCGCCGACTTACCAACCCGCGCTATTACTTAGTTTTCGCTTCGCGTTCTTTCTTTTTTTAGGGTTCCGTACCCAAAGGGTAAAAACGGGACCCTATTACTAAGACTTCGCTGTCTGTCCGTCCGTCTGTCTGTCACCAGGCTGTATCTCAAGAACCGCGACAGCTAGACAGTTGCAATTTTCACAAATTATGTATTTCTGTTGCCGCTATAACAACAAATACTAAAAACAAAATAAAATAAATATTTCAGGGGGGCTCCCATACAAGAGACGTGACTTTTTTTGCCGTTTTTTTTCCTTGTGATACGGAACCCTTCGTTTGCCAGTCCGACTCGCACTTGGCCGGATTTTTTTTCTTTTTGCTCGGTTCCTAAGGGTCTTAGCGTGATGTTAAAGCTTTTACCTTCATCATTCTTGGCTTTTCCTGGGCTATCGAATGCAAAAAGAATTTTTCGTTTGGTATTTCCAGAGATTAGCCCCAGCGCATTCAAACAAACAAACTCTTTAGCTTATTAGTATAGATTTATGGTTTGTAAAGGTCGCTTTAGCTTGTAACTAAAGTCCGGTTGCGCTAAATTTGCCAAAGATGTAAACAACAATGGCCGCTCGAAATTTAATAAAATCGATACAAGAAAATTTATTAACCGGCTTTAAAAAGGAGGTACTTACTGTATTCGACACGTATGTATGTATGTTTGTATGTCCGCGATTTTCTCAAAAACGAATGTACCAATTTTGATAATTCTTTAACTAATGTGATCTACATACTTTCAGAAAGGTTTTAGTATATAAAACATTATATAATTATTCTTATGTACGATGTTATATATGCATAAATGTACTGCATCTCCGGCATTTCTATGCGAATTTTGATGATTCTTCTAGTCGGTGTCTTCAATTCTTCAATGCACTAGTGTTAATTGAATTTGTGTGCAGTAGGTACAACAAAAAAGTGAAAAATAACAACTTTTTTACAAAAAAATAACCGACTTAAAAAAACTACAATGATAAATAACTTTAATTTCGGAAGTCGGTGTCAAAAAACGAAAATGTGGAACCAACGACACCGACATCCGAAATTAAAGTTACCTGTTTATCTCTTTGTAATTTTTTTTTTGAAGTCGGTTGTTTTTTTTTTGTAAAAAAGTTTTTCTTAAGTAAGGTTTGTTTTCGTCTGAAGAAAACACATATTCTTGTATCGATTTTATTCAATTTCGAGCGGCCATTGTTGTTTACATCTTTGGCAAATTTAGCGCGGCCGGACCTTAAATGAACGTAATCTTCTAACTACTACGATGCGCAAGAGTCTACGCAAAACAAGATAGAAGCGGATTTAGTTGTCTTTGGGTTTTAGGGATTTTGTGATTTAGGGTCTCAGATCTCGGTGGTAATGTCAATTGCTTGTCTTCATAATCTAAATCGAAATACGGCTTGCTACTGGCGAAAGCAGCGGTGGCCCAGGGGTATGTGGCCGCGACATCCAATTGTAGGTCGTGAGTTCGTACCATGATTTATCAGTATTGGCACTTTTTTCAATATCTTTTAAGGCTCAAAAAAAAATATTTCTAACATTAGAACCTTACTGTAAACACTCAAATTGTCATAACTTTTAAGGAGATCAAGTTAGGGCTCTCGCACAAACATATTTTTTACTACAAATAACCCCAACTATCGCCCTGTTTTGTTTGATCCACGATTTTTTGCCCAGCCTGTATATAGAGCAGTGGTGGCCAAGTGGTAACGGCCGCGACTTACGAGTTGTAGGTCGTAGGTTCGAATCCAGACAGGCGCTTTACTTTGTGTAAATTATTTCATCACCACTGCTCTCAAAACGGTGAAGGAAAACATTGTGTGGAAACCGGCATGTCCTAGAACCAAAAATTCGAAGACATTTGTGACAACCAGCAACCCGCTCTGGGCCCGCGGATTACAGACCACTCCATCTCACCGAGAGGAGGCCTGTGTCCCAGCAGTGGGAGGGAACGTTATGGACTGATTATGCTGCTGCTATACTCTATCTACTTACTCTGCCTGCTCTCTCGTGGTATACAAGCGTGATGTTATGCTAAATTCGCTGTGAATTTATAATGTCTAGTGCGCGCAAACGCAGGAAGTGCGTTCGACGTTACGCTTTTCAATTTCAGAACGCAATTCCTTTACAAAGTAACTGCTTGCGTATAAAAAATGTTTCGCCCTAGATCTACCGGCAACTTCGTCCGTGTTTCTTGTAAATGTAACCCCGACACACCCCGTCGCATTGTATCGCCTGCTCGCGCTGCTACTTCGTTGTCGCTAGCGTTCTTTCTTACTTTTTAGGGTTCCATACCTCAATAGGATAAAACGGAACCCTTATAGGATCACTTTGTTGTCTGCCTGTCTGTTTGTCAAGTCCCTTTATCTTGGGAACGCGTGGAGGTATCGAGAAGAAATTAAAACCATATACTCAGATCTACAGTCTCTTGAAGCTGTAAAAAAATCAGACTTCTATGTTCTTATTTTTGTTTGGCACTTAAAAGAGTGCCAATATGCAATGGAGCGCAGTATTCTAGGCGTTAAATTGACAGACCTATTCACAACACCACACTGCGCTCCAAAACAGATTACTGATGTTGCTCAAAAATCCGCTAAACTGGAGTGGGACTGGGCTGGCGACGTCTGCGGTATGCCCAATGAGCTGTGGGCCAAAATAACCACCACGTGGAACCCTGACACAGCTAGAAGGCGTCGCGTCAGACCCTGCAGAAGATGTCGGGACGAGCTGGACAAAACAAACGACCAGTGATCCTCTTTAGCCCTGGATCGAAAGAGCTGGAAGTCATGGGGAGAGGCCTTTACCCAGCTCTGGGATGATGCAGGCTAACAGTAACCTAAGAGTGTTAGCGTGCTGTTAAATAACCTATAGCGGATAGCCCGTATCTTTGCCCGTAAATACGGGCTTCGTGGTTAGGGAGTAGACTCACTGCGCTTCTCACATTCAGCGGATTCCCGTACCCTTCACTAGAGGGACAATTCCCAACGTAGGTCACCGTAAAACGCTCAGTTTTATGTCGCACAGTTACGTGTATTTCTACAGACTCCAGCACATCAAGCTACCCGAAACTGTCAAATTTTCCCAATCAACTTTGAACCTTATGCTTCGGCGATAAAGTTGAAAATCTATTAAAGAGATTTGTCAGATTGTAGTAGCTTGATGTGCTGGCGTCCTGTACATATAAAAAAATGTAGTGTATTGTCAAATGTTCAAAAAAGACTTGTTCTAAAATAATTCATAAAAAAAATAGTATGATAAAACAATCGTAAAAAAAATCCAAAAATTAGTTTCGTCGCAAATTTCTCAAAATTTTGTAATGATAATAAAGGCAATTCAATCGACTAAAGAAATACCTAAAACATATACCACAGCCGTGCATTTATAGTATAGTTGAGAGAATTTACAGCATCTACTCGAAAAATCCTAAAAAGGAGGGAATCGAAGATCGAAATCATACAAGTCTGCCACGAAATCAATGCCACATTATTTCGCACACAAAAAAAAAACAAATAATACAATTTAATAGACCGTACACTTTCTATATTTAGCAATAATATACAATTTACTGAGCGTATGACGTAAGCTGCGCGTACGCCGCTGCACCAAAGTTGTGTAACAACTGTATAGAAATAGTTCAATAAACTCTACACAACACGAGGCGTCGATTGTAACGCTGATTCGCTGTCAGTGATGCTCGAATTTCGAATTTTGAAACGACGATTACCAATTTCTCGGAAAACACGTTAAGCCCGGCTGTCATGATTCGTGGATCTTTGGCAGTCGTTACGAGTCTTCAGAAGCTCGAAAGTCTGACAACCAGTCTTACCAAGGGGTATCGTATTACCCAGTAACTGGGTTGTGGAAGTCAGATAGGCAGTCGCTCCAGGTGAAATACTGGTATTCAGCTGCATCCGATTAGACTGGAAGTCGATCCCAACATGGTTGGGAAACGGCTCGGCAGATGATGATGAATAATGATGATTACCGTCTTCAAAAAAGGGATTCTTTTGTTTATCGTTCCTTCGTATTGTATCCAAAATTCGTATTTGGAAAATCCCGACCGTGAATATGGCACATCATAAAAACAGTTCGGCTTTGTAGAACGTTGTCTTTGTCAATCACTCTGCCTAGCCTTTTCCCAACTATGTTGGGGTCGGCTTCCAGTCTAAGGATATTGCTAATCCATTGCTTCATATGCTCAAAAAATGTGTCTGCTCAACAATGTAAATAGCTCAATGTATGCTGTTGAACTGTCAAAATGAAACCCATTGCTACTGATAGTGTGCTACTCAATTACCCCGCAACTCAGTGTCAGGTTTTATATTAAATTAAAATATGATTCGCAACCGTAACGAGTATGACCATAGATATAGAGTATAATAATATGACTAGAGAATTAGAATCAGAATCAGAAATACAACTCTCTAATTTTGCGGGCGCGGGCAACCCGGGGGGATTTCGCCTTTAGAGTTTTTTGGGGAGGAACGCGTTCATGGAGTTACAACCTTCATCCATGCTGCCGCGCCGGTGAACTTCAGATTTCCTATAACCTGTTAGGGTCAGTTCACACCGCGACGCGACGGGGCGTGCAGTTTTCAAGATAGCAATACAATTATAGACCTTATCTACTACACAATTCAATGAGGTGGGCGTAGTAGACATCACCTCACTGAATTGTGTACCTTTTTGTGTATTAGATAAGGCCTATAATTGTATTGCTATCTTGAAAACTGCGCGCCGCGCCCGTCGCGGTGTGAACTGACCCTTATGAATTGTCATACTCAAAGGGTTGGCAGCTAAATTGAAGATTGCAAGAGACTACTGCTGCCTATTCGCAATTGCTTTCATTCTGACGATACAACGAAGTCTATTGCTTTATCCTAACTAATATTATAAATGCGAAAGTAACTCTGTCTGTCTGTCTGTCTGTCTTTTCTTCACGCCTAAACTACTGAACCGATTTGTGTGAAATTTGGTACAGGGTAAGTGTGAACCTCAACAAAGGACATAGGCTACTTTTTATTCGACTTCGACTTCGTCTGCGTCCGCGATAACCGACATATACGCGGACGAAGTCGCGGGCAAAAGCTAGTTTGTTTATAAAATTCGTCTGCTCGACAGAACGAAACTTACATTGTTGAATTGTCAAAATGGAAGACGGTGTTTTACTCAATAAGGCCCAGTTTCCACTAAATGGAGAGTATTCTGTCTGTTATAAAGCTACTGGGGTACCAGTTACTAGTAAGTGAAAAGATGTACGAATGTCGAGACATCGCTCCTCTCTGCCTTGGTGGAAATCGGTGCAGGAACTTCCTCTAGTTATAGAATAGGTGTTGTATGAAACTCTTAGGTAACCATGTCGTCCTGGTACCCAGATGTCGGTGGGGCTGCAGAGGCGCGTGCCGGCGCTGGACGAGACCGGCGGCGGCGTGCCGGCGGCGTGGAAGAGCGGCAACGCCGAGCCGCCGTTCGCGTCGTTCGCGCCGCCCGCCGGATCCCCGGCCGGGCCGGCGTTCGCCGCGTCCCCAGCCCCGTCGACCCCCGGCCCTGGCTTCGCGGGCCCGCCGTATGCGGCGCCGGGCCCGTTCGGCTCGCCGTCGGCGCGGCCGGGCTCCGGCGGCGGGTTTCCACCGGGCCCGCCGCAGCAGCCACACTTCCCTGGGCCGGGCTTCGCGCCGCCGGGCTCCCCCTTCCACCCGCACCCTCCACATCCGCCTATGCCGCCTCACCCGCATATGATGGCGCCCTTGCCGCCGCCTGTTGACAGGTCAGTTTCTGTTTTTCCTTCTTAGACCTAAGATTCGTAGACACAGAACGCAGAATCGCCGCGTCTAGAGACGGCAGTACTAATAAAATTCGTGACTAACTTCAGTCACGGACCGCACGCCATCAAAGTCATCAGTTTGACAGTTTGTGAACGTCATTAGTGTCGTAGTGCGAGTAGACCTAGACGGTGGCGCGCTTGGTTTGTATGGTCAGTGTTGACGATGCCGTCTCTAGACGTTGTTTTGGTGAGTCATCTCGTAGACCTCGGTGACGCAAGTCATACGCGTCAGAAATGCACTCCATTGTACGGAGTCTCATAGCAACGCCCGCGGTCGTCACATAGACGCACGCGTGCCTCTGCAGCATTTACGTAGCCACGACTTGCGTCACCGGGAGTGAACCGCCTTAAGGCTGCCGCAGACAGGGGCGACGTGACGGTGCGACGCGATTCTGCTAAAACATGTTCCATGAAGTTTTCAAAGACAATGTTTTACTAGAGTCGCGACGCGGGCTCGTCTCTCTGCGGGAGCCTTTGTAGGTACCACATATTCAGTCAACAAAACCACTGATTGAAAAGGGATTCTTTTCCCAAAATGATGAACCACCTAGTCTATTCCAAGTCCGTGTTTCCAGTTCCAATTGATGTTGTTACCACTTAAATGAATATCTACTTTATGTTAGTGTAAATTAAGTTGATTTTTTAAATGACTAACACCCGTATTCACAAACAATACTTATCTAAGTAGTCAATGGCATTTCTCAATGCATTCCATAAATATGACAAGCCTTCAAATGCGTGCGCAATGTAACACACACAAAAAATTGTGCTTATTGGTGCTTGGAACGGTACAGACGCCCAGCACATCAAGCTACTACAATCTGTCAAAATTCTTTAATAGATTTTCAACTTTATCGCTAAAGCATAAGGTTCAAAGTTGATTGGAAAAATTTGACAGTTTCGGGTAGCTTGATGTGCTGGCGTCTGTACAAGGGGTTTCGTGTCGTAGGGCTATTTAAAGTTGTGTCAAAAACTTTTCGTAAAAAAAAACGTCAGTAAAAGTTGGAATTTTGACCTTCAATATCTTCGTAAACAGAAGGTTCCCAGGTATGGTCCAGTACAAACAAATGATCACAATGACGGGGAGTACAAATGGCTCTCAGCTTCGTTAAGTGTCTTTTTACACCCGTTATGTATTGTATGTATTTGTATAGATATGAATAGATAAAGAAAGAAAGAAAGAAAAATGCGTTTTTTAATTTTTTTTTTATTGCTGAATGGTCCCGCTCTTGACCTCGATCACGCCTGATGGAAAACGATGGACGAGGTCTATGATGGAACGAGCGTGCCCAGAAGATACTTAAGGCACTGGAACTCCCACGCATCGACGAAACATAGCAGGTTGCTTGACGCCAGACTCCGGTGGGAGGGCGGTCGCAAACCAGGCGGGGGTTAGCCCTACCACCGCAATTGGCATTACAGCATTACAGCAAAATAAATACACTTTAAAACTATAAAAACAGAAAACATAGATTATAATGCCAAAAAGGGCCTCATCAGCTCAGTATGATGTCAGACATAGATATATGATGTCAGATGACAATATAGGGTACCTGACGCTGATTTTCATCTGCAACCGACTGCTGATAGATGAAACTGCCATACGTGATACGACATACAAGTTATAGTCTGTCTGTACTAACCTAAGCTGTCTAAAAGGCGAGCATTTCTTTAATAATTAATTGAAGAACATAAATCGATTGTGAAAACAACGTTTAGAAAGTTTCGTTTTGCACAGTCTGAATGGTGTTTTGTCGAAAGAGGTGTGGTCTTAACATAATCAGCCTATAATGTTCCCATTGCTGGGACACAGGCCTTCTCTCTGTGAGAGAGGGAATGGGCTGTAATCTACGACGCGGGCCCAGTGCGGGTTGGTAGATGTCACCATGTCTTCGAATTTTTGGTTCTAGGACATGGCGGTTTCCTCACAATGTTTCCCTTTGAGAGCAGTGGTGATGAAATAATTTACACTAAGTAAAGCGCCTGTTAAGGTTCGAACCTAAGTTCTACAACTCGTTAGTCGCAGCTGTCACCACTGGGCCACCACTGCAGCTATTAGATAGCTGGTGGATAGTGGGATTCTTGATTATATAATGTCTGTCGTACGGGTTGATCACAGATCAACACGTTCAGTGCTGGTGGTATTCGGCCAACTTTCTCCTAAAGAGAGGAGGCCTCTTTCCCAGCAGTAGGAACATTATAGGCTGATTATGCTTATGCCCAATATTAAAGTAAATGCCTACTATTAAAGTTAAACGCAGATTTTTCTCAAACAATAGGCTACGGTCCATAAAGTCTGGTGGCCGTCTATACTCGTTATCAATCTCTTATCGGTAGCTCAAAGTTCATTATGTTTTCTTTAGGGCGCGTCTTGAGTGATGAGCTTACGCGGGCGATGAGGCGAGCGCGTTTGTAACTTAGATTTATGTAACTTTAATTTTATGTGTTTTCCCTTCTACTCTTACACATGTTGTCTTCATCTATTTTTATGATTTTTTATCGCAGGGATGCTAGAAGAGATTTCTTTAGAAATGAACATCACCTTTATACGTATTTTTCTGTTCCTTTCTTCTTATATTGTGTGTACAGTCAAAAAAAGGGATAAGTGGATGTTCTCGAATAAAATTTATTTTAGTGATAGAAAACAATCGGCTCATTTATCAAATTCAGTTGACAACATCCATCGGTTTCTTACTTCAACTATATCCGACGATACTGCATACTTATCTCTTTTGTTGACTATAAATAAATGGTTAAAAATTAATAACGCTTTCACTGATAAAAAGTTACCAGCCCTAACTCTAGAAGGCCTAATTCTACAAAAATTACATCTCGACGAAAATGTATGGTTAACTACCTATCTTTCAATGTACCAAATCGCGCCCGCTACCGCTTAAGCGCACCGCGCATTAACTCTGACCGAGGTCTTAGTTCTGATCATTGGCGGGAGATAATATTTCTGCGTACAACTTGAGGTAAAACCTCTGCCTGACAGAAAGAGTGTGGCAAAAAAAAAAAAAACAACGATAGCGATTTACCAAAACAATTGAGAATAGTAAACCAGCGGGGTAATTGCGTAACACACTATCAGTAGCAATGGCTTTCATTTTGACAGCTCAACAATTTAGCTGTGATAGTTTTCCTTTTGATTTCGTTATACAGGCTGGGCAAAAAATCGTGGATCAAACGAAACAGGGCGATAGTTGAGGTTATTTACAGCAAAAAAAAAAAACAAAGTATCATCACTACAACAGTGCTTTTATGACAGTGGGTACCATGATTTATCAGTATTGGCACTTTTTTCAATATCTTTTAAGGCTCACGAAAAATTATTTGTAACTTTAGAACCGTACTGTAAACACTCAAATTATCATAACTTTTAAGGACATCAAGTTAGGGCTCTCGCACAAACATATTTTTTACTACAAATAACCCCAACTATCGCCCTGTTTCGCTTGATCCACGATTTTTTGCCCACTCTGTATACTATACAACTGCCTTGATTTTTTCTCGTATCCAAAAGCAACCATTTAGCTGGCAGGGGGGGGGGGGACTTGACTCTAAGGCCGGCTCCACACGTTGGCCCCAATATTGGCCCCAACGTTATTCGTCCAACGTGTGGATCTAGAAAATGGCTCGTCCCAATGTTGGTGCGAATGCTATTTTCTAGATCCACACGTTGGACGAGTAGCGTTGGGACCGACGTTGGGGCCAGCGTGTGGAGCCGGCCTAACAAAAATTAGCACTTTGAAGCTTAATATTTCACAAATGGATCCTTGAATCGAAAAATTGTTTTCACAAACCCGCAATATTTTTTAATGACCTATCCAACGATACCCCACACCATGGAGTAGAAAAAATAAATCCCCACTACGTGTACTTCCCCTGGGGTTGAACGTGGACAACATTTAGGGGTTCAACATGGCCGGGGGTAGAGATTGTGGGTGTTCAACAAGGACTAAACCTAGAGGTATCCTAAAAAAATTTTTTTTTTCAAGATTTTATTTTACCACTTTGTCGGCGTGATTAATAATTATGTATATCCATGTCAAATTATAGCTTTCTAGTACTATGAGTCTGAGCTAAGCTGCGGACGGAGAGACGGACATGGCGAAACTATAAGAGTTCCTGGACTTCCTTGTTGACTACGGAACCCAAACAACCAAAGAAAAATCCCCCCCACCACCACCCCTCAGACTGCCCTGCACTTTACTGCCTGCCCATTCAGAATCATAGGCGCAATGTTATTTTATAATATTAAACAATACTTTTTTCTACCTTGTGGATAAGTAATAACAGCCGCGCGGGTCTATCGATCAGGTTAAGCTACGTTTGCCGCGGTTGGTCCGTGGATGGGTGACCATCTTTACAAATCAAGACCCCCTCGGAAAGAACGTTAAGCCGCTGGTCCCGGCTGTCAGTTGTGGCAGGCGTTACGGGTCGTCAGAAGCCCGCAAGTCTGACAACCAGTCTTACCGAGGGGTATCGTATTACCTAGTAACTGGGTTGTGAAGGTCAGATAGGCAGTCGCTCCATGTAAAATACTGGTATTCAGCTGCATCCGATTAGACTGGAAGCCGACCCCAACATAGTTGGGAAAAGGCTAGGCAATAGACGATGATGACTTTTTTTTCTACCAATACGTACAAAATACGGTTTACAATGCCAAAAAAAATCTCAAAAATTCACCGTCTTCGTAAGAATAAAATAAATGCCTTCCTATGTGTGGGTACCTCGCTCGAGTCGTGTCGGTGTGAGCTTGTGTGTGTGCGACTCGAGTCGAGTCATAAAATTGTCTCTGTGTGTGTGCACGAATAAATGTGGGTGAATGTAGTATGTACTTATAGCCGGTACCGACAGAAAATTGGGTTTAATTAAATAATAATATTTTCGGTTGTTTTTTTTTTTGTGATTTTTTGAAGTGAAAACTTCTGTAGGCGCGTTGGGCATTTTTTGAGATGGGAAAATACCATTTAACTCGCGACACTGTAACCGTAACCGACACCTCTGTATATAAGTATGACGATGCAAAAAATACACACGTAATTGTTACATTTTTCACTTCTGTCGGCACTCCCGGAGTGCCAATGTTTTATTTTTTCTAAAGAAAGTTGTTTAGTATAAAATTTAGGTGATAGGAGTCTTTGGAATTACTTTTCTGGCATTTTTTTTTTCTTCAAAATTATCATGTTTGTAATATCTCTGTTAACTTAGTTCTTCTTAGCGTTCAGAGAACTGTGCTGCTGGGGAGTTTGATGCGCCACTTCTTCCCAGCTAAAACACTAGGAAGTGGTGAAGGGCGGCCGTTTTGGGGGACTGTCTTGTGTAATTTTGACGTTCAAAAAGTGCTGTTTCACAGCCTAGTTTGAATAAATGACTTGATTAATAAATTGTTAGGGATCAAGATTTCAATTTACGTTAACGACAACGTCGAAGCTTGAGCAGAATGTATGGTTTAACTTCAATTCTTCACGACCTTACTTGTATACCTGTATTCTAACAAATAAATAGTTTGGATTTGATTTGATATCCTTATTAGCTATTTTTTAAATAAATCTTCAATTCCACAATTTCCACAATTTTTTTATTTTTATTTATTTTGCAGGATTGTGTCTTGAAGTTTATTTGCTTCGCTTTACTCCAGCCCTTATCCCAATTTATTTGTAGTCAGCGCAATAATAACAGCCGCACGGGCTCATCGATTAGGTAAAGCTACGCTTGCCGCGGTTGTTCCGTGGATGGGTGACCGTCTTTACATACCGAGACCCCTCCGTGCCTCGGAAAGCACGTTAAGCCGTTGGTTTCGGCTGTCATTCGTGGATTTTTGACAGTCTTTACGGGGTCGTTATAGGCAGTCGCTTCATGTAAAATCTGGTATTCAGCTGCATCCGGTTAGACTGAAAGCCGACCCCAACATAGTTGGGAAAAAGCTAGGCAGATGATGACGTCTGTATTAGTCGTCATCTCGGTAGTAAGATGTTATGTGTAATATCTAGTTTTAATTCCGTGTAATAAAAAACCCAGGCTTGGATGCTGGAAGCAATCTCACCTTCCCGAAGCCGAAGCTTCCGAGCGTGGGAAGGTGAGATTGCTTCCAGCATCCGAGCCTGGGTTTTTTATTACACGGAATTAAAACTAGATATTACACATAACATCTTAATGTCATGGATTTCCGTAAAGTAACGCCTGATTCCGTAATATATCTCGGTAGTAACCATATCATCATTCACACAGTCCATCCATCGTTTCTTTGGTCTCCCTTCCCCTACTCTTATAGCTAGCTTTTGCAGTTTTTTTTTTTTTTTTTTAATAATTATTCAGCCCTAGCAAATAGACATTAAAGAAATAATTCACTAGGTAAGGTACCATAAAAAAAAAATGAATTTAGTTAATTCAGAAAACGTTAAAAATAATTAAACGCAAATGAACCACATTTTCTGTCTGTACCAGCCCACCCTGTACCTACATACCTAAGTATAACATCGGTACCGCTTCGCCCAACCCATCTTGATCCTCGCTGTTACCACAACCGTTACCTCCGAGGGGTCACGCTAAACTGGTTGACGATACATAGCTAGATTGAAACTCCACTTCGCTGGAGTGTCGTCTGCCGCGCGCTCCACGATCAAAACGATTCGAAATTCGAATGAATATTTTTTTTTGTTATATTTTTTTTTATAAGAAATTATTAAGTTTGAATTAGATTTTTTTTTAAGGTATTTTTTGTGAAATGAAATGGTAATTTAATATTATTGGTTTGGCTGTGAAAAATATTTAGATATATTTTTTTACAAATCATAACGGTCTTTGTTTTTCGTTTCTTTATCAACATCATTTTGACAAATTGTAAAGTTCACCTGTGGTTTAAAACAATACGATACTCATTGTTTATAAAAGATATAAATACAATACCAACTCGAAGGCACCTTCACATAAAGGAAGATTCGTTTATAAATTACTACAGAAACATACGTTACTCGTACTCCGCTTGATAACTCCAAATGGTTGCGCAGACCGATGAAATTACGGGAACGTGACTCATTTTAAGTTTGTCTTTTGACTAGGCGACGCATCGGCTAATCCCTTAGCGTTGCAGGTGTCGGCGATAACCACCGTCAGGTGGGCAGGCACTGTTGAACAACCTATTAAATAAATACTAAGATCTGCACCCTACTTGACACACTAACAGTAAGAATGACTTTCATTTTGACAGTTCAACAACATTCATTGAGTTATTTACGTAGCTTAACAAGCACATTTTTCGAACATATGAAGCAATGGGTTGCCGATGTCCTTCAAAATGATTCGGTTTGTGATTGATAGTGTGTTACGCAGTTAGGGTGCAGTTGGCTGATGTTTATCCCTTGATGACCGATGTGATCCTATCAGAATGAAGTTCCTTACGCTCATTATACTCGGAACACTTGGTGAATGAGAGCTAGACCGAAAAAAGAGCAATATTTTGAACATCTAACTTACGAAACTTTTTTTCTTCATTTAGTTTCTCTTAAACGTTGCTAATTTATTTTATTGTACCTGTTATTTAATTCATAATATACAACTAAAGGAACTTCTTTCGCTGACTTCAATGGATGAATGCTGACTCCCAAGTTACACAAATAAACCTTATTTTGCAGCCATGGGACCAAAATACTACTTCTATAAGTTGTAAATGTTGACGTCTGTAAAAATGTTGTCCCTTTTTTGAAAGTAAACAAAATTTAATGTTTCTAAGCCCCATAGTTCAAGGGCTGGGATGTGACCTTCAACATTGCGTTGTTTGACCATCAATCAAGACATGCACTGAATTGTATCAAATCGTGATCTTCAACTGCTAACAGCAACAGAGGCTGTAAATTAACCCTAGGGAGCAATACATTTTGCATTATGGAAAATTCAGAACTTTTTTTTGAATCTTCAGTACATTTTTTAAAATAAATTTAACAAGAACCAGAGAACATGAGTGTGGAATTGATATTTTCTGTGTGGTAGGCTCTAGTTTTGACTTTTCTCATGTCCTAGGTAATAACGGTAACACGATACCCCTCGGTAAAACTGGTTGTCAGTCTTTCGTGCTTCTGTCGACCCGTAGCGACTGCAAACTACAAATAAATGACCAAGACCCAAGACTAAAATGTATTCATAACTAAAGGAGTTGTAAGTGTAACTATTGTAGCACGAAGCATTCTATAGTTTTTGCCTAACCCCATGGGAAAAATGCGTGAATATATATACATACGTACTTAACCAAGAATTCTACCGACCCCGAAGTAGATCAACCGGCTATAGCTATAGTAAGTTCAAAAACGTGGTTAGCAACTCCACACAGTGACAGACAAGCTAACCTATATTTAAGTATATAGTAGTACATAGCTGTAGGTATGTACGCGAGGGTGGCGAGCACGTGGCGAACGAGGGGTGGTTGCAACCCCCTCGGCTCGCTGCGGTCTTGGTACTTTTGATAGAGCGAGATATGGTTTTTTTGAAGGCGGCTTAATTTTTACAAGATATTATGTACAAGCACATGCAGTGGTTTTAATTGTTTATACAAGGAAGTTCCATATTCATTTATTTACTTATTGATAACATTTTAAAAACTTACTTCATAGATCGACCTTTAGAAATAGTAAAAATCTTACTCCTTCATCCGTTATTAGGAACTCGCCGATCTGTTCTATAAAATCTTACCGTGAAAACGTAGGTGAAGTGAGCTGTCATTCCACCTGATGACATTCCGAATTATACCATAATCGCTCACAGTACTCACATCAATAATTTACGTTGCGATTTAGACATCATGAATATGACAGCTGAGATCTGTCAACAATTCGGAACGCTTGTGAACGCGCTCACAGTGTTCGCTCAACGTCAAAACTATATTCATTTGAATGCTCATGGTTGGATTACAGTATTTCTTTGTGTATGCACCATTACTTCTTCTTCGGTTAGGTGGCGTTGTGTATATGTGCCGTTCGAAAACCCGTTAGTTTAAAGATATGATGCGACTCAAAACAAAACAGCACAACTGTCATTTATGACAGCGCTCACGGTGATATTATTTTAGGGCTTGGTCGGCGCTATCGCAAGATGGCACATTTCATGACGCCATCTATGACGATTAACGGGACATTGTTATCGCGCTCACGTTAATTCGGAACGGGAATAAGTACGCTCAAATCGGTTACAGCGCAACTCAGAACGCATCCATTCATTGATACTATAGAAAGCTCATTTCATCTAAGTTTTCACGGAATAGTTTTGGCTGGACTGTGCCTGTGCCACTGGCAGGTAGGGCTCGTGAAGGGGAGGAGGACTCGGAGGCCCCTTGACTTTCTATTGATAGCGATTTTAAGATAACCTAATCATTTACAAATATTACTAATAAAATATCCACTATATCGAATCTGTCTTAGCCTTTTCCAATGTTGACAGCATGTGTAGAAAAAAATATTCAATCTAAACTACAAATGTATGCGAAAGCCTACATCGTTATTACTGTTTTGACAACTACTTAGCATAAACTGTCACCATATTACGTTTTAAAACGCATTCATAATAATTTCCTATTCAAATTCCTGTCAAGTTTTATTTAATTTTCATTGATTTTTAACAGTTTTATTATGTTTTTGACAGTTTTATTGGTTTTTTAAATCGTTGCATAGTTTATGTTAATGAGAGCTACATTCTTTAACTCCAAAAAAGCAATACAAGATTTGGACAACAGAATGATATTGATAACAGAAAAAAAAAATCGTGACTGACGAAAGAAAAGCCCTTTTCGCGAATGATTTAATTACTCAAGGATCAAGATTACTTCATCGCAGTATACGAGATCCCCTCGATCGTGTGCCCCCTGCGAGTACGGTTTGCAAAAATGCTGAGCTACACAAAAAATATTATCATCATTGGCCGAGTCAGCATCACCTGGGTTTTGCTGTGTGGCTATGCGCTCCCAGTACTTTTTGTCCGAATGAATGTTTTTTTTCCCCTGACAAATTGTAGGTATTGATTGGAGTTAATTAATTAGTGGGATTGGTTCAATCAAACATACATGATCCAGAATTGCAGACGAATCATTTTCGTGGGCAGTAACTAATTTATTGGTAGATTGATTCGTTATCATTTTTCGTGTAAAAACTCTCGACCTTGTCAAAGGTTACACAGAATTATAAGTAGATTTTTCTTACTCAATAACGTTGTATAATTAGCTAAATCTATTTTCATTATAGTGTAATCTATTAAGTTAGAGAATACTGTGCTAAAACACAGCCGCTATCATTCAGCCATCTTTCTCCTCCGTTCTCATAATTTCTCCGTCCGACTCAGTTCAATGTTTTGACATTTGATGTATCTATGCTATGCTACCCTAGTAGTTCACGGCCAACGTGGCAGGTGGCGGAATGCAATGCCCACCGCCGTCGTTCGCTGTCTTCTGTAACTTATGAGTGCCTGGTACTTGCCGGCGGTATCGATCGCCGTTACGAGGGGTAGGCAGGGATCTAGGTTATTTTGTAACACGTGGTGAATAGATGTTTATTGGTCTATTAGGCAGAACCAGAAATCGTCGTTTGAGATTTTCATATTTTTTTAGCATTCGTGGCCTATTTGTAATCCGGGTTCGAAACTTCGAACCCAGACAGGCGCTTTACTTTGTGTAAATAATTTCATCACCACAGCTCTCAAAAACGGTGAAGGAAAACATCGTGAGGAAACCGGCATGTCTTAGAACCAAAAATTCGAAGACATTGTGACATGTACCAACCCGCACTGGACCCGCGTGGTGATTGCTCACTCCCTCTCACCGAGAGGAGGCCTGTGTCCTTTTTTTTTTTTTTTTTTTTTTTTTTTTTTTTGCTGCTGTCCCCACTCCTGGGCAAAGGCCTCCCTCCATTCCTTCCATCTTCTTCTTTCTTCTTCGTGGGTAGATTATAGGCTGATTGTTTTACTTTCTTCAAAATTTGTAATGTCTTGAACATAACGATATTCGCGACAAGGAACGCTGTCGAACGAACATGTCGAACTTGTCGTCAAGAGCCATTTTGATAATGAATTTATTTTCAGTATTTCCTGATAACTACAAAATAAGTTACAGTAAATTATAATTTATGTTCTGCCTGATCTGGGAGTGAACCCTAGCAGACGCGACTCGCTACCAACCATAGAGCTATGAGCTGGTTTTATAGTTTTCTGATAACTATTACGACTTGGCCTAAGCTTGGCCTATTACCCGATTCCGGCTTGACGTCGACTTCTGGGACACCCTGTCTGTATAATTATAGAAACAAAAACATAAAAAAAAAAGGGGGGGGGGGGGGTTAGTTTCTTGTCCATTCTTCTCTATACGAAACTACCTTTTGGAAGAGGCGACTAATCAATTTTATTTTCTTGTTTTTGAAATTCAAAGGTGTGTTTGAACGTACAAATGAAAAAAAAATTTTTTTTTGTTACAGTGAATGTTTACTCGATATTTATAATTTACATGCTTATTAAGAAATCTTAAATACAATCTAACAGTGAAATATACAGGGTCAAAATAAATTAGCTAGCGAAACTCCGCAGGCGATATCTCAACACGATAAAACAAAAAAATTATTAATTTGATGATGTTTTTTTTGGGGTCATCAACCGCCGATAGTGTGGTCACTGGTCACTTAAAATATCAGTTTTCTTTGTGTAAACTTCACAGACGTGATGGGTATCAATATCTCCACACATGAATGATTTTTTGTCAGATTATTCTACAAGCAACATACTAAAACTCTAGTGTTTTAATTTTTTTTTTCCAAACAATAGATTTTTCGTAAATAGATAATTGCTTCATATTTTGCAATAAATTACCAGCGTTGTTGTGTCATCGCGCTTCTTTTTCTTTTCTATGCAGTCCGACAAAGACCGCGCTTTAGGTCATGTAGCAGTGTTAATAATCTCAGATAATTTACATTCCATCGCCCAGTTATCTACTTTAGTTAAATGTATTCTAAGTCGATTTTTGAGTGACCATTTGTAACGAAAAGGTGCTAATAGGTTTTTTGGTTGCAATGGAATTCGAACTTTGTTGAGTATGACATTCAGTTTGTTGTTCCATAACTTGAAAATTATCTCAAATTCCTGGCCCAAGTTAACTGTAAAGTTATTCACCACTCCCAAAAACTTTAAAACATTATTTAAATCAATAAGAGAAAAATATTGATTTCAAAAATCGACATCAAGTTTCGGAGTGAAGGGTGCGTAAAGTCACCCCTATTAATATAATAAATACACTATCTTTCTCGCTCACGAAGCAGCGGTATATATCTGTCTCAATTGACATGTAAATGAAAAATCGATGACTGCACCAAGTATGGGGATTATTTTTGAGAAGTTCTACTTGTACATACTCAGAGCCTGCTGTGGTGAGTCCCGGCAGGCTTCAGCCCTAACGGGCCCCTTCCTTTATGCTGACATCTCTTTGAGGCGCGCGTGGAACACATACGCGCCGTCCGGCACGGGCCTGGTCCTGATCGGACGGTGAGCTACCCATTACTCTCCGTCCGCAGGCCCGCGCCTACGGTGGCCCGGAGCGTCTCCCACGGCTTACTAGTCATGGGCAAAAGCTAACCAAAATAGTTTTTTTTGTTTTGTTTAGTCACTATTGCTCATTATACATAACATAACAAATCAAGTCAGCCTCTCGCAGTCCACTGCTGGACAAAGGCCTCTCCTAGGCTGCGGCACAACACCCTGTCCTCCGCCTTCCGCATCCAGTCTGTCCCAGCCACCTTCTTTAGGTAGTCGGTCCATCTAGCTGGGGGGCGTCCCACACTACGCTTGCTGATACGCGGTCTCCACTTCAGGACTCGTCTGCTCCACCGGCCATCGGTCCTTCGACAAACATGGCCAGCCCACTGCCACTTCAGTTTGCTTATTCTGCAAGCTACGTCGGTAACTCCATAACATAACATCAAGGCTGTAATCTTCGAAGGGTCCGGCAGATATGCACCTCTAATACACCTACATTTCGACAGTTATGTTGAAGTCTCATATGTAATAGGGGGGCGAGGCTATTGCCATCAACCGGTCACAAATCCAGACTCAGGCCTGGTAGGTACTAAGAAATTCCAGATGGAAAACTCATATAACTTTACGACTCGGGAATCGAACCCAAGCCTCATGCTCAGCGGTAGCGCTTGCGACCACTACACCAACGAGGCAGACTATCTAAATTCTATTCAAACTTGAGTTTCAAATTGATGTTATTTTAAGTTAGGTACTAACAAATATCAAGTTTATTATTATGTTTGAAGTTGTAGTGTAAACTGAACTTTATCGTGTAGGAATTAAAAGTTATTTTTCCATAAACTCATATTTGTTTACATTTTTGGTAAATAAAGTCGCGAATTCAGATTCAATTAATATTATACATAGAGAGAAAAGATTGGATTGTCTGTATAATTGTCTGTTACAATCCCACTCCCAGAGTCCTGGAGGCCTACCACAAGCTCTTAACGCGATCCATTTTAGGACCTAAACTGAACTGTTCTTCTAATTCGTACCATGACGTCAGTTTAACGATTCAATTTAGGCTGTGCCATCTGCTGACAGCGATTGTCCCAAACTTAGTCGCAAGTTTTGGTTTCATTCATACTTGTTTGGTACCATGACGTCCATAGCGCAACTCAAGCGATGCAGTTTAGGAACCTAAACTGAAATGTCGTTTTTGAATTGATTTTAATTAGATCACGGTAGGCCATCTGGGCAAAGGCCTCCCTCCACTCCTTCCATCAATCGCGAGCCCGCGCGTCCTCCTTCCATTTTTGACGGAACCTGTCCAGCTCGTCGGCTTAGGACATAGGATACTTTTTATACCGATATTTTCCACAGGGTGAAACCGCGGGGCGTAGTAGTTATATGCAGCAACATATAATTTTGTCAACAAGTGTCTCAAAGGCTACCTAGTCCTCTGCTAGCCCCACAGCAGTGTCATAAAGATATTTTGTACAAAATCTTCAAAGTTACTCTTAAGAGGACTACATGGCCTAAAGCGCGGTCACTGTCGGACTGCATAGAAAAGAAAGAGAAGCGCTATGACACAACGCTGGTAATTTATTGCAAAATATGAAGCAATTATCGATTTACGAAAAATCTATTGTTTGGATTAAAAAATTAAAACACTAGAGTTTTAGTATGTTGCTTGTAGAATAATATGACAAAAAAAATAATAATAATTGTATGTTTTTTATTGTAAAAAGAAAGTTTTTCGAGATATCTTCATAATTTTTTTCTATCGTATCAAATAAGTTGTATTATGTTTTCAACACAGTATCTACCTAGCAAATATCCTGAAGAATATCATATATATATTTTTTTTTTTTTGTTTATTGTAGTCGATCATTTGCTTTTATTGTTTCTAAAACTTGCGTTTTTTTGTGTTTAGGTCCTGTAAGCCCCTTAAACTAAGACTGCCACACATGCGCAGACGGGTTAAAAATTACAATATTGTTTGTACGTATGTATGATTGTATGTGTGTGTTTGTTTATATACCGAACACTTAATTATGTATGTAGTTGTGTGAACACGACAGCGTGGTGATTTTGATCCTTTATGTTATTTTTTTTAATTTATTTTCTTACTATCAGCGCCCCGCGGTTTCACCCGCATAAGTGGCGATCCCGTGGGAATATCGAGATAAAAGAAACCTATGTCATGTGTTATTCTGATTTATGAGCTATATTACTGTAAAATTTTATTTCAGTAGATTTTGCGTGAAAGAGTAACAAACATCCATATCCACCCATCCTCACAAACACTAGCTGCGCCCCGCGGTTTCACCCGCATAAGTGGCGATCCCGTGGGAATATCGGGATAAAAATATCCTATGTGTTATTCTGAAGTATGAGCTATATTACTGTAAAGTTTCATCAGAATCCGTTCAGTAGTTTTTGCGTGAAAGAGTAACAAACATCCATCCGTCCTCACAATCTTTCGCATTTATAATATTAGTAGGACAGACAGAATGAAGTAGGATATAGTATGATCAGTTAGAATAAACTAGCGGCCCGCCTCAGCTTCGTACGGGTGCAATTTTTTTTCATCGACTTTCCTAAATTTTCTTTCATACAAACCTTGTCCTAAAAATAAATATAAAGAAAATAAACAAAACCGGACACAACAAAAAAAGAATTACCTATCCAATTTGGTGCAGTCATTCGGAAATTACGCGCGTACAGACATTTCGGTCTCTTTGTTTTATATACCATGTGTAAGGATATACATAGATATTATATATTTGTATAGCCTATATTATGAAAATAAATAAATGTGTAAGGATGTTGTATATAAGACTTCTTAAAGTTAGAATATAATAATAAAAACATAAGAAATTACGCCATCAGACGTTGCCAGAGCGGTCCGTCCGTTACCGGATTGGAAATCACCGGGACCGGACGGACTGGACAAGTTTTGGTTGAAATGGCTAATTAGTTCACACACTTGCCTGGCATCTCAGTTCCAGTCATCCTTAGAGTCTGGGTCGCTACCGCAGTTTCTAACAACAGGCGTTACCCACATGCGGGGCAATTGCGTAACGCATTATCAATCGGAATCAGTTTCATTTTGACAGTTCAACAACATTCATTGCGTCATTTACGTGTTGAGTAGACACATTTTTTGAACTTATGAAGCAATGGATTAGCAATTTGCTTCGAAATGATTCAGATTCCGATTGATAGTGTGTTACGCAATTAGGGTGCTGCTCCATAAATCAGCTTTATGCTTCGTTGGTCTACTGGTCGCAAGCTCTACTGCTGAGCACGGGGTCCTGGAGGTATTAGGTTCTTTCATCAGAAATTTTTCAGTAGCAGTCCGGAGTCTGGATTTGTACCCGGTTGATGGCAATTGGCTCGCCCCCTCAATCTGTGTGGTCCGCTCAATCTGTGTGGTTCTTTCCTCAAAAGACCATTTCAGACACCAATCTACATGGTCTTCACATGATCTCACCAAGATTTTGTCTGGACTTTAAAAGAGACTGTGACCTCTGAGTTTGTTTCGGCCTTTCTTCTCAGAGTAGTCAGATAGGAAACGCCGACCTCATCTAGCTTTAAAAAAATATGATTGACGTGTAAAAGTGTTTGTACAAACCTACTTACAGAAATAAATAATTTATCATTTACCTATTCCATAACTGGTGAAATATGGTTGTACTATAGGTAGACCTCTGGGCTCTGCCTAACCCTTCCAGCAATACGGTCGTGATGATATGGTATGTTAAGAGGAAATGCGGTCGGATAGACTTTTGAAAAAGTCGTAATTCGAGGTTTGGCTCTCGCCTATTTCCTCCTCCAATATGGGACCAATTTAAAAGATATTTCATAAACTGAATAAGAAGGATATATACTGTGTCCCTATGTTTTTCTTTTTTCATTAATGGTTGTCAAATTTGTACACTAGACCTCTGTTGACAGCGGTCATTTTTTGAGGGTTCTAGTGCTTATAAAAAATTACAATAAAATAGAATTGATTCTAGTTGCCCCTTCCAAAAGGTAGTTTTCGTATATATGGAGAAGAATGTGCAAGAAACTCCACCGTTACACTTTTAAAATGTTTTACAAGGTCGCATGCCGCTGTACTAACATACATATAAGCTATGGTAGCATGCGACCACGGGAAGGTACTTTCTTGTTTCATCCTTTTCAGTAGTCGGGTTTTAGTTATTAAACTTTTTTTTATTTCATTATTTTGGGGTTTTGTTTGTTTTTTTTTTGTTTTTTTTAATGTGCTAATTAAGCCCTTTCATTTGATACCCCACAAGGTACCATCCTAAAATATTTATTTTTAAATTCATTATTATTTTATATAATTATTTTTTAACTTATTATTTTTTTTTAATCATTATGGCTTCAAAATTTGGAGACCCCTGCTCTAGAGGGCGCCATATTCAATTAAATGTGACGTCACATAGCCTATAACCAGCGGACGGTCAAGACGCTTCTATCGATACCTCATTTGTCAAATTATTATAAGTACTTTTGAAGTTATGACAGATAGATACATACATACCGGTCAAAATCATAACCCTCCTTTTTACTTCGCCGTAGTCGGGTAAAAATTACTTAGTTTCATTCAAAACAAATGTTACACTAGCAGGAAAATATTACATAAACACATTTTCTTATAATATGACTGCCCCGTTTGGACAGTGGTCGAAAGCGCGACCGCCGAGCTTGAGGTCCTGTGTTGGATGTCTAGGAAAAGTGTTATTGGTGTTTTTATTAGGAAATTCTCAATAACAGTTGTGGCCCAGTGGTAACAATCACGACTTACGAGTTGTAGGTCGTAGGTTCAAACCTAGGCAGGCACATTATTTTGTGTATGTCATCTTCACTGCTCTCAAAACGGTGAAGGAAAACATCGTGAGAAAACCGGCATGTCCTAGAACCAAAACTTCGAAGACATGTGACATTACCAACCCGCGTGGTGGATTACGGCTCACGCCCTCTCACCGAGAGGAGACCTGTCTCCCAGTAGTGGGAACGTTATTGGCTGGTTATGCAATAGCGGCCTGGAGTCAATTATCCATCCTTTTAAAGAAGATTTAAACATTACATTAATATTATAGAGGCGAAAGTTTGTGAGTGTGTTTGTATGTTTGTTACTTCTTCACGCACAAACGGCTGAACGGATTTCGATGAAAATTGGCACACAGATAGTTTATAACCAGGATTAACACATAGGATACTTTTTATCGAGATATTCCCACGGGATCGACACTTATGCGGGTGAAACCGCGGGGCGCACTGGCGAAAGCTGAACCTCACGAAACCGCTCTTACAGTTTCGAAATGTAGGCCCTGTGCTGGTGCCACCATCTCACCATCGCCAATCATTCAGATGACGACTCCGTGATTCGAAGGGACAACACTCCTCTCGGTAAGAGGGAATGGTCCCAGTGCGGGTTGGTAGATGACACATGTCATAAAATTTTTGGTTCTAGGACATGCCGGATTCCTCACGATGTTTTCCATCACCGTTTTGAGAGCAGTGGTGATGATTAATCATTTACACAAAGTAAAACGCCTGTCTGGGTTCGAACCTACGACCTACAACTCGTAAATCGTGGCCGTTTGTGAGCAGTCAAAAACTAAAAAAAAAAAACAATTTGTTAACAATTGTTTTTTTTTAACCTGTTGTTAACTGTACTATTCATACATACTATACTGCCCGCCTCTTAGGGCCATACAGGCGTAATGTTTTATATTATCCCGTAGAATTATTTTGCCCAAAAACTTTACCCCATTACTATTAAAATAATCCCGCCTGCAAGTATCATAACTGTGCGGTCGCGGTATACATCTAGACATCGCACTCACACATACGTATTTTATTGTCTTCACTCTTCACACACACGAGACGTTCGCACCTGTGTGTGTGAGTTCAACGGCGCACGACGCATCGTGGTAAGGTTATAAGTGAATTTTCTGATTGTTATTTTTTCGTTGTTCTTTTTTTATTTTTGTTTCGTGTACGTAAATGACTGTCATTCGTAGTTCTTTGAGGGTCGTTACGGATAGTCAGAAGCACAAAAGTTTGACAACCAAGGGGTATCGAGTTAACCTGTAACTAGACTGAGTTCTGGAGAGATAAGCAGTCGCTCCATGTAAAATACTGGTATTCAGCTGCATCTGGTTAGACTGGAAGCAGATTTCAATATAGTTGGGAAAAAGCTAGGCTAGATTTGATTTCGTGTAGGTATCTAAATAAAATATAAGTGTTTAGTTTTTCTTTTTTATTGACAGTTCCATGTCTGCTTGTGATTATGTAGTGTTTTGTAGAGTAGATTATCAACACCTACATAGCTGTTGAGAATCTACTCTTATTATGATAATTATTCAATAATTATTCAAATTAGGTTGAAGTTTAGCACTTTTTGAATATAAAAGTTTATGACAAAAGAGAACAAAAACTTAGGAAAGAAGTGGCTGAGAACTTCAGAAAAATAAGAAAAATACGTACCTTTACCATAAAATTCCTGACATTACGTTTTCGTTTTAAAATAATAAAAAAGATTGAAATTTCTCTACTTAAGTACCAGTTTTATTGTTTGGTCTAGGCTGTGTTATGGCTTCTGGCAATATTATCGTTTTTTTTTATTCAATAATATATTTTTTTTAATGTTACCTACAATTAATTTTCAATCCTCACATTAAAAACATTCTCAGATTTTCAAGAAAACATTTTTCACTTACAGCATTATCTATCTGTCGTATCCTGTAATAATAATAATTCCTGTCTGTGTGCGTGCGACGTAACTTTCCTATGTGTGCGTTCGGCTCGTGCCGCGTTTGCATCTTGTCATTGTCGGAGGCAAGTTGTTAGGCGAGAGGATGGGCGAGTGGAATGTGTAGAACTGTTTCAAGTTTATCGCAGACAATCGTAGAATTAAGATGGTAATCTTGATATTTCAAGCCAGACTTTGACTGATTGATAAATTTAGATTAGGTAGAGCAGTTTTAAAGCATTTGTATTACTAACGAATCTAAACGGAAGCAACAATTAGCCTGTGATATGTTCCCCCAAAAAACATCGCTTCCTTAAACAATCGACTATTTTCTAAATAATTTGAGTCAGATTTTAAATTATAAACATAGAGTACGTCTAATTAATTCAGCGTCTACCTTGAGAAAGGTCCAACAACAATGCTTTAGAACTTGCATTAAACAAGTCAAGCTTCCCACATTTCCCATACACCTTGATTTCGTAACAATCTCACACTACTGACTACAACCGCGCACTTGCCACAAAAACCCGTCACAAAAGTATTCAAGTAAAAAAAACAGTTCGAACGCGCACGAAACTGCTGATAGCCCCTTATCTCATCTACTACTACGTCAACAGACTGTCGCTGTCCCTGTCTAGCGCGGGGTAGTAATGTATGTCTGTCTCGCTTGCTCGCCGGTGCCTTTCACTCATTCAGTGTTAAGAGGGTTTTACACTGTTGAGTTTTGACGTCAAGATTGACAATGCGTGGAATGGTTGAGCTGCTATTTTTTTGTTTTTTTGTAATGTTTTTACTTTTATGTTCTGATTGTTTCTGATCTGCGTCTATATTGTTTAAGAAGGCATGATGATGTTATAACGTTTAAATTTTACTTAAAGATTGACGGCGAGGTAATTGACACGTTCATTGCGTTATTTACGTTGTTGAGCTGACGCATTTTTCAAACCTATGAAGCAATGGATTACGAATTTTCCTCAAAACCCTCGGATTGTGATTGAAACTGTGTTACGCAATTAGAATGATCGTAACACACTAACAATGACAATGCCTTTCATTTTGACAATTCAAATAGATTCATTGCGTGATTTACGTTGACGAGCAGATGAATTATTCAAACATATAAAGCAATGGATTAGCAATATCCTTCAAAATCCGTCGGATTGTTATTGAAAGTGTTACGAAATTGGGGCTACTTCAATATAATTTCCATTGAGTAAGAAATGCAACAGCAATCCAAATGGCCCGCGATCACGACCGGGATGTCATGGTGAAGGATTCTTAGGTATCGAATAAATATACAAGGTCAATTTAAATTAGCTAGCGAAACTGCAGACGTGATGGGTATCGATATCTAAATACGTTAAAATAAAAATAAAAATTATTTGATGTTGGTTTGGTTAGTGGTCAACGACCGCTGGGAGTGTTGTTACTTGAAGTATGAGTTGAGAATTTCTGTTTTCTTTTGTCGCGGTCACAAAGAAAATCATCGAATTATTATTTTTTTGTTTTAAAATATTTAAATATCGATACTCATCTCGTCTGCGGAGTTTCGCTAGCTAATTTAATTTGACTCTATATAACTGTGCTTCTTAAAAAGTCGTTCATTGTGTCATAGAGAATACGGCCCCTGTTGGTGAGAGCCGGCCATAACTATGACTACTTTAACCTTTTAACCGCTTACGTCGGATTAATCCGACAAATATTTTCGTGTCCATTCCGCCAGGGTCGTATATATACGACAAAATAACACAGCTCGTTTAATCTGAATTATTATTACATCATCACAGCTCGTTTCATCGGCGTTTATTTTTCGTTTTTTTTTTTTTTTTGTTCGGGCGCTGGGGGCACGACAACTCATATAAAGTCGGGCGGTTAAAAGGTTAATGAATCCTTTTGACCTTGGCCTATTTTTTCCATTCTTGCCATTCTGAACAGTGAACGACGGGGTAATTGATTTTAAATTTCTATATTTATGTCTGAAATTAAATATGTCTGAAAATAAATTACAGACATAAATATAGAAATTTAATTGAAATTAAATTTCTATATTTATGTCTGTAATTTATATGGTGTACATAATAAAGAGAGTATTCTAATTGCTTAACAGACATAAAATTACAATTGATCGCAATGGGTTTCATTTTGACAGTTCACCCACGTTCATTGCGTTATTTACGTTGTTGAGCAGACGGTAGTTTCGAACCTGTGAAGCAATGGATTAGCAATATCCTTCAAAACTCTCGGATTCAGATTGAAAGTGTGTTACGTAATTAGGGTGCAGGTATAATAGACGTAGGCATGAATGCTACCAGACTCGAATGGCATTGAACGATGACCGCTGGGCTAAAGTCTCCACAGAACGGGTGCTTGAGATGGCCGGCACCGCCGAGGCCGGCCCAGAAAGAGGTGGCGACTGGCGAGATGACCTAGACGAGGCTGGTTCGAGGTGGCGCGGGAAAAAAGTTCCTGGTCAAAATGAAAGCCATTCCGCATCTACTCCAATTGTGTTGTCAAAACTTTAATTTTGGAATTCGGTGTCAAAAAACTAAAACTAAAATACAGATCCCAAGACACCGACTACCGAAATTAAAGTTATTTCATAATGTTGAATTCATTTCTTTTTGAAGTCAATTTAATTTTTTTAAATTACTTTTTTTATGTTACATATTCATACCAAAAACCGTCACCTGTGAAAATTCAACGACACAACCGTACAGTGTACAAACCGCTTAACACATCGTAATGTCGCTATCTCATTCGCACGCCGCTATTGCCGTCTCTGTCCCGCTAATGAATTAAATCAACAACCTCGCTCGCTCCCTCTCGATAGATGATCGTTCCATATTTGAATTTATTTCAAAATAGGAATTCGATCTTTTTTTTTATACATACTTCGTTTTGTGTTAAATATAATATAGGTTCCTTATAGTTGTAGTTGTCTTTAAATAATTCACCAACTACTTTACTTCAAATAATCCATCACGCATAGCATAATTAATCAGCCTATAATGTTCCCACTGCTGGGACACAGGCCTCATCTCTGTGAGAGGCAATGGCTGTAATCCACCACGCGGGCCCAGTGCGGGTTGGTAGACGTCACAAATGTCTTAGAATTTTTGGTTCTAGGACATGACGGATTCCTCACGATGTTTTCCCTCGCCGTTTTGAGAGCAATAATGTTCTTGAAATTATTTACACAAAGTAAAGCGCTTGCCTGGGTTCGAACCCACGACCTATAAACTCGTAAGTCGGGGCCGTTACCGCTGCGCCACCACTGCTCCTTCCCATAGACAAGTGGATAAGACAAAGTTTAAAACAGAAGACGAACTTTCAGGGGATCGAGGAGGGGGGGGGGGGGGGATCCAGGGGATTAGACCGGAATAAATCAACACAACAATGCAACACTGTTGTTGTAATACAACATTTCAATGATAATTTTGTCTTGTAATGCATAGTTATTATTCATCTTAATACATATAAATTATATTTTTAAATATTAGAATATAAAAAAAAATATATAAAAACATTTAAAAATATAAAAAAACTTTTTTACAAAAAAAAAACCGACTTCGAAAAAAACTACAAAGTGATAAATAACTTTAATTTCGGAAGTCGGTGTCGTTGGTTCCGCATTTTCGTTTTTTGTTTGACACCGACTTCCGAAATTAAAGTTATTTATCACTTTGTAGTTTTTTTCGAAGTCGGTTGTTTTTTTTGTAAAAAAGTTTTTATTTTTCACTTTTTAGTTGTACCTACTCCACACAAATTCAAATAACACTAGTGCATTGAGGAATTGAAGACACCGACTAGAAGAATCATCAAAATTCGCATAGAAATGCCGGAGATGCAGTACATTTATGCATATAACATCGTACATAAGAATAATTATATAATGTATTATATACTAAAACCTTTCTGAAAGTATGTAGATCACATTAGTGAAAGAATTATCAAAATCGGTTCATTAGTTTTTGAGAAAATCGCGGACAAACAAATATACATACATACATACATACATACGGGTCGAATACAGAACCTCCTTTTTTGAAGTCGGTTAAAAAATAGTAGCCCACCGGTATCGGGTACAGGGTCCAAGCTACCGGTGGTCAGGGCTCCAGAGAGTGGAACCTCCTGACAATGCGAGCCGTGTCCAGAAGTACTGCTTTCTGAATCAAGCCCTTGATCCAGCTGCCCAACGAGAGCCTCCTCAGGTGTTGGTCGAGGCTCTTGGCTATCAATCCGTTGGCTGTAACGACTATCGGCACATTGATTGCTGAGTCAACATCTCACATGTCGACAGCCTCGTGAGCCAAGTCAAGATACTTGATTTGTTTATCTTTCTCGGCTTTCACGAGGTTCTCATCAATGCATAGTTTATTGTTATTCTATCGAGTTTTGTCTAATTTTAATTAATTACACTTAAGTCCCAAGCTAGGGCTGTTTATCTGTCAAATTATATAAGACCACGAAAATAAGGACGATGGTAAAAAAACATACAAGAAAACGCATTAGATACTTAGAAGAAAAATAATCAGCTAACGAAAATACCCTGATGTCGGCAATTTATTATTTTAGGTCAATACAAAATCACTTAAATCAGTGTTTTTTTTTTTGCTTGTATATCTTTGGTTAGATGTATCTACTGAGCGCTGTGTTAAAATTTGTCCGTCTATTTTAATGGGACCCTGTTTAACGATCTGAAAGTCTACTCCCTAATTAAGAAATCCGTAGTTACCTAATTCTCTGCTGAATTGTCAAAGACCATTTTTGGGAACCGTATGTGAGGATGGGAAGAACACACATGTCGATGAGTCTTCTCTTCCATTTGTAATACTTTAATCTATATATATAAAAGGAGAACTGACTGACTGACATATCAACGCACAGCCCAAACCGCTGGGTCTAGAGATTCCAAATTTGGCACGTAGGTTCCTTATGAGGTCTAGGGGTGCACTAAGAAAGGATTTTTCAAAATTCACACCCTAAGGGGGTGAATGGGGGAGGGTGAAATTTCACGCGGACGAAGTCGCGGGAAGAAGCTAGTCTATATATATAAAAGGAGAACTGACTGACTGACATATCAACGCACAGCCCAAACCGCTGGGTCTAGAGATTCCAAATTTGGCACGTACGTTCCTTATGAGGTCTAGGGGTGCACTAAGAAAGGATTTTTCAAAATTCATCCGCTAAGGGGGTGAATGGGGGGGGGTGAAATTTCACGAGGACGAAGTCGCGGGAAGAAGCTAGTCTATATATATAAAAGGAGAACTGACTGACTGACATATCAACGCACAGCCCAAACCGCTGGGTCTAGAGATCCCAAATTTGGCACGTACGTTCCTTATGAGGTCTAGGGGTGCACTAAGGATTTTTCAAAATTCACCCCCTAAGAGGGTGAACGGGGGGAGGGAGGGTGAAATTTCACGCGGACGAAGTCGCGGGAAGAAGCTAGTAATAATATATTATGGATTTATGCCATATCAAAAAATGATAAATGCATGACAAATTCGATAATTGAGCCAAGATTTTTCACTGTCGAGACAATCTATCTATATACTTACTAATAATAAAGCTGATGAGTTTGTTCGTTTGAACGCGCTAATCTCTGAAACTAGCAGTCGGATTTGAATAATTCTTTTTGCATTTGATAGCCCTATCCTTGAGGAAGGCTATAAGGCTGGTTGCGGAAGGATCGTAGGTACGCTCCCGCGACCCCCGGCGTAGGTGTGAGAGTCAGTAATGGTCTGACAGACCCCGCCGTCCGCCCCAGGGCGGCGGACATCCATGAGGATTTTAAAAACGGAAACAAAAAAAAATACGTGTGGCACTCGGGGACTGCCGCGGTAAAGCTATTGCATAGCAACGCACACATACACCGTGCCGAAGTCTGCCGAACTGATACGACGTTAGACGATGCTTAGGTTTATTTTCGTTACGGAATTTCTTCATTCGGTCGCCGCGCTCAAAGCCCAAGATAAAAGCTACGCAATAGCTTAAAAAGCAGTAAGGCTTGTCTGTTACCTTTGCATGCCTAACCACAAACTATGGAAAAAATCGTTATGAAATTTGACTGATAGACAGCCAAAGCCTCAACCTGCGGGGTATTATTTAAAACTAGCTTTTTCTTGTTTGCTTTAAATTGACATACTGCTTTGTTCCTATGAAATCATTTATTAATTAAATAGTTAATTCACTGACATTTAAATATTTGTACGCCACTAAGGCCAAACATGACTGGTCCGAAATTATAAACTATCTCGAAAACTTGCATGCTCTGTACAGACGCCAGCACATCAAGCTACTACAATCTGTCAAATTTCTGTAATAGATTTTCAACTTTATCCCTAAAGCATAAGGTTCAAAGTTGATTGGGAAAATTTGATAGTTTCGGGTAGCGTGATGTGCTGACGTCTGTACATGTACTCACGTTTTGACAAATAAAGAATCTTGAATCTAGCTTCTGCCTGCGACTTCGTCCTCCTGTTCCCCGACCCGCTCCGTCGCATCGCATTACCTGCTCACGCTGTTATTTAGTTTTCGCTTAGCAATCTTTCTGACTTTTTTTTCCTTCTTGCTCGGTTCCCAAGGGTCATAGCGTGATCTATACTAATTATGGATTATCACCACAAAAATGATTTTATTGATTTTATACTAATATTATAAAGGGGCTTGTGGCTAAGTAATATCGCCCGCATGGGTCGATCGATCAGGTTAAGCTACGCTTGCCGCGGTTGGTCCGTGGATGGGTGACCATCTTTACATACCAAGACCCCTCCGTGCCTCGGACAGCACGTTAAGCCATTGGTCCCAGCTGTCATTCGTGGATCTTTGACAGTCCGAAAATCTGAACAACCAGTCTTACCAAGGGGTATCGTATTACCCAGTAACTGGGTTGTGGAGGTCAAATAGGCAGTCGCTCCATGTCAAATACTAGTATTCAGCTGCATCCGGTTAGAATGAAAGCCGACCCCAACATAGTTGGGAAAAGGCTAGGAAGATACAATACGCTATGACTCTTAGAAACCGACCAAAAAAAAAGTCAGAGCGAACGCGGACGACGACGTCGCGGGCAGAAGCTAGTTCGATAATAAATGTCGATAATTTACACTGTAGACATTTATCGTTTTCACCTTGCTTGGCGTCACTAATAGTGTCAAATGTTAGGCCATTTGTCTCTCGTTAAGTTATAATCTCGGCAACTTTTGTTGACAGCAGTGGTGGCCCAGTGGTAACGGCCGCGACATACGAGATGTCGTAGGTTCGAACCCAGACAGGCGCTTTACTTTGTGCAAATTATTTCATCACCACTGCTCTCAAAACGGTGAAGAAAAACATCGTGAGGAAACCGGCATGTCCTAGCCTAGAACCAAGAACACTAGCAACCCGCACTGCGCCCGCGTGGCGGATTATTGGTGATGAAATAATTTACACAAAGTAAAGCGCCTGTCAGGGTTCGAACCGACGACCTATATCTCGTAAGTCGCGGTCGTTATCACCACTGCTCCGATGTCCCTGCCAGCCTGTAAAACATCTCTGCCCGCTCCTTTGTGTATTACCTACAGGCGAGATGTTACTCGTATCCAGAGCACAAGTGATTTGCTCGACAATTATGAGAAAGTTAGAAAGTTCGACGTCGTTTTGATGCTTCACTGACGACTGACGTTGTCGCTGTTCAGACGTATTTGTTCTTGTTGTGAGCAAAAATTTTGTTTCGCTAGCTTCCACCCAGGCATTGGAAAAACTACTGGTCCATGATGGAAATCTGCCTTCGACAGTAAAGCGAAAAATTATGGACACGTGCGTCCTTCCCATTCTGACCTATGGGACCCCGAATTGGTGATTTGGTCTTAGACAAATATTCTAAACCACGAAAGAGCTTATGAAAGGAAATCTCCCTTTGACACTAAAGCGAAAAATTACGGACATGTGCATCCTTCCCATTCTAACCTATGGATCCCAGACTTGGTCTTGGACAAACACTCAAAAGTCCAAACTCAAGGTTTGCCGACGTGCAATTGAGCGCAGTATTCTAGGCGTCAAATTGACAGACCACATTCGCAACACCACACTGCGCTCCAAAACACAGATTACTGACGTTGCTCAAGAAGCCGCTAAGCTGAAGTGGGGCTGGGCTGGCCACGTCTGCCGTATGCCCATTGAGCTGTGGGCCAAAATAAAAACCACGTGGAGCCCTGACACAGGTAGAAGGCGTCGCGGCAGACCTCATAGAAGTGTCGTCTCATAGTAACGTAGCCTA
The DNA here is from genome assembly GCA_914767645.1 of Hydraecia micacea. Lineage (NCBI taxonomy): Eukaryota > Metazoa > Arthropoda > Insecta > Lepidoptera > Noctuidae > Hydraecia > Hydraecia micacea. Next base: position 2,704,691 of record OU611803.1, read on the forward strand.
TAGCCTTCCTCAAGAATTGGGCTATCAAAATTATTTTACAAATCCGACTGATAGTTCCAGAGCTTAACCTCTACAATTTTACCTCTTTATAATATTATTAGTATAGATAAGTCCAGCGGGGCAATTGCGTAACACGTTATCAATCGGAATCGGTTTCATTTTGACAGTTCAACAACATTCATTGCGTTATTTACGTGTTGAGTAGACAAATTTTTCGAACTTATGAAGCAATGGATTAGCAATTTGCTTCAAAATGATTCGGATTCCGATTTATTACGCAATCAGGGTGCTGGTTTTCTCACGGTATTTTCCACTTCAGCGTGCTTATCCTGTATCCCGTTATATTTGGAAGCACTTCAAAATCTGTCACAATCTTCCATATCCACACACTCTTTGTTTTTGTTAATCTTTATTTGCTTTAAGATAAGCAGGTCGGAATACCGACCTACTCCAAATTACTCTTACCGTACGTTATCTTGTATCACTCTCTACGTTTGTATACTTTAAAGATAACAGAGCTATTTGGTCCTAGGCCCTTCACTATGACCACTTAAAGATTCCTCGCTTCGAGACCACGTCAATTCCTTAGCTAATCACGACATCTGCTAATAACGTAATCTCTAATGACACAACGAGCGAAACCGCGCGAAATGAACGCGATGTTGGTGTGGTTTGAACTGTCAAAATACATGTTGTCCGTACGGTTGACATTTCGATTCCTTGCCGTTACAGGGGTTTCTATAAGACACGATGTTGACTTGGTTTGCACGTGGAAAGATTACGCGGGGTATAATAAATTACCATACAGAGTTGGGGCCCTGTAGCAAAAATGTACAGACACCAGCACATCAAGCTACTACAATCTGTCAAATTTCTTTAATAGATTTTCAATTTTATCGCTAAAGTATAAGGTTCAAAGTTGATTGGGAAAATTTTACAGTTTCGGGTAGGTTGATGTGCTGGCGTCTGTACCAATGCCACTACAGTACAGCGGGGTAATTGCGTAACACACTATCAGTAGCAATGGGTTTCATTTTGACATTTCGACAATATTCATTGCGTGGTTTACGTTGTTGAGCACACACATTTTTCGTACATATGGAGCAATGGATTAGCAATATGCTTCAAAATGATTCAAATTGATAGTAATAGTGTGTTACGCAATTAGGTTGCTGATCATACTCTTAGTATCCTGGGGGTCTAATCCACAGAACAGATAAAGAGGTTAGAAGGGCCTTGTGGGCGGGGCAGGCGCGCCGCAGTTTTGAGCAGACGCTCGAATGTCGACCGAAATTTGATTCACCCGCTCACAATCGCTTTCTTGTTGTGACAGCGTCCGAAGTTCCGCGGAAAAAAACAATTATGCCGTCTTGCGCTATTATAACGTGTCGAAAAAGAAGCCAGGAGTGTAGTGTAGCCCGAGGAGGGATTTCTTTTCACCGGTAAGTCCAAAAACATTAAAATACGAGTGATATTTGTAATTATTAAAAAAGTATTATGTAGTTTGTAGACAAAAACGATAAAATCGCATTTAGGTGCAAAATTATACATTGCTTGCAATACATGGGTACGATCTTGCACGACGTGAGCGGTCGCGCAATGTATTGCGTTCCCTGCGAACGTCGCGTGCGTCGAGCCAAAGCTTGAATTCTGCGAAATCTATGCGCATCGATAGTGTTGTACCAAATTGTAAACAATGTCGATATTAAGTATGTGTGTACGAATGATTCTTTTCAGTAATATTATAATTAAAATAACTTTGTTTATTAACATTAATTATTGTTTATTGTGGATTATTAATTTAGTACCTAACTTAATGGGTTTTTCATCTAATTAAAAAAAAAAATCGATTTCAGTAAACAGATTATTAGCCACATCGCGGGATACATAGCACACATTTTAATAAAGAAACTTGATTGTGACATTTGTGTTGGTGCTCTGTTGTCAAATGAAATAAATTCGGACCATAAATTTATAGTAGCAAAAGACAAAGGGGGTCTCTTGTATCCTTCTAAAGATCTAATACTGATCTGTACAACGTCCGAAGCAATTATTAAAATTTACACTGACAATCTACGAAACATTAACAAACATAATTATGTTGACAACTAAGATTTTGCGCAGCTTTGTCGGAACCGAATTATTTAGCAACATTAGCAATCATCTGGTTGGATTATATCCTACTGCGAGCCATGTTATATACCTAACTAAAGCTATAATCGGAAAATATATTAATGTAAGGTTGCATTTTATTTTGAAAAATTCGAATTTAAGAGATAGCAAGCGCATGTTACTTAATAAATACGTATTATTTCAGGGACAATGATAAAATAAACGTTGAAATTGAGTTTAATTATTGTTCAATATTAAAATATTCCTTTATTTTTTACTTGTGTCATTTATTTGCTTACTTACTTACTTTAGCCCAAATTATTGTTCAATATTAAAATATTTAAATTTCGCGGCAGTATCGGATGCTCCCCCTTAATTTGACATTAATATTTATATTTATTTAGGAAGTCCACATTATTCGTACCGTACCCGCAACTTAAAAGATCGCAAAACTTTAATTAACAAAATTACAGTAATTTTATCGATATATTTGATCGACCTTTTGGTCGCCGTAACATACATGAGAAATAAATTGCTGTGTGCGTGTACGTCAAACGCAGTGTTTGCGTTAGTGTGACAACCAATAGCAAACTCGCGATCTAAGTGCATGTGGTTTATTTGTGTGCGTAATGCGCGTACGTATTGATCTCTTGCTTGTAGTGGAGTGAAAGAGTGGGAGACATGCGGCGACACGCGTTCTAATACAAATCGGGAACTATTTCCTTTCTAACCTCTTTTATCTGTTCTGTGGTCTAATCCAATCCATTTTCAGCCAAAGTAACAGACGTCTCCAAGTCCTTATAGAGAAGAGGATGAAAGAAAGAAGGAAATAGTAAAAAAGGAGCATTTAAAACTAATAAGTAATAAGTTACATTAAAAACAACAAAAAAAACCTCATCATCATCTGCCTAGCCTTTTCCCAACTATGTTGGGTTCGGCTTCCAGTCTAACCGGATGCAGCTGAATACTAGTATTTTACATGGAGCGACTGCCTATCTGACCTCCACAACCCAGTTATTGGGTAATAGGATACCGCTTGGTAAGACTGGTTGTCAGATTTTCGGGCATCTGACGATCCGTAACGACTGTCAAAAATCCACGAATGACAGCCGGGACCAACGGCTTAACGTGCTTTCCGAGGGGTCTTGGTATGTAAAGATTGTCACCCATCCACGGACCAACCGCAGCAAGCGTAGCTTGTAAAAGGGGGCGATCCTATTGCCATCAAACGGGCACAAATCCAGACACTGGACTGTTACTGGGTAATTTCCAATATCACGGCCCGACCTGGCAATCGAACCCAGGACCTCATACTGAGGTATAGCGCTTGTGACCGCTAAACCAACGAGGCAGTCAAAAAAAGTAGTTGAAACGAAAATCTCTCGAAGTTATTTTACTAGCTGTGCCCCGCGATTTCACCAGCGATAAAAGTCTTAAAAGTCCTTTTTTATTGATTCTCTTTACAAATTTCCATCCCTCTTTTTACACCCTTAAGGGATAATTTCGGGGATAAAATCTATTTTATATCCTTTCCCACAACTCAAACTATCTCCATACCAAATTTCATCTAAATCGGTTCAGTGGATTGTGAAATAAAATATTTTGATTTGATTTGATTCTCCATACAAACTTCCACCCCCTTAAAGAATGATATCTGGGATAAAAACTATCCTATGTCCTTTGCCGGGACTCAAACTATGTACCAAATTTTATCTAAATCGGTTTAGCGGTCGAAGCGTGAAGAGGTAACAGACAGACAGACACACTTTCGCATTTATAATATTAGTATGGTTGGATTTCTTATGTCTATAACTACGATAAAGTACAAAAAACAAGTTTTCCCACCTAATTGTGACGACACTGCATCGTTTAGTTGCAAACAGATTTATCACCCGCTTATCAGACGACCTCAGATCGCGGAACCACTTGCCCACCGCCAAAACTAGACAGCCATTGTAAATTTGTAACCAGTCGATGTGATTGACCTAGCTATAACCGGTTTATATTAATCATTTTGACATAATCTAATCGTGTATCCGAACTCGCCGCCTGCCGACGGCGACGCTACCCGACCGCGCCGCCCGAGAGCTCACGGAAACGCCCGAGCGTTGACAGTCCGTCACCCGTCAGAGCGGCACACTTCTGCTATGTACTTTACATAGGTGCAGTACGCCGTCGCGCCGGTAACTAGCTAGTGTGCATTCAAATTTGGAATCGCTTTGTATTACGTTTTTTTTTTTTTCAATCGATTCGTTTGATAATGTTTACGTGTAATTATTAGTGTTGTAGCCGCCGGGTGCAACGCACGCGTGTTGCGATGTTCGATCGGGCTCGATTTCCACCCCGATTTTCTTTCCGCACGTGTATATAACTTTAGGTGTTACTCTGTACTAGAGTGAAGTCAATGACTCGTCATGACACACATTCTATCCGACAAAACTGCACGTCGCCGGCTCCTCGCGGACGTTTTTTTTGTCTAATTTTATTGTTTTATGAACGTTATAGTTTCTTGTGTACTGCGCCGCGTTGTTTGGTGTTGTTATCAGTGTATCTAGATAACGCTTCAAGGCAACATCCTTGGGTTCGCGATTCGACAATTGTGTGAATTGTTTTTTTATGCTGCGCGCTTACAATGAGGTTTTTTGTAGTACTTAATTGTTGAGACGTCCTTGCTAGTTTTGGACGATGTTTTAGAATTTTTTTCTCAATGTAAATAAATAAATATAAATTGTTGTTGTCATCGTAGAATTTTAAAGTAAATTTCCTATCAATTCAAATAAGTAACCTAGTAACGCGGGCATTAAATCGTAGAATACCGGGAAAAAATGCTACTTTCATCGACCTAATTATACGAATTTAGATTTTCAAATTCCAAAACTTTCCCATGCTCTCACTCGACTAAACAGCGTCTGTTTGCAAGCGAAGAAAAAACTTCCCACGTCACTATGACGTTCCACCCGCCATTTTCGAATAAATTCGAATTTCATCATTTTCCTAAAACAATCGAAGATGCGCGCGTTTCATGGACACGTCTGCATTTTATTTATAGACGCGAATGTTTGATTTGTACAGCGACGTAGTTTACCTACATATCTACCGTCGCGGAATGTACATTATATACCATCTTGCACTATGTACTGCGGATACAACAATATAAACGATGCCTGTCTGTGTGCGTGCCGGCGTAATGAGCGTTTCTATGTGCTAAGAAACAGTAAAAAGTATGGCGCGAACGGTAAGAGCGGCAACGTCGCGTGCGTTCCGAGGCCGCGGTGAAAACAATAGTCTTTTATTATTTAATTTTTCTTGAATAAATTATTTTATATGATAATTTTTACTTGGATAAATAATATATTTTGATGATTAACCTTATTTTGCATTTGGAAACCGGTTTTTTGGCGATAATAACAACGCTACGTAAACGATGCCATATTATGCAGTCTATTATGAAATTCAATACAGACATTCTTGTATGAAAATCGATACCTACATACGTCAACCGGAACTCTTTAGCCATGTTTTTACTCGATGATTTCCAATCCACATTCCAACCCAAAAAAAAATCAATATATCAATGATAAAAAAACAAACAAAGCCAACGAAAATAGCCGGTGGGATGAAAAAAAAATAGTAACCGATGTTGACCTTTTCGAACGCGTCTCGCTAGTAGCACGGCCAGCTGACGCGACGTTGCCGCACTTCCTGCCGTGCCCTGAACCGTTCACGCTTATCGCCTCTACTGCCACGCGATTAGGCCCAAAATCGCGTAGCAACATTAAGTATATAAAGGATTTAGGACGTTTCACGGTACTGTGACACTTCCCGCGCGAAAAATTTGAAAAGCTTTATCAGTCGAATTTCGTGATGCGCGGCGCGTAGTAAATTCTTGGAACGTTTTATTTACTTACTTACCTAATAATAAATAGTTTTTTCTTTCTTTTAGTCCCTTTTAGACGTGAAGAAGTGTTTTTTAGTAATAAATAAATGTGTTACAAAAACCAAAGTGCCCAAAGTTAGTGTGTTTAAACAAATTAAAATTTACATACCTATTTATTAAATAAGAAATAAAATCTATATTTATTCAAAGATACTTTTTTACTATTAATAAAATAAGAGAAAAACTGTGACTAAAAAAAGTGTGCAATATTAATAAAAAGTAAGTGAAAAATCGGAAGAAAATAATCTGTGAGCTACCAGGAGCGCATATCGTCAAAGAGTTTTCAACGCCCAACAAGTGACACGAAGATGGCTCGGTGACCAAGGTGGCCTACATGCCGGTGGCGCTGGGCTCGCTCGGCGGCGAGGGCGAGTACCGCGAGTACGGCCACCATGTCTCGCCGCACCACCCGGCGCACATACAGTACCACGAGTACGCGCCGCCGCCGCCGCCGCCGATATACCATCCCATACCGGACCCCTATTTTAGGTAAACTGTTAATAACTGCTTCGAAGTATGTACGCCTAGTACTTTGATAGAAACTAGCTGACGTTTTCAGCTTCGTACATGTTTCTGCCGGCTTCAGAATTGGGTCTACTAGAGATGAAAAATGCAGAAGCTATTTTATTATTCTATTTTTTTTTTTGTTTTACATAATTATCTCGGGACCATGGCGTCCCGGTCCTTTGGAAGGCGTACGAGGGGCCGAAGCCAACTCGCAGAGGCCCCTTAGGAAATTTTAATGAAATGTGGCACCAACCGACGATTATCCCTGTATGCCAACGACCATACAGCCCAGGTCGTTGCTGTATGCACTATGCAAGTGCACCCAAGGATAACCCCCGGTTCGTGTAGGACTATTGCAGGATATGGAAAAATAAAAAGTTGGACAATGGGTTTGGGTGGCTAAAGTGGACTGGTTACCAAGAACTATGGAAGAACTATTACCCTGCCTGATAAATGTTTTATATATACACTTTTTATTATTTAGTCACAAATCTGGCATTTTTTATCATTTTGACCTATTTTGTCCCACTGCTGGGCAAAACTCTCCCTCAAACTTCTCCAATTTTCCTTATCTTGTGCCTTCTTTCTTAGGCCAATCGGTCAGGAACGAGTCCAACTCGTCACAGCGTTTCTTAGGCCTGCCTCGGTGACGACGTCTAATGCCTCCGCCGCCGTCATAACCTGTTCGCGCTACCGCTATGTAGATCTGTTGCTAGAGCCGAATCCCCAGTATGTCGAACCCTAAGGATGCTAAACGCCCTCCTGACTGCCGACCCTGAATGTGATGTGTTTGCTGATGAATGGAAGAAAATAATGCGTGCTTGTCTGGTGTTTTGTGAGAGACAATATGCGAGGGTGTCCACTGTTACATGTTAGTTTATGGTGCATTTAATTTATTTAACCATTTACTCAAATAATTATTAATAATTTTATCCACGAATTGTACGAGTATATATTTGAATTTGAATTTAATTTTTGTAATGAATGCTTATTTTATTCTAATTTTTACAATTCTATGTTAATTAATGTAATTGGACTTGTGCCGTTTTAATTAACTATAAATAAATAAATAAATTAAAAAAATAATTTTGCAAATCGGCTTATAAATAACGGAGTTCGGAGGTAAAAAAAAAAAATTAAGAGTCAACCGAATTGAGAACCTCCTCCTTTTTTGAAGTCGGTTCATAAATTGATAACAGTCGATACGCCCGTGCCATGTCATTTACCGAGATATAAATGTATCCTAGGTGTTAATCCAGGTTATAATAAATTGTCTGTGTGGCAATCATTTCTGTGTTCCCTTTAACATTTAACATTTAACCCGTCCGCCTTCAAAACAAGAGTGAACAGACATCTTCTGGGCACGCTCGTTCCATCATAGACCTCATCGATCGCTTTCCATCAGGCGTGATCGAGGTCAAGAGCAGGCCCATTTAGCAATAAAAAAAAGATTCGCTAGTTCGTAAACCAGCGCAACAAAGATTTTACTATCTAAGATACTTTCGGCCTTATTACAAAACAAGGTTTTTCTTTAGACCCAGGATCAAAACATTACAGAAACTGACTCTAAGTTGTCAATTTTACAATAAGAACTTTACGTTTGTCGGAATAAAGCTCCAAATACAATTAACTGGCTTGCTTCGACGGTTTGGGCTGGGTTTAAAGTTAGAACTTGTTTTGTAATAAGACGGTTTAAGTTTTCTCGTATTTTCATTGCATTTTGTCCATTTTACCTGTTGCGTGTTCCGCACCGCAACTGTTGCTTTTTTTATAATATTAGATTTTTAACATTTTACATTTATTTATATATGCAATTTTTATTAACAAATACGTGTATGAAGTTCCTTTTTTTTATTTCGCTATAAAATTGGCGCCCGAACAGGGACTTGAAAATTCATCCAAAAATAGAAACTTTCTCATTTTTCACACTTTCACATTTTTTTTTTTGAGGGGCTTTTGTCTAAGTAAAAACAGCCACACGGGTCGATCGATCAGGTTAAGTTACGCTTGCCGCGGTTGGTCCGTGGATGGGTGAAAATATTTACATATCAAGACCCTCCGTGTCTCGGAAAGCACGTTAAGCTGTTGGTCCCGGCTGACTGTATTCGTGGATCTTTGACAGTCGTTATAAGGGTAGTCAGAAACCCGAAAGTCCGACCACCATGGCAGTCATATGGGGTATCGTATTACCCAGTAACTGGGTTGTGGAGGTCAGATAGGCAGTCGCTCCGTGTGAAATACTGGTATTCAGCTGCATCCGGTTAGACTGGAATCCGACCCCAAAATAGTCGGGAAAAGGCTAGGCAGATGATGGAGATCGTCAGATGATCAGAGCTCTTAACGCGATCCATTTTAGGACCTAAACTGAACTGTTCTTTTAATTCGTACCATGACATCAATTTAACGATTCAGTTTAGGCCGTGCCATCTGCTGACAGCGATTGTCCCAAACTGAGTCGCAAGTTTTGGTTTCATTCATACTTGTTTAGTACCATGACGTCCACAGAGCAGCTCAAGCGATGCAGTTTAGGAACCTAAACTGGATGCAGTTTAGGAACCTAAACTGAAATGTCTTGCTTTTGAATCGTTTTTAATTAGATCATGGTAGGCCACCAGATCATTGTAGCACTCTAGAAGTGGACGGTCGACTTGTATGTACATACCAAACCAACCCAATTAGCAAACCTGTAGTTCTTTACTCTCATAATTACACAAACTCGTACAAATGATATTGTTTTTCTCAATTGGGGACGGACGTAAGGCTTCGACGGGGTGACGTCATTGTGTGATGACGTAATAGACACGTAGAACTGTGTGGATGGAATAATTGTGTATTTCTGGAACGTTTTATTCAGCTTAGGTATATGTATAAGGAGGAAAAAAATGGTGTGATATATTTTTATGGAGATGATTCTTTAGGACGGGGTAAAGATGTTAAAAGAAAAAAAGTGGGTCTATCTATGCTTATGACTACACGACTGGGGCCGAGTATGCGCGATTCAGCGACAAGTATACACGATTCAGCGCCGAGTATACACGATTCAGCGCCGAGTACACGCGATTCAGCGCCGAGTACACGCGATTCAGCGCCGAGTACACGCGATTCAGCGCCGAGTACCCGCGATTCAGCGCCGAGTACACGCGATTCAGCGCCCAGTACACGCGATTCAGCGCCGAGTACACGCGATTCAGCGCCGAGTACACGCGATTCAGCGCCGAGTACACGCGATTCAGCGCCGGGTATACGCGATTCAGTGCCGATTATACCCGATTTGGCGTAAAGCTACGTCCTAGAAGAACCTTACCGTCATATTTAAAACGGACGTCATTAAAAACTGTAATTTCGACCAGTATTTTGGCCAAGATACAGGCTGTGCCTAGTTTGGGACCAACGATACCTCCATATTTTAATTTTGAATGATGAAATAAACGATTTTTACTTTACTTTTACTATTGTCATCATCATCTGCCTAGCCTTTTCCCAACTATGTTGGGGTCGGCTTCCAGTCTGACCGGATGCAGCTGAATACCAGTATTTTACATGGACCGATTGCCTATCTGACCTCCACAACCCAGTTACTGGGTAATACGATACCACTTGGTAAGACTGGTTGTCAGACTTTCGGGCTTCTGACTACCTGTAACGACTGTCAAAGATCCACGAATGACAGCCGGGACCAACGGCTTAACGTGCTTTCCGAGGCACGGAGGGGGCACTTTTACTATTGTATTTGACAATAAGGTGTCAAAAAACGCTCTGTATTTCGACATTACGGCCGCATGTAGCGGTCACCGCTCTTTTAGGACACCGTAGCTTAACCTACCTAAGCATGACGGTTCAGTTTCGTTGACTGCTCAGAAAGAGTACAGAAGTATTCACTTCAAAATAAACAAGGGCAGTCATGGAGACTACCGACGGATGTTAAAACTTGATACAATGAAACAGTAGAGCTGTAGACTCACTGCTGGCCAAGCGCAACGCGTCATACTCATAGCTAAAGAATTATTTTTTTAACAATTTCTTTTTTCTCTTATTTCAGGCGGCATGCCCCTTACTTCGGTCAGCCAGATTACAGAGTTTACGAACTCAACAAACGGTTACAACAGAGGACAGAGGTTGGTACCATTTCACTTTATTTTTAACTATAGCAATAGCTAGTTACGAGGAATACCCCGCCACTTCGTCTGCGATCCAGGATAAAAAGTATCCTAAGAGCGGTTTCGCACTGCATCCGATCCGAATCCGAGAAATGCCGGTCCGAAGTGACCGTAGTCCTATTTGTATGAGGGGTTGCGCACTAGATCCGAACTCTATCCGACCGAATTTAGAACATTTCCAATTCGGATTGAAGTCTGTTTTTTTTATGTAAGTTAGCATAACTGGGCATTTTCACTTTTAAGTGTACCCTAAAAAAATAAAAGTGACTGAAAATAAATGGACATTGTAGTGAAAATAGTGGTCAGTTTTGTGACGTGTATTTTCAGATAAATGTGTTTTAAACCTGTGTTATTGGAGTTTAAATTGTGCAAATTTGATTTTTGTGACGGGAGAAACTATACACTATTGTTGCACCAACACTTTTAAATGTATTCGTAGTACTATTTTAGTAATTTTGGCAAATTCAATGTTGGTAAGGGGAGGGACATGCCAGAAACAGTTACTCTGAATATTTAAAATACTCATAAATTAATAATTCAAACGTATTTTACCAGGATTGCAGATGGATTCGTCAATTGAATATATATTTTACCGTTTTATTCCAAAAATTAGACAATATGTCCACTATTTATCTTGCTATAAAATTTTGAATAAGTGGGACATCTTCAAAATGGCGGGTACACTTAAAAGTGAAAATGCCCAACTCCGTCATATATAGACGGATTTGCAAAATTCTTCGAATGGATAAGGTATACCTCAGGGGCGGTCCCATAAAAATGTTATTAACGTTGTTTCGGTAGTTTTTGAGTACTGCCACCTGCTACTGAGTTGTGCATAATAATATGACAACAAAACAACGTGAAAACAACAACAATCATAACATAAACAAAATTCCAATTGCAGAGTGGAAAAATAACTACTTTTGTAACAAGCAACAATAATAATGACAATTAATCCGTGCGTCGCATCTGTGCAAGAGCAGGGGGCCTACCACAACCTGTTAACGCGATCCATTTTAGGACCTAAACTGAACTGTTCTTCTAATTCGTACCATGACGTCAGTTTAACGATTCAGTTTAGGCCGTGCCATCTGCCGACAGCGATTGTCCCAAACTGAGTCGCAAATTTTGGTTTCATTCATACTTCTTGTTTGGTACCATGACGTCCATAGAGCAGCTCAAGCGATGCAGTTTAGGAATCTAAACTGAAATGTCTTGTTTTTAAATCGTTTTTAATTAGATCATGGTAGGCCACCAGGTCGTTGCTCAGCAAAATGCGGTGACTTCGGACGAGTCTATCGTCAACAGCGCTGATTTTCAGAAACTACCTCTTGAATGACGTAATATCGCGTCTCCCTGCGATTTTTTATATTACTTTTCCGCTCAGCAGTGTGTGGTGTTTTGAGGTACCAGGATACCATGAACTCACAGTGTAATTTATACATTCCAGGACTCAGATAACCTGTGGTGGGACGCGTTCGCAACAGAATTCTTTGAAGACGATGCGACGTTGACCCTCACATTCTGTTTAGAAGATGGACCTAAGAGATACAGTGAGTACGCTTCGAATTTATGCTCGCCTGGTACACCCTGGTGTTAATATGGATACTCTAGCTTCTTTCTGCCCGCGACTTCGTTTGCGTGGAAGTCGCTAGATACATGGTATACTACGCTCGCGTATTCACGAGCGACACATTGTTGACGCGTGTCGCTTATGTGCACACTTTTTTTTTCGTTTTTTAACCGACTTCAAAAAAGGAGATTCTTTTGAAGTGAAAACTTCTTTAGGCCCGGTGGGCATGTTTTGAGATGGGAAAAAACCATTGAATTCGCGCCACTGTTACTGTAACCGACACCGCTTCGGATGTATTCGGCTGTCCTCGCGATGTACTCTGGTTTTAATGTATATCCAATATGCCCGTGAGTGATGGCAAAGTATTCTGTTTGTCTTTTGTTTTCACTTCTGTCGGCACTCCCGCAGTGCCACTGTTTTTTTTTTTCGGGAATGGCATCTCGCAGTTCGACCTATGATGTTGTCGCTGTGGATGCCTCAATAAATTAAGGCCTCCAGCCAGGGCTTAAAAAACTTAAAAACTAAGGGACTACACGCTAAAGCACCCTGTGGGGTACGGACCTCGGCTTAGGGCGTCGGAGGGCAGCAAGGGACGGGCTGGATCGGAATTAAATGCACACTTAATAACAGCCATTTTATAAAACTCCCTCGGCCGTTCCATCGTCAATCCGAGTCCGACACGACCGGGGCGAGATCAGGCGCAGGACCAACGGCACCACATGCTATCCGAGGCACGGGGGCTTCACACCACCAACTTCCAAACTCCGGGCTGTTCCTGAGACATTCCTAATGCATAACCCAAATAACTCTTTGCCCGACACGGGTATCGAACCCAGAACCCCACGTTCAGCAGTCGCGCTTGCGACCACGAGACCAACGGGGCTTTCTTCCTTACTTTATTTTTGAAGTGAAAACTTCATTAGGCGCGTTGGGCATTTTTTGAGATGGGAAAAAACCATTGAATTCGCGCCACTGTTACCGTAACCGACACCGCTTCGGATGTGTTCGGCTGTATTCAGGATATACTCGGTTTTAATGTATTTCCTATATTTCAGTAAGTGATGGCAAATTATTCTGTTTGTGTTTTGTGTATATGACGATTCAAAAAATACACACGTAATTGTTCAAGTTTTCACTTCTGTCTGCACTCCCGGAGTGCCACTTTTTATTTTGTATTTTTATATTTGCCGTTAGTGTCCCACCGCTTGGACAAAGGCCTCCCAACTCTCTTTCCACCTCTCTGTCCAGAGCTGCCTAGGACCGACCTTTATCAAAGGAGTCCAGCTCATCCCGCCATCTCCGTCTGGGCCTGCCGTGATGTCGTTTGCCATTAAGCGGGACCCACTAGGTCGTAAATTGTATAATCTCTTTTGTCCAACCATGTCGTCAGTAGCCCGAAAGTCTGACAACCAATCTTACCAAGGGTTATCGTATTACCCAGTAACTGGGTTGTGGAGGTCAGATAGGCAGTCGCTCCATGTAAAATACTGGTACTCAGCTGCATCCGGTTAAACTAGAAGCCGACCCCAACATGGTTGGGTAAAGTCTAGGCAGCAGGCACAGTGGGCCCTATCAGAATACCAGCGCTGTGACATTTATTTTTTAAATGTTGCAGCATCATGCTGAGATAGGAGCCTTTTGGCGTCGTATAGGACTTTCTGTTTCATTTTTCTTTTTATTAAGTACTTTTTTTTTTTAATATAAATTGTTTTTTTTACTGGGTTTAGTTTAGTTTGTGATCTTCCTACACGAGTCGCAATAAATACTTTTTCTTTCTATGATGATGAATGCCCCTTGCTTTCTTGGCGTTTACTAAGACATGTGCATGTCCTGTTTCCAGCGATAGGAAGGACGCTCATACCGCGGTACTTCCGCAGCATCTACGAGGGTGGCGTCTCCGAACTGTACTACACGATGCGGCAGCCCAAGGAGTCCTTCCACAACACAAGCATCACGCTAGACTGCGACCACTGTACCATGGTCACGCACCATGGGAAACCAATGTTCACTAAAGTAAGTGCTCATTTTTATTGGTAAAGGGTTTTAACCTACCCTGTCCAACATTTTTTTGTTTTTTCAAAATGGCGACCACTTGCCCGCGCTATTACCTATGCCCAGCCGTTTTAAAGATTAGCCGGAACAAACAGACAGACAAAAATTGTAAAAAATGTTATTTAGGTATATGTACGGTGTATACATCCATATGCATTTAGTTATTTTAATATTACAAACAGACACTCCCAATTTTATTTATTTGTAAGTATAGATTTCTCAAGGATAGTCGGATAGGTAATGTCAACTCAATCTAGCGTCATATGGCGTGTAAAAGTTATCCCGATATCCTAGTTATAGATCCGTCGGTTGAGACTGGTCATGTCTTAACTGCCAAGGCTTATTTTTAATCTTATATTTTGAATTGTTTCTTCATTTGTGTGTTTTTTTTTTACACAAGAATAATGTATCCAGGATTTTGTAATATCTTGATTTAAAAGAGTGTCCATGGAGTTTCGTGCCCGTTATTCTCCATAGAGATCTACGTTTTGGAATGGGCAACTAGCTTCAACTTTCTGACTGACTGACCGACTATTTAATTTTGACAATTCAAAAGAGCCTGTACATGGTTTAATTGAAATAAATGCTTTGAATTTGAATAAAGAATTTCCTACACAGCAACTATCACCCACAGGTATGCACAGAAGGCCGTTTGATCCTGGAGTTCACGTTCGACGACCTCATGCGCATCAAGACGTGGCACCTCGCCGTGCGCGCGCACCGCGAGCTCATCCCGCGCGCCGCCGTGCACCCGCCCGACCACGCCGCGCTCGACGCGCTCGCCAAGAACATCACGCGCCAGGGCATCACCAACTCCACACTCAACTATCTCAGGGTGAGTGCGAGGCTGAAGGCCTACCACAAGCTCTTAACGCGATCCATTTTAGGACCTAAACTGAACTGTTCTTCTAATTCGTACCATGACGTCAGTTTAACGATTCAGTTTAGGCCGTGCCATCAGCTGACAGCGATTGTCCCAAACTGAGTCGCAAGTTTTGGTTTCATTCATACTTGTTTGGTACCATGATGTCCATAGAGCAGCTCAAGCGATGCAGTTTAGGAACCTAAACTGAAATGTCTCGTTTTTGAATCGTTTTTAATTAGATCATGGTAGGCTACCAGGTCAAGATCACCTCGCGCCGTCTCCGGTCTCTGTTCGTCGCTCCGCAAGTCGCGTCGCGGTGACTCGTGCCATGTGGGGCCAGATTAGCCAAGTGTAGGAATCCTTGGGGTCGCGGGCGCACGGAGTGGGGAATCTGTCCGCCCACCAAGTGACCCCACGGAAGACGGTGGCACAGTGGTCACGTGCTGCCGTGCATAGTGAGGCTTAGGTTCAGCGCAGACAGAACGGAGCACAGCGGAGAGGATTTTATTAGCGCACTTGAAAATAAAACTTAAAATTATTACAATAAAGTGCATAAATGCTGCGAGGACGCGCGAGCATTTTTTGTCAGGTTCAAGCATTTATGCACTTTATTTTAATAATTTTAAAGTTTATTTTCAAGTGCGTTAATAAAATCCTCTCCGCTGCGCTCCGTTCTGTCTGCGCTGACCCTTAGGGGAGACCCCTTTACAGTCTCCCCAGGGATGTGCCTTACAGGCGTTGCGGGGGGTTCCGGAATTGGAACCGGGACCGCCCCTATGTGGTGATGGTGATCACCAGGGTGGTTTTAGTGAGGTAAAAATCCCACACTCCACGACCTCTCCCTCCTCGGAGGTCGGGTGACTTTTTTAAGTTTCCCTCAGAAAAAACAAAAAAAGAGGTTCTTAAGGTCGTCCGTCTATCTAGCTAGGGGGCGTCCCACACTACGCTTGCATATACGCGTTCTCCACTCCAGGACTCGTGTGCGTCGTGCTGTTGAAAGTGCGTAATATTACTAAACTGCTTTTCCCCTGTGTTCCAGTTATGCGTGATCCTGGAGCCGATGCAGGAATTAATGTCTCGACACAAGGCGTACGCGCTGTCGCCGCGGGACTGCCTCAAGACCACGCTGTTCCAGAAGTGGCAGCGGATGGTGGCGCCTCCCGGTGAGTCAATCATAGAAATAAAGGAAGAAAGTAAGAAAATACGTCTATTTGCGGTAAACGTAACGCAGACAAAGAACACAAACATGGGCGTGGCTAAGGGGGGGCAAGGGTGGCCAAAGCCCCCACTCTAGAATCTTTGCCCGTCCTAGAAAAATCGAATCGAGTTAGAAACTATAGTTATAGCCATGTTTAAAATACAAATAATGTTATTAATTTTTCATTAAAATGTGTAAAGTATACCACTTGGCATTATAGGACACGTATTTACATACTGAGACCCCTCCGTGCCTCGGAAAGCACGTTAAGCCGTTGGTCCCGGCTGTCATTCGTGGATCTTTGACAGTCGTTACGGGTCGTCAGAAGCCCGAAAGTCTGACAACCAGTCTTACCAAGGGGTATCGTATTACCCAGTAACTGGGTTGTGGAGGTCTGATAGGCAGTCGCTCCATGTAAAATACTAGTATTCAGCTGCATCCGGTTAGAATGAAAGCCGACCCCAACATAGTTGGGAAAAGGCTAGGCAGATGATGATTATAGGACACGTATTACACCCAAGGGATGTAATGAAGCCTATTCTCAACCCAACACCGCAAAACTGTCACCCAACATGTAAATGAACAGTTTAACCGCTTCTCCTTATAGGATCACTTCGTCGTCCTTCAGTTTGTCTGTCAGTGAAGACCCTTTTGCTCAAGAACGCGTCGAGGTGTAAAGTTGAAATTAATATCAAATACGTAAGGGATTCCAAAAAAAAATAAAACATGATTTTGGTGGGAGAATTTATTACTAGGCGTCGTAGTTAGTTCAGCTGGGAGGCTAGATAGACAAAATTTCTAGCTAAGCTAATGAACACAGACACAAAAAAAAAGCAAGTTGCACCACGCAAAACGGCCATCGCTCAGCATAATGCTAAGACCCAATACGAGACAGCGCTCCAGCGCTGGTTTTCAGTCTTGATAACCTTTTTTTTGGGTAGGAAATTACCAAATAACTTCTCCCGCTCTGGGCGGAGCAGGAGGGCGTGTTAGACTTTTACTGACTAAATCCCACCCGTGTTCCTTCAGTTGCCTGTAAATGATAAATGATTTTATTTCTGTAAGTAGGTTTGCACAAACACTTTTACACGTCAATCATATTTTTAAAAACTAGATGAGGTCGGCGTTTCCTATCTGACCACTTTGAGAAGAAAGGCCGAAACAAACTCAGAGGTCTCTTTTAAAGTCCAGACATAATCTTGGTCAGGTTATATGAAGGCCATGTAGATCGATGTGTGAGATGGTCTTTTGAGCTGTGCCAGGGGCCACGGTATCTCTTTCGAATGACCCGCGACCCTGGATCTAGTGGCTCTCGGTTTTGTTAAGCGTCTTTATACCAATTAAGATCAGATTAGATTGGATTTCTTTATTTGTTTAAACATTGTATACATACAAGAGCATGCAAGATGTTACATAGTTTGAGTCCAATCATGTTTAGCCGTAAGTATCGGCGTACAAATATTTCCATGACAATGAAAATAATTAACAATACAAAAAATCGAAAAAAGGGAATTACAACGTCTGAATCTGAAAATCCTGATTCTGCCTTCTCTGTATGCGAAGAAGCCTTCAGTGCGCTGGTATTATAATGCTATGTCCTCCCCACAGAGTCGCAGCGTCCCGCCAGCAAGCGCCGCAAGCGCAAGGGCTCGGCGGGACCCAACGCCGCGCCGCCCGCGCCCGCCAAGAAACGATCTCCCGGACCCAACTTCAGTTTAGCGTCGCAGGTATGGGAACTACCACGTATATAAAGTGTTAAAAAATTAACCCGACAAACTTTAAGAGGTGCTTTAGACCATCGAACTGAATAACTTTCACTATGGGACCAACTCTGAAATGCGAAAAAAAAATCAGCTGTTTCATATATTTTATTTATTAATAACCAACTTATATCAACAGTTTGCACCACACACAAGCTATTAGTCAATATTAGTAATTACACAATGTCATACAACCATCAAATTAGGTTATATTATATCACATAATAAAAGATGAAATGAAATAAAGTGAAACAAAATTGATAAAAAATTAGATAATATTAGATAAAATTAGACAAAATGTGTAGGATTGTTTTATTTAATATTTCAAGTATTAATTCCTGTACACACATAATTACAATATAACTATATACTATACACTAGATACTAAAAAAATTAGAAAATTAGATAGAAATTAGGATAAATTGACAAAAAAATCAGCTGTTCCCTACATTTATGTTCGCATAACTCGTCAAAATGTAGGAAACAGCAGATTTTTTTTTTCGCGATTTCTTTATTGGTCCCATAGTAAAAGTTGTTCATAACCATGAGTGCAATGACCCCTTGAGAGGAAAACGGTGATTAAAATTTCACCCTGTATATTAAAAAAAAAAAAATTATTTGTTGGTTTACTGCTCGCAAGAGATAATGCTGAGAGTGAGGTCTCCTGGGTTCGATTTCCAGCGTTATTGGGTTTTTCCATCTGGAATTTATCATTAGCAACCCGGAGTCTTAACCCTTTGGGAATGCAGGGCGTTATGTTATGTAGACTTAAGGCCGCAGCACACTTGTAACACCCGACGCCATCCCACGCTTACTTATTGGCCAAATGGCGAAAATAGTTCAACGAGATAATACTGGTACTCAACTGCATCCGGTTAGACTGCAAGCCGACCCCAACATAGTTGGGAAAAGGCTAGGCAGATGGGTTCAACGAGATGAAAAATGTGGTCAATGAGTAAGCTTCATTGATGTCGCATAACGTGGTGTGTTATAAGTATGTTTCCGCCTTTAGTGTAGTGTGTAGTGTTATGAAGATTGTATAATCCGTTCCGATGCGATGCGAACCGTTTGGTGAAAGTCATCTTTAACTAGTACTTAGCCGCTTTTAAATTTTGACCAGTACATTTGTTATCTACAACAAGAATATCCTATTGATCCTGTAAACTGTCCCCAGGACGTGATGGTAGTCGGCGAGCCTTCGCTAATGGGCGGCGAGTTCGGCGACGAGGACGAGCGCCTCATCACCCGCCTGGAGAACACGCAGTACGAGGGGAACGACGACTGGAGCGCGCCGCCGCCCGCCTCGCCCGCCAAGACACCGCCCGGACACTGACCCCGCACCTCCTCGACGGGCCCGCTGCCAGAGAGAGACGGCGCTGGTCTCCACCGGTAGCACCGTCTCTTTCTCGCACTGCAATCATGAAGGCATTAGTACTACGTAATACGGCCCCTGAGCGAACTCCTTGCCCACTTATTTTACCTCTGATTACGCATCACTGCCAAAAGTATTGTGATGATGTTCAGCGAAGGTCGCTGTCGGGTTACTGCCTCTGAGAAGGCTGGCAAAATCACAGTAAACTTTATGTCCATTGAAGTAAGGTTACTATTGGGTTGCTGCCATCAAAGGTGAAATAATTGTGAATGGAGTGTATCTCAAAAACTAGCCAACGCAGGACATGTTTTAGTGCACAAATGTGTGCGCAAACACAGGTGTATAATTCTTCTACATCTACCTAACAGTTTCCCAACTACGTTGGGGTCGGCTTCCAGTCTAACCGTATGCAACTGAATACCAGTATTTTACATGGAGCGACTGCCTATCTGACCTCCACAACCCAGTTACTGACACGAAACCAAGCGGTAAGACTGGCAACCGTCTAAATAAAATTTGAGTGAATTTCTGCTAATCTCAACGGAGACTAGACTAGTATATTGTTGCAAGAATCTTTTGGCTCCTAAATGACATTGACGGGGCGTTGTTGGTAAACATTTGTAGAAACTGTCACTGTGTGTCGACAAGGCGTTAGTTCCGATTCTGGCCACGCTCCTAAGTAGCGTTGTGCGCAGGAGATGTTATATTGCACAAGTGTGTGCGCAAACTCAGATGTATAAATTAAACAGACAACACAATTACTCTATTGTACATAAAATATAAATAAAAACAATTGTTATAAAACATAGATGTAAAGCGGGAGTCGTCTCGGTTTGAACAGTCCTTTACGTGTTTATTTATAAATGTTGCTAAAAGTTAAAGAGATATTTATACGTCAACAATGTATGGTTAAACAGTCTCTAATCATTACTTAACTTTGATCAACGTTTATAAATATACCCCTTATGGTTTAGGACGTTTTCTGTTACAAAAAATCAAGACAGTGCGCACACCAGAGTCAAAATAGTTTTGTCAGTCAACACAAAACGGTTTTTGTTCCAGCACGCGTAGCATGACCAGCATAGAAACGGGTTTCGTCGATGGAAGAACAAAATTACAGATAGAATAGACAAAATGACAGACACAATCTATATATACCTACATCTAATAATGTTATTAATGTTAATGCTTCATGCTAGATTATATTCGAACGCAATGTGAATTGTTACTGAATAAATTGAATTGAATTGAATATCGACGGCGAAGTGCCAACAACACCTAACTGACAAACTCAAAAATTTACACAAACTTAAAAAAAAAAACGGTCAAAAATAGACACGTTGGTTTAGAGGTTCACTTCCACTTCCACATTTTAATTTAATGCTTTTGCAACTAAAAATACACTTGGAAGATTTCACTAAAACATGCGAATAACGCCTTTAAATTTAAAACGATAAAAAAGCGAAGTTCTCGAAAAATGTCGCAGACACTTCGGGTTTAGTTAGTTTTTTTTTTTAGTGTAATTATAATGTTGTATGTATTTATAGTATTGTTAAGTTATATTAATATTGTATTGTATGTGTTTTATATGGGCCTTGATGCCTGAAATAAATGGATAAATAAATAAATAAATTGGCAGTTCGCCGTCGATATACAAAATTCAAAGTCCTGACTGACTGATATATCAACGCACAGTCGCTGTATACAAACCGCTGGTCCTAGAGACGAAAGGGTTTTTCGAAATTCCATTACTAAGAGGGTGAATGGGGGGAGCCGGGAGGGTAAAATTTCACGCGGACGAAGTCGCGGGTAGGAGCCAGTACAATATACAATCTGTCATTTTGTCTATTCTTCCGTCGACAAAACCAGTTTTTATGGTGGTCATGCTACGCGTGCAGTCCGCGCCGTATTCGTGTTCATAGAGTCTTGGCTCAGGTCTGTGCACAGCCTAATAAGTCCATTCTAGAATAGTCTAGGTTTTTACCCAACTGCAGCGCAGCCCAAAAAGAGGGTAATGTTTTTAACTTATATGTTTTGTATGTATACTTGAAGGAATCATATCCGATACTGCCCAAATCACTGGTTGGTTGAACATTGATTGTATTGTATTGTACTGACTCTGCTGAATAGAAAATTGTTTTTAATTTTTTTTGTATTGTATTACATAAGATTTACACCGCGCCATTTTTATCGTCTTACTATGGTATTGTTAATTAATGAATAATAATCAGCCTATAATCTTCCCACTGTTGGGACTCTTGGGACACAGGCCTCCTCTCAGTGAGAGGGAGTGGGCCGTAATCAACCACGCGGGACCAGTGCGGGTTGGTAGTCACATGTCTTCGAATGCTCTGTTTTTCGGACTTTCCGGTTTCCTCACAATGTTATCCTTCACCGTTTTGAGAGCAGTGGTGATGAAATAATTTACACAAAGTAAAATGCCTGCTTGGGTTTGAACCCACGACCAACTCGTTAGTCGCGTCCGTTAAATATTGATTAGCAAAACAAAACTAAATGTTTTCATTCATTCATTCAATAATGTAAATGATCATCCTTATCATTGGCCATCCACGCGGGCGAAACCACAAGCTAAAGCTAGTATAATCACAATCGAGAAAAAAGTAAGATAATAAAAAAGGCACAGAGTTTAAAGAGATATAAATATCATATTATTATGGAATTAAATTGAATTAGTACTGTTTTTTTTGGTGTATTGTCATTATTCAGTGTTGAAAGTATTTTTTTATTATTTAATTATGAGATCTACACTATTTTTCATTAATCGCTCCGTCCCGGCGCGGGCCTCTGGTGGCCCATTACAATAGAAAATCAATTGTCTCATTAGCCCTCAAGCGATTATAGGTGTTAAAAAATTAACCTTACAAACTTTAAGAGGTGCTTTAGACCATCGAACTGAACAACTTTCACTATGGGACCAACTCTGAAATCACGAAAAAAAAAATCAGCTGTTTCATACATTTTGGTCAAGTAGGTATTGAACTTTTGTATGAAACAGCTGATTTTTTTTTTCATGTTTTCAGAGTTGGACCCATAGTGAAAGTTGTTCAGTTCGATGGTCTAAAGCACCTCTTAAAGTTTGTAAGGTTAATTTTTTAACACTTTGTATACAGAGACTGGATTTGTTAAATGACGCAATTCTAGGCAATTTCGTAAGTCAAAAATAAAAAATATCGCTGCTGGATTTTATCGTGCACTGGATTTTCAACTCTTGGTTTTGAGCCGAGCGTTGAGATTCCAAGTTATTCCAACACAGCGCATCCCAGCGCGTCAAAAAAAAAAACACTGTTGGATTTTCAAAAAAACAGACACAAACACTAACATAGCTTTTCCTTCCTTCATTTGGTAGGTCTTATAGTTAGCGCCACGAAAGATGAGACTTGACCCCCCCTCCCGCGCTCTTTCCGCCGCCCGGTCCCGTCCCGCGCTCAGACATCATACCGCTAGGGACCTAAAATCGTGTACTGCGCATGTCAAACCACGTGGTGTGTCAAGTCTCATCTTTCGTGGCACGCATTATACCGACATGACCACAATTGCCAAGAACTGCTCAATGAATGTCTTGTCCTTTGGCGTGTGGCCAAAATCGGAACTAACGTCGCCATCTTGCACAGACTTATCATCCGACCACAGAGTACTTTTTGATAGACTGCAACCACGTACGTGTTGAGCTATGCTCGTGGTACGAGTGATCCGTGATCGGGTTCAATACTTAAAACTAACAAGGACGAATGGCGCCTCGAACAGTCAATTTTACACGGTAACTCTTCGATCATATTTTTGTTTTATTGTAAAAATACCTACGTTTACTTTTTAATGAAAGTATAGTAAATATAATGCAAACGATGATAGACTGTATGTTTGAGTGTTAAGGTTTATAATCAATTTATATGCAATCGCGGCCACTCGAGCGATGTGTTTTCGTTTCTAATCCTTCGTCTAGTGCTATTGTTGAACGAAGCGGTCGCTTTAAAGATTCTTGATCAAATGTACTAGGACACCATAAACAAAGAGATTAGATTATATTGTTTGTAAATGTGAATATTGTGAAGTTTGGACTTGTAAAGCGGTTGGTATGAGTCAGCGCGGCTGTTCTAACGGCTCTTGGAATATTGAACGGGCACACACGGATTATGTCAACAAAATATAAATAAATCAATAAATATAGGCCTTTACGGATAAATTATCATTACGACTTTAATTTCTCCTCTCCTACATAGCACCTATTATCATTATCATTGCCAGTTCTATTTTCAAGGTTACCGCCAGTAACGGCCTTAGGGGGGGTGGCACTCGCGGGGCCTCACGCAACAACCCGAGTTGAAAAGTTGACATTTAAAAACTTAATTATATCATGTTAAAGTAATCAAATAAGTTTGCTATAAAAAATATTTAAAATTATTGTAACTTATTTGTGAAATTCGATGACACAAGATCGGCTTTCAGCTCTTGTAATTCTCTCAATTTAAAACGACGTAGCTCATTCCTTGATTATGTTTTAATAAAATTAAAAATGTTGATCTTGGGAAAAGGCGTAAACATCTTTTTCAAATCCCTGCGAATATTTAAGAAGTTAGGAGATGCGCTAAGCTATATCCCACGAAATTCAATTAGTATCAATGATTTTAATTTATTCTATAAATACGTATTTGTTAGAGCGGTTCTGCACTACATCCGATCTGAATTCGAGAAATGCCGATGCCGGTCCAAAATGACCATTGTCCTAGTTTGTATGAGGGGTTGCGCACTAGATCCGAACTATATCCGTCCGACTTTAGAACATTCTCAATTCGAATTGAAGTCGGATCTTTAATTCGGGTCGGCAGAACGCTCTAACGGTTACGAATCATATTATTATCAACATAGATAGATAGATATAATAATGGTGACATGGGCAGTCTTATCGCTAAAAGACGACCTTAACATTCTTGACCTGTAAATGGCAAAAAACTTTAAGATTTGAATTTCGCAGACTACCCTGGCGCGAAAGTATTCTGTGACGCGCTGCTAGAACGTAGGAAACGGTATACTCTGTCACATTCTATTTTAAAAGAGCATGTCTGCGTGCGATGCATGAAGAAGCCTCCTCGTGTAGCGCAGTTTGTTCCGCCAGTTACTCAACTGAACCGAGCGCTCGGCGCATCCTGGACAGTTACACCCACCACCTTATTTGACTGGCCAATTCTTTCCTTGCGGTGGTAGGGCCAACACCTGCCTGGCTTGCAACCACCCTCCCACTGGAGTCCGGCGTCAAGCAGCTAGCTGTGTTTCAGCGATTCGTGGGAGTTCCAGTGCCATAGTCATCTTCTGGGCACGCTCGTTCCATCATAGACCTCATCCATCGCTTTCCACCAGGCGTGATCGAGGTCAAGAGCGGGCCCATTCAGCAATAAAAAAAAAACTTCATTTCTGATCGCATATTATGTCACACGTTCGCGAATATTAGATCAATTTTCCTATTTTGCGTGTGTAATTGACATATAAGCGTAAATTGCTATCAAAACATGCTTTTTACCAAGCACAAAATAATTATACATGAAACTATTTTTAAAAGGATTCTTTTAAACGAACGCGTTCATTGTTTTTAATTATGAACGCAACTGAAAGGCCAAATACATAAACTTGGCATTTTCGTCACACGTCATCGCTGACGTTTGGAAGGTGCGTTCGGAACAAAAATCCGGATAAATTTCCGAACTCACGTTGAATAAAACTTATTTTAGTGCCATTTAGATTTAACAACAATAAAATATCAAAGAACGGAAATTAACATAAAAGAACCAAGTTTTATAAAAATTTCATAAATGGTTGCTTTATTCAAACTTTTTTAATCGAACTTAAGTCTTAAATCAAATCGAGGTTCCTTTCACTATTATGAAATTAGATCCGACGAACTTTTCGAACGCCGCTGGCCACAAGAACGAAATACGTGGAGCCGGGTCGAGTGCTATAATTGCTGTAACTTTATTTAAAAATATTAAATTAGCTTCAACAAGTCACAATTTGTTAGTAATTGAGCAAAATGGTCACAAAATACGCGATCTGTTTGTTGGCCATTGCGTCTGTCGCATTTGCGCAGGGCTGCACAAACCCACAAGTTGAGGCTTCATCTTTCAAGAGCTTAGACGCGACAGTAGTGACACATATAGCGTATATTACTGAATTTACGCTGAAATGCGACAACCCTCTGCCTGAAAACTACGCATTGTACGCCGAGGTTGAAGGAAAGCCGCTGACTGCTGCCCGTGTCGGCGATAATAGATATCAGGTAAGCATAACCTTTTTGGTATATTTTTCACTTTCTAATTCCCGTTTCCAGTGCTGGTGACGCTGGCAAGTTTTTCGTATGCCTTCTGAATTTATGTGTTATGTTCTGGGAGCTTATTTTCATTTAGAAAGTTGCGAAATTGTGAGTAAGTGTCCATCTGTGCTCACTGAAAGGTTTCATACCGTATATTTATGTAATGTTATTAACTCATTGATAAAAACTGAACGAGACACGAAAGTTTTATTTTTATCATGTCTGGGAGCGTTTAGTGTCCCACAAAGCGTTAATAAGCCATACTGAAAGTAAAAAGTATAAGTTTGACTAATACAGACACTGTTTACGTCCACTTGTACGAATTGAAACAACATTCTATTTTATTTATAACAATGCACACTTACTTTTCCAATTCACTTTAGAAATTGGCACAATGATCAACATCAGCTTTGCTTGCCATGATGCCATAATAAAAAACAGAATAGGACTAACATACAGTTTCTATCATTTATGAAAAACATATAAAGTCTTCCAGACTGAATTTCGGCTATGGTGACCAATCTCAGCGGATACTAGCCATCAGTGCGGAAGATATTATAGTGCACAAGTGTGCGCACAGACAACGATGCACTCGCTCTTCCCTTATGTCGGCCACACACCATGCTTCCTATCCTCCAATCCGCATGATGCTGCAGGCTTGATCCAATCTGCAGTTCGTCCATATTACTCTTATTTTTATTAATTTACTTATCTGGTAAAAAATTGTATTTATTATTGAATTTATCTGTTAGATATTCGTCTATTCTGCAGTAACTTTTATTAATTAAGATTTTTTTTATGCTTTCCGGTAGTTTATTACTTATATATTTTTATTGACATGGCATATGGACTAGAAGGCTAAGACTAAAGTTATACGAGGTCATGTTCGTCCCGTGGTCTACGCCTGGGTCTTTCGCGATGCCCTTGGACGTTTTCAGGAACACATGTTGTGGTGGTCTTAGTCCACAATGCATCCGACATGCGGCAAATGTGACCGGCACAGTCCGGACATAATTATGTAGTTTCACATAAACAAACATTCTCTGTATATATACTAAGGGCGCTTTGTTTCATGTTCACTTGACGCACACGTATACGTTAAAAATGGCGCTAACTGACGATTCAAACCAAAAAAAGCATTATTTCAAATTACAATTACAAAATTATGGTCATGACGATAAGTTAGCGCCACGAAATATGAGACTTGACCCCCCCCCCCCCCCTCCCTAGCTCTCCGTCCGATCAGGACCAGGCCCGTGCCGGACGACGCGTATGTGTTCCACGCGCGCCTCAAAGAGATGTCAGCATAAAGGAAGGGGCCCGCCAGGGCCGAAGCCTGCCGGGGTAGCGGGATCGTCCGAAAGGGTTACCGCTGCCCCGGAACATAAAGGGCTAAGGAAGGAACACGGGTGGGTTTTAGTCAGTAAGAGTCTGACACTCCCTTCCGCTCCACCCAGAGCGGGAGGAGTCATTAGATGATTTCCCATCCACAAAAAAAAAAAAAAACCCCCTCCCGCGCTCTTTCAGCCGCCCCTGTGAAGCCCGATCCCGTCTCGCGCTCAGACCCATTGACATACAACAGTACTCAGACCTCATACCGCTAAAGAGACCTTTATACGTCAAATAATAACGTATGTTACGTTAACCAACCGTTTGAAACAACCGGCCCTTCCTCTATAATTTGTTAGTAGCAAAATTGGTACATTTCTCAACCATTAATTTTGTTGTCTTCAGGTGTCTTGGACCGAGGAGCCAGCGAAGGCCCGCTCTGGTACGCACGAGGTCTTGGTGTTGGACGAGGAAGGCTGGGCTTCTCTGCGCCGCGCCCGCCGCGCCGACCCCAACGCTGCCGTCGCTCCATTGATCGCCATTCAATTACATCATCCTGGCAGTAAGTTTTTTTACTATAATTTATATCTATCTATCACTGCTGCCACGTCCATATGTTTTGTTTGTTGGCATAATTTATGAATTTAAAAAAATATAGGTACTCGATGTTTCTACATTATCTGTGGCGGTAATGGCGGCATGGCGCGTACTCCGTTTCACGAAAGAAGTTCGGGAATAAGTAGAGCTAATTATTATTATAGGTATAGCCCGGAATACACATGACATGCCTGTAACTTGCACAAAAGTATGCGAGTAGCTTGATCCCTGTGATCCCTGATTCAATATACATAACATTTTACTAAACTATTTCTATTCTGCAGGTTACTCCGGCCCCTGGGTTAACTCAGAAGTGTTGGCAACTGCACTGTCCATCCTAGTCGCATACACAGCTCTCCGTAACAAAAGCAAGATCTTAGCCTAATAGTAAATAATCATAGTAGTTAACTGTTTATTTTTATAATTAAATAAATGAGGAGTTAAGTTATTTACTACTTCGTTTTATTTTACACACTTGTAAGATATACTTAGCTTGGTTTATTTTTGGGATTTCCACTTTGTCCCACTTGAAAAAATAATCGAAAGGGCGTTAAAGATCGCGGCATATCTACCGGTCCGCCATTTTGATATTTTTTCAAAATGGCGGCTACGCACCTACCTATATAAATCAAATAGCTGTCAACGCTGTTAGAAATAAAAACTGAAAGTTTAAAGTAATCACATTCTATGCAACAAGATGTAAGCAAGTTCAAAAGATATGGAACTTTGAACGCAAATATCTCTGAAACGTGACACAGAATGTATGGGTCCTATTATGTTTTCTGTTTGCATTGATTTCAGCTATGGATGGGTTGCCGCCATTTTGAAAAAAAAAATTGCGCGAGATTAAATGGCAGGGGGTGACTTGCACACTCAATAATGGGTCCCCGGAAACGGTCGCTAGCACATAGTGTCGTAGCGATAAGGGGGCAACATGTCCTGAGGTGCACATGCTGCCCTGTGGGATCATGTATCTTTCATGGTCTGGCTGAGACCCTAGACTTGTTTCGGCAAAGTAAACTATACCTGCACAGACCTAGAGTTCGGAGCGCGCAAGCCCTACCACTGTGCCACGACGTCAACGCAGAGTTAAGTGGTGGGGATTATTATTATAATAACAGAACGTTTGAGAGTAACTAAATGAAAAAAAAAATACTTGTATGTGTGGTACAAACTGTAAATGCAAGATGGTTATAAATAAATAATTTCTCACCAGACGAGACAAGTTATATACTAGGCTCACTGTAGTTCCCTTTAGCTAAAAACGAGAAACGAAACGTTGCTATAACCCGGTAAAATTAAAATACGCTATAATACAAGTAGTTGCTATAACTTGGTAAGACTTTTTAATTTAGTAGTATAATACTTCACCTTATCTGCTCAGCTGATAATAATTTTAGAGGTTAAGTTGTTTTTATTGAATTGTTCTGTGTGTTTTAATATAAAGAACAATGACTGTGAAGCCTCGTGAGAAACCAGTGGATTCCGATGACGATCCAGTGGAGAGCATGTTGAAGAAGACAGGCTGCTTGGAATTACATTATAAAGTTCAGGTAGGTACCTTACCTACTTACGACAATAATATAGGTAAGTCTTTTTATGTTTATTTGAATAATATAAAGACTACTTAATAGACGAATATACGGTTTGTCTTGATCTAAGTTAAGTACTTTAGCAAAACATAGAACTCGATCGAATAGTGCTAACTTTTTCAAACACCCAATTTTTCTGTATGCTGTCGTCCTACGTTTCCTGAGCCAATTTAATTAACAATTTAGGTTAAAAGCAATTATTGCAATGCTATTTTAATATCATTTATTTTAATTACCTAGTAAATTTTTATATTGTCTAAAGCTGTACGTATCAGCCGACGCTAGACGCCATCTAGTGCGGAATTATATAAGCGATAATAGTCAAACGGGGCGAATAGGGCTGCAGGGGTGAATCGGGACGAAATTTTAAAATGGATTTTAACGTTTTAAGAACATAGTTTTTTCCAATAAGGTCACTTAATCGTTAAATGCAATACAGAGTCCTTTTGGGCAACAATCTATATTATTTCATTGTTAAAATCCCTTTTAACCTTTTAACCGCTTACGTCGGATTAATCCGACAAATATTTTCGTGTCCATTCCGCCAGGGTCGTATATATACGACAAAATAACACAGCTCGTTTAATCTGAATTATTATTACATCATCACAGCTCGTTTCATCGGCGTTTATTTTTCGTTTTTTTTTTTTTTTTGTTCGGGCGCTGGGGGCACGCCAACTCATATAAAGTCGGGCGGTTAAAAGGTTAAAGTTTCGTCCCGATTCACCCCTGCAGCCCTATTCGCCCCGTTTGACGGTAAGCGATTAAGCATAGCGTAATTTTATTGTGTTGTGACAGGACAGTACCCAAGAAGCAGGGACTCGAAATGTTACTCAAAATAACGTTACGCGTAGTTCCGGTACTGATAATTTGTACCGTTCCACCAGGATCGTAACAAAATTAATTCCTTGGCTATAATGATACTGACAAACGGAACGAAATCTTAAACTGTTCACTAACAATATTTTCAATATATCGTTATTAGAATAACGATTTAATTAATAACCTTATTCATTTCTATACCCAAGATTGCCAGCTTCATGACTTTTAAGATGACGACAAAGTATGTAGAAAAATTTATTATAGATTTTTTTACAGGAATGCATAGCAACAACTAAGGATTGGAGAAAATGCCAAACAGAAGTAAATGATTTTCGGGACTGCATCAATAAACATAAGAAACCTGAATTAAAAAGTTAAGTTAATCGTTTGTATTGTTTTACTGACCACATTTTTATTTAAAATCCCTCACCCCCAACCCACTGCGTGGCATCGCCGGCCCGGGCTCATATTCAAAACCCGTCTGGTCGGAGAATCCTCCCTTTCCTATGGAGGATGAGTGAACTTTACAACCTGTTCCTCATCTATATATATAAAAGAAAGTCGTGTTAGTTACACCACTTATAAAGGCCTGCGCAGACGAGGGACAATTTGTACGCGGACAAATTGTCCGCAACGATAGAACGTATGGAAATCTATGCAGTAACGCACACGAAGGACGAGTAGACTGCTGGGATTTCCATACATTCTATCGTTGCGGACAATTTGTCCGCGTACAAATTGTCCCTCGTCTGCGCAGGCCTTAACTCAAGAACGGCAGAACAGATTTGGGTGAAAATTGGTAGGGAGGTAGCTTAGAGCCAGGAGACGGACATAAGATACTAAAAAAATCAGAAAAAAAAAAAAAAAAAAGAATCAGACTTGGAATAACAAAACGCAAATGACAGGGCTAGGAGTAGGCTCGGGGTAGGGCAGGAGTAGGGTAGGAGTAGGGGTAGAGTAGGAGTAGGGGTAGGGTAGGAGTACGGTAGGGGTAGGAGTACAGTAGGAGTAGGGAAGGGTTAGGGTAGGAGTAGGGTAGGGGTACGGTAGGAGTAGGGAAGGGGTAGGGTAGGATTAGGGTAGGGGTACGGTAGGAGTAGGGTAGGGGTAGGGGTACAGTAGGAGTAGGGAAGGGTTAGGGTAGGAGTAGGGGAGGGTTACGGTAGGAGTAGGGAAGGGGTAGGGTAGGAGTAGGGTAGGGGTACGGTAGGAGTAGGTTAGGAGTAGGGTAGGGGTACGGTAGGAGTAGGGTAGGGGTAGGGGTACAGTAAGAGTAGGGAAGGGTTAGGGTAGGAGTAGGGTAAGGGTACGGTAGGAGTAGGGAAGGGGTAGGGTAGGAGTAGGGTAGGGGTATGGTAGGAGTAGGGTAGGGGTACGGTAGGAGTAGGTTAGGAGTAGGGTAGGGAAGAGGTAGGAGTAAGGTAGGAGAAGGGCAGGGGTAGGATTGGTAGGAGTAGGGTAGGGGGTATTAGTAGGACACCACGCGAACGAAGTCGCGCCGGGCAGCTAGTACCTCTATAAAACTAAGCGAAACGCTAAGGGCACCCCCCTTCAAGCCCGGTTAAGCAGACGACAACCTCATAGGTTGAACTGCGAGATGCCATATTCAAAAAAAAAGGGCACCCCCTGTGGGGTACGGACCTCGGCTTACGGCGTCGCTGGGAGAGGGCAGCAAGGGACAGGCTGGACCCGATAATTAAAACACACAAAAAGTGGAAACATTCTATATATGTGCCTCGTTTTATTTACAAAGGATTGCCGAAACAATTCTGGCTCTAACTTACGCAAATAAAAATACAACTTATCATCTATACCAAAGCAATTAAAAAAAAATACGAAACTTTTTGAATGCCGACCTTACGACCTGAAGATTTGGTTCAAATTCTAAACTCGCATAGTCTGGGATACAAAAATTTCGTACACTTTTTTTTTTTCAATAGGCTGTCTTTTGACTTGCTTTCATTTGTTTTTGAATGCAAAACGTAGAACACGGCTACTGACATTTTTTTTTCTAATCTTACCCTAGCAATGAACATCGGGTGTAAGTGCCACGGTTGCCCGCGAAATTAAAATTTTCTTACGTTTTTTGCAATTTTCAGGTCAGTGCGAGGTTGTATGCCCTGGCGCATCCCTCTTAACTGGATGTGCCATAGCATACAACTGCTGGGTTCCGTACCGTAGTAGTCAAGAGACAGCCCATTGAACGGGGGCTCATTAAAAAAAAAAAACTTTAATATTAAAATGCACTTTAAATTTTTAATGGCAAAATGTATCTTATAATAATTTTGTCATTTAATTTTTTACATTTCTGTCAAAATGGAATCGTTTAAAATGCTCAGGATATAATACTAGCAAGATTTTAGATTAGCAATTTTACTCTCTAGGCATTGTAAAGGGTGTTCAAGCCGACCATGTTCATTATATTTGAATTTAGAGACAATTTTCAAGTCATTTAACAACAAACTGAATGTCATACTAAAGTTCAAATTCCATTGCAAACAAAAACTTATTAAGACCTTTTTGTTACAAATGTTCTAAGGCTCGTTTCTCAAAATGGTTAAACACAATATTATTATGGGTAAAAAGATGTACAGTCAACAAAAGAGATAAGTAAATAGGCAATAAAAACCGCAGGGAGACTGCTGCAGCAGTAAGCAGGCAGGTATCAATGGCAGCTTCAAGCGGTTCAATTTGACTACACAAGCAGTCCTTGTATGTTTGTCACTGGCTTACTGATGAAGCAGTCCGTGTATGGTCATCAACATATCACACTCTTTCTACATATTATAAAATCATTGGTTAGTTAAAACGATCGATTTTGACAGAATACAAAAATATAGTCACCTCGGCCAATCGTTCAGACATACAAAACTTTAACAAATAAAAAAAAAACTCCGATGTCTGCCGTAACTGTAGCGTCAAACATTGTTTTTTATAAAATACTAGCACATGCCCGCGTCTTCGAACGTGTTTACATCGGAAATATCCCGTTTTTGTTTTAAAATGTTCGTAATTTGTCCGAATTCGTTTTTTTATGGAAAGACAATCTGGTAAGATTGGAAAGCTCGGGAAAAACTGAAAGTCCTTTGTTCCAAGGCAATTTTTTTTATGAACTCAAAGAACATATAGAAAATTTTACAAGATGTCTGTCGGGTGAGCTAGTTTTAAAATAAAAAACAATGTCCGACGCTCACTGGCTCAAAATAAATGCCTCAATTGGAATCATTATTACATAATTCACTTTCAATTAAAAAAGAATAACTATTGGTGGTCTTCGATAAGAATATGACTCTTATAGCTTCGAATTACGGTTTCAAATCGATCGACGAACCTTTAAGGAACTTAACAGACCACCAAAAACTTAAAATTTTGAACACACAAAAACATCTTGTACTATTTTATAATATTATTAATAACTAAGTTTACAAAAAAAGAGTAAAAATATCGAATGAAATGCGAATAAAGTTTACACAGTCATTTCGCACTTTTTTTCTACAGTTCTGTATAGAAATACCATGAGAACATCACGACTGTTCCTCCCGGAGGGATAGGCAGGGATTTACATGGAGCGAACGCCTATCTGACCTCCACAACCCAGTTACTGGGTACAGATAGCGTCATCCACGAAGACGCGCCCCACTCTTCTTCCTAATCGATTACAGTAAAGTGTGCAACATTCCGCTAGTGTTGTAATTTTGTCGATACACAGTAATTACTTATTAGTGGGTAATTAGTGTGTATCAAAAAACTATAACACTAGCAGAATTAACTAGCGATTAGTAAGAGTGGTGGTGAGTCTTCTTGGATGGAACTATCTATAACATACCCCTTGGTTGTCAGTTTCGGGCATCTTACTACGCGTAACGACTGTCAAAGATCTACGAATGACAGCAAGAGCACGGAGGGGTCTCGATATCTAATCTATGGTTACCCATCTACGAACCGACCGCGGCCAGCGTAGCTAACCACCTTAGTACCTACGATCAACCCTTGCGGCTGTTATTATTTAGCCACGAGCCCCTCAGAAAAAGGCGGACGATGATGATAATGATTATTTCTATACAAAATTGTACGAGGAAAATTATTAAAAAACAAAAAATATTGTAAATTTAAAAACCTATGCTATGACGTGAATACGCCGCGTATTAAAAATATCAACGTCCAATTATGAGGCGTAGTATGAATTTATTTATTTTATTAACTTTTTATTCTAATTAATATGAACGCTTTACTGCGGCTTTCAAATAATTATAACTTCTAACAATAATGGTACCTATTATTTTTAAAAGGGGTTTAAGATTTTTGGAGCTCGGCATACATATTGTCGCGCCATTTTGAAAATGGCGGCAACGCACGAGACCTATATAAAGATTTATTAGGTCTCATGTGTTGCCGCTATTTTCAAACGTTCACGTTCAAAGTTGATGATTGAGTCACTTGATCGTTGAAACGTTAATATCTCCGAAACGTGACACTAAACGGCGTTTGGTCTTATTATGTTTTCTGTTTGCATTGATGTCAGCTATCGACGGCATAACTAGGCAAATGTCTATTAAAATGCTCTCAAATTACGATGGTTATTATTTAATTTCTTTTTACATACTTCTTTGACATAATCTTTTTTAGCCGCCATTTTGAAAAAAAATCAAAATGGCGCGACAGTAGGTATACCGCGGATCTTCAAATCTCTTTAGTCACACTTGAACTACGAAACCCGCCCTTACTGCTACGACATAAAGGTGCAGTAAGGCTCGGTGCACATACAACACAAATTTTTCTTACCGTGAAAAACCACGTGAGTTGCCGTGTGTAGGCACGGTCCCGGTCGTCAGTGTTGTCACATGATTACTCTACGGCGCGGATAACACGCCGTATCGTGAAAAACCGTGTCGCGTACACGCATCCGTTTTTTTTTTTGCTGTGAAACGCTACAGTTGTTGCACGGTCGTCATTGTGAACCTGCATAGCTATTCACTCGATACGCTTCCGTACCGTATCGAACATCAAATCAATGTCATCGTAGGAGTCCTCTAAACGCTGTTCACGACTCCAAAACCCGAAAACTGTCAGTTTAAGGGTAATTTTTTCCGAGATATAATTTTGAATTTTTGGAAGTTCTTTCATACAAAATCTGTCAGATGTCAATTTTATTCCATGAATAAAAATTATCTGTCGATTGAAAAATCAGGGGTCGTGCTATGAAGTGCAAAACCCATCATGATTCCAGTGTGAAAGAGAGATGGAGTTATGCAGGATGCATAGCACTGTCCCTTTTCCTCAATGGAATCATCATAGCTTTAGCACTTTGTAGTATCTAATAGACGACCGCTATTCTTCCGACAGCTGTTTGCTGTCTGAGGCAAGGTAAATCAGGTTATCGAAATGTGTCATTTTCGATACGATAGCCTGACAGATGGTTGTGAATAGCTATGCTGGGCTAACTTCTGCACTCTGATTCGTTAGTTATAATAAGGAAATTATAATGAAATAGCTTGTCAATTTCATTATTATTATTAGTCGAATCAATAGCTATAGTTTATCTGAGGAGTTCACACATTTCTTCGGGTGGGCACATTTGATTCGGCAGTATTTGTTGGACGACAAAGCTAATCCGAAGCAATTTTACTATACTCTGTTCGCGATTTAACTAATTTTAACTTTAATTCGTACATATAAAGTTCAGTTTGCGCTACAACTTCAAACGTTTTTATGACTATGAGCTGAACTATGACTAATGAGATAGGTACAATTACTTTTTCGATTGTTTTAAATCAAATTTTGATTTTCTCACAGTTGAGAGGAGTCATTCTGAAATCAATTTAATTTACACTAGCGCATAAAGTTGATATTCGTTTAAGAAGAAATAACATCGATTGGCAAAAAGGATTTGGGCAGACCTTACACATATTTGGTTTTTATTCGGCTCGTGGCGATCGGCATCCACACTTTTTTTTTTTTTTTGGGTGGGAAATTATCAAATAACTTCTCCCGCTCTGGGCGGAGCGGGAGGGCGTGTCAGACTTTTACTGACTAAAACCCACCAGTGTTCCTTCAGTTGCCTGTGCCAGGGGCCACGGTATCTCTTTCGAACAACCCGAGATCCTGCCAGATCGGGATTCCTCAGGAACAGCACTTTTTTTCTGGATGAAAGTTACCCCGTCCGTTTCTGTACTCCTGACAACGTATATGCAAAATTTCAGGATGATCGCTTCAGTGGTATAAGCGTGAAAAGGTAACAAACAAACAAACTTACTTTCGCATTTATAATATTAGGATAGGATTTCACGCAGACAGCAGCTATATTCATATACAGTTATGCCGACCCAAACAAACGAATGGACACCTCAGTATCTCAAAAAACGTAAAATAATCATAAAAGAAAAAACATTCATTTGTAAAGCGTTCATATCGATGACATTCGACTTGAAACGACAACATTTTTTATTTATTTTAAAAAATGTCTTAAAAAGCTTTGATGAATCTAATATTTCTATAGTCTAAAGACGACACGAAGGGCGAGTAAGTTTTCACGCCTTTTATACACACGCCGTGTCCACGGAGCTCAGATACGAAGATGTGTCTATTAAAAAGGATTTGTACTTCACTATAGAAGTGAAAACTTACGACGGGAGCCGAGTATACGCGATTCAGCGTCACCGACCCGAGCATGACGGTCTGCGATCAACAATAGTACTAGATTTTTGATGCAACAACAAAAAACGTCCTCAGCCTATAATGTTCCCACTGCTGGGACACAGGCTTTGTTTCTGTGAGAGGGAGTGGGCCGTAATCCACCACGCGGGCCCAGTGCGGGTTGGTACATGTCTTCGAATTTTTGGTTCTAGGACATGCCGGTTTCCTCACGATGTTTTCCTTCACCGTTTTGAGAGCAGTGGTGATGAAATAATTTACTCAAAGTAAAGCGCCTGCCTGGGTTCGAACCTACGACCTACAACTCGTAAGTCGCGGCCGTTACCACTGCTGATTTCCGATGAGAGCATCAAAAATGGCCCGAAAATAAGACGACAATTAATGTGATGTTGTGGTCTCATTTTGCAAAATAGTTCTTTCAACTTTGTTGCTTAGAAATTATATTTTATTTTTCCATAAAAAAATATTAGTTTACTTTTCATTCAAAGTAGTAAAATTGCAAACGACAATAAACTGTATGTTTGAGTGTTAAGGTTTATAATCAAGTTACAAGCAATCGCGGCCACTTGAGCGACGTTTTTGTTCCTAATCCTTAATCTAGTGCTATTGTTGATCAAAGTTGACAGTTCAGTTTCGTTCACTGTTCAGAAAAAGCGGCAAGTACGTCTAAATAATCACTTTTTCACATTAAAAAAACGGGAAATCAAATTACAGTATTAATAATTAATTTTCTCAAAATTGAAAGTAAATTAAACTTCGTACACATGATTAAAAAAAAAAAAACAGCTTTCTCATTAAAAAGTCCAATACGTCCAACATGTATAGAACAGCTGTTTTTTTTTAAAACCGAACAAAAAGGGGATTGAAGATTTTAATACGGAGTCTGGTGATGGCATACCTGCCTGTCCGCCATTTTGATTTTTCAAACATCTATGCAACAAGATGGATGTCACGTTATCAACCTTGAGCGTTTACTAGGTTTAGTCTTATACCCCTTACTAATAAACATATTATATCAGATGAATAGTTACACACCGATTTCTCTCTTTCAGTCGTCAGTAATTTGACTATCGAAAGAAGACGACAAAGCGTTGTGTAACTATACAGACGCTATACAACGTTTATCGTGTTTCCTGTTTGCATTGATGTCAGCTATCGATTTATATAGGCATCAGGCGTTGCCGCCATTAAAAAAAAAAATGGCGGGCAGGTATGTATGCCACGGATCCCATTCAATGCTGGTGGAACTAGAATTATGTACTGAATTCCTGGTAACAGTATTGAGAATGACGTCCCAAATCTACACAAAAAAAAAATCAATCAAAATACATAAATTAGTCACTATTATGTAGTTACTTGGTTGATCGGCAAAACCCTATGTACTAGTATTCCCAATATTTTCATTTATTGTCTTATTAGACCATTCTGTACATTATTGTCATGAGAATTCAATGTTGAGGAAATTAATGTGTATACAAGGTCAAATTAAAATAATTTAAGTTTATCATCACCATATCAATACCCAGTCTGTGAAGTTTTGCTAGTGAATATAATTTTACCTTGTTAGAATTTTGAGTACTATAGTCGCCGCATTTTAGCGTGGCAATAGCGATCATTGCCCTCTCCCTAATATCTTTAAATAGGAACCCAAAACAATAAACTATGTATGGTTTTTCGTTATTGGAACATGTTGAAGTTCCCGATAGATATTGACCCAGGACGTTAACGGACTGTACTTCAGTTTTTCAGTTAAATAATGCTAGAAAATGTAGGTGAGGTCAATGACCGCCATTGCAATGCTAAAACGCGACCACTATAATAAACAATAGGAGAATTTTGATGGTGAACAATTGTTTCTGATACTTGATCCTTTACGTCTAGGTCTTCGTTAGGGCTCCAGGGCTCCGTCGACACGTGCGTGTGACTGTTTACTCGCGCAGTTTCAGTGCGTGATCCTTGATGATACCGCCATCGCCTTCAGAGACAAACCTTTTGCGGCCCCTGAGGAGAAAAGTACATTACAGTGATTTCTTTAACTCATTGGACACTGAACGAGACACAAGTAATCCGTTTGCAATAAGATTAGAGATTTAAATAAACCTTTTTTACAATCCGTCCAACTGATTTTGACTTCTATTGCTTTGGTGGCATGACATAAGGCAGCTCAGCAGAATCTAGTTTCATTTTGACAGGTCAACAACATTCATTGCGTTATTTACATGTTGAGCAGACACATTTTACGAACTTATGAAGCGATGGATTAGCAATTTGCTTCAAAAAGATTCAAGATTCACGAAATTGATTGATGATTTCGAGTTTCATGAAATGGTAATTCTATAGGGTAATAGACTTGAGTGTTTTTGATGATTCTATTGATTCTAATACAATAAATACACATTATAATAATAAAATTTAATGAGTTTCATTGATGATTCTTTTGGAAAAAGGCTAGGCAGATGATGGACTGACCTGGTAGGCATCCGCTTGAGCACGGCGTCTCCGAGACGGAACTTATGCTGGCAGCGCTCCATAAAGCGATCCAGCATGATATAAGCGAGCGGTACGTCTAACACTATGTCGCTCATGTCTTCAAGAACTCGGAGGAAACCCTGGCAGACAAGAACAGCCATATATAACACATTTTTGGCATGTATGAAGAAGCCTCCTCGTGTAGCACAGTTTGTTCCGCCAGTTACTCAAAAGAATGCTCGCGCTCGGCGCATCCTGGACAGTCACACCCAAAACCTTATTTTACTAGCCATTTCTTCCCTTGCGGTGGTAGTGCTAACGCCCGCCTGGTTATCGACCACCCTCCCACCGTAGTCAAGCAGCCTGCTGTGTTTCGTCGATGCGTGGGAGTTCCAGTGCCTTAGGCATCTTCTGGGCACGCTCGTTCCATCATAGACCTCATCCATCGCTTTCCATCAGGCGTGATCGAGGGCAAAAGCCCATTCAGCAATAAAAATAATAAAAATATACCTTGCTGCCTTTTTCTACCATATGGACAAAACCAGGAAATAAAAGCTGAACGGAGTAGAAGCCTATGGCATAGAAATTTGTTTTTTGTGTGGGCTGTAGTCCACCACGCGGGCCCAGTGCGGGTTGGTAGATGTCACATGTCTTCGAATTTTCGATTCTAGGACATGCCGGTTTCCTCACGATGTTTTCCTTCATCGTTTTGAGAGCAGTGGTGATGACGTAATTTATACAAAGTAAAGCGCCTGTCTGGGTTCGAACCCAAGACCTACAACTCGTTAGTCGAGGTTGTTACCGCTGGGTCATCACCAGTGATCGGAGTAGGTAGATTGATTTTTGGTACTTGTATCATAAATGCCCACAGAAAGAATAACATGGATAATCCATTTTCCCGGAAAGTAATTCCGGTATTTCCGGATCGAATTAAATATTGTTAATGTTGGTAGTGATATTATTACTACTCAATTCAAAATTTAAAGGAAGGTATCAAAACTAAATTAATTTATTATTTATCTGTTGAATAATAAAAAACAATCGAGTTCCGAAATTCCGGAGGAATGTCCATATTAATATATACGTTTCGGATCAATGACCCCAATTCAATCTACCTACTCCGACCACTGGTCATCACGAAACGTACAAAACAATTTTTCTTTAACATACCCTGTCCATCTGGTCAGGAGTGACGATGACACATCTCCGGAGCTCTGCGAGGAAGCCACACAGCTGTTCTTCAACGCTTGAGTTCACCGTCTCGAGGGCCAGTAGAACAGTCTGTAAACAAATACAAAATTATAATAATAAAGAAAGAAAAATATACTCAAACTCAGAGCATTTATTTCTATTAAACCATTTACAGGCACTTTTGAACTGTCAAGAAGTCGGTCAGTCAGAAAATATGAAGCTAGTTGCCCATTCCAAAGTGTAGGTACCAATGGAGAAGGACGGTCAAGAAACTCCATGGACACTCTTTTTAAATTATATTTTTACAAAAATATTAGTTACATCATTAATGTTGAATATATAATATATATGTAAGAACGATGTAAAAAAAAAAGACGTACGCGTTAAAAGCGTCCAGAGTACAGCAAATAGTAAAAAAAAAACAACAATCCAAAAATAAAATAATTAAAAATAAGCCGAGGCAGCTAAGTGATGACCAGCCCCAACTGACGGCGCCCGTTCACGAACATGAAGCATAGATCAGCACCATTCAGCTCAACCATTTTGAAGAGAGCTAAATGATCCAACACACACGCCACCGTCAGCGAGACAATTGTGTGAGCATGACATACTATCAGCTGCCAGGGCATATTCAAGTCAATGAAAGACATATTACCCGGTAAATGGTAGCTCTACAGTACATAGAACTATATTATTTGGAACACGCAAGGAAATACATCACACTAATATTATAAAGGCGAAAGTTTGTGTGTGTGTGTTTATAAGTTTGATACTTCTTCACGCTCAAACGGCTGGACCAATTTTGATAAAATTTTGTATGGAAGTATCTGAACACCCTGGATTAACATATAGGCTACTTTTTAACCCGATATTCCTACGGGATCGACACTTATGCGGGTGAAACAGCGGTGCGCAGCTAGTATTAACTATAAGTCCAGGTTTCCTCACGACGTTATTCCTAGTAATAATTAAATAAATGTTTCAGAAGTCGGTAATTACCTCATAGACGAGCTCATGATGAAAGTGAGGCACCTCGAGGTCTCGGACGCAGCGCATGGCTTCCGTGAGGTCACTCGAGGTGAGGTACTCCTTCAGCAGCAACTGTATCTGGCGGATGAGGGACTTCACAGGCCTGCAAACATTATTTTTGATAAATAAAAATCATCATCTGCCTAGCCTTTTCCCAACTAAGTTAGGGTAGGCTTCCAGTCTAACCGGATGCAGCTGAATACTTTGGACGTCCCTTTGGGTACGGAACCCTAAAAACGCAAGTTTTAGAAGCGACAAAAGTATATGATCGACTACAGTAATCAAAATCAGAAAAATATATAATTATTCTTGAGGATTATGCTAGGTAGATAGTGTGTTGAAAACATAATACAACATTAAATGTTAATTTAATTAATTTTTAATTAATTAAATTAACATTAATTTTTTTCTACCGTATCAAATTTTGATACGGTAGAAAAAAATTATGAAGATACATCTAAAAACTTTCTTTTTACAATAAAAACCATACTAATATACATACAATCATTCTGATTTATTGTCAGATTATTCTACAAGCAACATACTAAAACT
Organism: Hydraecia micacea; assembly: GCA_914767645.1. Taxonomy (NCBI): domain Eukaryota; kingdom Metazoa; phylum Arthropoda; class Insecta; order Lepidoptera; family Noctuidae; genus Hydraecia; species Hydraecia micacea. The sequence goes on from OU611803.1 coordinate 2,746,775, forward strand.
CTAGTTTTAATTTTTTTAGTCCAAACAATAGATTTTTTGTAAACAGATAATTGCTTCATATTTTGCAATAAATTACCACCGTTGTGTCATCGCGCTTCTCTTTCTATTCTATGCAGTCCGACAGTGACCGCGCTATAGGTCGTGTAGTCCCCTTTTTTTTTTTTTGGATGGGAAATCATCTAATGACCCCTCCCGCTCTGGGTGGAGCGGAAGGGAGTGTCAGACTCTTACTGACTAAAACCCACCCGTGTTCCTTCCTTAGCCCTTTATGTTCCGGGGTAGCGGTAACCCTTTCGGACGATCCCGCTACCCGTCCTGTAGTCCCCTTAAGGGTGTTTTTACACCCGTTATTTTATTTACCTGATGCCACCTCCAACGCCCCAGATGTTGTCAAGCCTCACCATTCCTTGTTTCAAGGAGAGCAACGTCTCCGCCCTGTGGATGGCTTGTCTGGAACAAAATCATTATTATCGTACTAATATTATAAAGGCGAAAGTTTGTGAGTGTGTTTGCATGTTTGTTACTTCTTCACGCACAAACGGCTGAACGGATTCGGATCAAATTTGGCACACAGATAGTTTATAACCAGGATTAACACATAGGATACGTTTAGCCGGATATTCCCACGGGATCGTCACTTATGCGGGCGAAACCGCGGGGCGCTGCTAGTTTTAGTATACATATGTATAAAATCAAAAGTAATTTATTCAAACTAGGCTGAGAATCAGCACTTTTCGAACGTCAAAATTACAAACGTCCCCCAAAACGCCCGCCCTTCACCACTTCCTAGTGCTTTCGCTGGGGAGAAGAAGTGGCGCAACTAACTCCCCAGCAGCACAGCTGTCTGTTCAGTTAGAGAAACTTGCTTCTATACAAGAGTAGGTCATCATCTGCCGAGCCTTTTCCCAACTATGTTGGGGTCGGCTTCCAGTCTAACCGGATGCAGCCGACTATCAGTATCTTACTTGGAGCGACTGCCTATCTGACGGGAAGACGTTCTCGAATAAATTTAATTTTATTAATAGAAAACAAACAGCTCATTTATCAAATTAAATTTCAGTCGACAACATCCATCGGTTTCTTACTAAACTTCAACTATATCCGACGATCCTGCATACTTATCTCTTTTGTTGACTGTACATAATTGGTTAAATAAACTCACTTGGCATGCGCGTTAACATCGGTCTTCTTAGAAGCGGTCTGCACGAAGCGCGGCGGAAGACAGTCGTCGGCGACACAGCGCGCTATGAAGTTCGACAGCAAGACGACCGCGTCTGGAGTGTCGAGCACCAGGTCTGGAAGCTTCTCCAGCAGGCGGTCGAAGGCTGGAATGGTACGGTGTTGTTAGAGTATCTAGAGACAATCAACACCGCCGCGTCTGGATCATCCAACACCAGCATAGCTATTCACAATCATCCGACAGGCTATCGTATCGAAAATTACACATTTTGATAACCTGATATGCCTTGCTCACTACAGCAAACAGCTGTCGGAAGAATAGCGGTCCTCTATTTGATTTAAACTTACAAAATTTTCGGGTTTTGGAATTGTGAACAGCGTTTACGATAACATTGATTGATGTTCGATACGGTACGGAAGCGTATCGAGTGGTTGTGAATAGCTAAGCTGGTCTGGAAGCTTCTCCGTGGCGAAGGCTGGAATAGTACGGTGCAATTAGAGAACCTATAGGGACCTTTGACCGTCTTCCGGGCTCCGGGATTGTCCTGATCGCCGTGGAACACCTCTCCACTGCTCAAGGACCGCATGACAAGTTGTTCACGTCACTCAATCATCAAGTTTGAACGTTAATATCTCGGAAGCTTGACACTTTACGGGGTTTGGTCTATGTTTTCGATTTATACAGGGTTATTGGCAAAACACCATCAACCTCTTAAGAGGTCATTGTACTCATCATTATGAACAACTTTTACTATTTACAAACCTGAAATCGCAAAAAAAAAATCAGCTGTTCCCTACATTTATGTTCGTATTTGTCAAAATGTAGGAAACAGCTGATTTTTTTTTCGCGATTTCAGGTTTGGTCCCATAGTAAAAGTTGTTCATAATGATGAGTACAATGACCTCTTAAGAGGTTGTTGGTATTTTTCCAATAACCCTTTATAGGTCTCATGTGTGACCGCCATTTTCAAAAATTCCATTTTCGAAAAAATAACAAACCCTTTTGTCTAAGGATTCTCTGCTTCGGCCTCTCGCACGCCTTCCAAAGGACCGGGACCCATGGTCCCGACATATGAAGAACGTAAAATAATATTACCAGGCTTTTACTGTCCCACTGCAGGGCGAATACCTCTTATACAGAGAGGGCACGCCCATTTCTCCACGCTTGCAAACGGGTTGGCGATTTCGGACTTATCATATAGCGATATCCTTCAAAATGATTCAGATTGACAGTGTGTTACGCGATTCCGGTACGGGAGTATATTTTTACCCTCGCTAGTCATCAGCCTAGCCTTTTCCCAACTATGTTGGGGTCGGCTTCCAGTCTAACCGGATGCAGCTGAATACCAGTATTTTACATGGAGCGACTGCCTGTCTGACCTCCACAATCCAGTTACTGGGTAATACGATACCCCTTGGTAAGACTGGTTGTCAGACTTTCGGGCTTCTGACTACCCGTAACGACTGTCAAAGATCCAAGAATGACAGCCGGGACCAACGGCTTAACGTGCTTTCCGAGGCACGGAGGTCTTAGTATGTAAAGATGGTCACCCATCCACAACTCACCGACTCCTATATCCTTGGCGGAGAACACTCTTCCATAGAGATCAGATATGAGTACCGAGGCCATTTCGCAGTGCGACGGTTTATGGTCCAGAGCTATTTCCACAATCGTCTCGCAAACCTGTTGAAAAACATTATACATAAACCCCCTTACTAATAAACGTTGTATAGCGTCTGTATAGTTACACAACGCTTTGTCTTCTTCTTTCGAAAGTCAAATTTTGAAATTCAAATTCAAAGCATTTATTTCAATTAAACCATGTACAGGCACTTTTGAATTGTCAAAATTAAATAGTCGGTCGGTTAGTCAGAAAGTTGAAGCTAGTTGCCCATTCCAAAACGTAGATCTCTATGGAGAAGAACGGGCAAGAAACTCCATGGACACTCTTTTAAATCAAGATATTACAAAATCCAGGGTACATTATTCTTGTTGCTTCTATATGTGAGAACAATGTAAAAAAAAAAACACAAATGAAGAAACAATTCAAAATATAAGATTAAAAATAAGTCTTGGCAGTTAAGAGATGACCAGTCTCAACCGACGGAATTACTGACGACTGAAAGAGAGAAATCGGTGTGTAACTATTAATCTGATATAATACGTTTATTAGTAAGAGGGAAAGTTTATAATAATATTCTCTCGGTAATCTTTTTCTTCGTGTCGTTGGCACGACTGTTTTTAGGGTTCCGTAGTCAACAAGGAGCCCTTATAGTTTCGCCATGTCCGTCTGTTAACAGCTTAGCTCAAGAGACTTAGTACTAGAGAGCTATAATTTGGCACGGATATGAACGGTGGGGCGCAGCTATTAGCATAATAACTATTAAAACACGGCCTTTATCCACGAAAAAATATGAAGATAATTCATTTTGTCGTACATTTTCCTATTTATTGATTCTGAGGCGATATGAAGTTCGCCGGGTCAGCTAGTAAATAAATAAATTAACTTCGTGGCATTTGTGTTATCAATTCTCCTAAGCGCTGAGGTGATTACTCGTGGGGTTTTCCCTAATCCATTACGATTAGGGCTCTGGTAGCCTACCATGATCTAATTAAAAACGACTCAAAAACAAGACATTTCAGTTTAGGTTCCTAAACTGCATCGCTTGAGCTGCTCTATGGACGTCATGGTACCAAAACCAAACAAGTATGACTGAAAACAAAACTTGCGACTCAGTTTGGGGAAAATCGCTGTCAGCAGATGGCACGGCCTAAACTGAATCGTTAAACTGACGTCATGGTACGAATTAGAAGAACAGTTGAGTTTAGGTCCTAAAATGGATCGCGTCAAGAGATAGTGGTAGGCCTCCAGTTATCTTAATAAAATGTCTCACCAAATGGCTCCTCTTCGCCGTGATGAACTCCAAGAGGTCTTCGGCGGCCGCGTTGGTGTCTCCATGCTCAAAATACTCCAGGATAACAGGCTCAGCCTTGCGCTGAAAACAAGAGAAAATCAACTTAATAAAAATCAATCCATTCGTTCATTCACTGATAACGCACATCCTAAACCGCTGAATGAAATGAAATGTTTATTTCAGTAATATTAATTTTTTTGCGCTGCTGCGGCTGCTGAGACCCTCAAGCGGCGAAAATACTGTAACCTTATGGGTAACTACAGCCAACGCCGTCTTAGGGCAGGCCGGGGCCCTTGGGCACACAAGAATTTGGGGCCCCTTTGGAAAGTAAAAAAGACCGGTCAAGTGCGAGTCGGACTCGCGCACCGAGGGTTCCTTACAAATTTGTAGGTATGTAACTACAAATTTTCGGTTTTCAGATGTTTTCCTTTATTTGTGCTACATGAAATTGCTTTTTGCCAAATTTCATTTCATCAAAATATGCGCTTTTGAATGTGGCTTGCGTTGTAATATCAGCCTTCCGGGGCCCCCGTGGGGTAAAGGGCCCTGGGCACGGGCCCCGGTTGCCCCTTATGGTAAAGACGGTACTGACTACAGCTTTGAGCCGTTTGGCGACTCCAAACGGCTCAAAGCTGTAGTTACCCTTTTCCCAACTATGTTAGGGTCGGCTTCCAGTCTCACTGGATGCAGCTGAATATCAGTATTTTACATGGAGCGACTGCCTATCTGGCCTCCACAACCCATTTACTGGGAAATACGATACCCCTTGATAAGACTGGTTGTTAGACTTTCGGGCTTCTGACTACCCATAACGACTGTTAAAGATCCACGAATGACAGCCGGGACCAACGGTTTACCATGCTTTACGGAGGGTACTTGGTATGTGAAGATGGTCAACCATCCACGGACCAACCGCGGCAAGCGTAGCTTAGCCTGATCAATCGACCCGTGCGGCTGATATTACTTAGCCACAAGCCCAATAAAAATACAAGGTGTAAAAAGACCCATCATATAATCGTCAACTACGCATTCTGTACAAACGCCAGCACATCAAGCTACTACAATCTGTCAAATTTCTTTAATAGATTTTCAACTTTATCGCTAAAGTATATAAGGTTCAAAAATGATTCGGGAAAATGGACACTTTCGGGTAGCTTGATGTGCTGGCGTCTTTACATCAAACTAAGTAACATTGCACAAAAATAATTGCTGAGAAACGACTTCTATTACTTAGCCACAAGCCCCTCCCTTTAAGTAAGTAATGATAACATTATTAATATTCTAAACACTTATCGTCAAAAGATTATTATTGTGTAAATAATAACAAGTCTTGTGTATTATTAATAACTAGCTGTCGCCCGCGACTTCGTACACGTGGCGTCATGTATTATCATAATAACGTTATTGTTGTTTTCCTCGGGAACAGCACTTTTTTTCGGGATGAAAGGTACCCTATGTCCGTTTCTGTACACCTGACAACTTATACGTAAAATTTCAGGATGATCGGTTCAGTGGTTTAGGCGTGAAAAGGTAACAAACAAACAAACTTACTTTCGCATTTATAATATTATTTTATTTATTTGTCCCCGCGGTTTCACCCGCGATAATAGTATAATAGTCCTTTTTTATTGATTCCCTTTACAAATCTCCACCCCCCTTTTTACACCTTTAAGGGATAATTTCGGGGATAAAAACTATTATCTATCCTTCCCCACAACTTAAACTATCTCCATACCAAATTTCATCTAAATCGGTTCAGCGGTTATTGTTTGCCCACACAAACTTCCACCCTCCTGTTCACCCCCTTAAAGGATGATTTCTGGGATTAAAACTATCCTATGTCCATCCCCGGGATGCAATCTATCTCTCTGCCAAAAATATTATAGTATGGATATATAGTTAGGATAGTAAGAACGGTTTAGGCTACGACGAGACAGCTTATCGTTTTTATCGTTATACCTAATATTACCAGCACTTTGCCAGCGACTACAATCCATCAACTCAGCCTATCGCAGTCCACTGCTGGGCATAGGCCTCTCCCAGCACCTTGATTACGTAACACATTATCAATCGGAATCTGAATCATTTTGAAACAAATTGCTAATCCATTGCTTCAATAGTTCGAAAAATTTGTCTGCTCAACCCGTAAATAACGCAATGAATGTTGTTGAACTGTCAAAATGAAACCGATTCCGATTGATAATGTGTTACGCAATTGCCCCGCAGGATTAACGCAGGATACTTTTTATCCTGATATTCCCACGGGATCGAGAGTCGAAGACTTATTCGGGTGAAACCGCGGGGCACTTCTAGTATAAGTATACATTGTAGTTGTAGACTTTTAGTAGATTGTATACATGGCCACAGAGGTCGTTGACACCAAGATAAAGTCATAAGCATTGGGTCGCTTGCCAAGTGACGATACTTTTCAAGGCATGTTCATATTAAGCATGCCACAGATGGTGCAACGTTATGCAAATACCAGCCATTTTAAATCGGTAAAAAAAATAACGCAATGCGCTGTACTATGCGAGCCAACTAAGAATAGGATCGCGCTTGCTGCCAACTTCACACGATAGCTGTCAAATTAGTACTGCCAACAAACAAAAAAAAAAATTGAAAAAAAAAAAATGGAATATTTTTTTATTCATAGATTTCATTATTATTTATATTCATTAATTATTATCATTAAAACTGAAATATGTTTTATATTAACATGTTTTTTTTCCAAATCCTACTCATGTATAATTAATTTGGCGTAAAATTGATTAGAAATACAAAAAAAGTGAACAAAAATTAAACGGAATATAATATGTCTTTAGTTATTTTTTTGCACACCTTACGCTTTGTTAATGAAGTTCGAGAGTATTGCAGAACAAAATGGCGTCTTGACAGTACTATTCTTATTTGGCTCGCATAGTAAATCTGTATTAGCTCACGTACGCACAGACGTAAATACAGGGTGTCCCTGGAAGTATGGATCAAATCGAATAGGGGCGAGGGCAAGGTCATTTCCAACTTTTTAACCCTGAGTAATGTCGGTGAATTTTTTTACGGTTCAAAAGTTATGACCAATTTTTGTTTTTTTTTTCATTCACTTCGCATAGAGCTCAAAGGAAAAAATCATTAAAAAAAAAGCTATCAGGGCTATCAATTTAATTTTTTTAGTAACCCTGATAGTTCTTTTTTTAATGATTTTTTAATTTGCGCACTATGCGTGTGTTTTTTCTTCAACCATTGATTGGTTGAAGAAAAATCACAAATAAGACAAAGTAAAGAAAGTCGAGATTATCGTTCCTCATACTACAACACAGACACCGCGCTCGCGCGCGTTTAAAAGTAGTTGCGGCGCGGCGGCTCACGCACGAGACAGAGCATTGTGCCCACACTGCCTAGGCCTACAGGGATTAATTTTAATCAATGAAGATTATGTTATTATGTACAGACGCCAGCACATCAAGCTACCCGCGGGGCAATTGCGTAACACATTATCAATCGGAATCAGTTTCATTTTGACAGTTCAACAACATACATTCCGTTATTTACGTGTTGAGCAGACAAATTTTTCGAACTTATGAAGCAATGGATTAGCAATTTGCTTCAAAATGATTTAGTTTCCGATTGATAGTGTGTTACGCAATTAGGGTGCCGAAACCGTAAAATTTTCCCAATTAACCTTGAACCTTATACTTTAGCGATAAAGTTGAAATTCTATTAAAGAAATTTGACAGATTGTAGTAGCTTGATGTGCTGGCGTCTGTACCTACATTAAACGAAATTTAGTAAGCACTTATTTTAATAATAAGACATTCAAACGGTGAAACGAGCGTCGTGCACGACGCGACGTCGTCGTATCATATTTATGTGTAAAAGCCCTGAGGGTCCAAAAAAACGACGAAGCGCCTCGATAAAAGGTAGGTAGTGCCCTTGGGCTTCGCTTGGCTCGTCTTGGCGAGGGCAATACCGTGCCCCCAGATTTGTTACGGTCGCGAATCATATTTAAATCAACATAAAACCTGACGCTGGCCTGGAAATTTGAATTTCGCGGGCTACCTAGCACACACCCCTTAATACAGGTTTAAATTGAAAACATGCGACAAATCGAAATGGGAGATTGTACTCATCATTATGAACAACTTTTACTATGGGACCAAACCTGAAATTGCGAAAAAAAAAACTGCTTTTCCCTAAATTTTGACGAGTTACGCTAACATAAATGTAGGGAACAGCTGATTTTCTTTCGCGATTTCAGGTTTGGTCCCATAGTAAAAGTTTTTCATAATGATGAGTACAATCTCCCATTTCGATTTATCGCATGTTTTAAATTTCATCCTGTATAATTCATGCAAATGGACACCATGTCAAAGTAAGCCAAGAATAATCGTGAGAAGTTTATTAATGACATGTCGGGGGCTTGTTTGAAGGTTAAGCTACACTTGCCGCGGTCTGTTCGTGGATGGGTGACCATCTATTACATACCAAAACCCCTCCCGGCTGTCATTCGTGGATTTTTGACAGTCGTTACGTGAAGTCAGAAGCCCGAAAGTCTGACAACCAGTCTTACCAAGGGGTATCGTATTACCCAGACCCTGGGTTGTGGAGGTCAGATAGGCAGTCACTCCATGTAAAATACTGGTATTCAGCTGTATCCGGTTAGACTGGAAGCCGACCCCAACTTAGTTGTGAAAATGTTAATCAGATGATGACTTCAAGTAACTACACGACACACGACGAAAGGTCGTTGACCCAAAAAAAAAAAACATCGAATCATCATTTTTTTAATCATGTTTAGATTTCGAATTTCGATACGAAACCCATAACGTCTGTGGAGTTTCTATAGATAATTTCATTTGACCCTGTATATGTATTTATAAAATTCGAAGACATATTGTGACATCTACCAACCCGCACTGGGCCCGCGTGGTGGTTTACGGTCCACTCCCTCTCACAGAGAGGAGGCCTGTGTCCCAGCAGTGGGATCATTATAGGCTGATTATGATATAGAGATACCTATTTATAAACCGAATAGCGTCTATAGACTTTATACTTTCTTGTCGGTCATCAGAAGGCAACATTTATATAGGTACATGATTCTTGTAAACACATTATCCCAAGGTCGATTGTCAGAAATAAGCGAAAACAACACGGCAATTCTCGCCTCAAATTCACGCGATTTTAAACTTTAATAACAGGACGATAGAGCCCAATACATCTTCTGCTGTCTAATAATATTCTGTGCATGATAAAATTATTTGTTATTGTTCTTTTATTTAGAGATAAAGTCGTATTTTTAGTAATTCCGAGGTTTTTGAAAGAGTCTTCAATGGCAATTGGGGCCCGTTTGATGAGGGATGCGCTAGGTTAGCTATGTAGCCCGTGAGATCTATTTATTTATTTAAACTTTTCGCACAAAAAAAAGTGCAAAGGCCTAATGCCTTAGGCATTCTCTACCAGTCAACCAAGGGTGGTGAAGAGATTAGATGGCAGGTGCTTTGGTTGAGAGGAACAATGATAAAAAAAAACTATTAAGACTAGGTACACAAATACATAAATAAGTTATACATATACACATACATACTATTTACTATAATATATATATTTATACATATATACAAATTCAAGGGAGAGAGATGTTGAGATGACTAGGCTACCTATTTGTTTTGAAAATAACTCTGCAATTTCCGCTTAAATGCATACCGACTGGTGGCGGTCCTGATATCAAGAGGAAGCGCATTCCAAAGAAGAATAGACTGAATATGAAAGGAGGAGTGAACAAAGTCAAAAGTATGAGAAGGACAGAGTAGGAGAAGATTGTTAGAAGAACGCAGATTCTTAGCGTGAGAAGAACATAGATATTGGAAGTGAGACACGAGATAAGAAGAGAGATTCAGATTTTTTTACGTTTTTACGACTGCCTATCTGAACTCCACAACCCAGTTACTGTCTTGAGTGACACGATACACGGTAAGGCTGCCTTTCTACCAGCGATGAGCGAGGATGCGTAGCGAGGGATGTGTATAAAAGTAACCAATACCAACGCGAACTTAGTTCAAGCTATAAAAATGAAGCGATGTTATTGGTTGGTTTCACACACATCCCTCGCTACACATCCTCGCTCATCTCTGGTGGAAACGCAGTCTAATGCCCGTTTTCACCATCGTTCCCTCAAACACTCCTTAACTAAGAGTCTCTTAACTTAAGAGACTCCTTAAATCAGCCCCTTACCCATATGTTTTAGGACCATAAGTGTCCCTTAGGTGATGGTGAAAACGAAACTAACACTTAAAATTTCTTAAGGTCTCCCTAAATTTAAGGAACGATGGTGAAAACGGGCATAAGACTACCAATGCATAACATAATCAGCCTATAATGTTCCCACTGCTGGTACACAGGGCTATTATCTCCGAGAGGGAGTGGGCTGTAATCTACCACGCGGGCCCAGTGCGGTTGGTAGATGTCACATGTCTTCGAATTTTTGGTTCTAGGACATGCCGGTTTCCTCGCGATGTTTTCCTTCACCGTTTTGAGAGCAGTGGTGATGAAGTAATTTACACAAATTAAAACGCCTGTCTGGGTGACTACGACCTACAACTCATAAGTCTTGGCAGTTACCGGGTTATCACACTTACCACTGGGCCACCACAGCTCCCATAGCGTAGATCTAGCTCCCACAGCGTATATCATCATCTGCCTAGCCTTTTCCCAACTATGTTGAGGTCAGGTTCCAGTATAATCGGATGCAGCTGAATACCAGTATTTTACATGAAGCGACTGCCTATCTGACCTCCATAAGTCCACAACCCAGTTACTGGGTAATACGATACCCCTTGGTAAGACTAGTTGTCGAGACTTTCGGACTTCTGACTACCCCGAAACGACTGTCAAAGATCCACGAATGACAGCCACCAACAGCTTAACGTGCTTTCCGAGGCACGGAGGGGTCTCGTTATGTAAAGATGGTCACCCATTCATAGATCAACCGCGGCAAGCGTAGCTTAACCTGATCGATCGGCCTGTGCGGCTGTTATTATTTAGCCACGGGCCCCTCGGGGTATAATAAGCTGGTGTTATAAAGCCTAGAGTAACAGTAAAAGAGACTCACGACAATCTCCTCGGGCTCAGCCTCGACGATGATCTGTTTGAACTCAACATCGCCATTGGTGATCGCCTCCGAGTCGTAGTTGGGATCATTGGCGTCTTCCACATATTCCTCCAGCAGTTCCGAGCCCGGCGCGCCCCACACGCCCTTGCCGCCAGCGCCACCTAGGGGAATACTAATGTTTTAGCTTGTAATATTTATTCTGTGGTTTTAGGTTGACTCGTAGATTATGGAGGGGTCAGGGTAGCCAACGTAATTCATATTTTCTTACGTCTTTTGCAATTTGCAGGTCAGTCAGTGACAATATTATTCGCGAGCCTAACAAATATGACTTTACAGAATTGTATTGTAATCAAAATCATCAAAGCAACCCTCCAAGTTCATGAAATAAGAATCAATAGGATTATATTATGAACTTAGAGGCTTGTATTGATGATTTTAATGATTATAATTACGTAAATAAATTCTTTTTACACTCGCGAATCATAATTTGTACAACATACAGCTGACACTGAAATGCAAATTGCAAATAATATCGAAAATAACGACAAAAAAATCACGTTTTATAAATATTTATTGTATTCTGTTTTTAGTATTTTTTGTTATAGCGGCAACAGAAATACATCATCTGTGAAAATTTCAACTGTCTAGCTATCACGGTTCATGAGTTACAGCCTGGTGAAGTGGTGACAGACAGACAGAGACAGATGGAGATGGTGGAGTCTTAGTAATAGGGTCCCGTTTTTACCCTTTGGGTACGGAACCCTAAAAACGTAAGAATATTTGAATTTCGCGCATCCCCCTTAGGCTGCGTTTCCATCAAGAGATGTGCGAGGGTGCGTAGCGAGGGATGTGTCAGATGTGTGTGAGACAAACATCGCTTCATTTTCATAGCTTGAACTAAGTTAGCGTTGTTATTGGTTAGATTTACACAAATTCCTCGCTACGCATCCTCGCTCATCTCTGCTCTGTAGAAACGCAGCCTTAGGCCCGGACTCCACTGAAACTGAGCTGGGCGGAGCGGAGCGGAGACGTGCAGGAATCGACCAATCACAATGGTTGAAATCCTTATCGCGTCACTCGTCTCGTCTGTGATTGGTCGATTCCTGCACATCTCCTCTCCACTCCGCTTTGGTGGAAACCGGGCCTTAATGTTGCGTCCAGCCTCATCATCAAGCATTTTAAACTGTATGTCTGCTGCATCGCTTCAATTTAACATTTGTGTAAACGAGATAGACAGAAGACCGAGCGGTCGTGCACGCGGTGAAGAGCGAGATACCGCGAATCGCGTGACCGTTTTAAACAAAGCGTTGCCATGGAAACGCAGTCTAGGACGTTTTATTGTTTACTCAATAATCTGACAAGCGATTTTTATAAATACGAACAGTATAACTTAGCGTGACGTTTACCCTAAATCTAATGATTAACTTTATATTTAAAACATTGCTTATTTATTTATTTACTAGCTGCTGCCCGCGACTTCCGCGTCCGCGTGAAATCCTTATCCTATTTTTTTTTTCTAAAATAAAAGTAGTTAAAGTTACTCCTTATTACATCAGCTATCTGCCAGTGAAAGTCCCGTCAAAATCGGTCCAGCCGTTTCAGAGATTAGGCGGAACAAACAGACAGACAAAAATTGTAAAAAATGTTATTTTGATATATGCACCGTGTATACATCCATATGCATTTAGTAAAAAGCGGTTATTTTATATTACAAACAGACTCCAATTTTATTTATTTGTACGTCTGATGTATAGGTTTAACAAGCTGGGTAGACCCACGACTTCGTTCACATGGAAGTCGTAAAATATACTTACAATATACCAAAATAACAGCCACATTTTGATAAAACTCCCCCTACCCACTGCGTCGCAACGCATTGCCCGCCCGCGCTATTACTTCATTTTCGCTTAGCTTTCTTTAATCCTTTTTTTTCGGCTACGAGGGGTCGTAGTGTGATTTTAAATAGCCTATTAGGCTTCCTCAAAGATTGGGCAGTCCAACAGGTAGTTCCAGAGATTAGTGCGTTCAAACCCGGGGTTCAAAGTCAAACATACAAACTGTTCAGCTTTATTATTAGTAGTTTACAGGGTGTAAAAAGACCGATCACACAGCCGCCAACAACGCATTCTGTACATCAAACTAAGTAACATTGCACAAAAAATAATTAAAAAAAATTAAATCGACTTCAAAAATAAATTAACTCAAAATTATGAAATAATTTAATAATTTTAATTTCGGAAGTCGGTGTCTTGGGATCTGTATTTTAGTTTTAGTTTCATCTCAGACTAAGTTGTTGTAGGGTTTCTTGTTTATGTCTCATAACTTTTTTTTAAATATTTTGTTGTATGTACTTATGTATTTATTCTTATATCTTTTAAAATATTTTCTTATTTTTTTTCTTGTATTGCACCTGCTGTGTATTGTCTCTGCATCACCCTAAGGTAGACTGGTAGAAAATACCCAAGGCATTAAGTCCGCCTTTTTACAGTTTTTACTTGTGCATAAAGTTTTAATAAATAAATAAATATATTGCAGTTCCAATAATATTACATACATACGCGTCAAATTGAAAACCTACTTTTTTTGAAGTCGGTAAAAATAATTGCTGAGAAACGACTTCTATTTTTTGTGTGAAAATTTGCTGTTTCCAGTAGTGCGCAATGTAACACACGCACAACATTGTGCTTATGGACGCATGCAACGATACAGTTGCAGGGTTGTGGGTGTATGCGGGGTCGTGGGGGGACTTAAAGTTTATAATTATAACACAACTTGGTGCATGCAACCTTACAGGGGTCGTGGGGGTATTCAAAGTTGTGTTAAAATTATTAAAAACTTATTTTCGTAAAAAAACTTCAGTAAAAGTTGGAATTTTCACCTTCAATATAACCAGAAGGTTCCCAGGCATGGTCATCATCTGCCTAGCCTTTTCCCAACTATGTTGGGGTCGGCTTCCAGTCTTACCGGATGCAGCCGAGTACTAGTACTTTACATGGAGCGACTGCCTATCTGACCTCCACAACCCAGTTACTGGGTAATACGAAACCCCTTGGTAAGACTGGTTGTCAGACTTTCGGGCTTCTGACGACCCGTAACGACTGCCAAAGATCCACGAATGACAGCCGGGACCAACGGCTTAACGTGCTTTCCGAGGCACGGAGGGGTCTTGGTATGTTAAGATGGTCACCCATCCACGGACCGACCGCGGCAAGCGTAGCTTAACCTGATCGATCGAACCGTGCGGCAACAAAAAAAAAATGATCACAATGACGGGGAGTACAAGTGACTCTAGGCTTCGTTAAGTGTCTTTTTACACCCGTTAGATTGGCACACCCAAATATTCAATTGTATTAAATAATACCTTGAGTTCTTCATGACCTTAAGGATTAGAAATAATCTCAAATGGATAAGATAATATTATTTTATCTCGGTTTTGTTTTGAACACTTAAGCCCCGGATTTCTGAAAGCAATCTTTATCAGATTAACTAGCTTCTGCTCGTGACTTCATCATCATCATCAGCCTATTACAGCAGTCCACTGCTGGACCGAGGTCTCTCCTATTGCACGCCATTCAACTCGATTTTCAGCTGCTACTAGCCATCCTGCGAAGATCGTCGCTCCACCTAGCCTGAGGGCGTCTCACCTACGTTTACCGATTCTGATAACGTTTTCTTCTCTCAAGAAAACGTCATCGGTTCTACGGCAAATATGGCCGGCCCATTGCCACTTCAGCTTGCTTATTCTGAGATCTATGTCGACAACTTTGATTCTCCCGCCCGCGACTTCGTCCGCGTGAAATTTCTTTTACCCCCGACCCATCGAATGGCCTACCTGCGCTATCACTTTGTTTGCCCTAAGCATTCTTCCCGACTTTTTTTATTTTTGTTCGGCTCCTAGGGGTTCTAGCACAATGTCAACTAGCCTATAGCCTTCCTCAAGAAATGAGCTATCAAATGCAAGAGGAATTTTTCAAATCCGACTTGTAGTTCTAGAGATTAACGCGTTCAAACAGCTTTATTATTCGTATAGATAAAAATGAAATACTGTTTGTTGGTACGGGCATCACTTGAGATTGAGACCGGCTGTATGAATATGGCTATTTTTTTTTTGTTTTAAAATGTCTATAAGAGTCCATACGGGCGCGGGAAAAGAGTTCCTGGAAGGATTTGGGGGAGGCTTTTGCCCAGCAGTGGGACACTATAGGCTAACAAAAAAAAAAAATAAGAGTCCAAATTAGGTTTGTATTTATGACAAGAAAAAATGGAAAAGTTTCCCGGTAAATTGGAAAATTCGGGATAAACAGAAATTTCTTTTTTCTATGGGATTTTTGTACGAATTATTGTTACTTTGTTGTTTTGTTGTTGTTCATTATTAATTTATTGTTGTTATTGTAGTCGGGGTAAGGTTTATTGCGAGAGACGTGGATAAAATTATTAAGAATACGTCGAGAGGCAAATCCCCGGGGCACGACGGCCTCAGCATTGAACACCTGCAATATGGTGGCCCGCATATCTCCAGGGTCTTAGCGATGTTCTTCTCACTGTGCGTGAGCCACTCTTACCTGCCGGGAGATCTTATGAAGTCTGTGGTGGTGCCTGTGGTGAAAAATAAAACCGGTGACCTTGCCGATAAAACAAACTACAGGCCTATTTCACTGGCCACCATCATAGCCAAAGTTTTTGACGGTCTGCTTAACACACAGTTGAATAAATATGTAAGTCTGCACGATAACCAGTTTGGTTTCAGACCTCAATTGTCTACTGAAAGTGCTATATTGTGTCTTAAGCATACCGTCAGATACTACACGGATCGTAGGACCCCTGTATACGCGTGTTTCCTCGACTTGTCTAAGGCCTTCGACCTGGTGGCGTATGATATCCTTTGGGATAAACTGAACAGTATTAACTTGCCGCGTGAACTTGTGACTATCTTCAAGTATTGGTATACGCATCAGGTCAACAGCGTCAGATGGGCGGGGGCAATGTCGGAGCCATATCAGCTGGAGTGTGGAGTAAGGCAGGGCGGATTGACCTCACCAACCCTTTTCAACCTCTACATGGATGCGCTGATCGTCGCGCTCAGCAGTCGGCATGTGGGTTGCCATATTCATGGCGTTTGCGTCAACAATCTAAGTTATGCTGATGACATGGTGCTGCTGAGCGCGTCGGTCTGTGGTTTGAGGACGCTGATACAGGTCTGTGAGGAGTACGCAGGTAGGCATGGGCTAAAATATAATGTTAGCAAGAGTCAATGCATGGTTTTTGGAGCCGGGGGTGCCAAGTGCCTGGAGAATGTACCACCGGTTTTTCTCAATGGTGTTCCCCTAGACAGAGTGGACCAATTTAAATATCTGGGGCACTTGGTCACGGCTGACCTCAGGGATCATGCTGACATCGAGCGGGAGCGGAGGGCTTTATCGAAAAGAGCGAATATGCTGTCCCGCAGGTTTGCACGTTGCTCTAACCAAGTTAAGATCACCCTTTTTAAGGCATATTGCACCTCACTGTACACGTGCAGCCTGTGGGCTCGCTACACACAAGCGAGCTACAGCGCCCTCCGCGTCCAGTATAATAACGCGTTCAGGGCGGTGTTGGGGCTGCCCCGTTTCTGCAGCGCCTCGGGCATGTTTGCGGATGCGCGCACCGACTGTTTTCACGCCACCATGCGCAAGCGGTGCGTGTCCTTAGTGCGCAGGGTGCGGGCCAGCTCCAATACTGTCCTGGTGATGATAGCTGAGCGATTTGACTGCCCCTTCATTAGGAAATGCTGTAGCAGACATTTATAGATATTGCACTTGGGTTTTTATTGGATCTTGACATATATTTAGAGTGACTTCTTTTTAGGGGGATTTTGACCATGACATTTTTGAATCTTTTAATTTTCGTGTATTTTAATTGCTTTGACATTTTATTTTAATTTTAATTCTGTGGCCTTTTAAAATTTTTATAAAATTTTTATTTTTGTATTCTTTAATTTGTTTTATTTTTATGCATTGAGATTGTGTTCAGAGGGTTTTTATTTTTATTTGGAGAAATTTTTATGCTGTGGCAGTAGGCATGGTGATATGTTTTATGTTATGTAATATGGGTCTTGCCTGAATTAAATGAATTTTATTTTATTTATTATTTATTATTGTGTATGAGGACAACGTCTGTCGGGTTGACTAAGTCTTTAAATAAAAGGTAGTTAGTGAGAGCCACTAAGGAGATCATTCAAGATTCATACATTTTTGGTCCAAAAATCTAAGCCATTAAAAAAAATGTTTGATGTGGTTTGAATATAAAATCCCTCTCTGGATAAGCTCGCTCCATCGTCGACTTTGTCTCTGTCACCTTTGACCTAGACTAGAGTCAAGAGTAAGTCCATTTCAAATTAAAAAAAAAATCCTGATATTTTTTACTATGAAGACAAACTCATGCCGCAGCTCGTGCACCTAATAGTTTAGTTGTCAAAGTAGCAACATCGTGGACTACCCCACTTTATTTAAGTTTCTTAAGCCATCCAAGGATTGGTAGAAATCGATAATCGAAATAATCTATACATACATATAAATAAATAAAATTGGAGTGTCTGTTTGTAATATTAAAATAACATCTTTTTACTAAATGCATATGGATGTATACACGGTACATATACCAAAATATATATATATTTTTCAATTTTTGTCTGTCTGTCTTTTTGTTCTGGCTAATCTCCGAAATGGCTGGACCTATTTTGACAGAATTTTCACTGGCAGATAGCAGATGTAATAAAGACTAATAATATTTTTTTTAACTATCAACCTAGTTATCAGGTAGATAACAAATAATAATAAAGTTTTAATCTATGAAAAGTGAAACTTTGGCATTTACATAAATCAACTTATGCCTACTCTGATTGAAAAAAAAAAACACGTGATGCATTATGATTCGCAGACTGATTTGACAGAAAAACAACAACAAACGAATTTAATATTGGTATCGTTGTACTCTCGGCCTGCCTTAACATGTGCTATAACCCCGTCATCTAATATGTTTATAATTAACCGCGTGGCGGCGACGGCGCTACAAAAATAGCCTTGATATGCGAAAGTTGTTTATATTATGGTGTTGCGTAATAAGTCTCGGTCTCATACCATGCGCTCGGGGTTCAATAACAAAACTCGTAGGTAATAATAATAGTTAACTGCGCAAAAAGGTACTGCGTTTGCGTGACCTTCGAAACGTAGCCCGGATGCCCTATATACTAAGAGGTACATTACGTGACTCGGTGTGTAGTAAACATTACGTAAAAAAAATAACCCAAATGCACCTCTGTTCATGGTGTAGGTAGCATTTTCTAGAACTTTCAAAACAACCGGTCGGAATTAGTTGGGATGGAAATAATGTTAAATGCAAGGCGTGGTATGTCGCCTACCTTTCTTTGGCAGCCCTCGTCCATGGCCGTTGCGCGGTCTGCGACTATTCTTCCAGCTTCGGTATTTTGGTAACGGCGTCACAGCAGAGGCCGTCGCGTTTACCGGACCCTCCTTGCTATTAGAGCGCCAATACTTCTTATTCTTGCGACGCAGACGCTCCGAATGGGAGGTGGCCGCGTCTCCGGCGCCTTCGTCCGCAACCGGCTTTTCGGTATCATCTACCGCCACGTTTTCAGAATCGGAAGCGAAACGCTCGACTTCCATGACGGCGGCGGAACGAAGGTTTATTAGTGCAAATCGACGTTAAAAATCTAAAAAGAATTGGAAATATAATAATATTTGTGCGAGTCCCTCGCACAAAAAATGTGGGTCACGTTTATTTTGTTTATAGGTACGATAAACAATGGCTCTCACGACGCACGTATTTGTTTTGGGGAACACACCGACGTGAAGTTAGTCAAATAACATGGCGGACGTGCTTGCGGACGACACGGATTTTTTCTTTGAGTGTTCAAACTCTAGTCTTTTGGTCTTACCATTACTTCCGTAGTCACGGTCACACACACCATATTTTTGGACATTTATGTACAGACGCCAGCACATCAACCTACACCTAACTGTCAAATTTTCCCAATCAACATTGAACCTTATGCTTTAGTGATAAAGTTGAAAATCTATTACAGAAATCTGACAGATTGTAGTAGGTTGATGTGCTGGCGTCTGTACCATATCTAAAAACCCACGAAAGTAATTAATGATGCAAGTGTAGAAAATATAAGGCCTGCGGTAGGAGATAAAATCCCAAATCGATAAGAAATTATAAGACTCAAGATTGACCCAAATACATCACGGCTTCACGGCGGAGCCAAGCGGGGTCTAGTAGAGAGCTGTAGACGTTCTCGTTAAGGCGAAAGCACCAGGCTACAACAATAATTCCAAGCAAGCAACAATAAGTCCAAGCAGAATAGATTGAATTCATTTCTGGAGAAAAAGCGGAAGCAAATATATCGACTTTGATATCGATCAACGAATTCGATAACTTATCATATCACTTTTACAATAAAATAAATTATGGTTGCGAATTAACCCCATAGTGACAAGTGACAATCATGTGAACAGTTTAGAAAATACCTAGTATTTTTAATCTCACATTAATTCGGTTTTTTTCTAAAGAACCCACGGAACACTGTTTTTTCTGTTCCGTGATAGAACCTGTATCGTCTTCTTTGAAGATCTTTCGTATTGGTAAATGTAAATTCTGTAGCGTCTACAAGAAAGAAACCAAGATGATCACTACAATAGTACTTCTACTATTCTTCATGGTCACTAGTTCCAGAGTACTACATATTTTTACCTCACTAGCAGTAGCAGTAACAAGCAGTAACGTTTACGTAACGATTGGACCAGTCTGGCGAATAGTTTTCCCAACTCAGTGGGCGAAACTGTCTAATAAAAAAGAAACTATGAAACGTGCACTAAACATAATGGTGGTTATCGCTCTCACTGAGTTGTAAGTTTAAAGGTAAACGCAGACTTGGCCGCACCGCACGCGCCGCAGTCTTCGCTTTCGAATTCTTTATATGAAGTTCTATGCAACCTCGCACACCCACCCGCGTCGCAGTCGCCGCAGTCCCTGAAACGACCGAACTCCCCAAGCAGCAGCTGATGACGTCACCAACGCCGGCCCGCACGCAGCGGACGCTGCGGCTAGCGCGGTGCGGATGACGTCATTCATTGTTCGTCAAGAGCCATACTGTAATACACGCCCACTCTTAATTTATATTACAAACCGAATGAAAGAAATCAAGTGCGATGCGTGCGGCGACGGGAACGACTGCAGTGACTGCGGTGCGGATAGATGTGCGAGGCCATTAACAAAAAGCGATGACTGCGGGGACTGCGGAGACTGCGGTGCGGCCAAGTCTGCGTTCACCTTTATTAGTCATTGATCGCTCTCGCTTTAACATCTGCAGTCTGTGAGAGTCTGTGCATAGTCTGTGTCATTTTTGCTATGTTGGTATTCAGTTTTAGCGTTTCATACTTGCGTTTTTCATCTTTTTCTATGGGACTCCCGATATTCTCGGAACATTACTAAGGGCGCCTTCCGAATTGCGTTAAAAGCGATTATATCGCGAATCCGACCAAATTTAATAGTCACAAAATATAAGGGCTATTGAGTAATAATAAAATTGTGACATTGCGCGTTGGTCGGATTCGCGATATTATCGCTTTTAACGCAATTCGGAACGTAGGGTTACTCTATGGATTGGACGCTTGTTTGACTATTGTTATGTCAGTGTCACAAGAACTATTTCAATAACCCATTTGATTGTTTATTTGTGTTCAATCAATTATTTTTGTATCATTCTGTTTGTTCAAAGATAATTTTATAACGGGCTGCGATACAAAAATGGATACTGAAGTAGTAGCAGCCGCTGCCCTTTATTTGTGTGCTACATATAATTACTATTTAGCTGTTTATCGGCACCACACTGCCGCTAAAAAGAGACTTCGTCGAAGGCGTTGCTGGATGCAAGCTATACATCATGAAAGAACTAGGTAAACTATAATAGGGTATAAATAAATACAAAAAATACTCTAAGCTAACCCACTGACCCATAATATCAATAAAAATATCATAGGTACGAAAATGTATGTGCATGCTAAAACATAAACATGAAAAAAAAACAGTGGCACTCCGGGAGTGCCGACAGAAGTGAAAACTTGAACAATTACGTGTGTATTTTTTGAATCGTCATATAAACAAAACACAAACAGAATACTTTGCCATCACTCACTGGCATATAAACCGAAAAAAAATACATTAAAACCGAGTACATCCTGAGGACAGCCGAACAGATCCGAATGTAGCGCGGTGTCGCTAACAGTGTCGTGAGTTCAATGGTTTTTTCCCATCTCAAAAAATGCCCAACACGTCTAAATAAGTTTTCACTTCTTTTGAGGAGGCTTACGCCCATTAGTGGGAAAATAAAGGAAAATATACTATGTTGTGAGGTAAGAAGTAATTGGTATGGTAGTGTTGGGCTCAATCACAAAAATTTTGAATCTATTGGTTAGTCAAACTAAAAATGTAGTGATTAAATTAGTTTTTATTACATCAATCACAATTGAACATTTTAGTTTTATACACAGCATTTTTGACACTTTGTAACCACAAGTAAAGCGCACGTCGCTTCATGAAATCGTGAGATTTTAACTCACGATTTCACATTATCATTCATTCATTTATTTTTTTAATACTTCACATTTATTTGTCAGAATATTGTTGTTATACTTTAAAAAAACTATGAACTATTACAATCGTTTTCAGCAGTGGTAGGCCATGACTTACCGAGCTGTGGGGCCTGAGTTCGGATCCAGCCAGGCACTTTACTTTGTGTACTTAAATAATTTCATTACCACTGCTCTTAAAATGGTGAAGGAAAACATTGTGAGGAAACCCAAATGTCCTAGAACACAAACATTCGAAGCCATGTGACATCAACCAACTGCATGATGGATTACGGCCCTGCCTGTGTCCCAGCAGTGGGAACATGATAGGCTGATTATATAAATGAACTATTATCATCGTTTCCAGGTCCAGCCTGAACAACCGTCTTGTTGAGCTTCTAACAGAGCTAACGGGTGAATACTTCGTTCACATGTCATCAAGTGACTTTGAGTACTTACTGCAGAAAATATCCCCCATTATTAAGAAACAGGACACTCATTGGAGGGATTCGATACCAGCTAAGATCCGGCTTGCGGTCACTCTGAGGTATCTGGCGACGGGAGACAGCTACACCACTTTACACCGGTTTTTCAAGATTTCCAGTTCCTTGGTGTCGAGGATCATACCGGAAGTCTGCAAAGCTTTTATTGTCATTTTCAAAGACTTGATTAAGGCGAGTTTTTTATTTGTTTTACAATAACTTTCACACATGGAGAGATCAATAAAACCAGCATGGGCACCCTAATTGTGTAACACACTATTAATCAAAATCTTTGAATAGAAGGATATTGTTAATGCTCAATTAAAAGATAATTACTCAACAACGTAAATTTTAATAATGGAATGAATGTTGTTGAACTGTCAAGACGAAAGCCATTCCTAATGTTAGTGTGTTTTGCAATTACCCTGCAGGACTGTTGTTTACGTCAATAACAGCACCCTAATTGCGTAACACACTATCAATCGGAATCTGAATCATTTTGAAGCAAATTGCTAATCCATTGCTTCATAAGTTCGAAAAATTTGTCTGATCAATACGTAAATAACGCAATGAATGTTGTTGAACTGTCAAAATGAAACCGATTCCGATTGATAATGTGTTACGCAATTGCCCCGCAGACATGCACAACATTTTTAAATTACATACCTAATAGATTCTGATACTTAATATAAAATTGTATACACATTATACATTAAAACTGTAAAATCAACAAAAATTCAAATCATCTTTTCAGATACCAACATGTCCCGAAGAATGGCTGGAGAAAACCCAAGAATTTGGTTTCCCTCATTGCCTCGGGGCACTGGATGGGAAACATATCTCCATATGGGCTCCGTCACACACAGGTCCTGAAGATATGAACTACCAGGGAAGCTTCAGCATGGTTCTACTAACTCTAGTGGACAGCAATCACAATTTTATGTACGCTGACATTGTGCAGAGCCAAAATATGGACAACAAAGTGTTTAATGAAAGCGATTTATGGCTAAATATTAACACTGACAATTTAAATTTACCTCCCTACACACCATTGCCCGGGGACACTCACAATATGCCTTATATCTTTGTAACAGATGGATCGTTTCCCCTCGAGAGACACATCATGAGTCCGTTCCCCGGCCTCCATGATTCCAGCTCCCATGAAAGTATTTACAACCAACTGGTCGCTCAGTCTCACTCGGCAGCTGATAATGCCTTTGGTGTTCTTTCAGCAGTTTTTAAAGTGTTGAACAAACCTATTATATTGGAGCCAGCCAAATCTGCCATTATTATACGCAGCTGCCTGCTCCTGCATAACTTTTTGATGAACAGCGACTCGTCAAAAGATATTTACTGTCCTCCTGGTTCAGTGGACACTTATATAGATGGTGGTATAGTGTCTCAAGGTTCTTGGAGACGTGAGAATCAGGACCATTTTTTGCCATTACA
The DNA here is from genome assembly GCA_914767645.1 of Hydraecia micacea. NCBI lineage: Eukaryota > Metazoa > Arthropoda > Insecta > Lepidoptera > Noctuidae > Hydraecia > Hydraecia micacea. The sequence continues at coordinate 2,770,531 of OU611803.1, forward strand.
AAAATTGCCTTATGAACCAGAGGAAGATGCCATTCAAATTAGACTTAATTTCCTTGATTATATCAAGAGGAATGCACTCATAATTAATTTATTTATTAAAGATCCCTATTGCACGGGAATTGGTACAGAGAAAGTTATAAAAATGTTGAAAAAGTTATAAAAATGTTTGGAGTTGTAGCGTAACAGTCTATTGTGTAGTATTTAAAGTTATTTTTCCAGTCTATTCAAACCCGTGATTCAAACTTATGAATATTATTTCAATCAACTTTATTTTAATGGTAATAAGTTGACTTCAGAGTGATTAGGACTATTGAAAAAGTTATAAAAATGTTTGAAGTTGTAGCGTAAACTGAACTTTATTGTATAGTATTTAAAATTATTTTTCCATACACTCATATTTGTTTACATTTTTGGCAAATAAATCGCGAATGCAGATACACTACGCCTACTGGTTCCGTGGTTCGGTTCCGTAATTTTTGCATTATCAGTATTGTATTATTTAAGTATAATAGAATTGAAATAAACAATAATATTATTAAAATTCCATTTTTTTAAGCTAAGGCGGGAGAGGCTGGTCAGCTGGTGTGCCCCGGGCCAAATTCAAATATCGTATTTGAACTCAAACAAAGCCAAAATATAAATCCAGTAAGTAAAAGGCAGTTTGTAGTTGCGAGACCCCCTACGTGTACACACGAAATATCAAGTTTAAGATTTCGTTCCGTTTGTCAGTATAATAATTATAGCCAAGGAATTAATTTTACGACCCTGGTGGAACGGTACAAATTATCGGCACAGGAACTACGCGTAACGTTATTTTGAGTAACGTCCCAAGTCCCTGCTATTTAATGAAATCAAAATTAATAGGATCTGGAATTGGATGCAAAAAAAAAAATTGAATTTCGAGGGCTACCTAGCGCATCGGGGGATGCACTAGGTCATCCATATTTTTTGAACTTGCTTACATCTTGTTGCATAGATGTTTCAAATAATCAAACAAGATATACCAAAGAGTAATACGCAAGTTAAAAAAAATATGGATGTTATAAGGGGTTTGGTGGTATTCGGTTTTCTGTTTGCATTTATGTCAGCTAGCATAGCTAGCATCTATCCATGAGTGGCAGGCAATAAAAAGAAAAATGGCGGGCAGGTAGTTCCATATAAAAATCTTCAATCGCCTTGCGACATCACTTAGCTTGCTCTTGTATCCTGCATTCTTACTTTTCTGCCAACAAAATACAATAAAAGTGTATTGGTTTCGAAGTCACTGTTAACCAAAAGACTGAAACTCATTATATAAAAAAATATTCAGAAAAAATCTTAACTGTCATTTCATCACGTCAGTTGTCATCTGAATCGATTTGGTCATTGTTTACAAAGTTTGAAATCATGCAAAAACATAAAGAAAACGTATTTCTGGAAAAATTCAGTTTGTTAAACTCACAAGATAACAGTGAAGATATCAAATGGTCATCGAGTTCATCTAGTGATTATGAAAATACATCGCATAATGACAAATTGTGCAACAGTAGTAAAACTCTCAGCCGGAAACGAAAACGTAAGAAAAAGACGATAAAGAACATATCTAACTTAGATATCATGATTATAGATGCGTCCAAAGACCATAAAAGGGTTAGCTACAGAGAGAAATCACCGATTTTGGTGACGAAATGTGCCGTTGTCGACACTCCCACATCCCCAATACTTACTTCATCCAGATTCCCGCCAAGCAAACGCTCTTCTCCCATATTATCTATGCCTATGAAAAGTTTACAACAAAAAAGTCCTATTTTGATGTCAAAAAATGTTTCACCTAAATATTCAAGCAAAGTGAAAAAAAAACTGGCTTACAATGAAAAAAAAACATTGAGAGAAGATAATGGCTATGAAAATACAGGAAGAATACTTGATTCCAATTTTAAAAGTCCAGAAAGAGACAAGAATCATGCATCAAAAGTCAACAATTTGAACATTAGGAGAAATCAAATAGAATCAAATAATCTTAGCTCTGATGTTTGTAATGCAGATGACAAATCAGATTTACTGAGCTCAATAAAATCAGACGAGAGTGGATCTTCAATAAATGCAAAACTAAAAGTGATGAACAATGTAAAGAATTACTTTGACAGCCATTTTAGCTCTGAAAATACATCACAGAATATCAATGATACACCTACTCCTGAAGAATCTTTAAAAAATGAAACTATTGATATTTTAAGCTGTAGAACTCAACCAGCTTCAATTCCAATCATACAGAACTTATCTAAACAAGACAGTACCTGCACTAGCAACTCCGATACCTCAGCCTACTTTGAGAAAAATAAGAAGTTGAAGTACAAAAAAGGAGGGCTAGCACACAGGTTGAATGTGCTTTTAAAAAAACAAAATGCTCATATTTCTCTATGGCAACATGAAAGATATTTAGCGGGAACTTCCAACTTTGTCATTCCGAAAGGAGAACATATGGTTTTCTTTATAAAAAAAATAGACTTTAAATATGGGTGCTACTTACTTGATGCGGTTGATGTAAAATATGACAAATATATAATTTTTATGAATAGTTTATATGTAAATAACAATGTTACTGCCGAATCTGTTTTGAAATTGTACGAGCCCTATAGAACTTTAGAATTTGAAGACAAAGATTATAAAATTATTGTTAATATTTGCAAGTTTGAATGTTTTGATTTGAATACTAGGTAGGTGCAAGAACACAGGCATTTGAACTTCATATATTTTTCAATGATGCCATAAGGAGGAATTAATAGAATTCAGAATGGCATAACTTGACTTCAATCAATGTAAAGCAGTGTTCATAATCTCAGATAATTTACATTCCATCGCCACTCAGATTTATCTACTTTAATGAAATGTATTCTTTGATTTTTGAGTAACAAAAAAGTCCAAATAAGTTTTTGGTTGCAATGGAATTTTAACTTTGAAATATGACATTCAGTTTGTTGTTCCATAACTTGAAAATTATCTCAAATTCCTGGCTCTAATATAAATTATTCTTGACACAGCCAGTGCCCGAGTTCATTGATGAAAGCTTTGGTCAAACAGGTGAATCCTGCACCTATTGTATCAACCATAGATCTATGGTGTCAACTCGCTTGTAAGGAGGTGTTCAAACTGGCCAATTCGAATAGTCGTGGCTTCTATTAAAATAATCACACATAATGTCTCGTTCCGCATCCCGCGCGGGATTTACCTCACTGTGGCGAGAGCTTTAACCTTTCATAATATGCCATAGCACTGCAGCCCATCACAATAGAACTGAAATCAGTATTGTTTAACAGAATGTTGTATGTCATATTGTAATTAAAGTAAGTAAGTATAATTAAAAAATTGTTATTAAGTTTATAATATTTTAAATCCAAAAAATAAAATTAACATTGTTTTAGAAACATGTTGTGTTTTTTAATAACTCATAAATTAACGCGATTGCGCTAAGTAGGTAAGGTAGCCTGTAAAGTTCAATCTGAGTAGTTCTTCAGAAAGATCAGGTGCGTAGTACTCGCGACCAGCGTTCGTGCCTGAAAAACGTTCAAAATCAAGTTGCGATCTCATCTCAGCGACATTCAATGTCAAAAATTTAGCGAAATTAGAGGTATTTTTGACAGATTGAGACAGCCTTTAGTATCTCTTGAGAGGAAACGTCATATTTTCATGAAATATACCTAGGCATAGTATAATTATTTTACCTCTCAGAGGAATGCGCTAAGATAGCCCGAATTTCAATTCTGAAAATACATATTATAAATGTTGCGGTCGCAAATCGTATTTTAGTCAACATAAAACCTGACACCAACCTGCAAATTGCAACAAAGTTCAACAAACCTAAGAAAATTTGAATTTCGCGGGCTATCTTTGCAAATGTTTGTATCGGTAAAGCCAATGTCATAGAAACACGAAATGATCTATAAAGCTTTGTACACAGAGTACTTTTTGATAGACTGAAAGCTTTGTATATTTCGTAGACAGCGTAACTAGAAAACTAGTTTCTCTGTCTACGGTTTTATTTTAATGAAATAGGCTGAAGATATAAATATTCCCACAGGATGGAACTCTCTTTTAATTTTGATTTTGACGTTAGCTATTCGTTTACGAAGATTGCTGTTTATTAAGTGTGAAAGTTTATTTTTAACTCCGAGTGACGTTGAAACAGGCTTTAATAATAACAGTAATAGTAATTACCTGGCTAACGTTTGAATATTTAATTACGATATTAAAGATTTCATGCGAAATACAAATCAACAAAATCTCCCTCAAGTAGTTTTTTCTGACCTAGCAACTCTGATTTCAGTAGAGGTCCTGAATTCAGTCGATATTTATAGCACAAATTTGATACACGCGTCCCGGTCGTTCCAAAACAAAATCAACACAATAAATCAAATGAAAACAGTGTTTCTTATCTGAAATAAAACTATAGTTTACGTAAATGGTTAGCTATTCTCAGAATATGGCACTAATTTAAAAAATAATGCGTTCATTTTGATAAAATCTATTTTGAAGTGTTCTAGAGTATTTATTGATTGATTCCTGTATTTTGATTCACGGAATTTTGGTAAGTTTAGTTTATTAACAGCTCTAAATATAAATTGTAAGCATTATGAATAAACAATCTTGAGTTTTGTTTATTTAGGAGATGCTGCTCTCGAATTAGTTACTTCATAAATGTATATTATAATAATTATATTCTAAATAGGAGAACCGATATTGTAAATGAATTCTGAATTTTTGTAATTAGGTAGGTCTAGTATTCAGACTATAATGTTCCCACTGCTGGGACACAGGCCTCCTCTCTGTGGGAGGGAGTGGGCCGTAATTCACCACGCGGGCCCAGTGCCGGTTGGTAGATGTCCCATGTCTTCGAATTTTTGGTTCTCGGACATGCCGGTTTCCTCACGATGTTTTCCTTCACCGTTTTGAGAGCAGTGGTGATGAAATAATTTACACAAAGTAAAGCGCCTGTCAGGGTTCGAACCTACGACCTATATCTCGTAAGTCGCGGTCGTTACCACTGAGCCACCACTGCTCCCAACTATAATTAGGTATATTATATTATTATTAAATAAATAATATTTAGAGTTAAGGACGCTATCACATTTTGAACTCGCTCAAGTTTAGGTATCTGAATCGCAACACAGCAACATTACGCGCACGCACACATTGAAACCATTGTTCGCTCGATTTTTATACGTAACTTAACTAATCTTGGTACTTGAAGATATTTTTTTTAATTTTGCTGGTATTTATTGAGTAAAGTTAGTTGTAAGTTCGCAATCGAATTTAGTAAGTGTTATTAGTACTTACTATCTGCGTGATAATCATGTTTTTAGTATTGTTGAAGTTCATCAGTCAATACGTTCATTACTAGGTACCCAAAAACGACCTTAACATTTTAGTATTACAAGGAACATCCACATTTATACCACAGTCTGCTGTTAGTTTGAAAAGATGTACCTAAGTACTTTTAAATATTATTTTTGATGTCAATTGTTGGAGTATTACATAATCAAATACTAGCCTGGGAGTTTATCGTAGAGTTTCGTTGTGATATTTAAAAATAATCATTCCCTTATGAAAACAGTATTTTATTTACTTAAAAATTAAAACAAAGTAAATCAAAAGTAATTTATTCAAATTAGGCTGAGAATCAGCACTTTTCGAATGTCAAAATTACAAAAGACAGTCCCCCAAAACGCCCGCCCTTCATTTCTTAGTGCTTTCGCTGGGAAGAAGTGGCGCAACAAACTCCCCAGCAGCACAGCTGTCTTTTCACATAGAAAATATTTCATTGTACTACTACTATACTCCATAGGTTTAGGTAGCTAAATAAAGGTAAACAAAAAAACCACGCGACTATGTTAACCGACTAAACGTAATACCAGTCTATTCAGTTGTCATGCTACGTCACAATTGTATTCTTCAATATAGCAACATTATAATTCACTAAAAAAATTACTGAATTGAAGAGTAAAACTGTGACGTAGCATGACAACTGGATATACTGGTATTATGAAGAAATTGGCCGTAAGTCGATTTGTCACAAACAAAAATCCGCCACCTTGAATAAAAAATGGATGTTATATTCGTAATCATCACCCCGAAAAACCCCAAAATCGACTATTAATATCGAATGTCTAAAAAAAAATTTTCCATCATTTTAATTTGATTATAAAATAATAAAATAAATATTTATACAATCTTTATCCGTCATCTACATCCACTAAATAAATAAATTAAGTAAAAAAGTTTTTTTCAGATTAAGTACTCGTATTTACTTAGTTTGAAAATTAAAAAAATTAAAATCAATCAGATCATGTTATTTACTTGTTTATCTACACAGGTAAATCTCGCAACAAGCTTTTATATCATATAACTTGTGTACTTAATGACGTTATAAGTTGATAGTAAAAGTTTTAAAAGAAAATTTTATTTTATTCTTTTTAGCGCATTTAACTAAAAGCTTGTTTTTAAAAAAACTTTTTACTTTTAATTTGTTTTTTACTTTTTAGATATCGCTGGACAGGTTTTTTTGTGGAGTTTAACTCGCATACGTATTCTGAGCAAGACCTTTCATTTGATACCCATGTTGTAGGAAAGCATAAAAAACTTAGTCCGCTATCTTTAGAAGTCCGCCATATTGCATTTAGAGTAACGTCACATTGTTTTTTGAGTTATTCTCAGCAAGCCCTTTCATTTGATACCCATATTGTAGAAGTGCATTAAAAATAACTAGTCCGCCATTTTTGGTGTTCCGCCATATTGGATTTAGAATGCCGTCACTTTATTTTTCAAGTCATCCTCAGCAAGTAATTTAATTTGATACCCATATTGTTGCAGTGCATTAAAAATAACTAGTCCACCATCTTTAGATGATCGCCATATTAGATTTATAGTGACGTCACTTTATTTTTCGAGTTATTCTCAGCAATCCCTTTCATTTGATACCCATATTGTAGGAGTGCATTAAAAATAACTAGTCCACCATCTTTAGAAGTCCGCCATATTGGATTTAGATTGACGTCATTTTATTTTTCGAGTTATTCTCAGCAATCCCTTTCATTTGATATCCATATTGTAGGAGTGCCTTAAAAATAAGTAGTCCGCCATCTTGGGCGTTCCGCCATTTTAGATTTAGAATAACGTTACACAGCTAACCATGCATTGTCATCCAAACTAAACGTGCATACAAAATTTCAGCTCAATCGGTTGAAGATATCTGCTTCAAAATTTAGTTGCAAGAGTCCACCCGAACAAACATAGGTACATACATACATACATACATTGCAAGTTAAATAAAAGCTTGTAAAAATTACAACTAAGTATTTGTTTCTGAAACAAATACCAATAATCGTACTTAATTTTATTTCGGTCCGAAAAAGTATCAACTTCGTCCGACCTCAGTACACAACTCGGAACTCGCTTTTTTACGTAATTATTTTTTGCGAGAAAGCGACACAGACGTGCTTCCACGAGCGCCTCTGAGCGCGGAATGACGAACCGCAAGTGTCCGCGGGTAGAAAATGTATGGAGAAATTTGAGAGCGTTTGTTATTTGTCTCATAAATGAAAAAGTTATTTATTTATCTACAAAATATTTAGCTTGTCGTATAGAGGACTATATAAGCAACAATATCTTCTTATTTTTAAGTTAAAATATGCATTGGATTTAGCTATATAGGTTCTTGTTCAAACCCCTTTTTATTAAATTTTTTGCGATTACTGTGATGGTAAAAACGTATTTGTGTGAAAATTTTGTATGGGGCTATTTAATTGTTATGGAGCCATTCTGGAGATGAATATATTATCTTTAATTTGCAACCAAGATATCTTGCAGTTGCGATTCCAAGTTCATTAAAATGGTACCTGAAAAGCACTGTTATTCGTGGAAAAATGTGATAGCGTCCTTAATATACCTATTATGAAGATTAAAAAAAACGAAAAACCAATTATTACTATGACTTTTTTATAAAAAGACCTTCACAACCATCTTTAAAATAGGCAAAAAAACATTAAACCTGCCTTTGCTGTCGCGGAGCTGGTAAGGCAGCGAGCACAGAAAGAAGTAGGTAAGGTACAGACGCCAGCACATCAAGCTACTACAACCAGTCAAATTTTTTAAATTGATTTTCAACTTTGTCGCAAAAGCATTAGGTTCAAAGTTCATTAGGAAAATTTGACAGTTTCGGGTAGCTTGATGTGCTGGCATAGTTAGCATATCATTTTCTAGTAATCAGTATTTTCACATCACACTAATATTATAAAGGCGAAAGCTTGTGAGTGTGTTTGTATGTTTGTTACTTCTTCACGCACAAACGGCTCAACGGATTTGGATGAAATTTGGCACACAGATAGTTTAACAACAACAAATCTCTTATGGAAAACTGCTTAGTGGTACAAATCTAACTTAGAAAGATGTATTAATGATTCTAATGATTATAATTCTATAAATACGTACCTGTTATAGTCGCGAATCAAATTTTGATCAAGATACAACCTGACACTGACCTGCAAATTGCAAAAAACGTAAGAAAATTTGAATTTCGCGGTCTACCACTGCGCATTCACCTTAAAGAAAATCTATTTTCTTTTGTTTTATTTTATTTATAATATCGATAAGCTATCACGTCTGTGAAGTTTACACATAAAAAAGTTCTCGTTAATCAGGGGGACAGGTGCTGGTCTACTCGTTCTATAAATTATCGATTTACGCAGAAACTCGGGATAAATATACCATAAATCAATATTCTTGTTTTAAAGGCTAACTAATGTGTTTACATAACTGTCAATCCCGCCATTTAAAACTCTATATTGTCGATGCCGATGTGTCCATTAACAGGTTGTCTGTGGTATCTATTTCGTCGACGTTTTTCCATGAAATTTTTCATCATGTTACATTTGTTTTTAATTAGGTACAGTACTTTTTCGTCGTGTCTCTGTGCCTGATCTCTCTCCGGTCGTGTCGGATTGCCGTCCCATCGGACTTTGAGAGTGATGAAAGGGCAGAGAAAGTGCACCTGTGTCTGCGCACACACTTGTGCACTATAATATCTCCTGCGTCAAAGGCTAGTCTCCGCTGAGAACGATCGCCATGGCCAAAATTCAGTCTGGAGTAATAGAGACGCTGTTGCCGGGTTCTTGGAGTATGGAGGCATTTGTGCAGAATTCTGTCTACAATACCCCAAGCATTCTGTACCAGCTTGGTAGGTACAGACGCCAGCACATCAACCTACACCTAACTGTCAAATTTTCCCAATCAACATTGAACCTTATGCTTTAGTGATAAAGTTGAAAATTTGTTACAGAAATCTGACAGATTGTAGTAGGTTGATGTGCTGGCGTCTGTACATAAAGTACACAGTACGTAAAGTATGAGGGGCTCGTGGCTCAGTAATAATAGCCGCACGTTAAGCTACGCTTGCCGCGGTAGTTCCGTGGATGGGTGACCATCTTTACATACCAGATCCCTCCATGCTTCGGAAAGCTCGTTAAGCCGTTGGTCCCGGCTGTCATTCGTGGATGTTTGATAGCGTTACGGGTCGTCAGAAGCCCGAAAGTCTGATAACCAGTCTTACCAAGGGGTTTCGTATTACCGAGTAATTGGGTTGTGAAGGTCAGATAGGCAGTCGCTCTATGTAATTTACTGGTAGGTACACACGGCTACACATCAAGCTATACATTTCCAGTTTTAGCTGACCTCGCGTTGAATCGGTTTTTCTTACAATCAGAAGTCAGCTTATAATAGCTTGATGTGTAGCCGTGTGTACTCAGCTGCATCCGGTTAGACTAGAAGCCGACCACAACAAAGTTGAGAAAAGGCTAGGCAGATTATGAGTAGGTTAAATTTATCTATGGTACAGACGCCAGCACATCAAGCTACCCGAAACTGTAAAATTTTCCCAATCAACTTTGAACCTTATACTTTAGCGACAAAGTTGAAAATTGTAGTAGCTTGATGTGCTGGCGTCTGTACTCACCTGCCTGCGCATAGACATTCTCTTGTTTTTTTATTACGAAGGCAGTTGATTAGGGATTAAGGCTTTTTAGATTAATAACTTTTTCCGAGTATTTTCGGGTACGGCCGTCTGTTTGTATTCCGGTGACATAAATATTGCTGGTACACACGGCTACACATCAAGCTATACATTTCTAGTTTTAGCTGACTTCGCATTGTATAGGTTTCTCGTACAATGAGGAGTCAGCTTATACTGGTTTTGTATAGTTTGATGTGTAGCCGTGCGTACACGCAAATAGGGCACCCGAACATCCAATTTTATATGCCTAACATCTAACTAGCCTGTATTGTCCCACTGCAGAGCAACAGGCGTTATTGAAGAATAATCGGCCTCTAATGCTTTCACTGCTGGGACACAGCATCCTCTCTTCAAAAGGGAGTGGGCTGTAATCTTCCACGCAGGCCTAATGCGGCTTTCTAGATGTCACATTGTCTTCGAATTTTTTGTCGTAGGACATGCCGGTTTCCTCACGATGTTTTCCTTCACGGTTTTGAAAGCAGTGGTGAAGAAATTATTTCCACAAAGTAAAGCGCCTGGCTGGGTTCGAACCCACGATCTTCAACTCGTAAGTCGGGGTTGTAAGCACTGGGCCACTACTGCCCTAAAGTCCGACCGCGGCAGATTTGCCAAAGATGTAAACAACAATGGCCGCTCGAAATTGAATAAAATCGATAAACATACGTCATGTTCGTGAACGGGCGCCATCAGTAGGGACTGGTCATCTCTTACTTGCCACGGCTTATTTTAATTTCTGAACTGTTATTTTTTTTTTAATCTTTTTTATTACGGACGCTTTTAAAGTGCACGTCTTTCTACGTCGTTCTCACATGTTTTCAACATGAATGATGTAACCAATATTTTGTTACAATTTTAAGAGTGTCCGTAGAGTTTCTTGCCCGTTGTTCTCCACAAGTACAGACGCCAGCACATCAACCTACCCGAAACTGTCAAATTTTCCCAGTCAACTTTGAACCTTATGCTGTAGCGATAAAGTAGAAAATCTATTAAAGACATTTGACAGATTGTAGTAGGTTGATGTGCTGGCGTCTGTACCTCTGTGGCTGTGTGGTAATACAAAGTATTTTTGTTCCAGAATCGCGTAGTTGGTGTTACAATGGAGAAGCTTCCAGACCACGCCCGAAATAATATTTTCATAGCTGCTTTTATTGGACTGTGTTGGGCGACTACAGGTAAGAAACATTATTATCTACAGTATGGAAACCACATAATTATTATGCAATAAATTATACCACATAGGTACAGACGCCAGCACATCAACCTACTACAATCTGTCAGATTTCTGTAATAGATTTTCAACTTTATCGCTAAAGCATAAGGTTCAATGTTGATTGGGAAAATTTGACAGTTAGGTGTAAGTTGATGTGCTGGCGTCTGTACTTGTTATCGTCTTTTCTGACGGTATACCTACAAAAATATAACGAAATCGGTTGCGAAAAAAAATCAGCTGTTCCCTACATTTATGTTCGCATAACTCGTCAAAATGTAGGGAACAGCTGATTTTTTTTTCGCGACCGATTTCGTTATATTTATTGTAGTACTAAAGCTAGAGTTTGTTTGTTTGAGCGCGCTAATCTGTGGAACTACTTACCAGTCGGATTTGAAAACTTTTTGCACTTGATAACCCAATTTTTGAGCGTATAACGTTTTAAACGAGATCGAAATTGGTTTGGTAGTTCTTATTATCATCATCATCTGCCTACATAATCAGCACCCTAATTGCGTAACACACTATTGCTATCAATTTGAATCATTTTGAAGCTTATTGCTAATCCATTGCTCCAAATGTTTGAAAAATGTGTTTGCTCAACAACGTAAATAACGCAATGAATGTTGTTGAACTGTCAAAATAAAACCCATTGCTACTGATAGTGTGTTACGCAATTGCCCTGCAGCCTATAACGTTCTCACTACTGGGACACAGGCCTCCTCTCAGTGAGAGGGAGTGGGCTGTAATCCACCACGTGGGCACAGTGCGGGTTTGTAGATTTCACATGTCTTCGAATTATTGGTTCTAGGACATGCCGGTTTTCGCACGATGTTTTCCTTCACCGTTTTGAGAGCAGTGGTGATGAAATAATTTACACAAAGTAAAGCCCCTGTCTGGTTTCGAACCTGCGACCTACAGCTCGTAAGTCGCGGCCGTTACACTGGGCCACCACTGCTCTCATCTGCCTAGCCTTATCCCAACTATGTTGGGGTCGGCTTCCAATCTAACCGGATGCAGCTGAATGCCAGTATTTTACATGGAGCGACTGCCTATCTGATCTTCACAACGCAGTTACTGGGTAATACACCCCCGCCCCCACTTGGTAAGACTGTTTGTCAGACTTTCAGGCTTTAGGTAAGTAGTTCTTATTATCTTATAAAATAACTAGCTTCTGCCTGCGACTTCTTCCGCATGAAATTTTTTGGTCTCCCGACCCACCCCGTCCGTCGCATCGCATCGCCTGTCGGCGCCTATTACTTCGTTTTGGCATAGCGTTCTTTCTGACCTTTTTTTCTTTTTGCTTGGCTCTTGAGGATCCTAGCGTGATGTTAAATAGCCTATAGCCTTCCTCAAGAATTGAGCTATCAAATGCAATCAGATTTTTCCAAATCCGACTGGTAGTTCCACAGATTAGTGCGTTCAAACAAACAAACAAACTCTTCAGCTTTATTCAAGCTTCGGCGGCTAGGATAGGTATAATAGTGTCATAGATAATTAAGGATGGTTTCATCAAAGTGGAGAAGAAGATGAAGAAGAAGAAGCCTCCTTGTCGGAACCGGTGCGGCACTGCGCTGGCAGGACCAAACATGCTGCTGCGTCCAGCAATCCCGACGACGCAGCTGTACGTGTCCAGACTGCACCACTCCACGAAGGTTGAGGAGATCGTGGAGTACATGCGTGTGAAGACCAACTGGACTTTGAGGGTCGAGAAGTTGGAGTCGCGTCACGACAAGAACTTGAAGTCGTTCGTCGTGCGTGTTCCGACACATCATCTCGAGAAGTTCCTCAAGGAAGAGTTCTGGCTGAAGGGTGTTGTGTACCGTCGGTTTCGTGGCCGGCTACATGACACCAGTCAGCGAAACACGACGCAGACACTTAGTGTTTTGTTAGTTTTTTTTGTGTAATTATAATGTTGTAGGTATGTATTTATAGTATTTTTAAGTTATATTGATATTGTATTTTATGTGTTTTATATGGGCCTTGATGCCTGAAGTAAATGGATAAATAAAATAAATAGATGACAATATGGCAATATTTTTATCACTTTGGCGATAAATCCATTTATTATCTGCTCTTTGGTTGATAGACTAATATCTATCACCATAACTGTTTTTATTGCTTCTTTATAGATGGCAAACATTCGCACGGCTATTTTCGTTTTAAGACTGCAGTACCTAATTTTAAAACTTCCAGACAGAATCATCAGGTGAATGCGCAGTGGTATGGTAGCCCGCGAAATTCAATTTTTCTTAAGTTTTTTGCAAATTTCAGGTCAGTGTCAGGCCGCAGGTTTAATCTTGATCAAAGTTTTATTCGCGACTATAACCGGTAGGTACGTATTTACAGAATTATAATCATTAGAATTATTATACATCTTTCTATGTTAGATTTGTACCATAACAACAAATCTCTTATGGAAAAGTGCTTAATGGTACAAATCTAACTTAGAATGATTTAAAATGATTCTAATGATTGTAATTCTATAAATACGTACCTGTTATAGTCGCGAATCAAATTTTGATCAAGACACAACCTGACACTGACCTGCAAATTGCAAGAAACGTAAGTAATTTTGAATTTCGCGGCCTACCCTCCCTGGCGCTTCCCCCTAAGCTTAAAGAACCATGCAGCATTGTACAGACGCCAGCACATCAACCTACTACAATCTGTCAGATTTCTGTAATAGATTTTTAACTTTATCGCTAAAGCATAAGGTTCAATGTTGATTGGGAAAATTTGACAGTTAGGTGTAGGTTGATGTGCTGGCGTCTGTACAGACGCCAGCACATCAAGCTACTACAATCTGTCAAATTTCTTTAATAGATTATCAACTTTATCGCTAAAGCATAAAGTTTGGGAAGACAGTTTCGGGTAGCTTGATGTGCTGGCGTCTGTACAGTGTTACAAGTATCTTTTGGCGCCTGAATGACATTGACAGGAGGGCGCTGTTGGTAAACTTTGTGCAATTGTTTTGTGGAATATCACTTGAAATGTTTTTAAAAAGGAGATGGCAGGGCTGCGTTAGTTCCGAATTTGGGCATGCACCAAAATAACCTACGCGCTATACCTACTTACTAACCGTTGTATTTTTCAGTACACAGCATCGATTGCTTCAAGTGCGTGTCCATGAATGGCCGGTTCCCTGCGTGTGACGACCCGTTCCACAACAACCACAGCCTGCAGATGCTGGAGTCACCCTGCATGGGCGGCAGGAAAGGACGCGACGGACTCTTCCCTGCTACTTCTTGTATCAAAATAGCTGGAGTTTTTGGTAAGAACTTTTTTGTGATTGTGTACAGAGGCCAGCACATCAAACTACTACAATCTGTCAAATTTCTATAATAGATTTTCAACTTTATCGCTAAAGCATAAGGTTCAAAGTTGATTGGGAAAATTTGACAGTTTCGGGTAGCTTGATGTGCTGGCGTCTGTTCCATCAAAAAGGAAAACATATTGACATACAAGTAGTTAATATTTATTATTCTGTAAAAAATCACTGCTTTATGGTCATTACCTAACCAGAAAGAAAACAGGCGAGAGCGTTTCTATGGAGAAACGACCACCCGCATTTTCTCTAAGTAGCGAGTCCGTTATAGACCTTTGTGGTACCAGGAAAGTCCCGTAAAACACCCTGCAACTGTTTCAGATGACACTGGAGAGACTATCACAGTCCGCGGCTGTGGGTTAGACTCTGGTACGGCGACAACTGACACGGAGATCATTAGGATGTCACACTGTGGCCGATTCTACTATGATGACAGGTAAGCGAGAGGAACAAATGTCATTTAATCAAATTAAGCTGAGAATGTAGGTAAGAAGAAGTAGTAGGTATGTCTAGTAAAAGTGCGCAGTGCTGCACAACCCCACCAAATATCAAATTTATTTCATGACTATTAAGTTCATTTCAGAGTGACTATTGAAAAAGTTATAAATTTTTTTGAAGTTGTAGCGTAAACTGAACTTTATAGTGTAGGAATTAAAGTTATTTTTCCATTAATTCACATTTGTTTACATTTTTGGCAAATAAATCGCGGACGCAGATTAGTTGAGCTCTTGTTTTATGTTGTTTCTGTGCCTCGGGGCACGGGCCCCGGGCCTTGGCTGTCAATATTACATCTTTGACAGTCGTTACGGGTACATCCGGGTACAACTATACAAGGATCAAAGATGCGTAACATTGTTGCCAGCATCATTTGAAGTTGCGGAAAACAATGTTGCGCAACTGACGCTCAACATTTTTTCCAATCGTAATCATTGTTCCCGTCACGTGGGCCTTTGCCTTGAGAGGCTTGAGGGAATTCAGTATCTACCTAACTGACTAGTAACTAATTTCTACCTTATCCTCATTATTATAAGATTGTTTTTTCTTTTAGATACGTTCACGGCTGCCTGCAAAGCTGCAACGATGCGGACGCTTGCAACAAATCTGAACAACTCCAGTCTAGTTTCCCCGCCATACTTCTTATTTACCACGCATATCTTCTGTTAGTAAGCTAACAAATATCCTAAGAAATATAACAAAATATTTATATAACGCTATGTAGTCATGTACCTAACTTTTAAGTTCAATTAAGTTATAAGATAAAATTAAACCCGACTACGATTAAAAAGATATTAGTTTTCTGATTTTTCTAATAACAAGCGTTCGCCATTTTGAATTTTGTATGACGTCATCTCAGATACAGAATGACATGGATCTAAACGTGGATGGTAGCGCTCCTTTTCAAGGAAGATGTCAAAAATCTGTCAGATCAATGTCATGTTAGTTCCATGTTTTGTAACGTCCATACAGATACTTGTCGGTCTGTATCTACATACTCTAGATCAAGGGAGATCTACTGTCGCCTGATTTGTTGAATATGGTTCAGTGATTTCGGCTGTAATGGTAACAAATACTATCTCAAATTGTAATTACCCTTCCATGCTTTGTCGTAGTCGGATAAAATGTACGTTTTGCAATACTTTGACGGCGGCAACAGACGGGCGATAGTTGCCGTCAACTAAAGTCGCCAGGAATCTAAAGCTGCGTTTATATTGTAGAATACATAACATCACGCCCGTATTATCCGAAGGGGTAGGTGTTTTGACACCCTAACAGTGCCCGGTCGTAAAAAGTATGGATACACTTTAGCAAAATTCAAATGTGATATTTTCCAAAAACGTTGACTAACTTTTCGATTGACATACTAGGGGCTCGTGTGTAAGTAATAACAGCCGTACGGGTCGGTCGATCAGGTTAAGCTACGCTTGCCGCGGTTGGTCCGTGTATGGGTGACTATCTTTACAAATCGAGACCTTTCCGTGCCTCGGAGCGGCTGTCATTCTTGGATCTTTGACAGTCGTTACGAGTCATCAGAAAGCCCAAAAGTCTGACAACCAGTCTTAGCAAGGGGTATCGTGTTACCCAGTAAACTGGGTTGTGGAGGTCAGATAGGCAGTCGCTCCATATAAAATTAATACTGGTATTCAGCTGCATCCGGTTAGACTGGAAGCCGACACCAACATAGTTGGAAAAAGGCTAGGCAGATTGATAGGTACATTATTGTAGTGATTATTTTGTTAGAACGTTTAATATCACACAACTTCAATAGATAATAATTGTCATTGAGCTGAAAAGTGCATTTGAAATTCGCTAAATGTGAACATATTTTTTTCCCTTGATTGTACAAGTTTCCATGTAAATAATACCCATAAGAATTGCAGCAAGTCTTGCACTTGCATTGTCTTGCTGCAAGTGACTTCCAAATCTGTTACACCCACTTTGTCAGCACTATAATATGTATACTTACTATTAGAGATGCGCCGAGTACAAGTTTTTACTGAGTACCGAGTATTGCTCGGTATTGTGTTTACCGAACCGAGTAGGTACTCTGCCGAGGAACCTGCACCCTAATTGCGTAACACACTATCAATCGGAATCGGAATCATTTTGAAGCAAATTGCTGATCCATTGCTTCATAAGTTCGAAAAATTTGTCTGCTCAACACGCAAATAACGCAATGAATGTTGTTGAACTGTCAAAATGAAACCGATTCCGATTGTTAATGTATTACGCAATTGCCCCGCTGGTTTACTTAAAAATTAAAAGTAAAAATCGTTTATCTTAACATTCAAAATTACAATATGGAGGTATGGTTGGTCCCAAACTAGGCACAGCGTCTATCTTGGGCACCATTAAATAGGCACAAACGCCAGCACATCAAGTTACTACAATCTGTCAAATTTCTTTAATAGATTTTCAACTTTATCGCTAAAGCGTAAGGTTCAAAGTTGATTGGGAAAATTTTACAGCTTCGGGTGCAAGCACCCGAAGCTGTAAATTTTTTTTTAAGTTACGCTTGCCGCGGTTGGTCCGTGGATGGGTGACCATCTTCACATACCAAGACCCCTCCGTGCCTCGGAAAGCACGTTAAGCCGTTGATCCTGGCTGTCATTCGTGGATCTTTGACAGTCGTTACGGGTCGTCAGAAGCCCGAAAGTCTGACAACCAGTCTTACCAAGGGGTATCGTATTACCCAGTAACTGGGTTGTGGAGGTCAGATAGGCAGTCGCTCCATGTAAAATACTGGTTATCAGCTGCATCCGGTTAGACTGGAAACCGACCCTAAAATAGTTGGGAAAAGGCTAGGCAGATGATGATGTTCGTTTTTTCACTTGATTTTTCTGTCTATGACTAATCTACTACATGAGGTCAGGTTATAAGTTTATGCGTTCTTTTGGAGTACCTCGGCCGTCAAACCGAGTTATTCGACCGATAACGAATACTACCAAAATGTACCTATTGTAGTTTGCCGAGTACCGAGTACTCGACGCATCTCTACTTACTTGGAAGAACATTACCATATATATCACATCACACAACAAAACACTACTTTCAATCCGCTACTTCTTTAAACTCTATTTCACTTTTTAAATAAATCGGCCAACTGTTGCCCGCAACTTCGTTCACAAACTTGGGACTAAATTACTATCTTAGTGCACTTCTTCATCTTTATTTTTTGTAGAAGAAATATTTATATAAATGTTAGTTAATTATGTAAATAAAATTATAGTATGTACACTACGATACGTGTGACTTAAGAACCATTTCACGTTTTCGTGCGAATGTCTAATGTAGGTAGTCCATTATTGCACGGCGGCGGCGTGAAACGTATCGTTTACTATTAAATAGCACGTGTGACCTAAACGCGCATCTCGAAAATCAAAAATCCTCGAAAACCTACTAAGCGAGCGAAAGTGATGCAATTACTTTTGAAACGCAAAAGAAGAGTGATGGCTATAATGTGCGTGCACTCGGAATAAAACGACGTATGTGCCAAAACGAATTTACCTACTCCTTTTTTAACAAAATAAATAAATTTAAAATTACTTTGAGTAAACTTTGATATGATAATTCTCTATGTTTTAAAGTAAATTCCATTGAATAACTCTTAAGCGTTACGCCGTGCAGATGTTGAAAAAAGTAAAAAAATAGATATAACTTTGCAATTTTTTTGTATCGAGAAAAAAATCATTGAATCGTGTATTCCTTTTACATGATACTAGAACAAAGAGACAAAAAACATATACCAAAATGTTAAATCCCTATCCACATACTTACTTAACAAGTTACACGAAATAGAAAACCACATTTTTTGACGTGATAACGTCTTATAAATCGATGAACGCCAGCTGCACGCACGAAAAAGCATGACTCATTGTCACGTTCCGCCTGAGCCGAGCGTGCAAGTGAGAGCGTGGAACAAGCGATAGATAGGCACGATCGGCCTAAGCGTTCGGCTTGTGACGCATCTATCTGATGTTTTCTTATGACGTTATCACGTAAAATTATCGCCTGTGACTTTACAGACAACCAATTTTTCAATATATCAACGTCAGTCACGCTTTTCTGTGTAATAATGGACTAAAAGTCACAGAAAGGGATGACTTAAGTGCGGATTTAGGTCACACAGTGCTATTTAATAAATATTATATTTTGTAACCATCATCGCTAGGTCCACATACATATCCGCATACATTTGCAAACATCAAAGTGATTGATTTTAATATGCTTGCTCCTAAAAAACCAAGGCTTAATGCACTTATACCACTATCGACTAGGAAGCGAATAGCTATCAACGATTTTCTCGCTCAAGAAACGTACAGTACATAATTTGTAAATCTATGGATTGATTTTATCTGAAATAAACTGATTAATATGGAGTTGATCGCTGACTGTTAACACTGCTGGTGAGTACTCATTTGTCGCAGCCACAAGAGCTATCAAAGCTACTCGTTCAGCGAGCCTCGCGGGCAAAATACTCACTGAGAGACTCATGCTTGGTACATACGGGGGTCGTTACTCGACAACTCGTTTTTAGTTGCTAGCTCTACTCACTTCTCGTTAATCGCCGACAGTGGGCCCGATGCCTTAAAGCGATCATGGAGAAATTATTTGACAATTTTGTAGATACTTTACTTACTTAGCTATTTCTAAGGCTTTTTTAGTCAACTGCGGGGTATGATTATGCGTTAAACAACCGTTGTCTTCCGCTAATATTTGACGGATTTGGAACAGTTTTACCAAGGGGTAGTGTGTTACCCAGTGACTGGGCTAAGTAATAACATCCGCACGCTTCGACCGAAAGTTAAGCTGCGCGTGCCGCAGTCGGTTCGTGAATGGGTGACCATGCATTACAATTTACATATCAAGACCGTTCCGTGCCTCGGTAAGCACGTTAACCCGTTGGTCCCGGCTGTTATTCGTCGATCTTTGACTGTCGTTTATTACGGGTTATCAGAAACCCAGAAGTCTGACAACCAGTCTTACCAAAGGGTATCTATCATGTTACCCTAAACACTGCCCAACGCAACTGGATCCTTCTGGCGGTGTTTTCTCAAAGTTGTGTCTACCGAGCTGGATCATTTGTGCATAGGCAGTCGCTCAGTGTAAACTCAAAACTCAAGCAGGTTTTTGTACTTCAAGTGGTACTGGTTGTTAGTTGTTATATTTACTGTAAGCAATTTGCGTTTATCATGCGTGCCGAAGTTTTTAAAACTTTAAAAACGCCCGCACGTGACATTTCGCATTTGTTCCCGCAAGTGACTATGTTCTCGCATATCTCGCAACTGACTATCTTCTGGCAACTTTGTTTCTTTCGCTTGGCTGTGATAATTTATCAGTTTCTATCATTATACACTTCTATGATAGCTATTGTATAAAATATACAAAATACTTAGTACTTATAAATTGTACCAAATTGTTTAGTTAAACTATGAATCCGTATTTTAATTATAATCTTTATTTATGACTTTCAAGACAGGATTATGTACCAACTTTATTGTTTTATTAATTAACCGACGAAATAAAATGTTTTTTTTTGTTTAAAATGTTAATAAGTACCAAAGAGATTATATGGATTCACAGTTTTAAAAATAAAGCTACTTTATAAAAATAAAAATGATTTTATAAACTGCTATGAGCACACATTTATGTATTGATAAATTAATAAATATAAGAATGCTATAAATATCTTGTTTAATTAATTATTTTAAACTCTCAGCGCCATCTTTTGACGGTGAAGGTGAAACGTAAACTCGCATCGTCTTATAACAGACTTCACAGAAATGGTTCGCGAGATTTTGTGACCAGAGGGACTTAAAAACCTCAGAATCTAGTCGGAATCTCATCTGAGCGAAAATCAATGTCAAAAATGTAGGAAAATTGAGTTATTTTTGAGAGACTGTGAAAGTTTTTAAAATTACGAGAATTGCCCCTATGTTTGATTTTGGGTGCGTTATTTAACTTGGCTGGGTCCGAGTAGCACAGAACTGGTACCCTGAGGCAGTGAGGCAGGGTCGTGGCAGGCCAAAGGGACTGATGGGGGAGCGTGACGAACTACGCAACCGCTCCAGCACCCCGGACAAATGTACCTAGTTGAAAACACCGTGTGGTTTTAGTTAGTAAGAATCTGACAGACCTGTAGAGTCATGAGGAAAAGGGTGTAAACTTCACTCATCCTCCATAGGCAAGGGAGGATTCTTCGACCAAGCGGGTGGCGTGTCTGGTGGGCAACTAACTGCCTAACGATTGATGTCGGGACGTTGTATATATTATGCTAGTCGCGCGGTAATCTTTGCTTGCGCGATACAGGATTTTGCGTGTCATGAGTGTGATGCGTAGTTTGCATGTGGGGTTGTAGATGTCGCCACAGACCGATGTGTCGACGTTTATCAGATTGAAGAAAAAAAAAGCCACGAAGGAGATGGCTGGAGAGTTTTTGTTGCGCCACTTCTTCTTGAAGAAAGTGTTGAGGTGAGGGCGGGCGTTTTAAGGGGCCCATTACGGCCGAAGCCTGTCGGGGTAGCGGGATTGTCCGAAAGGGTTACCGCTGCCCGGAACATAAAGGGCTAAGGAAGGAACACGGGTGGGTTTTAGTCAGTAAGAGTCTGACACTCCCTTCCGCTCCACCCAGAGCGGGAGGAGTCATTAGATGATTTCCCACGTGATGCGGAGGAATGAGGAAAATGTCGTGAGGAAAGTTTTGAGTATGGCTAAGAGATTTTTTTTAAATCCGTCTAGGAGTTCCTGAGATTAGCACGCGTGTTCGTACAAATAAACCCCTTCACCTTTATAGTAGGTATAGTTAAACATTATTCTAGAACGTCATTTCAAATAAAACAAATAATTTTAAATACACATTTATTATTTAATTAAAGTATACAAATCAAAGTGAAAGCTTTTATAATAATAAACATGATTGCACGAATTCCAATAATTTAAATAAATATTTTACTATGACTAGTAACGTCGCGTGACCTCGCCTAGTTTAATGAAATCCAGACCTTCTTACACAATCGGAAGCATTTTGAAAGAAATTCTTTATTCATTGCTTGCTATGTTTGAAAAATTCGTCTGCTCATACAATATATAAATAACGCAATTAATGTTGTCGAAATGTCAAAATGAAAGGCATTTCAATGGTCAGTGAGTTACGCAATTACCCCGCTGGTTTTCAATTAATGTTATTTAAAACGAATATCAACTAAATGCTAGTGCAAATTAAGTTGATTCCTGCTCACGTAGCATGACTAATTCGATCTCAATTCTACACACATTGTTGAGTTCGTTTCTACCTCTAGGTGTCAAAAATAGGGAAAAATTAGTCTTCATGCTAAATATTGTAAAAAAAAAGTGGCACTCCGGGAGTGACGTCAGAAGTGAAAACTTGAACAATTACGTGTGTATTCTTTGAATCGTCATATAAACAAAACACAAACAGAATACTTTGCCATCATTCACGTACATATCGGAAAAACATTAAAACCGAGTACATCCCGAGGACAGCGAACACATCCGAAGCGGTGTCGGTTACGGTAACAGTGGCGTGGTTTTTTCCCATCTCAAAAAATGCCCAACGCGCCTAAAGAATTTTTTACCTCAAAATTTTTTAAGAAAACAAACATTTCTTCTCTTCATCGCCATGCCTAAGACGTTAGAAATCTTTCTACAATCTGTCATTTTGTTTTTCCGTCGACAAAACCCGTTTCTATGGAGGTCTGTGGTCATGCTACGCGTGCTGAATGACATAAAAATTATATATGTGTATGTAGCGCAAACTGAACATTATGTGAGGGTTAGCTCAGCCCTCCCCCTCGATCTCCCTGTCTGCCTGTCCCTCGCCTGTGACTGAGGTGTAATCCGTTACGTCCGTGTAATCCGTCGATTCCTCAGAGATTGCCATTAGTTCTGGAGCAGAATTAAATTAATAAGTTTACTTAGCGTCAGAGTAGGGGGCTTGTGGCTAAGTAATAACAGCCGCACGGGTCGATCGATCAGGCTAAGCTACGCTCGCCGCGGTCGGTCCGTGCAAGGGTGACCATCTTTACATACCAAGACCCCTCCGTGTCTCGGAAAGCACGTTAAGCCGTTGGTCACGGCTGTCATTCGTGGATCTTTGACAGTCGTTACGGGACGTCAGAAGCCCGAAAGTCTGACAACCAGTCTTACCAAGGGGTATCGTATTATCCAGTAACTGGGTTGTGGAGGTCAGATAGGCAGTCGCTCCATGTATAATACAGGTATTCAGCTGCATCCGGTTAGACTGGAAGCCGACCCTAACTTAGTTGGGAAAAGGCAGATGATGATGACTTAGCGTCAGCAGTAGCAAACTGCTCAAGCAGTTTTTCAATGTTAAAGGGATGCACTAGGCAGCCCGCGAAATTAAAAGGGGTTTGGAGATTGTCATAATGGAGACTGGCATATACTTACTGTCACGCCATTTTGAAAATGGCGGCCGCGCTTGAAACCTATACATGTTGAAATTGAAAACATGCGACAAATAGAAATGGGAGATTGTACTCATCATTATGAACAACTTTTACTATGGGACCAAAACTGAAATCGCGAAAAAAAAATCAGCTGTTCCCTACATTTTGACGAGTTATGCGAACATAAATGTAGGGAACAGCTGATTTGTTTTTCGCGATTTCAGGTTAGTTCCCGTAGTAAAAGTTGTTCATAATGATGAGTACAATCTCCCATTTCTATTTGTCGCATGTTTTCAATTTCGCCCTGTATAAACCGATAGCTGACATCAATGCAAACAGAAAATATACTAAGACCAAACCCCATAAAGTGTCACGTTAGCGTTCAAAGTTGATCACGTGACTCAATCATCAACTTTAATATCTCGAAAACTTGACATTGCGGGGTTTGGTCTTATTATGTTTCCTGTTTGCGAGCAGTGGTGGCCCAGTGGTAATGGCCGCGACTTACGAGTTCGAACCCAGACAGACGCTTAATACTTTGTGTAAATGATTTCATCACCACTGCTGTCAAAACGGTGAAGGAAAACATCGTGGGGAAACCGGCATGTAGTCCTAGTCCCAGAACCAAAAATTCGAAGACATGTGACATCTACCAACCCGCACTGGGCCCGCGTGGTGGATCATATCCCACTCCCTCTCGAACAGAGGAGGCCTGTGTCCCAGCAGTGGGAACAATATAGGCTGACTATGATTGATTTATGACTTTTCCTGTTTGCGTTCTTTGCATTGATCCAGCTATCGATTTATATAGGACACATACGTGACCGCCATTAAAAAAAAACAGTGGCACTCCGGGAGTGCCGACAGAAGTGAAAACAAAACACAAACAGAATACTTTGCCATCATTCACTGACATATCGGATATACATTAAAACCGAGTACATCTCGAGGACAGCCGAACACATCCAAAGCGGTGTCGGTTATACATTTTCGCCGCGCCGTAGAAAGAGAGGGGGATACTCCTACGCCGCGCCGGCTGTCTACTCTCCATCCGTCTTACGAATTTTCGATCAGGGTCACGTGTCCTGACGCGAGTTTAACATTTTTTACCCATTACAAAAAAAGTGTACAACGCCGCTAAAGAAGTTTTCACTTCAAAAAAAACCAAATGGCGGACAATCCCCTTTCGGTTTCGGTCTTTGAGAATAACACAAATACATATTATATGACTACTACTATACCAGGGACTGGATCCTTCGGTTTGCCGTCACACTTGCATTTTTTCAACGCCTCAAGCACCTTTAGCACAAAAGCCTTGTCCTTTTCTTTAGGCGGTGTGGCTGAAAAATAGAAAAGTTAATTGTAGTTTTGTAGCATGAAAACAGTCAAAGAGTTGTCGGTCATAGGTGCGAACCAGACAGGCACTTTCCTTTTTGTAAATTATTTCATCACTATTTCTTTAAGGAAATAGAACCAAGTACTCGAAGACGTCATCATCATTAGCCTATAGCAGTCAACTGCTGGACATAGGCCTCTCCTATTGCACGCTATTCAACTCGATTTTCGGTAACTCTCATCCAGCTGCTACCAGCCATCCTGCGAAGATCGTCGCTCCACCTTGCCTGACTCGAAGACGTGACATCCATCAACCCGCACTGGGCCCGCATTGTGGATTACATCCCATTCCGTTTCACAGAGACTGATTGATAGTGAATAGAATATTTAGAATATGAGGCATGAGGAACAAGGTGTAAAGTTCACTCATAGAAAAGGGAGGATCCTCCGACCAGATGGGTGTTGTGTCTGGTGGGCTACTGCCCGACGATTGATGTCGAGACGTTGTATTATAATGATGTATGCTAGTTGCTCGGTAAACTCTGCTTGCGCGATGTAGGGTTTTGCGAGGCGTCACGTCAGTTGGATGCGTAGTTCACATGTGGCGGTGTAGATGGCGCCACAGAGTGTTACACAATCAAGGTGCACCGTGCAGGTCTGCGCTGGTCAAGACTTACCGAATCCTATTGTTAATTTCTTGCCAGGCTTGAAGGCGGGCTCTTGCTCGTCCATGCAGTAGCAGGGACCTAAGGCTTCCAAGCGCGCCGCTTCCTCCTGCGCGCGACGTCTCAGTTCTGAAGGCAGCTCCTTAGGACCTGGGCAGTGTTGTAAGTTGTTGAACACTATTAGCCAAGACCAAAGAAACGATGAATGGACTGTGTGAAAGATGACATGGCTAGAAAGGAGGTGAATAACGAGATGACTACTAATAGGGTAGCATTCTCGGGTCGACGTGTTGTGCTGGCGCTGCTGCTGCGGCTGCGGAAAACTTCAAGTGGCGAAAGCATAATACAGCCTTATCGGTAACTAGCTGACCCGGCGAACTTCGTACCGCATCAGAATTAAATAATGTGACATAGTTCAATAGACACGTGGCGCCATCTATAATCATAATAACGTTATTGTTGTTTTCCTCGGGAACAGCACTTTTTTTCGGGATGAAAGGTACTCTATGTCCGTTTCTGTACACCCGACAACGTATACGCAACATTTCAGAGTGATCGGTTCAGTGGTTTAGGCGTGAAAAGGTAACAAGCAAACTTACTTTCGCATTTATACTTAATATTAAAGTAAAAAAAAAAAAAAAAAAGTTAAATTAAAGTTAGGATTATACTTTCGAGCCGTTTGGGGTTGAAACCCCCGGACCATGGGGTCCAAGTTCTCATGGCTTGTTCTTACTTTACCGTTTTGAGAAGATAATAAACAAGTATGGAAGTAAATGATCAAACTGTTATTTTTCATTTACTTCGTTTATTAAAACACCTTTTATTCATCCTTGTATTATTTATTCTTTACATTCCTTTTACATTATGAATTCTAAGTTATTTAGGCACTACTGTATTCTACATTCTTTTTCGTTCGCGTTCCGTTCGCACGCACTCACCACAGATAGTATAATACTTTTATTTTTTAATGTTTAATTATTAGAAACAGATGTGCGGATATTAATCCTCAACACAAACATTACTACTATAAATAGACTTGCTCTACTGTTGCGTTACTTTATTTTGGCACGGTTCGCATTCCTTATCTTCTATTATGAATATTTGCGTTGCGATGCGACCACGGTAATAATTTCTTTTGCGGGTGGATTGAAATAGTTTTTAAGTTTTGTATTCGTTAATGTTGTTTGAGGGGCCCGTGGCTAAATAATAACAGCCGCACAGGTCGATCGATTAGGTTAAGCTACGCTTGCCGCGGTTGGTCTGTGGATGGGTGACCATCTTTACATACCGAGACCCCTCTGTGCCTCGGAAAGCACGTTAAGCCGTTGGTCCCGGCTGTCATTCGTGGATCTTCGACAGTCGTTACGGGTAGTCAGAAGCCCGAAAGTCTGACAACCAGTCTTACCAAGGGGTAACTGGGTTGTGGAGGTCAGATAGGCAGTCGCTCCATGTAAAATACTGGTATTCAGCTGCATCCGGTAAGACTGGAAGCCGACCCCAACATAGTTGGGAAAAGGCTAGGCAGATGATGATTCGTTAATGTTGTTTACCTACGTACCAACGAAGTAAAATGTTATTAACTTATTACATAAATGATTTTGTTGTAAAGAAAAACAATAGCTGCTTAGTTTTGTGTGTCAAAGTTCATAGAATCCATACTAATATTATAAATTCGAAAGTAACTCTGTCTGTCTGTTTGTATGTTACCTTTTCACGCCTAAACCGCTGAACGGATTTAGATGAAATTTGGCAGAGAGATAGATTGCATCCCGGGGAAGGCCATAGGATAGTTTTTTTTATCCCAGAAACCATCCTTTATGGGGGTGAAAAGGTGGGTGGAAGTTTGTATGGGGAATCAATAACAACTGAACCGATTTAGATGTTTGGTATGGAGATAGTTTGAGTTGTGGGGAAGGATATAGAATAGTTTTTATCCCCGAAATTATCCCTTAAGGGTGTAAAAAGGGGGGTGGAGATTTGTAAAGAGAATCAATAAAAAAGCGACTATAATACTTTTATCACGGGTGAAACCGCGGGCCACAGCTAGTATAATATA
Source organism: Hydraecia micacea (assembly GCA_914767645.1). Taxonomy (NCBI): domain Eukaryota; kingdom Metazoa; phylum Arthropoda; class Insecta; order Lepidoptera; family Noctuidae; genus Hydraecia; species Hydraecia micacea. Next base: position 2,798,085 of record OU611803.1, read on the forward strand.
AGTTTTAAAAATGTTCTCAATAAGTGAAATCCTTGTAATTTCTTATTGAGAAACAAATTTCTTTAACCATAAAGGCTAGGTAGGCTGATTCATCATCATCATCATCATTTCAGCCGAAAGACGTCCACTGCTGGACATAGGCCCCTAAACTTCGACCGGTTCTGTGCTTCTCGCATCCAACGGGTACCTGCGGTCTTCACAAGGTCGTCGGTCCACCTTGTGGGAGGCCTTCCAACGCTACGTCTTCCGGTACGCGGTCGCCACTCCAGAACCTTTCGGCCCCATCGGCCATCTGGTAGGCTGATTGATGTCAAATAACTTACATGTTCCTGGTGGTTCGTACGGTTCGGTCCGCGGCAGCGCGTCGATCCGACGTTGCCTCGAATAGTAGTGATATTTATGGTCTTTCACTGGTAGGAACTTTTCACCAGTAGCTATGTCAAACGCTGAAAAATAGTAAAAAAATACAGTTTGTAAACAGACTCCGTGGTTTTATAGTGGTCGTAGGCACGACTGCTGTGCGTGTGGACCTGAGTTCGATTCCCGGGTCGGGCAAAGCGTTATTGGTTTCTTCATAACAGCCCGGAGTTTGGAAATTAGCGGTAATACCCCCGTACTTCGGAAAGCACGTGGCGCCGTTGGTCCTGCGCCTGATCTCTCCCCGGTCGTGTCGGATTGCCGTCCCTGAGGACTATGAGAGTAAAGGAACAGAGAGTGCACCTGTGTTTACGCACACACTTGTATACTTATCTCCTGCGTACCTGGCTAATCTCCGTTGATATTGACTACCGTGATCGAAATCGGTCGGGAGGCTATTATTATTTTCTAGCAAAAGATGTGAAGGACTTGAGTACTTACCGAGATCCAAGTAGTGCTTCACATCGAGTGCTATTTCCAATTGTTCATCCACGATTTCTTTGGCTGTGCGCAGTTTATCCAACTTATCTGCGCGGTCGGCGCGTGATTTCTTCACAACTGTGTGCAAATCATTATACTTATTAATAACTTAACAGGTCGGGGAAAGGGTCCCTTGTATTTATGTTTTAGCTACGGTTTCCTAGAAGTGCGGTGACCGCCAGTTGCGGCCATAATGTCCGTTCGTAGTTCGGATGACAAAACTATAATTTGGTATCTTCGAGCTGATCTGAGAATGGAGGTGGATAGTGGAACTCTTCAGTGGCTACTAGTAAACCCCTCGAGTTTGGGCTCATATGATTTTTATTTATTTAATACTTTAAGCACAAAAATGTACAGAGGCGGACTTAATGCCATAGGCATTTTCTACCAGTCAACCTTTGGGTGATGCAGAGACAAACAGTGGTAGGTGCAATCATGAAAATTCAGGAATAAATATTTAAATAAACAATTAACAATAAACAATTTTCAATACATTGGGCTTGGTGACGAGGGTCTGTGATGTAGCAAGGAGATGGATAGTGGAACTCTTCTGACTAATAGTAAATCGAGTTTGTTTGACTGGTTTTAAAGCGTATTTTTTAGTTTTTTTTTTAAACTACATATTTTATTATCTATGCCGTGTTCTTACCGTCATCCACTAGATCTCTCAGCATACACCTCATCTCGTGCGGCATCGGGTACCGTTGTGCCAGCGTCTTCTTAGGTGGCTTCGGGCGAGCTGAGAAATATTAGCTATTAAATTACATGAAAATTTCATAAGAGTAAGAAAGAAAATAAATTTATTTCACGAAAAAAATTATGTTTGCAAATAATTAGTGCAAACTATACAGGGTGAAATTTTAATCACAGTTTTCCTCATAAGGGGTCATTGTACTCATCATTATGAACAACTTTTACTATGGGACCAAACCTGAAATCGGGAAAAAAAATCTGCTGTTTCATACATTTATGTTCGCATAACTCGTCAAAATGTTTGAAAATTTTTAAATCGTGTATTCCTTTTACATGATACTAGACCAAAGAGTCAAAAAATATAATACCAAAATGTTAAATCCCTATTCCACATACTTAACAAGTTACACGAAATAGAAAAACCACATTTTTTCTTAATATATTACCTTAATACATAGTCACATTTTGACAACAACAGCCGCACGGATCAATCGATCAGGTTAAGCTACGCTTGCCGCGGTTGGTCCGTGGATGGGTGACCATCTTTACATACCAAGACCCCTCCGTGCCTCGGAAAGCACGTTAAGCCGTTGGTCCCGGCCGTCATTCGTGGATCTTTGACAATCGTTACGGGTCGTTAGAGAAGCCCAAAATTCTGACAACCAGTCTTACCAAGGGGTTTCGTATTACCCAATGACTGGGGTTGTGGAGGTCAGATAGGCAGTCGCTCCATGTAAAATACTGATACTCAGTTGCATCCGGTTAGTCTGGAAGCTGACCCCAACATAGTTGGGAAAAGGCTAGGCAGATGATGATGATGACATAGTCACATTTTGAAACTCACCTGCAGCCCGTTTCCATCTCCAATCATCCCTCGACGGTCTCTCCGTTGGTTCCACCTTGATAGGACAGATTGGACATCGACAGTTCGCATCTAAGGCTTCGCCGCAGTTAGTGCACATGTCTGTAACAAAACATCAAGCTTGTATTACCCGAAAGGAGTAAACAGTGGTGTTATCCACCAGTGGCGAAGGTACCAAGCAACTCGATTCCCACCGGCTTCCCTTCGAAAATTTAGAACATAACCATTATAGTCAATTCATCATTGAAATTTCCTTTTGGCATTTTTTTTTGCTCCGGCCTACCTCTGTCATAAATTCACCCTTCGCCACTGGCAGCTAGTCTAAATATATAATTATGAAAGAAAATCGATCATCGCGAGTCTTGTTCTTACCTATCTTAGACTCTGCACTGTCGAGGAGCCCGAAGATCGCCTTCCTCGCAGCTTCAATGCTCTTGTTCTGAAGCATGGTGATTTGTTGTCTTGTGGCCATCTTCGTGGTGTGAGGCAGCAAGAATTGCTGGACCAAATCGGCCACCATTTCGTTTGTGGTAGCCGTATTTCTGAAAAATTAAAAAAAATATACAAAGTGTTAAAAAATTAACCCGACAAACTTTAACAGGTGACCATCGAACTGAACAACTTTCACTATGGGACCAACTCTGAAATCACGAAAAAAAATTCAGCTGTTAAGTACATACATTTTAGTCAAGTAGGTATTGAACTTTTGTATTAAACAGCAGATTTTTTTTTCGTGATTTCAGAGTTGGTCCCATAGTGAAAGTTGTTCAGTTCGATGGTCTAAAGCACCTCTTAAAGTTTGTCGGGTTAATTTTTTAACACCTTATATAATACAGGGCACAGGGTCAAATTCGCTTCTGTAGCGCTTCAGGGATGTTTGCTGAAGCTCGTGTCGATTGCCTCTACGCTACGATGCGAAAAAGATGCGCCTCCCTGGTGCGCCGGGTGCGGGCCAGCCCCAACATTATATTGCGGTGTATCGCGAGCAGACTGGACTGCTTGTATGTGAATCGCTGCTGCAAACTTTCCACATCAGTGTTAAGGTTGTAGCAGGGATTTGCGTGAACAATATTGCAGTGCAGAGAGCAGTGGTGGCCAAGTGGTAACGGCCGCGACTTACGACTTGTAGGTCGTAGGTTCGAATCCAGACAGGCGCTTTACTTTGTGTAAATTATTTCATCACCACTGCTCTCAAAACGGTGAAGGAAAACATCGTGAGGAAACCAGCATGTCCTAGAACCAAAAATTCGAAGACATGTGACATCTGCCAACCCGCACTGGGCCCGCGTGGTGGATTACGGCCCACTCTCTCTTACAGAGAGGAGGCCTGTGTCGGCTGTGTCCCAGCAGTGGGAACATTATAGGCTGATTATAATGGATACTGTAGATACTTACAAGTCAGGGTTCTCAATATACGTGTCAGTGTATTTGACAGCTTGGGCCTCCGCCCTGGTTCTAGCATCGTCCTCAGCAGCCAACTCCACTCCTTCCTCTATGATTTCTTGCAAATAGGCCTCCACTGTCCCTTGCGTTACGCCGAGGACCTAATAATTTGAAATTGTGTGGATTTTAGAGGATGAACTGAACTGTGAGAAAAAAAATGAACGCTGCAGTATTTGCGTTTCTTTCTTACTAAGGTACCACCACCGATGAGGAAGCGACATGCTATCGACAATTTCTTGATCAAGAAATTTACAGACACCAGCACATCAAGCTATCCGAAACTGTTAAAGTTTCCCAATCAACTTTGAACCTTATGCTTTAGCGATAAAGTTGAAAATCTATTAAAGAAATTTGAAAGATTGTAGTAGCTTGATGTGCTGGCGTCTATACAACAGATGTAAGTCCCGTGTCAGTAAAGGAGATACAGGGTGGCAGGCGACCATGGTTTTCAAAGGTGCGAATCCATAGGGAGGTAAAAAATGAGGAATCAAAGATGGCAGCTGCGTAAATGTTAAAATTTTTCATCATGGGTGCCGTTTTCATGTTTTTCGAGGGTGCTGAAGAGAATAGTGTGGCTAAAATGAAAACGCAAGATGGCGGCTGCAACATTTTTCAAATTTTTCATTATAGTTGCACTTTTCATATTTTTCGAGGGTGCTGAAGCTAATAGTGTGATCAAAGTGAACATCCAAGATGGCGGCTGCGAAAACTATCAAAATTTTTCGTCGTGGGTGTCGTTTTCAAGGTTTTTGAGTGTGCTAAAGCCGATAACGAGAAAATCAAAATTAAAATCCAAGATGGTGACACCTTATGACAGCTTCGAAAACATTTATACTACTTAGGTTGGCTCTGCATTAAAACTCTTTGTCTCTATCTATTATACAGGTGTCCCGTAAGTCGACGTCAAGCCGGAATCGGGTAATAGGCCAAGTCATAATAGTTATCAGAAAAATATTGAAAAAATCTAAGTTGTGTATTTTTAAAATGATTGGCATTTAAATGTAATTTTTTGCTCATTCAAAATTAATACTTTGCTGAACTTTGACTGACTGTACTGAAAAAAAAATTACTATGCGAGTTTGGCAAGTAACATTAAAAGTTGGCGCATTTAATAAGCATTCCAAAAAACAAAAAAATATTTTATTTTTTTTATTCCAAAATTTTTTTTTTACATTTTTCTGATAACTTTTATGACTTGGCCTATTTCCCGATTCCGGCTTGACGTCGACTTACGGGACATCCTGCATACGAGTATATGTGCGTGCGATTATTGCGTAAGGAACTTCGGCACACGTTTTTTTTTTAATGTTATCGTCAGAATGTGCCAGTGTCACATTTTTAATTCAATCTGACATGTAAAGAAGATGGCTGAATGCTATTCTGCGGTATTGAAATTTTATAAAGCTGAGTCGGTAAAACGGATTTCTGTGATGAACATATTTTGATTTCTGTGATGAACATATTTTGGCTGCGACTGTACCTGTTTGAACATCTCATCGTGCTCCCTACGCCGATGTTCTTCTTTCTGCCTCCTGCCAGCCTCGGCGGCCTCTCGCATCGTCTTTTCACGCACTGACAACAAAACCAAATAGCTTCAGGGGTGCTACACACATACCACATGTTCGGGTCGGCATGATTCGGCACAGACGGGTGTCAAAATCGAATATAAATGTAGATATTATAGAGGCTTGGACCTCTTTAATAATACAGGCCGGTCATAATTGATGGCATCTGTCGTTCGGTCATTCAAGCGTATGTCAAACATTAGATTAGGTTTGGCGTGGAATATAAAAAGTGCTGATTTTAAGTTGATGTGGAAAAACTCTCCAAATAATATCTAATTGAACCATATAGGAGTTTCATTTAGTGAATGCTTCCATCAAATTTCCCTACATTTTTGACAATGATTGTCGCTGAGATGAGATTGCGACTAGATTTTGAACGTTTTTAATTAAGGGAACTGGCCTCCTGGTAAATTAATCACATGACCACAGTTTGTGGTGTTAGGACACTTACATGCTATCAAGAGGAAGGCGTGCTGTCTCCTCTCCTCCTTCAGTCTTCGCAGCTCTTTCTCCAGGAAGTCCAGTGCGGCTGCGACGGCGCCGCCACACAGTTCATCCACGAGAGCCGAGATAGTGTCCTCCTGTAAACATACTCCTTTGTTTTATAATGCCACCCTGGCACAGAGAGTCTCAAATCCAGGGCTAAACTGGACCACTGACGTCGTTTGTTTTGTCCAGCTCGTCCCGCGCCATCTTCTACGGGGTCTGCCGCGACGCGTTCTAGTTGTGTCAGGGCTCCACGTGGTGGTTATTTTGGCGTGGCCGCCATTTTGAAAATAAATCAAAATGGCGCGGCAGTAGATATTGCTAGGTTTCATAAAAATCTTCAATCCCCATTTGATTCTCTCACCAGCTCGGAGCGTGGACTCAGTTGATAGCCATAAACTCGCCCTCTGTTACATGGAACTTAGTGCTTGGCCAGACTGGCAGAGCGGGGCGGGGAGCGGCGCGGGTGCGGGAACGCGCGATCTGCCTGTCCGCAGTGGAGCGCGGCTGCGTTCTGCGTGTTTTCGAATCCAGTGTTTGTCAAAATATAATATTGATGAAGAAGACTTATTTTTACTAGAAAAAAGCTCAAACTAGTTCGAGAACTCCGGACCCACCAAATCTCATAGTAGAATCCTGGTCTCCAATGATTTGCAACAATAAGCTATTACACGCCTTCCCTTTCAGGAAAACGCTCCCGACCGTACGCTCATTTATAGCAAGCACAGACATTATGGAACTAGTTCGAGAACTGCGGACCCCGCGCGGGCCGCCCGCGCACCCTCTGCGGCCACTTGTATGAACTCACTATGGCGTGAGTTGCCCGCGCGCTCCCCGCACCGAGCAGCCCGCGCCCGCGTGCCCACTGTACACTCAATGAAGTTCATATGTTTGAGGTCGCCGCGCCGCGCCCGCCCCGCGCCTGCGCTGTCAGTCTGGCCAAACACTAAAACATCACTTGCAAAATGCAGGTGTATTATTGGTGAACCTCTGACTATCCCTGAATACATGCGTGATGTTATAGAAATCTGAATCACTTGGTACCTTCAGTTCAGTCTCAGTCCTCCTCGCGTTAAATTCTCGAGCCTTCGCCTCCTCATTAGCAATCCTGACTTTGTCTTCCCTTTGCAGACCATGCGTTGTCTTCAACTCCTCAGTCAATTCCGCAGCCCGAGTGCGTCCTTCATACATCTATAAAATTATGAAAATATTAGTAGAGTTCTTTTCGAAGGTGCTCAAACTCAAACTAAAAACATTTATTTTAAACAAACATTATAGTTTAAAATAAATGTTTTTAGTTTGAGTTTGAGATATCATTACCCATCACATCTGCAGAGTGTCGCTAGCTTATTTAATTTGACCCTGTTCGGACTTACAGCGAAATCATGGCGAGATCAACTGAGTATTCGATAAATGTTCGAGGTTTTACCCTCAGCTCGATAGATGTCGTTGGCGTCGAATTAGATCTCGTTATGGTTTCGTTACCGGCATTTACCTTTGGCAGGATTGATTTTTTTATTTTAGGTGAGCCTCGAAAGTTGTATTATTTTAATACACGCTATAAAACCGAATATAGTGCATGTATTATTTACTCCTCGCCTATATACGGACCTTCGGTAAAATTACAGACACTGTATAGGTAGGTTATTTCTTACCAGATTCTGCACGGCGCGGCCTCGAATGATTCTCTGCAGCACTAACGCCGCTTGGTGGGCTATTTCATCGGATTCGTCCAGCGACTCCACCTCAGGCGTGTCAGGGCGAGCAACGACCTGCTCTTGGCGGGCTTTGAGCACGTGGAGAGGACCTGCCGTCAGTTTAGCAGCACCTAATCGGGCCTCTGAAAAGATAGGAGGTTCGTTAGTATATATGTCATGGACCAAGTGATTATTAGGGCATTATGAAAAACGCCCGGGCACTTTGAGAAAAAAAAATCTAATCTATTCATAGACACTGCTGACTTATGATAATAAAAACTTAAATTGACTAGACTTCTTAATTCGATTGGGTCGGTCGATAGGCGACGTAGGATGCAAGAGCGAGCGAAGGGCACCCCGAGGTAAGGTTTGGTTTGGTTACTTTAAACCCTTTACACAGAAATAGGAGCCCCGCAAAGCGGGGCTCTGTCGACATAGAATGCAAGATTGAGCGAATGAGAATACAAAAATTTCCAAAGACCACACGGCAATATTTATAATTTCGAGGCAATGTGATAAATAAGGAAGTTCAAATTATAATCATTTTTTTCGCTCTAAGTAGGTAGCTTGTTATTATTCATAATGCCCGGGCATTATGAAAAATGCCCGTATTTATTACTTGGTCCATAACATATATATACTCCTTTGGTTTGTGCCACCCGTAAGCACCTCTGCCCCACCTGTAGCGAAGAAGGAAAGTCAATTCTGTGTATGTATTTAGTTCGTGAGCCTTTTTTAATTTATAAATAAATTAGTTTCTGCTCGTCCGCGTCAAAATTGTTCGTTTGCCCTCCGTGTCGCATCGTATCTCCCGCCCGCTCTATTACTTCTTTTTCGTAAGAATTTTTAAATCCAACTGCTAGGTCCAGAGATTAGCGCGTTCAAAAAAACAATAGGCCCCGAATACGTCTTATTATTATTGCTTGTAAACCAACTTAGACCCGCCACGTGATCTTCCCGCCCTAAATACTCTCACTGTGCACCAATCCTGCCATTTTTCAAACAAGTTATTCTATTGAAATAGGGTATATTTAGTAACTAGCTCCGCCTCGCGGATCCACCCGGATAAGTGTCGATCCCGGGGGAATATCGGGATAAAAAGTAGCCTATATGTTAATCCAGGGTGTCGGCTACGTCCATACAAAATTTTATCAAAATTGGTCCACCCGTTTGAGAGTGAAGAAGTAACAAACATATAAACACACCTTCACACACACTCACTCACAAACTTTCATATTAGTGTGACGATTCATTTTTAACTGGTGCTAAATATACCCGAGTAGCGGTGTCTTGGTAAGTACATTATTTTAGCGGTATTCACTCGAAAATGTGATCTCCAAACTAAAACTGAAAATCAAAGCATTTATTTCAATTAAACCAATTACAGGCACCTTTGAATTGTCAAGGGGTCGGTCAGTCAGAGAGATGAAGCTAGTTGCCAATTCCAAAGCGTAGGTACCTACGGAGAAGAACGGGAAAGAAACTCTGTGACGTCACGGGCGTCCCCACAAGGTACATTTAGTAAAGATGCTGTAGAATTATTAAAGGGCTGAAGGTCCGTGGCATACCTAACTGTCCGCCATTTAGATCGTTTTTCAAAATGGCGTCCACGCCTGTGACCTGTACAAATGGATAGCTGACATTAATACAACAGAAAACATAATAAGATCAAACCCCGCAGTGTCAAGTTTCCGAGATATTAATGTTCAAATTTGATCACGTGACGTCCATATTTTTTACATGTTTGAAATAATCACTCTGAATGTTTAAAAATCTTCAACCAGACTCTAGAAAACAATTATTTGACCTTGTATGAACCTTTATAAAAGCTAAAAATCTCCACTCACTCATCAAATCATTATGAAGGTTCTCCAAGAACTGCTCGCTCCACTTAGTCTCCCGCTCACACAGCTGTGTGGGGTCCCGAAGCAGGTGGTGTCCGGAGCAGGTCTTTGTGAGGTCCTTGCCGCATTTTTCCAGCCACGGGGGAGGCTCTGACAGCGCCTTGTGGTCTTCCAGAGCTAAGAATTGACATACTCAAAATAAAAGCATTTATTTCAATTACAGGCTGAGTTCCGTGTACCTCACAGCTCACGCTTAGTTTTAAAGTTTCTTAAGCCCTGGTCTTAATTTATTGTGGCACCCACCCATAGGCAAACCCGGTTAAGCAACTGATAAAAAAAAAAAGTGCGCAGTTACAGAGCTACAGTCAAATACTTACCGAACTGAAAGACGTCAAAAGAGATGAGAGCAGCATGATTTTGTCAACCATGAATGCAGGGCTTATAAAATCAAAGTACTAGGTGATAAAAATAATGTAGGAGATTACACAGCAGCGTCGGGTCGTAAGTAATCTCCGCAAGTCTCCTGCGCGCCTGGTACCCGTGCCGGGCGAGCTGACTAGTACTAGGAGATAGGAATACATTACACAAACCGTCACGATCTCCCACCTGGTCATGAGTTGCCTTGGGTAACCTGGAAGTCTTTAAATCGACTCCGGGCCCAGGTTGGCCGAAGCAAGGAAAACCTGTGGAGATTCATAGACGACTCCGTCTTGGAGTGTAAATGTGGTGCTGTTCCACAAACGATGGGACACTTAATATCATGTCCTACGTGTCTTATCAGCTGCACGTTACAGGAACTGATGGACGCTAGTAATGGCAACAAAAACGTAGACAAATTATGGGCCGAGTCCATTTAGATTGCCATCGACACTATGAAGTGAAGAATACCAACAGAGCTCACACAGCAGCGTCGGGTCGTAAGTAATCTCCGCATGTCTCCTGCGCGCCTGGTACCCGTGCCGGGCGAGCTGACAAATACTAGGAGATAAGTATACCACAAGGAGGAGGGGCTCGTGGCTAAGTAATATCAGCCGCACAGGTCGATCGATCAGGTTAAGCTACGCTTGCCGCGGTTGGTCCGTGGATGGGTGACCATCTTTACATACCAAGACCCCTCCGTGCCTCGGAAAGCACGTTAAGCCGTTGGTCCCGGCTGTCATTCGTGGATCTTTGACAGTCGTTACGGGTCGTCAGAAGCCCGAAAATCTGACAACCAGTCTTACCAAAGTGTATCGTATTACCCAGTAACTGGGTTGTGGAGGTCAGATAGGCAGTCGCTCCATGTAAAATACTGGTATTCAGCTGCATCCGGTTAGACTGGAAGCCGACCCCAACATAGTTGGGAAAAGGCAGGCAGATGATGATGATCAAGTATACCACAAGAGCTCACACAGCAACGTTGGGTCGTATGTAATCTCCGCATGCCTCCTGCGCGCCTGGTACCCGTACCTGGCGAGCTGACCAGTACTAGAAGATAAGGAAACCACAAGAGCTCACACAGCAGCGTCGGGTCGTATGTAATCTCCGCATGCCTGCTGCGCGCCTGGTACCCATGCCTGGCGAGCGGGGCGTGCAGATCTGACGTGGGGTCCTTGGCCGCGTACGTCATAGAGCCGCAGCCACGCGCCGCCCTCATACGAGCCACTAAGCCCACCTGACCCCCGCCTTCATGTATCGCTACTAGTTTTCGGAGCTCTAGAAATAAAGAACATAGGTACATGATCATACCTACTTGATTTTTTATTTTTTACTGTGTTTTTATTGTAGTTTGAGGTCTTCCTGTACTTACGAGTCGCAATAAATACTTTTTCTTTCTTTCTTTTTCTTTATCTATAATCCACCACGCGGGCACAGTGCGGATTGGTGGATGTCATAATTATCATTTCTTCGAGTTTTTGGTTCTAGGACATGCCGGTTTCCTCGCGTTTTCCTTCACCGTTTTGAGAGTAGGTTATTTTGCAACATAGTTTTTTCATCCTTATTACTTAGAAATTATGTTTTATTTTTCAAAAATACGTTTACTTTTCAAAGTAGGAAATATATTAAACGCAAACGATAATAAACTTTATGTTTGTCAATTAAGGTTTATAATCAAGCTATATGCAATCGCGGCCACTTGACCGATGTATCTTGTTCCTAATCCTTAATCTAGTGCTATAATTGTTGATCGAAGTTAGGAATAATAATAGATTTCTGACGTCCACTCACCTCTGTCTCTCTTCTTTCTAATATTGTTGACTTTCCTATCCATCTCCTGCTTCTTCTCGCTCCAGAGCTTCGCCAGCTTCAAGCTGGTGCGGTTGGTCCTCTTCTTGCGCTGTTCCATCTGCATACGATGCAGTAGCTCCAGGCGGATGTCTTGGAGCTCGTCTATCTCCTGGAAAGTAGATTTTGGTTGTTACAACGACTTGGAAGATTTCTTTGTCTGTCTGTACGTTAATTGTTACTTTTTCACAATTTGGCATAGAGATAGTATGAGTCCCGGGAAAGGACATAGGATAGTTTTTATCCCGATATTCCCATGGGATCGAAACTTATGCGGGTGAAACCGCGGGGCGCTGCTAGTATCTATCTATATACACACATCAAAAGTGTCTAGGGATCAACATATATTTTTGCAATAACTTTTCTCCTGATTGATATTAATTAAAATTTTTTTTAAGGATTCATCAAATAAAGTGTTTTCGTTTGTCACAGTAACGATAAACCAAGTCACCTTTGCATTAATAAAGAAATTTGCCATTTTCCTAATAAAGGGATTTTTGACATTTGAACCACTAACACAAAAGTTCGAAAAAAAGACTGAAATAACAGTTTTCTTTAAAATTTTATTGGGTAACTTAAACAATTAATAATCCGTGTTTCTACCGCGAACACTAACAACATAAGAACATCGGTTTGGCATACTCAAAATGAGTTCATCCAAATCACGCTGTGGAATGGCAGCCCATGTTCGTTGCAACAACAAAAAAAGGTCTTCTTGCGACTGGATACCCTCCATATTCGGCAGAGCTCTTCTCTGTAGCATATCCCATGCATGCTCAATCGGGTTCAAGTCTGGCGACTGAGCAGGCCAGGGCAGGACATTGATGTTAGCTGCGGCGAGAGTCTGTCTTACAACTCTTGCGGTGTGCGGTCGTGCATTATCATGCATTAACTGAAATAAGGGACCGATTTGCACTTGTAGAGGAACGATGACGTCTGATACAATCGTCTCAGCATAAATTTGAGCGTTGAGGTTGCCTCTGATCCAAATCAACTCAGTTCTTCCGCCGATCCAAATACCCGCCCATACCATGATGGTTCCACCACTATAAGGATGGACTTCCTGGCAGGATTTTAATCGCTGTTGGCGTCCAGGGGTTCTCCAGTGTCGTATACGTCTTGTATCCGGTCTCATACCAAAACGAGACTCATCAGAAAAGCACACGAAACGCCATTGTTCTTCTGCCCAATTTCTGTGTTCAAGAGCCCATTGATATCGAATCCTACGATTGTGCATTGCTATAGGTGGTACCCGTAGCGGTCTTCGGGAATGAAGGTTCACTTCATGCAAGCGGTTTCTGACTGTTTGGTCGCTAATTAAGTTCCCTGAAGAGTGATGAAGCCTCACGGCTAACATCATGGCGGTTATTGTTGGAGCTCTTCGAGTTAAGATTTGAATGTATCGGTCTTGTCTCCGTGTGGTGCAGCGATACCGTCCTCCATGGCGCTCAGCCACGGTACCAGTGCTTCGGTAACGTGTCCAAAGTCGACTGATAACACTCTGACTTGTATTCAGAGCTAAAGCCACAGTACGTTGCCGGGAACCAGCTTCTATCATTCCCACGGCTCTGAGCATTTCTTCCCTGCTTAAATGACGTCGCCGCTCCATAATAACGTTGGTTTTAATCAGTAGTAGGGAAACAGTAGCACTAATAATGTCTTCAATGCGTTGTATGTTTTTATAGGGAAAATATTGACAGCTGATTTTCATCTTTTACTCGAATTTGATTCACAGTTCCTGATTCAAATTATGAAATGCACCAAAAAGGATCCATATAAATTTATAAAATCATAAATTTATTACAAAGCCACATCTCAATCTCAAGAAATCCGCATAAAAATGCTTGATCCCTAGACACTTTTGATGTGTGTATATTAAATTCAAAGTCCTGACTGACTGATATATCAACGCACAGCCTAAACCGCTGGTCCTAGAGACATGTTTGGGGGGTGTGTTCTTTGTGAAAAGTTAGGCTTTTTCGAAATTCCACCCCTAAGAGGGTGAATGGGGGAGGGTGAAATTTCACACGGACGAAGTCGCGGGCAGAAGCTAGTGCCAAAATAAACCTTTCAGCTTTTCAGTCGAATAATTTCCGAATTAATTTATTCAACATCGGAATTGTTTATATTCCTTTGGCCTCAGCCACGACTTTAAAGTGACAAAAACGTCCTTACCGCCTTTCTAAAAAGCCAGTCTTTGACGACCACATCATCGATGATGGCATTTCTCTTCTTCATCCATCGAGGGAACTGGCCTGCCTCCACCAGATTCATCCACGCGCGAGCATGACGCATCCTGGGAAGCACGAAGACAGGTACAGTACCTACATATCATCTGCCGAGCCTTTTCCTAACTATGTTGGGGTCGGCTTCCAGTCTAACCGGCTCAGGAACGAGCTTCATGTTTGAAAAATTCGTCTGCTCAATAACGTAAATAATGCAATTAATGTCGTTGAACTGTAAAAATGAAAGGCATTGCCATTGATCAAGGATCTTTCGGCGCGTGGCCAAAATTGGAACTAGCGAAGCCATCTTGTTTTTAGGGTTCCGTACCTCAAAAAAAACGGAACCCTTATAAAAATCACTTCGTTGTCCGTCTGTCTGTCCGTCAGTCAAGACCGTTTTTCTCAGGAACGCGTGGATTTATCAAGTTGAAATTAATAGCAAATACTCAGGGTTGCAATCCCTTGAAGCAGTGAAAAAATCAAACTTCTAAGTCAACTCAATCAAAAGATACGGGCGTTTATGTTCCGAAATCAAAACCTATAGGGTACTTCCCGTTGACCTAGAATCATGAAATTTGGCAAGAAGCAATGTCATGTAGTACAAGTAAAGGATAAAGTCCGAAAACGGTAAATAGATACGTTACAAAAAAAAAAAAACTATTTACATACCTACAAATTTAGACGAAGCCCTCAGTGCGCGAGTCCGACTCACACTAGACCGGTTTATTTCAATACAATTTCTATGACAATTTCACTAATGATTACTAACTACGCCCCCCAATGTCATTCAGGCGCCAAAAAAACAATGTAGCGTGGTGTTACGCAATTAGGCTGCGTTTCCACCAGAGATGAGCGAGGATGCGTAGCGAGGAATGTGTGTAAAACTAACCAATAACAACGCCAACTTAGTTCAAGCTATGAAAATGAAGCGATTCACACAATTCCTCGCTACGCATCCTCGCTCATCTCTGGTGTAAATGCAGCCTTATCCCGCTGTTCTGTTATATATTTTGTTACGTTAGGTAAATAAAGGTAGAGAAAATAAAGAAAATATAAAATAAATCTTACTTGTTAATAATGGCCGTGGTATGGAAATCAGCTGGGAAATCTCCAAGGCGGTAAGGAGAGCCTGGACCTAAACACAAAATTAATTGGATACAAGCTGATGATGCTATTTGAACTATACTACTCATCACCGTGCTAAAGTACATTTATAAGGTATAATCTGCTAGGAAAGGATTCAATTAAACAATTACCTTCTTACTTAAGTAAATACCTACCTACTTACTTAAATCTCGCGACAAGCTTTTATATCATATAAATTGTGTAATGACGTTATAAGTTGATAGCAAAAGTTTTAAAGGAAAAGTTTATTTTATTCTTTTTAGCGCATTTAAGTAAAAGCTTGTTTTTAAAAGTTTTTTACTTTTAATTTTATTCATGGTGTCACTATATTGCGGTTTTAAACAGTTCCGGTTGTTTTTATTGTAACTTTGTTAGTTTCGAGTGCTCCTTTTTAGGGTTCCGTACCCAAAGGGTAAAAACGGGACCCTATTACTAAGACTCCACTGTCCGTCTGTCTGTCTGTCACCAGGCTGTATCTCATGAACCGTGATAGCTAGACAGTTGAAATTTTCACAGATGATTTATTTTCGTTGCCGCTATAACAACAAATACAAAAACCAGAATAAAATAAATATTGAAGGGGGGCTCACATACAACAAACACGATTTTTTTTTACCTTTTTTGCTCGATATTAATAACGGCAACAGGTAGACGCTTGAAATATTCACAGAATAATTAGTTGTATATTCACTTTAAAAATAAATAATTTAATTAAAATAAAATAAATATTTAAGGGGGGCTCCCATATAACAGACGTGATTTGTTTTTTGCCGATTTTTTCCTTGTGGCACGGAACCCTTCATTTGCGAGTCCGACTCGCACTTGGCCGGTTTTTTAACTAATTGTATTTCCCAAATAAAAAAATACTTTGTTTTTTTTAGCTCTACTACTACATTGTTATGTTACATGACAATATAACGCTTGTTTTCGCTAAAGGGTCAGGTAGAGGCGTCGGCGCTAATACTCTAGGTACTACAGAATACGCACCCCATTCCAAATTATCAAGGTACAGTACTTCTGGTGTATCCTCGCACTGTTCAGCTGCCTTTGCATCAGGCTGCCAAGGTATCGTCTGTGCTGAAGACTCCCTGAAACACACGCATTTAATATAGCATTTTAATTTTGACTGAAAGGATTTTTAGAAAAAAATAACCTATCGCTGAGAAAGAAACTAAGAAACGCTGGCGTGACGATTTGGACTCATTCCTAACCGACTGGACGGAGAAGGCACAGCACAAGGACATGTGGGAGAAAATGGAGGAGGCCTTTGCCCAGTAGTGGGACAGTACAGGCTCACGGAAAAAAAAAACCTATCGCTACCCATGGCCTGTGATACCTTTCATAATGACGTGGGTAGGTAGGTACTCGAATCATTATTTTGCTGTATTATAAGTTCATAACCTTCATTCTGTGTTGTTATATGAATAAAAAATTGGTTGTCTGTAAAGTCGGTTTACGGACGATAATTTTACGTGATAACGTCATAAGAAAACATCCGATCGTGTCTCTCTATCGCTTGTTCCGCGCTCTCGCTTGCACGCTAGGCTCAGGCGGAACGTGACAATGAGTCATGCTTTTTCGTACGTGCAGCCGGCGTTCATCGATTTATAATACGTTATCACGTCAAAAAATTTCGTCGGTTAGCAAAAAAAATTTGCTGTTTCATATAAAAGTGAAAAGTGAAAATCTACGCGGTCAAAATGTATTGGAAATCTACTTTTTTTTTTAAACCGACGAAAAATTTCAACCCGGGGGTGTTCAGCATCCGCAGGAGACGCCCTGGGCGTCGGGAACCGACAGCCAATTCCCGGCCACCGTAGGTGCGACTTGCGGACGGCGAGCAATGGGCAGCTCGCGCCGTCCGGTAAGGACCAGGCCCGGGTCGACGGCGCGTTGTGTCCCACGCGCGCCACAAAGAGATGTCAGCACTAACTGACGGGGTCCACTAGGGCCGATGCCTGCCAGGGTCGTGGGTTATTCGAAAGAGATACCGTGGGCCCTGGCACAGGCAACTGAAGGAACACGGGTGGGTTTTAGTCAGTAAAAGTCTGACACGCCCTCCCGCTCCGCCCAGAGCGGGAGAAGTTATTTGATAATTTCCCACCCAAAAAAAAGGAGTGGTTCAGCATCACGTGCTGAATTTATGGTTACAGCTGTGTTTACAGTATGCGCGTATATGTCCCTGTCACAATATGCAGGATTCCCTTAGCTTAAGAATTTCTAGTTAAACTCTAACTTACCCGACTTTATTGCAAGCAATATAAGTATCTGGGTTGCCTTACCTGAAGACGCTCTGGGTAGCCCGGTTCCTCGGTTTGCCGGGTGGGGGCAGCTCGAGGCTCGGTGTGTTGGGCCGCAAATCCGGGGTGATAGACGGTATTGATAACACCCTCTTCGGCCTGAAAGAAGAAGATTTTAAAGTATTAGTGGAGCTTTTGATGTCTGAAAGTCGCCTAAAGGGTAATGGAGAGGGCTATGCTTGGAGTTTCTTTACGCGATCAGAAATGAATAGATCCGTAGGAGAACCAAGGTAAGTGACATAGCTCGAAGAATTGCCAAACTTAAGTGGCAGTGGGCAGGGCACATTGCTCGCAGAGCAGATGACCGATGGGGCCGATAGATTCTGGAGTGGTGACCGCGTACCGGAAGACCTAGCGTTGGAAGGCCTCCGCCGGATGCGAGAAGAACAGAAGGTCAAAGTGGCCGTGTTTGGGGGAGGCCTATGTCCAGCAGCGGAAGATTTCGATCATGATGTGACGGCCCAGTGATTAAGGCCTCGCCTCTCATGCAAAAGGTTGTGAGTTCAAATCCAGGCAAGTACCAATGTGACATTCAATTCATATGTACAGACGCCAGCACGTCAAGTTACCCGAAACTGTAAAATTTTTCAAATCAACTTTGAACTTTATGATTTAGCGATAAAGTTGATTTCACCCCACCCTCCCGAAAAAGAAATATTTGCCCCCCCTTGAGAGAAATCCTAGATCCGCGCCTGGCTCGATGAGCCATACGTACAACGGTACAATTACTTACATAGCAGTGAATTTATAACTGTCCCTCCCGCTCAACTCAGGTGTTGGCAGATTTCTGGATTCCTCCATACGATTAACATAGGCAGTGTAGGATCTGTCAATATGTTCGGGCAGTCGGCAGTTTGGGTGGTATACTGTTGAACAGGCAATGTTAGTAAACTGGCTCTTTTAACCGACTTGAAAAGAATTAGCTCAATAGTTTAGGTGCTACGATGGAACACACGTAATTAAAAACCGACCGCGGCAGATTTGCCAAAGATGTAAACAACAATGGCCGCTCGAAATTGAATAAAATCGATAAACAAGAGTATTTAACTTAAGTAATGTTAGTTTTCGTCTAAATCTCCGAGCTAACTAGATTTTATTCAATTTCGAGCGGCCATTGTTGTTTACATCTTTGGCAAATCTGCCGCGGTTGGACTTTACAAACATGGTCTGCTAAAATCATAACCCTTCCTTTTGGCTTTACCGTAGTCGGGTAAAAAAGGGGGAGGTTCTCAGTTCGTCGGAATCTTTTTTTTAACACGCTTTTATTAGCTTCACTTGTAACTAACAAACAATGTAATAAAATCTTAGAAGTCAATTTTAACCTACTTGTAACTGTCATATCGAAATGAAACTTCATATGTATATGTAGTTCGGATGACAAAACTATAATTTGGTATCTTGGAGCTGATCTGATCATGGAGCCAGGAGGTGGATAGTGGAACTCTTCAGTGGCTACTAGTAAACCCCTCGAGTTTGGACTCATATAATTTGTTTTGACGAGTTCATTATTGGACGGCTATTTTTTTTAGTATTTTAAACTACATATTTTTTTAATATATGTTCCCCAATTACTCGAAGACGGCCATACCGATTTGAAAAATTCTTTATTCAAGTTATTTTTCACTTTGTAGTGTTTGTTAGGGTTCCGTACCCAAAGGGTAAAAACGGGACCCTATTAATAAGACTCCACTGTGCGTCTGTCTGTTTGTCACCAGGCTGTATCTCATGAACCGTGATAGCTAGACAGTTGAAATATTCACAGATGGTGTATTTCTGTTGCCGCTATAACAAAAAATACTAAAAACAGAATAAAATAAATATTTAAGGGGGACTCCCATACAACAGACGTGATTTTTTGGTCGATATTAATAACGGCAACAGGTAGACGCTTGAAATATTTACAGAATAGGTAGTTAGTTGCATATTCACTTTAAAAATAAATAAATTAATTAAAATAAAATAAATTAAGGGGGCTCCCATATAACAAACGTGATTTTTTTATATATGTAGTGTTAAATATTGTACGGTGGTACGGAACCCTTCGCGTGCGAGTCCGACTCGCACTTCACAGCACAGAAAATACCAAATTAGTTTTGAACAAAAAGCAGAAAGCGATAAGGCCGCCCATTGTATGTTTTATGTTAATAATCGTTTTTTTTTTGTTATGTATTTTCTGGTGTACAATAAAGTATATATAGGGTGACTGGTAATAAGTGACCGATAACGTGTGTTAACGTTAATTACTTTTCATACATAGTGTTGTATAAAATCAAATTATTTTCTAACTGAACAGACAGCTGTGCTGCTGGGGAGTTTGTTCCGCCATTTCTTCTTCCCAGCGAAAGCACTAGGAAGTGGCGAAGGGCGGGCGTTTTGGGGGACTGTCTTATGTAATTTTGACGTTCGAAAAGTGCTGATTCTCAGCCTAGTTTGAATAAATGACTTTTGATTTTGATTTTGATTTTGAGATACCTAAACAAGTGATTGTACTCATGATAACAAAACAACTTTTACTATGGGACCAAACCTGAAATCGCAAAAAATAAAACCTGCTGTTCAGTACATTTTGACCAGTTAGGCGAACATAAACGACTAAACAGAAGATTTTTTTTCGCAATTTCAGGTTTGGTCCCATAGTAAAAGTTGTTTTGTTATCATGAGTACAATCACGTGTTTAACTATCGGTCACTAATTACCAGTCACCCTATATAAATAAATAACAAACTCACCAACTTTCATTCTGGGTCGGATACTGTGTTCTGAGAACATTGTGTTGTATATTGGTTGTAACACCTGGAAATAGAGAATAGGTACCTACAACATTTTAAAGTCCTATATGGGCAAATCTCCCTGGATTTAAGGCTCCCCCCCACAGGCGCGTTGTTATAGATCGATAATATCGCATGCGTTATTGCGACTCGATTCCTTGCCACATAGCTGCATTTGTATCGTCCGATATTTCTAACGTATGTAATAGTACGAGGAGCAGTGGTGGCCAAGTGGTAACGGCCGCGACTTACAAGTTGTAGGTCGTAGGTTCGAATCCAGACAGGCGCTTTACTTTGTGTAAATAATTTTCATCACCACTGCTCTCAAAACGGTGAAGGAAAACATCGTGAGGAAACCGGCATGTCCTAGAACCAAAAATTCGAAGACATGTGACATCTGCCAACCCGCACTGGGCCCGCGTGGTGGATTACGGCCCACTTCCTCTCACTGAGAAGAGGCCTGTGTCCCAGCAGTGGGAACATTATAGGCTGATTATGTATGTATGTAATAGTACGATACCCTTTGGCAAGACTGTTTATCAGACTTTCGGGCTTCACACTGTAACGACTGTCAAAGATCTACGAATGACAGCCGGGGCCATCTGCCTACATGCTCTCCGAGACATGTAATGGATGTTCACGCATCCACGGACCGACCTTGGCAAGCGTTGTTTAAGTTGTTTGCTACTCTATAGCATAAAAAAGTTTGTAATACAGATATATGCTTACCATTTGTGAGGAAGCCATAGCAGCTTTGAAAGCTGTCCGCGCGTAGTCGCGAGCCCCCGACACGATGAACGCGGAATCTAACGACATAGGTAATAAAGGAATAAATTCAGTAAAAGGTAGATAAGTTAAGTTAAGTAAGGTAAGTTAAGTTGGGGAACTGAAAGCTTTCATACATGCTTCATTTACCCATTTTATATTCGCCCGCCGACTAAGCTATCTACTAGCCGAAGCCTGTGTCAATATCGCAACATTACGCTGAGATAGGAGCCTTTTTGGCCTCGCACAGGTCTTTCGGTTCCGTACCTCAAAAGGAAAAACGGAACCCTTATAAGATCACTTCGTTGTCCGTCTGTCTGTCATTCAGTCTGTCAAGGCAAGACCCTTTTTCTCAGGAACGCGTTGAAATTAATATCAAATACCGAGGCTGCAATCTCTTGAAGCAGTGAAAAAAATTTCTTTCGTAGATATCACACAGCGCAAACGCCTATCATAGTTTCATTCAGGCATAAAAAACACATTTTACCACAGATAATGTACGAATTTCACTTTTACTATCCTACCAATCGAGAAAGAAACGTTGGCGATTATTTTCTCGGCACCTACTTACTTACTGTTTAACGCATTTTGGAGGTCTTCAAAAATACTCTAAAGAGGAGACCCTCTCATATTACCAAAAAAACAAATTGCTACTGTAAAAAAAGCGCCGGGTGTTAAAGTACAGATGCCAGCACATCAAGTTACTACAATCTGTCAAATTTCTTTAATAGATTTTCAACTTTAGCGCTAAAGCATAAGGTTCAAAGTTGATTGGGAAAAATTGACAGTTTCGGCGGTAGCTTGATGTGCTGGCGTCTGTACAGTGGTGCCGATTCTGGGGCCCATGACACAATGAACGAAACCGCGCGAAATGAACGGGGGCTTGGCGGGATTAGCTAATACCGCATTTACACATTCGCGCGAATCGCGAAGCGAATAACGAACACGCATATGTAAACAGTGCGTTCGCTATTCGCCTCGTGCTTCGCCTCGCGATATGTTCGTGTGCGAATGTCAAAAAATATTCCGGCCCGCGAATGTGTGAACAGTAGTTCGCGACGCCACTCGTACACGAATGTTTCGTCGAATACTTCGTCGAGTGACGAGGCGAATGGCGAACACGAATGTGTAAATGCGGTATTAGGAATTGCCTTGGTTTCGAGTAAGGAATCGTTAAGTGGTCATAGTGACTTAGGGCCCTGCATAGCTGTTCACAACCATCCGACAAGCTATCGTATCGAAAATGACACATTTCGATAACCCTGCACCCTAATTGCGTAACACACTATTACTGTCAATTTGAATCATTTTGAAGTTTATTGCTAATCCATTGCTTCAAATGTTCGAAAAATGTGTTTGCTTAGCAACGTAAATAACGCAATGAATGTTGTCAAACTTTCAAAATGAAACCCATTGCTACTGATAGTGTGTTACGCAATTGCCCTGCTGATTTGCCTTGCCCCCGACAGCAACAGCTGTCGGAAGAATAGCGGTCGTCTATTTGATTTAAACTAACAAAATTTTGAGGTTTTGGACTCGTGAACAGCGTTTAGAGAACATTACGATAGCATTGATTGATGTTCGATACGGTACGGAAGCGTATCGAATGGTTGCGAATAGCTAGGCTGATTTGCCTTGCCCCCGACAGCAACTTGCTGTCGGAAGAGTAGCGACCGTCTATTTTTGATTTAAACTGACGAAATTTTCGGGTTTTGGACTTGTGAACAGCGTTTAGAGGACTCCTACGATAATATTGATTGATGTTTGATACGCTACGGAAGGTATCGAGTGTCGAGTGGTTGTAAATAGCTATGCTGGTGCTTTTCCGCATAATAACTAAAATAAGGGACTTACCGTAAAGATAATCATGGCACCGTATTTTAGACACAGTGTGTTTCTTTATGGGAGCTTCGTATAACGTATCCCCGCTCATTTTGTCACTAAAATAATGTTAATAAGAAAATAATTTGTTATCCTATCTCTTGATGTCAATACATTGAAGTAACAAATATGGTTTCCATGGCAACGGATGGTTTGTGAAGGTCGCTATTCATCTGTGACATCTGTGCCTTATTGGGTATGAAATGAAAGGCCTTAATTAGCACATTTCAAAAAGATAAATAATACTAAAATAAGCCAAAAATAATTAAATAAAAAATACATCTAAAACCCGACTACTGCAAAGGATGAAACAAGCTAAGTAGTACCTTCCCGTGGTCGCATGCCGCTGTACTAACATATTATAAGCTATGGTAGCATGCGACCACGGAAAGGTACTTTCTTGTTTCATCCTTTTCAGTAGTCGGGTCTTAGTTTCTAAACTTATTTTAAATACCTGAATTGTCCCTCTAGTGAAGGTCGCGGCAATCCGCTAGATGCGCAGAACTGTGGGGCAATGGCGTAACACGCTAACAGTAGCAATGGCTTTCATTTTGACAGTTCAACAGAATACATTGCGTTATTTACGTTGTTGAGCAGACAAATTTTTCGAACATATGTTGCAATGGATTAGCAATATCCTTCATAATGATTCACATTGCGATTGATAGTATGTTAGGCTGAGGCTACAGTAGGCAGCGATTTGCGATGCGACTAGAAGAGCGAAACGAGATAAACATGGTATGGCTACATTATAAGCGAAAATCAAGCGTATATTCGACGATGACGTGGCTACAGTACACATGCTATCAAATCATCCATCGCGGTTTACTATACGCATAATGTAGCCACACGCATATTTAGTAGCACTATTGAACTAGTCGTGCAAGTGAGAAATTTTCTAATAAATTCGCTTCAATTTCGCTGATATTTTGATGTAGCCGATGCCGTGATTACAGTAATGTTCTTCCTATCGCACAAAGAAATCAAAGATCGCTAGTAATATTTGATGTACGGTGTAGCCATTACGTGAGCATTCAAATATTTGTTTTAATCGCTCATATGTCGCAGGTCGCGTCGCGGCCTAATGTAGCTTCAGCCTTAAGCAATTAGGGTGTCGGTCGACGTGGTGATGCTTGATGGAGGCCCTAGTCCAGCAGTGGACGTAAATCAGCTGTCTGATTCTTAGGGTCAGATCATACCGAGATGGCAGCGAAGCGGCGAGCAGTTTCAGTGTCATATCATTTTAAACTTTATCTTCATCATCTGCCTAGCCTTTTCCCAACTATGTTGGGGTCGGCTTCCAGTCTAACCGGATGCAGCTGAATACCAGTATTTTACATGGAGCGACTGCCTATCTGACCTCCACAACCCAGTTACTGGGTAATACGATACCCCTTGGTAAGACTGGTTGTCAGACTTTCGGGCTTCTGACTACCCGTAACGACTGTCAAAGATCCACGAATGACAGCCGGGACCAACGGCTTAACGTGCTTTCCGAGGCACGGAGGGGTCTCAGTATGTAAAGATGGTCACCCATCCACAGACCAACCGCGGCAAGCGTAGCTTAACCTGATCGATCGACCTGTGCGGCTGTTATTATTTAGCCACGGACCCCTCATCATTTTAAACTTTATCTTCATTACTATAATACATAGTATCGCTTGAGAAACTTGAAAAGGTCGCGCGGCCGCCCGCGGCGCCGTGTGCACTCCGACGACTCAAATTTCTCAAGCGATACTATGTATTATAGTAATGAAGATAAAGTTTAAAATTATATGACACTGAAACTGCTCGCCGCTTCGCTGTCATCTCGGTGTGATTTGATTCTTACATACTTTTTTTCCCATATCCATGTAAACCCAGAAAATTATCTCTTGCACGCTATTTTCAACTCTATTTCAGTTGAAATTTACAGTCATCACTTGCTCGCTATTTTGAACTCTTTATCTCTGTTGTAATCTTGTAATTTACTTCATTTTCAATTTATCAAGAACACACAGCACAGATAATCATGTTGCACGCTATTTTGAACTCTATTGCAATTTAAATTTAGTTTATTTTCAAGAAATCAAGAATACAGCACAGCACAATCATCTCTTGCACGCTAGTTTGAACTCTATAGCAGTTGAAATTTAGTTCATTTTCAATTTATCAAGAACATAACACAGGGTATCATCTCTTGTACGCCATTTTCAACTCTATCTCTGTTGTAATTTACTTCATTTTAATTTATCAAGAAGACAGCACAAAGAATCATGTCTTGCTCGATGTTTGGAACTCTATTTCAGTTGCGATGTAGTTCATTATCAAAGAAAACAACATTTATTTCATTTAATAACTAATTTATTTTCCTTCAATTAATTGTAGTATTTACAAAACTTACAACTACCTTACATTAACTAGAATTAAGTTTCAGTTTTAAATTGAATTCCTTTTGCTTTCTAGCATGCATTAAAATAGCGTCAGATTTTTTTTTGAATGGTCCTATTCTGACCTCTATTACGCCTGATGGAAAGCGATGGATGAGGTCTATGATGAAACGAGCGTGCCCAGAAGATGCCGGTTCACTCTTGATTTGAAGGCAGACGGGTTAAATGTGGGAGGGAACACAGATGCCGGCAGAGAGTTCCACACTTTGGCTGAGCGCATAATAAACGTGGAGGAGAAGCGCTGAGTACGACTCGTCGGGATATCAACCAAGTGCGGATGGTACGCTGCGGTACGTCTGGTCGTCCGGTGGTAAAAGGGGGGTGGTAGGATCAGGTCGTGTAGCTCCTGCGCACTCTCCGAAGTACAGTCTGTAGAAGACCGACAGGCAAACAACATTACACCGATGAGCCAGGCTGTGAAGCGTAGCCACCAACGTCTCGTCGCCTATGGCTCAATGCCTCCGATAAGCTTAATAAGCGAAGAGCCAAAAATCGTATAGTTAACGCCACGAAAGATGAGACTTGACACACCACGTGGTTTGAATTGCGCAGTACACGATTTTAAGTCTAGCGGTATGAGGTCTGAGCGGTCCGTGGCTAAATAATAACAGCCGCACAGGTCGATCGATCAGGTTAAGCTACGCTTGCCGCGGTTGGTCTGTGGATGGGTGACCATCTTTACATACTGAGACTCCTCCGTGCCTCGGAAAGCACGTTAAGCCGTTGGTCCCGGCTGTCATTCGTGGATCTTTGACAGTCGTTACGGGTAGTCAGAAGCCCGAAAGTCTGACAACCAGTCTTACCAAGGGGTAGCGTATTACCCAGTAACAGGGTTGTGGAGGTCAGATAGGCAGTCGCTCCATGTAAAATACTGGTATTCAGCTGCATCCGGTTAGACTGGAAGCCGACCCCAAACATAGTTGGGAAAAGGCTAGGCAGATGGTATGAGGTCTGAGCGCGGGACGGGACCGGGCGTCATAGGGGCGGCGGAAAGAGCGCGGGTGGCGGGGGGGGGGGGGGGTCATGTCTCATCTTTCGTGGCGCTAACTATAACATAGCGAAAGTTGACCCACTCGAAATACGCCACGTAAAGTAGATTGTATTCAGTTTCAAAAGTCTACGTTAGTCAGACGAATTTTAATATTATTGCTAACACCATAAAGATCGAAATAGCAGGACAAGTATCTCCAAACCGCAAACGCGCACGGGACTTTGATTTTGATCTTTACGGAGTTAACAATAAAGTTTTAAAATCGTTTGTAATGTAAAACAGTCCTAACGCTTCTTGGCCCTAGCTGACTAATGGCAGTGATAAAATTACAATAAATAGTACCCGGGCGTTAATATGACACATCGAGTGTTAAAAAGAGACAGGTATGAGTGACAGAGACGTCGCTCTACAAAAATATAGTCAGCCTATATTGTTCCCACTGCTGGGACATAGGCCTCCTCTCCGTGAGAGAGAGTGGGCTGTAATCCACCACGCGGGACCAGTGTGGGTTGGTAGATGTCACATGTCGTCGAATTTTTAGGTCTAAGACATGCCGGTTTCCTCACGATGTTTTCCTTCATCGTTATGAGAGCTGCTGTCTGGGTTCGAAACCACGACCTACAAGTCGTAAGTCGAGGCCACCACGATCTACAAAGACGAACTTTTTCTTTAATTCGCTGTGCCATTTTTAAGCGCACGACTTTTTTCCCGCGTAGTGGATTTTGGCCCACTCCATTTCACACACAGGAGGCCTGTATCCCAGCAGTGGGAACGTTATAGGCTGATTATGGCATTATTACGGCCAGATACTGTAAATAATTAACATTATTATCTAGGCGGTACAATTCAACAATCAATATTGTAGCGATATCTACGACCGCTACATGCGAACATGTCATACTGACGTCACGCAAAATCCTGCATCTCGCAAGCAGAGTTTACCGCGCAACTAGCATATATTCAACGGCCCGACATGAATCATCGAGCAGTCGCCCGCCAGACACAACACCCGTCTGGTCGGAGGATCCTCCCTTTTCTATAGAGTATGAGTGAACTTTACACCCTGTTCCTCATACCTCTATAATATTAAAAATTTATTGCAAATAATATTAAAAATTAAAATTCATTTTGTATACAGGCTGAATTTTCCAAGCGTGCATGGTGGCCTGATCTAAAACTATGAGAAATTAGCAAGGGGACTGAAGATTTTTATATGGAGCTTACACATACCTACTATCCGCCATTTTCTTTTTTTTTTTCAAAACACCCGATTAAGTGTCACCGACCCGAGACGGTTCACTCTTCAGAGAGAGAGCGCAAAGTATGCCTAAAGAAGTTTTCACTTCAAAAATGTGAGTAAAACCGCGGGCAAGGCTGCGAGACTTAATATCTGTGGTAGGTCGAGTCCTGGAGTAGAGACCGCGTATCGGCAAGCGTAAGGGTGCCTATCCACCGGAGCGGAGCGAGGCAGCGCAGCGGAGAAACGGAGAAATATTAACCAATAGAAAATGACATTAACAATTTTATGCAATCCTATTGGTTAATATTTCTCCGTTTCTCCGCTCCGGTGGACAGTCCCCACAGCTAGATGGACCGACAACCTTACAAAGGTGGCTGGGAACAGACTGGATGCGGAAAGCGGAGGACAGGGTATTGTGGCGCAGTCTGGGAGAGGTCTATGTCCAGCAGTGGACTGCAATAGGCTGAGTTGATTGATTAATCAGTGGTGTACATGGTCATGCGGCTCGCAGAGTGTCGTCGATCTCTGCTAGAGCCATGGCGGCTGACCGCAGCTGGTCCGCTTGTCGCCGCGCACTGTCAGTCAACGCGGACAAACTTTGGCGGAGTGTGTCCACTTTAGCACTGACGCGGCGACGTTCGGCGATGAGTAAGTCGCGGGCTTTTGCACCTAGGACATGAATAGTAACGTTAGAGTTTGGCCAGCGAGTCGTGGCACAAAGAAATGGCGGAAATGTTAAAATTGAAAGCTTGCAACGTGAAATAACGGGTGTAAAAAGACACTTAACGAAGCCGAGAGTCACTTGTACTCCCCGTCATTGTGATGTTTTTTTTGTACTTACAAAAAGAAGAAATAAATGACAAAAAAGTTAATTCTGCACAAAAAATTAACTCACCCAATAACGGTAAGTAGTCGCCGGCTCTCTCCGCTCGGATGTCCAGAGTGAACCAGTCGTCCAAGTCTTCGGAATCAGAAGACGGCAACTCCTGAAAACAAACAGTCCATATTAATATTAAAAAGAGCTAGAAATGAAAACCCAACTAAAACAAAAAAAAAATACCAATTAAGTCATACATTTTTGAAGATGTAGCGCAAATTGAACTTTAAGTGTAGGTATTAAAGTTATTTTTACAAAAACAAATCAATATTTCGGTCACACATTAAAAAAAAAAGAAAGAAAAGTTTTTTATTGTACACAAACAAAAAATACACACTTACAAAGTGGCCAAAAGCCTACATACATAATCAGTCTATAATGTTCCCACTTCTGGGACACTGGCCTCCTCTCTTCGAGAGAGAGCGGAATATAATCCACCACGCGGGCCCAGTGCGGTTGGTAGATGTCACATGTCTTCGAATTTTTGGTTCTAGGACATGCCGGTTTCCTCGCGATGTTTTCCTTTACCGTTTTGAGAGCAGTGGTCATCATCTGCCTAGCCTTTTCCCAACTATGTTGGGGTCGGCTTCCAGTCTAACGGGATGCAGCTGAATATCAGTATTTTACATGGAGCGACTGCCTATCTGACCTCCACAACCCAGTTACTGGGTAATACGATACCCCTTGGTGAGACTGGTTGTAAGATTTCCGGGCTTCTGACAACCCGTAACGACTGTCAAAGATCCACGAATGACAGCCGGGACCAACGGCTTAACGTGCTTTCTGAGGCACGGAGGGGTCTTGGTATGCAAAGATGGTCACCCATCTACGGACCAACCGCGGCAAGCTTACCTTAACCTTCTTTTTTTTTTTTTTTGTTGCGCGGTGGAAATCCTCATGGACTTCCTCCATCGTGGAGGGAGACAGAGGCGCATGCCGGACTCTTACCGGCTAAAACCACCGCGGTGTTCCACCTCTACCTATGGCCCGGGGGTGCGGGATTCGCATAAGCATTCACCGCTCCCCCGACAGGATCGATCGTCCCGTGCGGCTGTTATTACTTAGCCACGAGCCCCGGTGATGAAATTATTTACACAAAGTAAGGCGCCTGTCCATTGGGGAAGCGAGATCGTCCGAAAGGGTTACCGCTGCCCCGGAACATAAAGGGCTAAGGAAGGAACACGGGTGGGTTTTAGTCAGTAAGAGTCTGACACTCCCTTCCGCTTCACCCAGAGCGGGAGGAGTCATTAGATGATTTCCCATCCATAAAAAAATGGCGCCTGTTTCAGGGTTGCTATAACTTGTAAGTTTACCTCTGGGCCACCGCTGTTCTCCGCCAAAAGCCTCGTATTCAACAATTAAAAGTTTAAGTTTTGGCAATTTCGTTGATTGCACCATGTCTCTGAAAAGTTTGTATAGAGTTGTGTTGCTACTTACATCATAAAGACTTCCATCTTCAGATCGACTTTCGGCATCGCTCGGAACCTCCTCATCCATCATTTCAGGTCTCATGATGCGCTGCTTCTTAGAACCATCGCCTTCCGAGTCTTCGCCGAACTCCTGAGAGTAGACCAGAGAATTAGCAACTATATTTGAATGAAGACTTAGAGATAATTTTGAAGTTATGGAACAACAAACTGAATGTCATACTCAACAAAGTTCAAATTCCATTAAAAATCCACAACCAAAAACTTATTAGGAATTTTTTGTTATGGTGGTCACTCCAAAATCAACTTAGAATACATTCAATTAAAGTAGATAACTGATTATGTGGCAATGGAATGTCAATTATCTTAGCTATGTTTAAGTCCCATGTAATTAAGGGGCGAGGGCTAGGCGACCTCGGTCGTTAGGCTCAGTAAGTCCCATAATAAAAGTTGTTTATATTTTTTATGAATAGTTACCCCCACAATTGAGCGAATGTAAAAAAAAACAATAAATTCAGTCTAATCTGCATTCGCGATTTATTTGCAAAAAAAACGTAAACAAATATGAGTTTATGGAAAAATAAATTTAAATCCTACACAATAAAGTTCAGTTTACGCTACAACTTCAAATTTTTTTTATAACTTATTCCAATAGTGCTAGTCACTTTGAAATCAACTTAATTGTCATTAAAATAAAGTTGATATTTATTCCACTTGAAATAATATTAATTTGAAACATAAGTTTGAATAGACTTTAGGTTGTTTTAGTATTTTTATCTCACGAAGCGACGCGCGTTTTACTTCTGGTTACCAAGCGCGCAAACCCGCTGTGAACGTGTGTGTGTGTAAGCGCAGGAACTCACGGTACCGTACGAGACACTGGCGAAGTCGAAAGTGTGAGTTATGTGCTGACGCTACACGTCTTCAATTCAAGTAGAGTCAACAGCAAAAGTAGATGATGAAAACCAGAAATCCAATACTAATGAACGGAGTTCGCGTCAGAACTGTGTGGCGTCGAAGTGATTCAAAAGTATGTGATTGTAAATTATACCAAACATTTACTACTAGTACAGCTGCCATATATTCGTGATCAGTTTTGACTCCAAAAGTGACTCCAACATTTCGTCATCTACTTTTGCTGTTGACTGTACCCGTTGCTTCGTAAAATAAAAATAATGTAAACCCAGGTACGGACGGGCGCGCTTTTTCCGCGGCGAAAAGCAAACCAACATCCGTTGCGGCCGGAGCGGACAGGTGGACGTTCACCTTAAGACTACTGTGAAAATGTACTGTATATAATATACTAGCTGCGCCCCGCGGTTTCACCCGCATAAGTGTCGATCCCGTGGGAATATCGGGATAAAAAGTAGCCTATATGTTAGTCCAGGGTATCAGCTACCTCCATACAAAATTTTATCAAAATTGGTCCGGTCGTTTGAGCGTGAAGAAGTAACAAACATATAAACACACACACACACACACACACACAAACTTTCGCCTTTTTTTTTAAGTGTGATGAAATACGCACCTCCTCATCCAAATCCGAAACGTCTTCTTCCAAGAATTCCTCTTCATCAATAATCTCATCAAACTCCTCATTTCTAGAAGCGATTTTACCCTCTTTGACTTCCATCTTCGAACCTTTCTCTTTGGAAATCGATTTTTCGAGCGGCTTGAACGGTGTTGGGGTTTTGACTTCCACCGGTTTTGACGACTTCTGATTGGGGGTGGGGGTGGCTGGCTTAGGAGTCGGCTTTTGGCTGGTGAGCGGCTGCTTGCTGTTGAATTTTTGGGCAGGTTTTTCTGTAAAACAATTTTTTTTTATTTTTTTTATAATGATCGGAGCATGTTAGGTGTTAAGCGTACAGATCGAGTTAGAAACACCACGCTGCGCTCCATAACTCAAGTAGCGGATGTTGGACAAAAAACAGCCAGGCTGAAGTGGGAATGGGCCGGACACGTCTCACGAATGCACCCGGAGAGATGGGCAAAGATCGTCACTCACTGGACGCCTGAGGCAGGACGTCGCCGTCGAGGTAGACCAAGGCGAAGGTGGCGTGACGATCTAATATCATTCGCAGGGCCAACATGGCCAGAGATCGCACAAGACAGGGAGGTTTGGAAGAAAAATGAGGAGGCCTTCGCCCAGCAGTGGGACACAAAATAGGCTAACAAAAAAAATATATATATACTAGCACTTTGCCAACAACTACAACGTATTACCCAGTAACCGGGTTGTGGAGGTCAGATAGGCAGTCGCTCCATGTAAAATACTGGTATTCAGCTGCATCCGGTTAGACTGGAAGCCGACCCCAACATAGATGGGAAAAGGCTAAACAGATGATGACTAGCACTTTGCCAGCGACTTCGTCCGCCTTATATTCCGCGTAATTCCAGA
Source organism: Hydraecia micacea (assembly GCA_914767645.1). Lineage (NCBI taxonomy): Eukaryota > Metazoa > Arthropoda > Insecta > Lepidoptera > Noctuidae > Hydraecia > Hydraecia micacea. Next base: position 2,830,263 of record OU611803.1, read on the forward strand.
AACATAAATACATACACTGCATTCGCGATTTATTTGCCAAAAATGTAAACAAATATGAACAATTCAAAATATAAGATTAAAAATATGCCCTGACAGCTAAGAGATGACCAGTCTCAACCGACGGCGCTCCTTCAAGAACATGACGCGTGGAACAGAACCATCCAGCTCAACCATTTTGCTATACTAACGATGGATGTACTGTGTGAATGATGATATTGTAGCGGTATCTACAACGCTACATGCGAACAACGCGTCATACTGACGTCACGAAATCCTGCATCTCGCAAGCAGAGTTTTTATTTTTATTTATTCAGGGAAAACAAACAATTACACATTAAGAATTACAAAAAAGGTAAGATACAGAAGTGATACAAATGTGAAATCAACCACGCTCTCCACAGATACACAATGAGACAATTTGGTAAATTTTATGACTAGCGTTGTAAACAATAAAAAGAGGAATAAGTATCAACAAAACATATTAATAGTGCCGCATAAGTGGAACAACAGTGTCACATTAATTTTTCAATATGTTAAGTAACATGAGTCTAAACTTTCTATGCGGTAAAGCAAACAGATCCAAACTGCCGAAATTCTTATTAAAATTGCTTGTAAGTTTACCGCGCAACTAGCATGGATACAACGACACGACATGAATCATCGGGCAGTGGTCCGCCAGACACAACACCCGTCTGGTCGGAGGATCCTTCCTTTTTAGGAACAGGAACAGGAACAGGAACTGTTCCTCATACCTCTATAATATGGTTAGAAAGGGGGTGACTACCGAGATGACGACTAATAGAGAAGTATGGAAGAAAAAGACATGTTGCGTCGACCACAAATAAATTGGGATAATAAGGACAGGAGAATGCTTACGATGACGACGATAATATTATGTACAGTCACGAGCATAAGTATGTATACACTTGGCTTTATTCAAAGGCGATTTTCTCCTTTATTTTTTTAAGGAAATTTTATGTTATTGCGAACATAGTATTTTCGAACCCATAGGCTTATGTAAACTGTCGTATTTCAACGTTCCATTCGTTATTTCACGAAAAAATCGCAATGGAAAGTTGCCAAGTGTTGATATATGGTGCTCGTGACTGTTCACTTACGACTTCTATTAAGGCTGGTGTTGACTTGAACCACGTGTTTCACAATTCTCTTTGGTTCCGGTTTCTTACTGCTAGAAGGCGGTTTCTTCACTTCAAATATCCTCTGCACTGTGGTACCTTCGTCTGAAGACTGTGGAAAAAATAAACAATTTTTCTTTCTTTCTAACATTGCACAAAAATAATAGGGATGACGATTAACTTTTTTTTCTTCGTCTATCAGGTAGATTATTAAAAAGTATTGGGCACGTATTTTTTCTTTTTTCACATAATCAAAACATTACAGAGATATATTGATTTGAAATGTCGCATGACGTCACGTGTTGGTACAATTTTAACCTACACGTGACGTCACGAGCCCCCACTCCCAAACTTTGACACGCTTTATCTTTGTATTTTTTTGGTTGATTGACACAAGAAAAAATATGTGTCCATTATTTTTTGATAATCTAACTGACGGACTAAATAGAATTTCGTTTACTTTACCTCGTCGTCATCCCTATTGATGGGAAACGACTTTTATTTTTTGGTGTAAGCATTTGTTGTTAGCGGTAGTGCGCGATGTAACACATGCAAAACATTGTGCTTATGTGTGCATGCAACGGTACAGGGGTCGCGGGGGAGCTTTATCTAAAATTGTGTTATAAACTTATAACATTAAAAACTAGTTTTCGTTAAAAAAACGTCAGTAAAAGTTGGAATTTTTCATTATATACTTAATGCTTAGCATAATCATAGCCTACAATGCTCCCACTGCTAGGACACAGGCCTCCTCTCAGTAGAGAGGAAGTGGGCCGTAATCCACCAGGCGAGCCCAGTGCGGGTTGGCAGATGTCACATGTCTTCGAATTTTTGGTTCTAGGACATGCCGGTTTCCTCACGATATTTTCCTTCACCGTTTTGAGAGCAGTGGTGATGAAATAATTTACACAAATTAAAGCGCCTGTCTGGATTCGAACCTACGACCTACAACTGGTAAGTCGCGGCCGTTACCACTTGGCCACCACTGCTCTATATATAGGGTGACCGGTAATTAGTGACCGATACCTAAACACGTGATTGTACTCATGATAACAAACAACTTTTACTATGGGACCAAAACTGAAATCGCGAAAAAAAAAATCAGCTGTTCCCTACATTTTGACGAGTTATACAAACATAACGACTAAACAGCAGATTTTTTTTCGCGATTTCAGGTTTGGCCCCATAGTAAAAGTTGTTTGTTATCATGAGTACAATCACGTGTTTAAGTATCGGTCACTAATTACCAGTCACCCTATATATAAATCAACGCGGGCACAGTGCGGGTTGGTAGATGATGCTATGCTCTAACGCTTACCTGATCAGTTTCATCATCGCCGTCACTCATGTCCTCAGGGATCGCTTTCGTCGCCGTCCTCTTGATTAAGGCATTCTTCGCTAGTTTCAGAGTTTTGACTTGACTGCGCTGTGGGCGAAATAGATCATGTTTTTAAGAAAGCCTGTATTCTACGACGGATGGATTAGGGAGTACTCAGAGAAGCATATAGGTACAGGGTGACAAGTACAGACGTCGTCATATCAAGCTACTACAATCTGTCAAATTTCTTTAATAGATTTTCAACTTTATCGCTAAAGCATAAGGTTCAAAGTTGATTGGGAAGACAGTTTCGGGTAGCTTGATGTGCTGGCGTATGTCAAATCAAATTTATTCGTAAATTTAGGTTTCATTACAATAGGATGTTATAATAAGATGGTCGGTTCGCTACATTTTACTCGAGAGTATACAAATAATAATAAATCTGTCAAATTTCTTTAATAGATTTTCAACTTTATCGCTAAAGCATAAGGTTCAAAGTTGATTGGGAAAATTTGACAGTTTCGGGTAGCCTGATGTGCTGGCGTCTGTACATTTACTTATCACTTAAATTAGTAACACATCACCATCGCCAGTTATGTTTAAGAACCATAAAGGGGACGAACATATGGCCACCATTCAGGCAGAAATTAATTACATGAAAAACAAATTAGATGCTCAAGAGGGTGCAATTAGAAAGATGACAAGGTCAAAAATTACTAAACGACGTTCTTTCTGAACGACTGATAATGGCTGGGAAATATTTTGCCGTTTCGATTAACTTGCGCACGCGCACGTTTCTTAATTACGCGCAATACAGTTGGTAATTACGGCACGCCAGCGACCCACAGAATGCTCAGTGTAGTTTGGTTCGGAACCTTAGTTGTACGAGCCCGACTGGCTCTTGGCCAGTTTTTTATTTGAGTTTTGCCTGGGCCCTCTTCAAAAATGCATTAAAGACCAGGTCCACTTATCTGTGTGGTTCTTTCCTCAAAAGACCATCCCAGACATCGATCTACATGGTTTTCACATGATCTGACCAAGATTATGTCTGGACTTTAAAAGAGACTGTGACCTCTGAGTTTGTTTCGGCCTTTCTTCTCAGAGTAGTCTGATAGGAAACGCCGACCTCATCTAGTTTTTAAAATATGATTGACGTGTAAAAGTGTTTGTACAAACCTACTTACAGAAATAAAATCATTTACCATGATCATAAAGGTTCTTATCTCACTTTCTCTTGCAAGGATTCTACTAGTTTTTATTTATTTGTGACGCTAAATAGATGTCTTTATTGCGCTTGGAAGGTTGTATCACACTAATATTATTATAATGGCGAAAGTTTTTGAGTGTGTGTGTTATTTATAGCGGAAAAAAGTCAAAATCGGAACTTTCGTCGCCATATTGTTCCTTCAATACACTTCACAAAACAATTGCACAAATGCTTATCTCCTGCACCCCCCTGTCAACGTCATTCAAGCGACAAAAGACTTACAAAACAATGACACTTGTTACCTACCTCGTATATAAAGTCATCATCATCGCTAGAGCCCTGATCATGATTCTTCTCACTCTTTATCACTTTGAAAGTCTTTTTCTTCACTTTTTGATCATCTTCGCCCAACATGCGCTGTAAAGAAAATAGGATAGTGTAAAGGGGTCATCGTCATCAGTAAAAGACTCACGGGTGAAGGGTGAAGTCGGATACAGTCACTGCGAGGCATGCGCAGCGCACGCGCAATGTGCGGACGTTCACATTCATGTTGAAATTTAGTAAGAAACCGATAGATGTTCTCGAATAAAATTTAATTTTATTAATAGAGAACAAACAGCTCATTTATCAAATTAAATTTCAGTCGACAACATCCATCGGTTTCTTAATAAACTTCAACTATATCCTACGAGCCTGCATACATATCTCTATTGTTGCCTGTACATATAATTAATTGTTTTCCCTAAAAAAATAAATAAATCAATAAGTAAGCTTTGCGAGGCACCCCTCCGTGCCTCGGAAAACACGTTAAGCCGTTGGTCCCGGCTGTCATTCGTAGATCTTTGACAGTCGTTACGGGTAGTCAGAAGCCCGAAATTCTGACAACCAGTCTTACCAGGGGGTATTGTATTACCCAGTAACTGGGTTGTGGACGTCAGATAGGCAGTCGCTCCATGTAATATACTGGTATTCAGCTACATCCGGTTAGACTGGAAGCCAACCCCAACATAGTTGGGAAAAGGCTAGGTAGATGATGATGAAGTCAGTTTTCAGTATCATACCAGTAGGTCATCAGTATCGTTGCCATCATCTTCGTGTTGATTCGCCTTGATTGCTTCTGTTTCATCGGACACTTTAGCCTCAACCACATGCCCGTCTGTCTTTCTGTGAATAAACGGTACATTTCAGGTTTCAAACCTACAACGAGCGGGGTAATTGTGTATAGTCGCCGGCACGTAACTTGGCAAGGTTTTGGCGTATTGGGAGTAAGTTAGCGCATGTACACTTAGTCCAACAAGAAAATGGTCACTTTTATTGTTTGTCAATGATACTATGGTTATTGCCATAGATTATTTTTACACATGTCATATTCATATAAAAGCTAAAGAAATGAAAAACACATCTAACGACTCTTGCCAAGTTACGTGCCGGGGACTGTAACACACCATCAGTAGCAATGGGTTTCATTTTGACAGTTCGACAAATATTTTCGTGTCCATTTCGCCAGGGTCTTATATTTACGACCAAATACCAGAGCTCGTTTAATCTGCTTTTTTTTATTTAATTACGCTGTATTCTATTAGGTATTTATTTTTCGTTTTTTTTTTCGGGCCCTGCATAGCTATTCACAACCATACGACAGGCTATCGTATCGAAAATGACACATTTCGATAACCCGATTTGACTTGCCCCCGACAGCAAATAGCTGTTGGAAGAATAGCGGGCGTCTATTTGATTTAAACTGACAATATTTTCGGGTTTTGAACTTGTGAACAGCGTTTAGAAGACTCGCTACGATAACAATAATTGATGTTCGATACGATACGGAAGCGTATCGAGTATTTGTGAATAGCTATGCTGGGGGCACGACGACTGATATGAAGTCGGGCGGTAAAAAGGTTAAAGAAAGAGCCAGTGGCGAAGGGTGAATTTATGACAAAGGTAGGCCGGAGCATAAAAACAAATTCCAAATAAAAATTTCAAAGATGAATTGACTATAGAGTGGTTATATTCTGAATTTTTGAAGGGAAGCCGGTGGGAATCGAGTTGTATGGTACCTTCGCTACTGGAAAGAGCCATTGCAGATAAGATAAATTTAAGCAAATACCTGATCAAGAACGCATCCAAATCATCAGTCAATTCATCCCCATTGTGCGTACTCTCCAAATTATTCAGCTGCTCCTCAATATTCTGGGTAACGTTGCCAACGCTTTGTGCGACACCTCCATGGCTAATATTGCTGTGCGCAATCGTTCCATGGGTTATAGTGGCATTGGTAATGCTGCCATCGTGTAATTCCACCTGTCCGATGACTGTGGTAGTTTGTATCGTGTCCATTTCCTGTGAAGTTTGGGTAGCTTCATTCTCTTCTGAGTTTGCGGGTAGGGTAATATCGCTTTTGTCTTGCGATTGGTCTTGCTCGGTCTGGAATTGACAACGAGACTATTATTTCAGGGAAATTAATTGTTAAGATGAATAGAAGTGGTAGCCCGCGAAATTCAATTTTTCTTACGTTTTTTGCAATTTTCTGGTCAGTGTCAGGTTTTATCTTGATCAAAATATGATTCGCGACTATAACAGGTAAGGTATGACCGCGGCAGATTTGCCAAAGATGTGAACAACAATGGCCGCTCTCTCAGTACTTCCTTGTTTTCGTCTAGTTAGCTTGGAGGTTTAGATGAAAACTAACATTAATTAAAATAAAAACTCTTGTTTATCTATTTTATTCAATTTCGAGCGGCCATTGTTGTTTAAATCTTTGGCAAATCTGCCGCGGTCAGACTTTACGTATTTACAGAATTATAATCATTAGAATCATTAATACATCTTTCTAAGTTAGATTTGTTCCATATGAACAAATCTCTTATGAAAAAGTGCTTATGAAACAAATCTAAGTTAAAGACATATATTAATAATTCTAATGACTACCTATAATTCTGTAAATCAAGATACAACCTGACACTGACCTGGAAATTGCAATAAATATAAGATAAATTGATTTCGCGGTCTACCACCTAAAGCAAATTGATTTATATGTTTATTCAAATCACATCACTAAAATTAATATAGTATATCTAGTATAGTAAATTAATAGAGGCACACATTATGTAAGTCCATCAATGCCTAGTTGTGGCCAAGGCTTGTATAGTACTTTTCTCAAGTAATGCGCGGAAATTAAAACTAAGTAGTACCTAGGCAGAACTTTTTTGTCAAATACAATTACTTTTCAAAATCAATAACGAACAACAATAATTTTTCCCGCATTAAAGTTTTCATTTTTTTTTTTCAATAAACAGCTTTCTATTTGCAAGCCAGTTCGAAATTTAAATAAAACCTTTGATAAGTTACCTCCTTGGTTGCCATGTTTCGGGGTAAAAGATCGTTCCATTTTTAAATTACACGACAGATATGAGTTTACTATGTAATTTATTTAGCCGCTAAACCACAACAGACATGGATTTATATACAACTTTTGCCGGCCGCTGCTCGCATGTATTTAGCCAGTACAGCAATTTCGATTTATTTCGAAGAAGGTTGTCAAAATAATGCTCAAATTTCCAAGCATGTTTGAGAAAATACACTTACAGTCTGAACATAGTCATCATCCGTTAGCACTCCTTCACTGAGCCATTCCTCCTGGCCCTCTTCTTCCAAGCATTCCTCACCTTCTGGGTCTAAATACTGATTGAAGAAAGAAAAATAGTTTTATTTGTCGCAAACACATGTGCATACAAAAATAACTAGAATCATCATCATCTGCCTAGCCTTTTCCCAACTATGTTGGGGTCGGCTTCCAGTCTAACCGGATGCAGCTGAATACCAGTATTTTACATGGAGCGACTGCCTATCTGACCTCCACAACCCAGTTACTGGGTAATACGATACCCCTTGGTAAGACTGGTTGTCAGATTTTCGGGCTTCTGACGACCCGTAACGACTGTCAAAGATCCACGAATGACAGCCGGGACCAACGGCAAAAATAACTAGAATAATGAAGAAAAAATATACCAGGGGGGTATTGTATTACCCAATGACTGGGTTATGGAGGTCAGATAGGCAGTCGCTCCATGTAAAATACTGGTATTCAGCTGCATCCGATTGGACTGGATGCCGACACCAACATAGTTGGGAAAAGGCTAGGTAGACGATGAATACAGAAAAAATAAAAATACAGGTTGTCAGGAACATTGACGCAAAAAGTAATGATTGAAGAAAATAAAGAAATAATTGGTTGTCTGTAAAGTCGGTTTACGGTCGATAATTTTACGTGGTAACGTCATAAGAAAACATTGATGAAAACGATGGAGTGGAAGAGGGATAGATGCGTTACAAGCCGAACGCTTAGGCCGATCGTGCCTCTCTATCGCTTGTTCCGCGCTCTCGCTTGCCGCTCGGCTCAGGCGGAACGTGACAATGAGTCATGCTTTTTCGTGCGTGCAGCTGGCGTTCATCGATTTATAAGACGTTATCAGTCAAAAAGTATTTATTGCGACTCGTACAGGAAGAAGCGAAATAAAGCAAAAAAAAAACTTGATCTATCAAAAAAAAAAAAAAAAACTACTGTTTCAAAGGTCCAAAAACGGCGGCGTCGGTTTGGTCAAAATGTATGGAACAGCAAATTATTTTATTTTTAAGCTGACGAAAAATTTGTGGTATCCGGAATCATAACTAACTAAAAAGTTGTGTGGAAATTGGTTATCATGGTATGGGCATGTGTTACGGAGAGATGAGGAAAATGTCGTGAGGAGAGTTTTGAGTATGAATATCGATGGCTATAAGAGTAGGGGAAGACCAAAGAAACGATGGATGGAATGTGTGAATGGTGATATGATTAGAAAGGGGGTGACTACCGAGATGACGACTAATAGAGAAGTATGGAAGAAAAAGTCATGTTGCGCCGACCCCAAATAAATTGGGTTATGGGCAGGAGACTGATGAATGACGATGGTGTTCAGAGTCATTTACTGAATCCATGGTAATTGGTTGCTCATCTATATCCCTGCCATCGTGTATGATATCATGCTTGTATTCCTCAAAGGGGTAGGCAGACTTAGGGGGGTAAGTACTTAACCGGTCAAACTATGCGCGTACCCTATGTGGATACCCAATAGAAAATCAATTCTGTCTCATTAGCGGAGCTTTGCTCGGAGTCTCTTTGAAGGATAAAATCAGGAATTAAATTATCCAGAAAAGAACCGGAGTTACCGACATAGCTTGCAGAGTAAGCAAACTGAAGTGGCAGTGGGCTGGCCATGTCTGTCGAAGGACCGATGGCCGGTGGAACAGACAAGTCCTGGAGTGGAGACAGCGTATCGGCAAGCATAGTGTGGGACCTCCCTCAGCTAGATGGATGGACAACCTAAAGAAGGTGGCTGGGACAGACTGGATGCGAAAGGCGGAGGACAGGGTGTTGTGGCGCAGTCTGGGGGAGGCCTACGAAAGCACTAGGAAGTGATGAAGGGCGGGCTTTTTGGGGGACTGTCTGTTGTAATTTTGGTGTTCGAAAAATGTTGATTCTCAGCTCATGAATAAATGACTTGCTTTTGATTTATGTCCAGCAGTGAACTGCGATAGGCTGAGATGATTGATTGAGCGGAGCTTGAGAGGTCATGTAGGTACACAAGAAAAAATAATCAATATTCTTCTACAACTATGTCAAGATCATAATGGAATGGGCGCACAGATACGTTACAGAAGTATAGAATGTGTTTACACGAAGAAAGTGGCAGCCAACGCCTGCAATCGGCTTTAACAAACCAAAGATATACAAAACATACCTCTTCGTATTTCGACATCTTCGTCGGCGGTTCTTCGACGTCAGACATTTTATAACTTAAATTTTAAAATAAAAGTGCTTTTCTAACTATTTTTGCCAATTATAGCACGTAAATAACATATTTTCTCGAAAAATCAGCTAAGCTTTCACTGTTTTAAAATAACCTCAATCAATACAGCGCGTTCCATAGGTGCAAGATTATAATATTTTTTGTCTGACTTTTTTCTAAGTTGAAAGACGGAGCCAGAACACAAAAAGGCTAATACTGTTCAAAAATCGTCGACGGAACGCCTTGCGACGCCAGCAGTGTTTTGACAGATTTAGGGATGTCCAACGTTTATTTTTAAATCGATTGATTATTGTTGATTCTCTAAGTTGTTATACTTGTTATTGGCCATTGCTAGATGCAGTTCCACAATAATTCTTCACTTAACATTCTTTACTTAACAGAATAAATACATTAGTATTATTTAACTTTTTTACAGACTTCAGTAAAGTTAACGTTAAACTGAGTGAACGACTTCCTAGCATTAGCTAGGGAGTCTCACTTGTGTGCTAACGCTAGAGATTATTTTCTTAAGACTGCACCAACGTAGCACTTTGTGGCCCTGCACAGGGGGGGCACACTTAGCACTGTCATCAATTTCCATAGACGACAGCGACATCTGCAGTTTGGTGGGTTAAAAAAACTTGGCAGCCATTTTCTTGTTTGTCAAATTGTCAAACAAATGTCATTGTGGTCATTGTCGCCGCCGGCCATCCGCCATTATCATTACTCCGGCTTTCCCGACGTTGATGCGCTTCCCGAAATCCCGAGTTTATCTCAGCTAATTATGTTAAAATTGTTACTTGTTACTGTTATTTGTTAAACCCTGATTGTGACCCTAAACATTATAATAAAGATTCGCTACTTATAGTAAGTATGCTTAACTATAGGTATGTGTATATTTATTAGAGCCTTAGGTCACCCACCAAACTCAAGGTGGCAGCACTTTCCATACATGCAAATTTTACCACAGAGTTGTCACTCTTTCCCTCTATAGTTACTTTACTCTTTGGCCCTGCATCATAATTATAGCAGTGGAATGGGCAACAAACTCAAATGCCAGAACGAGCTTTACATCGATTCATATTGCTAATATTTTTATTAAGTTATTTCAAGTGCGAGCCCGTAATGGTGAAGGTTACAACCAAGAATAAAACTGCAACTGTACAATAGACATTTATTTATTTATCAATAAAGAAATTTTCATTATTTACAATTCACAATATTTAATTATTTATAAAGTAGGTACAATATTACAAACTGAAAGCAGTCTATTATTACTTTATACTGATCTTACGCGAGAAAACAGCGTCATGGAGATATGGTACCATGAAAGTTAGAAGGCGAAAATATATTTAGAGGGAGTACTTTGTGCTAGGTAGTGAAAAAAACAGGTGTTTTTCCTACTACATTATAGTATATAGTGTTGTTCTAATCAAACCTGTAATGTGCTTCGTTGTATATACGTAGATAGAGAATAACCGGCAATGTGTTGCATTTTTCATTTTACAGTCGAGGCTGAGTTTCCACCAGAGATGTGCGATGATGCGTAGCGAGGAATGTATGTGACACAAACCAATAACATCGCCTCATTTTCATAGCTTGAACTAAGTTAGCGTTGTTATTGGTTAGTTTTACACACATTCCTCGCTACGTATCCTCGTTCATCTCAGGTGGAAACGCAGCCTAAAGCTGGTCTAGCCTGCGGGGTAATTGCGTAACACACTATCAGTAGCAATGGCTTTCATTTTGACAGTTCAACATCATTCATTGCGTTATTTACGTTGTTGAGCAGACACATTTTTCGATCAATCAATGGATTAGCAATACATCCTTTAAAATGATACAGATTGTGATTGAAAGTGTGTTATGCAATTATGGTGCTGTTACGCCTTTTAAGACACTGAACACGAATTAACGATAGTCCGAACTTCAGTGAATCGCATGCTAGGGAGTTTCTGTAAGTGCTACTAGACCAACGTAATAAGACAACTGTCAGTCGGGACGACATTTACAATTATTATTTGACCCGATTTCAACGGTACTAGACGAACGGGCCCTGATACATTGTCGCCACTTGTATGGAAATTTTTGTTCTACATGAATGGTGTTGCGTGATGTAACTAATAATAAATATTTGAGGCTCCAATGGAAGAATATTGTAATGGAAGATATGTTAATACCAGTGTTTTTCTATGCTTCATTCTAGGAACTATGTATAGTCGCGAATTGGAAGCTCTTTGTGTTGTATTGCCTCGAGTTAATGGCATATGCTTACGCGCGATTCAGCGGTGAACTACGATAGGCGATAAAATTATACGATCCATCTAAGTACCTAAATATAAAAAAATATTAGCTATAGAATAGTAAAGTTTCTCTCACTGTTATAAAGCTCAAGGCAAATTACTACAGTAGCCGTAAACCTAGGTTGATACTAAAATTAATAATAATAATTAGCATAAAAGTTTAAATAATCTAAATACATTTTCGCCTTATCGACTCAACAGCTATAATAATCGATATATTATCTATAGCATCAAACGGCACTGCCCTTACAAACATCAGTAAAAAAAAAGTTAAAAATCTATACATTACATTCACATTTTATTTTATACATTTCCCGCCTTTTTTGCTTTAAACCTACATTTTTGCCTGAGAAACATCTCTGTACAATTCTTTTTGTCTGGACTGTGCCTCTTGCCACATCAAGGTAGCCTCGTTTCGTGAAGAGATTCTGTGTACGCTGTCTACACCTCTACCGGTAAAAAACAGCTTTCGAGGTAAGACATAGGCTTTAAAATTCGGTTACGAAGTAAAAAAATGTAAATATATCGTTTGGCCTTTTCTTTCACTTGTATAAAATGAAAAGTGTCAATATTTCTTCAATCAACAAGGTATTATTTTTATAAGCTCAGTAGCCACCCGCCCGACTTGATAAAGCATCGAGATTTCCAATGAAGAATGTATTATACAGGTAAACCTTCCAGGATAAATTCTCTAAATTATGGTGAATACCGCAGTAAAGCCCATTGAACTAAGCGGTCACAAGCACAACTGACATAGGCAGACACGAAAAGCTAGGTACATTAAATTTTATAAAAGATGTGACTAGGTATTTCTTTTAATTTGTACGTAGCGACTGCAGGAAGATATGAATCAATAAACTGAAAATTAGGTTAAACAAAAAAAAAACATAAAACCAATAAATAAATTAAATTAATTTAATTATAAACAAGCAATATATACAAAGACTGCGATAATTCGGAATAAAAATATACATGATGCATGCATGTTTGTGTATTGATATTATAATCCATATTAATATTCATGTAGTGCAATAATAAAGTCATTATTATTATTAATTCGGGAATCAGTAAAAAATATGCATTTTTTAAAACCATTATGTTGATTCACATTTTTTGGAAAAATCTGGAATAATTTTAATCATGAAAGAAACCACGAACATTAATATGGATTAAAATAAACCACAATTACTATTTTAACAGTAAACAAAAGAACTGAAATAAAACTTAATTACATATAATTTAAATTAAAATTAACATAAAAGCTGGGTTTGCAAATAATAAAAAAAATATTAAAAAGAAACAAGGAACTATTTTAACATGGACACACTTGAAACGACCACATTTTCGTTTCGAAGGGCATTTAAATTTTGAAAAATTCAACTTTTTTTTAAATTACTAAGTTAGGGCATTTGAATTGCCCGCTCTGCCAAACGTGAGAGGCTTTCTACAAAAAGAATATCTTAAAATTAAATAAGTATCGCTGCTTACATTTTTTTTTTTCTAATACAAAACTATTCTTTTTATACAATGCCAATGAAAAAGTCTGTACAAAAATGGATCATTGGACTTACTAAACAGCATAACAACAAAATTACAAGTCATGGAGGAAAGAGCGAATGGAGGGCACGAATGCGCGTGGACGCTCTTGCAAGAAATAAGCACAAGTAGAGTTGACCTCGTAATAGCGTTACCACTTTTGACAAAACAACCAGTAAATTCGAACTTCAACTAAATCTTGGGTTTACTAGGAAAGCGGTTCCGTCATATTTAAACAGCTGTCATGAGAATCTGACATTTTCACCAGTATTTAGACATTATGGTGTCAAAAAACGCTCTCTCTCACAGCCGGTACTGTGTGACCGTTCAACGCTTTCGTAGTAAACCAAAACTGAAACTATCTGTCACAATGTCTTAAAGGAAAAATATGCCTTGACGATGACATGCAAGTGAAATTCAACCTTAGGGTGGTAACGACAAGGTCGACTATACATTACCTACAACTCGATTTTGGTGTCCTGACTTGATAAAAAGAGAAATAATAGCTTGATATTTCTCCTGTTTACTGGCTACGATAGCCTAAATATTCCGCAAAAAAAACTGCTCAGTCAGCCCAGGTACGGGCGATTTTTTAATGGCGCACTGGATTTTCAACACTCTCGTGTTGAGCAGAGCACTCAAAATCCAACAGCGTGCATCCCAGCGCTTAAAAAAATACACGGTTGGAATTTGAACTCTCAGCGCTAAGCATTGCGTTGAAAATCCAGTGCGCGATATTGATCACCCGTGAATACAAGGGCTCATAAGAGATCCATGACTAATTTTGAAACAAGAGATTCGAATTTTTTTGTGACAATGTCTTCCTTTGTCACATCAACACATGCTAGATAACTGGGCGACTGTCTTTTCTAGCCCCAAGATATTTTTTTATAGAGTAAATGAAAGAAAAGGCCACAATTTAACTGGTTTTAAGAAAGTTTAAAACATTACCCTCCTTTTGGGCATCACCGCAGTCGGGTAAGAGTATGCGATCGATAGAGGAGACTCGAATTATTTGTAACAGTAGTACTTCGTTTCAAGCTTATAAACCATATAATATTGCCATCCTATACTCGCAGGTAAAACTAGAAAGAGACGGAAGAAAGTTATGTTTCTAACGCGTTGGATTTTCAACTCTAGGCTCATCGCCGAAAGTTGAAAATCAACAGCACGCTTTTATTTAGGCATTCATTAAGGTGTCGTGTTTTGGACGACATCTCCGAATATGACGCCTAAAACACAAGACAGTTTGACAGCTCTAAACCTCGTTTCTTCCTCACTCTTCCTGATGGAAAGAGATAGCAACACTTTCGGCCTTATTACAAAACCGAACCCAGACCTACGAGCCAGTTATTGTATTTTGAACTCTATTCCCATGACCGTAAAGTTCCTAATGCAAAAACTGACTTTCGAACTGTGGTTAAGTTGTTTTTGTTTTACTTCGGATTTATTTTAGACTGTGTGTTAACAGAATCTGAAACTTTCACAAAACGAGACCGCCTCGATGCGAACTAAGCTTTACAAAACGCATTTCAAACTTCCCATTTTTTACATTATGGTAGATCTAACGGTAATTTCTAATATATTTTTTTATAAATCTTTTGAACGCCGTATTGGTGTTTTTTACATCACATTATTACGATTAACGGAACGAAGTTCTTTAATGCACGACGCTCTGCACACTTGGCGAATGAGAGTCAGACCGAAAAGCGTAACATTTTGACAGTCACGACACTCGTTTGCTACGCGTGGACAGGAAACGCCTGCGCCTGGTGAGGGGGACCATCACGGGACACTGCTCGCTGAACAAACACTTCCGCACAATAGGCATAACGGACAGTCCCCTGTGCAGAGCTTGTATGGAGGATGATGAAACCGTTGCGCATGTGCTCTTTCGAGTGCACAGGCGTCACCCAGATTAGGTCAGAAACCCTCGGGACCCCCAGATCTTACACAGATGTTCTCAACAGACCAGGAGACTTAATCAGCTTCTGGAGGAAGGTGGACTGGTTGGAATAACCACCGACGGCCGCCATGGCCCACGCACAATGGTTCACTTGAAGGACTAATGCCCGTTTTCACCATCGTTCCCTCAAACACTCCTTAACTAAGAGTCTCTTAACATAAGAGACTCCTTAAATCAGCCCCTTACCCATATGTTTTAGGACCATAAGTGTCCCTTAGGTGATGGTGAAAACGAAACTAACACTTAAAATTTCTTAAGGTCTCCCTAAATTTAAGGAACGATGGTGAAAACGGGCATAAGTGTGGAAACCAAACCCTAAAACATAGACTGTCACGATACTTTTGATACATAACCACACCTCGAACACTCCATACAACGCTCGCAAAATAATTACCTATTACTACTACATAAACAAATGACATTTGTACACGTGCAAATGTGTGCGTGAACTCTAGTAGGGTTGGCTGTCTTGCGTAGCGTAAAAAATGGCGCGGAAAACGATTTGCGTTGGGCGAACGGAACGACGGCGCTGCCCGAACGTGTGCATTATTATGAAGTGACCTTGTAGTTCAATTGTTTATTTATGTAGCCGGGTTCGTAATGAAATAAAAACACAAAAATATTTTTTAAATGACTTCTCTAAAAAATCGATTATTAAATCGCATGGTATTAAAAATGCGAAATCTTACAAACAGTTTATGTAAATACAAATTCGGAAAAGCATCAAAATATCCAACCATCGTGATTAAACTCAAATAAAACCGCAAAATTTTGTGTGTTCGTGTCAGCAGTACAGCGCTACGGTTCGCATGCGCCCTTGCTAAAGAGTCGGCGACGAATACCTCGAAGTGCGGGGTGAGGTGCGGTATCTGATATGAGCGCGGGGAAGGGAGTGTCCCTTCTGTACGTAGTTCTATTAAATATTCTGTGACGTAACATAAGTGCCATGTCGGCAAAATTGTTTTTGGTCTAGCTCCCATTCGCCAAGTATGCAGATACGAAAGGAACTTCGTTTCAACCGATTGTCCCACGTCACCTCTAGACTGTTTTTTTTTTTTCATTTGCGATACTTTCACAGCAAAACTGCCTTTTGAGTTACGTTGTTAATGTTCGACCAATATTTTGTCCCCTAACAGAGCTATGAATACAAGCTTTGGCCATTCGACTGTATTCTCTATTACTTTAGGGTTAGATCGGAAATTAGTATAAACTTAATTATTGACGCCACATGGCCCTTCGATGGTAACTGGTCACCTCTGTCTATGGACATCTGCAGGCCAATTCCCGTAATAAAAAACGTTCAAAATCTAGTCGCAATCTCATCTCAGCGACAATCAATGGCAAACACTCGTAAAAAATTTAGGGAAATTAGGTGTTTTTGACAGATTGAGACCGACATCAGACTGTGTGCGTTCTTAAAATTATGAGAATTGCCCCTCAGCTATACCAGAGGCAGTTGCGTTGCCATCCAGGGTACCCAATTTAAATACTAAGAAATAAAAAGGCAGTTTTGCTCTGACAGTTTCATATATAATCTGTATTTACTTACTATAAATTAGCTATCTAGCGCCGAAATTATACAATCTGTTTATTTAATATTAGTCTAAAGCGTATATGTTTGGATTATTAACTCTGAATTGAACATGGCAAGTTTGGGCTCAAGACAAATCTGAATGAAAAACGCGGCAAAATCGTCACAAAAGAGATACAGTCCGATTCAGTTTTTCGCCACTGCGAACATGAGGGTAGTTGCTGCGCAGTAACAAATTCACCTGTCAGCGAGGGGTCGCCATAAAGTTTAGATCAGACTGTATAGTTTGTTCCATACACCGATCGAAAACGCAAGCACACAGACCCCTTCACGTGCAGCGAGAGTAAGCGCACTAGCGACCGTTTGAGAACGCCGTACGTACGTGTCTGTATGCGTTGCCTGTTTTCGCTCGTTACATGGAACCTATCTTCTGTACGTTTCTCTGTCACTGTAGCAAGTTCAAATGATCCGAAAGCGCCATGTTAAGGTGAAAAATCGCTGCGTTTTTCCGCTCACATTTGCCCTAGCTTTTACAGGGTGACATTAATATGATTGGTCAATAGTTTTGACAATGCATAATATACAGGATGTTTTTTTCTCTCTTAGAAACTCACATTGTGTATTCTCTTTTCAGAATAAAATGTTGCTGAATCTACTAGCAAGTTAAACTTCTAACTGGCTTGCACCATCTAAACAGCAAATCGACTTATGAAAGTTTTAGCGAGCTTGCTAGTAGATTTAGCGGACACTGTTCTTAATATTAAACGTGCATACAGCACAACTCAAATTAGGTTTCAGAATCATTTACAAAAATCATCTTTTTCCACTATTTCGCGATATAACTCAATAGCCTGTTTATGCAGACAATAAATTAAGAACTTATCACATTTTTATCTGACACATGACGTAAAAGTCAAAATGACAGCTGTCAGTTTCTTAAAAATCGTGATAAGACCTCAAAAAGTGGGTTACACAAGAGATTTAGGCACAATTTTATTGCTTTAACGCCAAGCCTTGATTACATTAAAACTAAGAGCATTTAACATGATGATGGCTTTCTTCAGATGACAATTTTAAGTTAAAATGTCATAATCAAACTTCTTTTGGTAATTTCTTCGTCATCTTGTTGAATGCTCTAAGTCCTAAGGCCTGCTTCTATGTATTACTTTATTAATTTCAGTATAAAATGGACCATAATATAAATAGATTTAGAAACCGGTTCTAAAATATGATTAAAACAACCGCATATTTTGAATAACCAAGATGTTTTTGTCTCAATAAGGGCGAAATTCTTGTCAGATTAAGGGCGAATTTCGCCATACTTTTATAAAATAACTCTTATCCTGAGAATAAATTTGAATTTTTGACAGTTTTTCAATACTAGAACTGTCAGATGTCAATTTTATTCCACGGATAAAAGATATCCGACTTTGGTAAAATCAGCCCTAAATGACAAATCGTCTTTAGCCGTAAAACGATCGATTAACCTGAAATCCGTAATTTTGAACTGTCATAATTATCAATTTATTCTGAAATACTTCATATTTGTGGTTTCAAGAAATAAAAAATGGTCCATTCCATAAAGAATCTATTATTTTTTTTTTTCTAAACTAAAATGCGTGGCGTTCAAAAGACATCCTGTTATCAGAAATATTATTCTTTATCTTTAAACAACTTTATTCAGAATTGTGTCACTAAATACTTTCGGGCAAGGCATTTTTATAAGTTAACGGGTAGATGCGTTTTTTATTCTTTTTCTTGGCAGTAACTGTCAATGGACGAAGGCTATCCACGTAAAGGTAAGTACTTCAAAACCAGCCAAAAGTTACTTATACAAGGTGTAACTGAAATAACTGAAAACCTGAAAATCCACCCTGAAATGTTATGGCAATAAAGTTGAAATTTAATTGAACGTAGCGGCTTGCCTAAGGATACTGCGGCATCGTGGCGGTCAGTATGCGCTTGCATGTAGTGATGCCGTGCAATGCCGCCAGAGGGCGCAGGTCCTAAGTCGACATAGGAATAGACAATTTCTAACTTTTTTTAATTTTGATTTTTTTTTTATTTCAAAGGAACTAAACTAAAACGATAGGCTCCTAAGAATAAATAAAATAAAAAACAATGAATAGCAAAACAGTATGTTTATCATTAAGTTTAAAAAAAGAGCAAAAACGCTCTACCCATTTTTAAATTTACAATTATTATTAACATTATACCTACGCTAGTTCACTTTTTTTACAAAATCATTATTTAAAAAAAATCCACTGAATATCGCACACATAACACTTTTAATTAAAACCTTCAATAATAATATAATCTAGCATTTACTTTATCGAAAAAAAAAAAAATATGAACAGAAAAAAATACTATTTTTTTTCATCTACTCTAGTAATTACATTATGTCAGTACGGTCGAGGAAAAAAATTAGAATAAATAAAAACAGCTGTAATACAGTTCTAAAATCTATGAAGACGCACGAAGAGTAAAAGTCGCCAATACATAAGCCTGTAACACACTCAACGCCGGTGTATATTTTACTATACACCGAGGTACAGACGCCAGCACATCGAGCTACTACAATCTGTCAAATTTCTTTAATAGATTTTGAACTTTATCACTAAACCATAAGGTTCAAAGTTGATTGGGAAAATTTGACAGTTTCGGATAGCTTGATGTGCTGGCGTCTGTACCTCTACCCAGGCCGGTGCATCTTTAATGATACACCCAGGTAAGTAAGTACCTTATGTACACGGGCCGGTGTACATAAGGTCGGGTCGGTGCATTTTATAAGGCAATTCGATAGGGCTTACTCTGGAGAATACGCCAATATTTCTGGGTTGGACTTTTAGCCCATATGACCGTTGGCGCCGAGTGCGAGTTATGGGTTCCTAGAAAAGCGATGGCCGCACATTACCGCCCCAGTGACGGGCTTCGTGAAAATGATGGCAGCGGCAAAGATTTAAATCGTCAGATTCGCACTACCGCTACAAAGGATAGTCACGTTTCTGTTTCGTTTTGACACCTCTGACACACAACGGCGCAGTGACTTGGACTCGATTGTCATGGCAACGCTATTTAAACATGTGTGAGCTCACTCTTCCCAATATGGAAAAAGTTCGCGTGCCAAAGTACGTTGAGGGCAAATCTAGCGATGTAAATCATTGGACAGCAGTTTAATTTGCCCAAAATTATGCAATTAGCTTGCATGCTATTGTGAAATTTATGAATGAGAAGTCGTTATGGTTCGATAACATGCAAGTAACTTGCATACTTCGGTGCAAGTTACAGGCCTCTTTTAATTGCGACTCTAATATCTTAATTTTCGTGCGTGTGTGCATGTGTATTAGGTGCTTAAGGTCCTCTTGCACCACAAAGCACTAAGTGCCAATTTCACAAATTAAACTGAACGCGATCAGCTCTAAATTGCGTTCCAAGAGCTTTCAAGGTCAATAATTTCATAGCAATTATGACACCGACAGCTCTTGAACGCAGTTTAGATGTGTTGACCGCGTTCAGTCCTAAATAACTTTAGCATTGGTTGTATTTAGTTGTTTGTGGTCCAAAACCATTTTCAAACAACCATGGCGAATCACTAAATAAAAAATTTAAATGGTGAAGAAAAACATCGTGACGAAACCGGTCTTAATTTAAGATAACTTTACATACAGTTAAATAATACTTCACAAACAGTCGTTTTAACAAAAATTGTAACTAGACTAAAATGCTAAACGAGACAAAATTTTGCTGTCGCATTATCTCGCGCCGTGAACACTGACTATGCACCATAGTCACGAGATAATGCTACGACAAAATTTTGTCCCGCCCAAATTTTAGTCTATTTAAACTACTTTCCTTAAAAGATCTTGCTATTTTTCCCCGACCATACTTTTATTCAGACATTACTCATCAGTACAAATCAATATTTACAATATTTTGTCATAGTCCTTGATAACATAGACCTTTTTCAGTAGCTTCAAAAACTTTCAGGCCAAATATTACATTATTTAAAAAAAAAACTTCATTATTACAATTTCTTGCCACCACCTAGCACTATTTTGACATCTGCAAGATAAGTTTAACAGCAACATATTTTATAGATGCCAAAGATGAAGTGACAGTTGTTTTTTAATTATACGGGCAATTTAAGTGAATAGTCACTTTGTTAAACAATCCTTTTCCCAGACATCATTTTTGATTTTCAGAAGTTTTAAAGCAAAAGTACTTTTTAATTCATATTTTCATGCCTGAACATTTTTTCATCTAATAAAAGCTGCTCCGTTTTATATACGTCAGCGAACACACGAAGATATAATATCAAGGTTTTATGCGTTTGCAGTATAAGCGAACCACTTCATCCACTTCAACATGTCTATTACTGCTGACCTCTTGTAGTAGGAAAGCCTATAAAATGCGTGGTTAGCTTATCCCAGGAATGCTAACCTTGATATGTCATCGTGTGTATTTTACTGTGTCTTTAATACCTAGTTTCTAAAAACCTCTTCAATTTAATCATTTGTCATATCGTATGTCACACTAGCTGGTCCTTTCCCAGTTCTGGCAGCATCATCCCAATAGCATCCTTATTGTGGAGAGAATAAAAATCACTGTGCTTTGACAGACTTGTCAAAGGTGGCAGCCGAACAGCACCCTTATTGCAACAACAATAAAGATCACCGTGATTTTGACAGCGATGCATAATCAGAAATAAAATAACTGAATGAATTGTAACATTAGATCTGACAGCAGGATAACCGATTTACTTGATCAGACCTAAGCTCTGGCCACAGGCGGCCAATCCCGCGCATAATGCGGGACTGAGGGTCGATTGTTTTAATGATTAGGAAGTTGCTCTATACAAGTTAGTAGACACATCAGCGCAAGCGAATTTCGTCCCGCAACCCGCGCGGGATACACCTCAGTTCGGTAAGAGTTATAGTCAAGGCAATGCGATTAAAAAATTCTATTAAATTGAATAGGTTTTTAAAAACCGATGTACCAGCACCCGGTCGTAAAAATATGACAGTAAAGTTATAGAAAAAGTCCCGCTTTGTAGAGCGTTGTCTCTGTCACTCATACTTGTGTGACATCTCTTTCTAAACCTCGAAGTGTTACGGTGGCTTCCTACGGCGCGTCATTTTATGGACGAGTATGCACATATCGATAGCAATATTAGACTCTATAGTTGTCATCATAAGGATCAAAATCGAAGTTCTATAAGCGGATGAGGTTTTGAGCCACACATCGTACTATTTTGATCTTTATTATGATATTTGCAATAAAGTATAAATTCAATTGATTAATGGGCGTGCGTATCCGTAAAATCACGCACCGACAAAAGCCGGCTTCATAAGTCCGCCCGGGCATTAAGTTATTACTGAACGAATTTTAAGAATTCCATGGTTGATAATTTGATATTGTCCATATCGGTCGCGTGTTGACTAGTTTGTCGAGCGATAATAGATCTTATTGTAAAGAAAATACAAAACAAAATAAAAATCGGACACATCGCAACTCAATTTCAGCTGTAATGCTAGTACTTGGCTATTTAACAATATATCCGCGTAATTTTGGTAGTACAAAATATACTCTATTTCTAATCAAATAATGTTAATTTTGTAATAACGAGAATATTTCGAAAATTACTCCAAGCATTAGGGTGTACATTCGACCAAAGAACCAGTCAAGCTAAAATAGAAATAAACACTTCTTGTCAAAACGGTGAAAGAAAACATCGTGAAGAAACCGGCATGTCCTAGAACCAAAAATTCGAAGACGTGTGACATCTACCAACCCGCACTGTGCCCGCGTGGTGGACTACGACGGCCGCGGCCCACTCCTCACAAAAAGGAGGCTGAGACTGGAAATGTATGTATATGTCATCGTGCGTACAGGATTTTTTGAAGGACGATCGACAAGAGAAATATGCCAAATATAGCGTGTTCATTTCATGTTGCTTGATATGACACGAACCAAAACATACACTTTTTACATAGTTAAAGCGAGATCTACAAGAATCAGTTAATAAATAAAAAAATCGAATAATTTAACTTTAGTTTTATGTTACGCTCCCTCTTTTATAATCATTTAGCATCTGTCATAACGATCATCATTAAATGAACAGAGTATAGTTGTACAAACACTTCATTGCCGAATAGTCAATATTTTAAAGCCATGAAAAGCAAGAATCAAGATTGGAGTCACATAATCAGCCTATAATGTTCCCACTACTGGGACTCAGGCCTCCTCTCTGTGAGGAGTGGGCCGCTACTTTTGGTGGGTTATGAAGGTCAGATGGGCAGTCGCTCCAAGTAAAATACCAGTATTCAGCAGCGTCGGATTAGACAGGAAGCCGTCCAACATAGTTGAGAAAAGACTCGCAGATGATGATGACAATAAATAATCACGAAATTAACAAGCATTATTTAGCTTTGTATTTACTTCAATAACTGGGAATCGAACTCACAACCTCGCATTCCTTACAAATAATGATTACAAAAACTTCGTTCAATCCCTCATTCTCTAGAAAATGTATGTAAGTCCGAATCTTAGCGACCGTGTGATGTTTCCTTAACTCGTCGTCATGGTAACGGTGTTTATAGTCCTTGCTGTGACGTCAGTCACTCGGCTGCGCGCGCGCTGCCTCTTGGTAAAAGAAGTCTTATATTGTCCTTATTATAAATTACTGAAAAGAAAATTAAATAAGCATTAGATATTTGGTAATACTCAGTATTACCAAGGCGTACCGTGTTACAGCATTTTTCTCTCAAGAAGTGACGCGCGCTTTACTAGTGATAACCAAGTGTACAAAGTGTGTTGTGAATGTGTGTATAAACTCAAACTCAAAGCATTTATTTCGATTAAACCATTTACAGGCACTTTTGAATTGTCAAGAAGTCGGTCAGTCAGAAAATACGAAGCTAGTTGCCCATTCCAAAGCGTAGGTACCTATGGAGAAGAACGGGCAAGAAACTCCATGGACACTCTTTTAAATTAAATTTTTACTAAAATATTAGTTACATCATTTATTTTGAATTTATAATTATATGTGAGAACGATGTAACAAAAAAAAACTTACGCGTTAAAAGCGTCCAGAGTATAGCAAATAGTAACAAAACAACAATCCAAAATAAACTAATTAAAAATAAGCCGAGGCAGCTAAGTGATGACCAGCCCCAACTGACGCCGCCCGTTCACGAACATGACGCATAGATCAGCACCATTCAGCTCAACCATTTTGAAGAGAGCTAAATGATCCAACACACAAGCCACCGTCAGCGAGACATTTGTGTGAGCATGACATACTATCAGCCGCCAGGGCTCATTCAAGTCAAGCCGCAAGGGCCCCTCGGTACCGTCCGAGACGGCGACGGGCAACGTTGGAAGTGTATGTGTATGTGTAAGTTATGTGCTGATGTAACTCGTCTTCACACACAGCGTGTTTATACACTTGGTTACCGCAAGTAAAGGAAGCGTCACCTCGTGAGATTAAAATACTGTACCGAGTAACTGGGTTATGGAGGTCCGATAGACAGTCGCTCCATCTAAAAAAAAACTGGTATTCAGCTGCATCTGGTTAGACTGGATGCAGACCACAACATAGTTGGGAAAGGCTAGGCAGATTGATTGATTTGGTAATTCTCAACTTATTTAAACCATCGCTCTTTTTCTGCCAATCGTAGATGACCGAGATATAATGTGGTTTTAAATATATTCAGGACTAAACTTTAGTAATTTGTGGTGCAAGTGTGCCTAAAGCCGTGTCTCCTGCGCGTTTTTTTTTTAACATTACACAAAACAACAAAACAAAGAGGCGAGCCACATTTGTGTATGAAAACACGATGTTTTTGTTTTCCGAGCAGCATGAAAAACATTCTCCGCGCGGGTGAAGAGGAGAAGGGTTTGTTTCATTGTCAACCGCCACGCGCACCGAGCACTTCTAGCATCTAGCATTTTGAGACAGCTTGTGTATGAAAACAAATGTTTATGTGTAAGATTTTTTGTGTAATGTTTCGAAAAAACAACGCGCAGGAGAACACGGCTTGATATAAGTTTATTACTCCATACATTTCATGCTGTCCCGCTCGTGGTACCGGTATTGTAGGCACCACGTAACTAAGATGACTGATTTTACTATAAGCAGATCCATGTTTAAGTAAAAGTGAAAGTGATCCCATTTTGACAAAAAGTAGCCCCCTTCGATGACCCCAATTTACCAAAACAATCCCCATTCTGGCAAACAGTGGCCCACCGTTTACCGAAAGTGGCCCCAATTCCCAATTCATCAAGTGACCCCCTATTTCCAAAAATAGCACGAAAACTCACATAGTCGTACAGGTCATGCTCTCTGTCCCGCTCGTAGTCGGGCGTGCGCAGGCGCAGGCGAGGCTCCATCGTAGTTGAGGAAGTAGTGTCGCACTGTTCACTCACCTAGTTGTACAGGTCATGCTCTCTGTCCCGCTCGTAGTCGGGCGTGCGCAGGCGCAGGCGAGGCTCCTTCGTAGTTGAGGAAGTAGTGTCGCACTGTTCACTCACCTAGTTGTACAGGTCATGCTCTCTGTCCCGCTCGTAGTCGGGCGTGCGCAGGCGCAGGCGAGGCTCCATCGTAGTTGAGGAAGTAGTGTCGCACTGTTCACTCACCTAGTTGTACAGGTCATGCTCTCTGTCCCGCTCGTAGTCGGGCGTGCGCAGGCGCAAGCGAGGCTCCTTCGTAGTTGAGGAAGTAGTGTCGCACTGTTCACTCACCTAGTTGTACAGGTCATGCTCTCTGTCCCGCTCGTAGTCGGGCGTGCGCAGGCGCAGGCGAGGCTCCTTCGTAGTTGAGGAAGTAGTGTCGCACTGTTCACTCACCTAGTTGTACAGGTCATGTTCTCTGTCCCGCTCGTAGTCGGGCGTGCGCAGGCGCAGGCGTGGCTCCTCCGTAGTTGAGGAAGTAGTGTCGCACTGTTCACTCACCTAGTCGTACAGGTCATGCTCTCTATCCCGCTCGTGGTCGGGCGTGCGCAGGCGCAGGCGAGGCTCCTTCGTAGTTGAGGAAGTAGTGTCGCACTGTTCACTCACCTAGTTGTACAGGTCATGTTCTCTGTCCCGCTCGTAGTCGGGCGTGCGCAGGCGCAGGCGTGGCTCCTCCGTAGTTGAGGAAGTAGTGTCGCACTGTTCACTCACCTAGTCGTACAGGTCATGCTCTCTATCCCGCTCGTGGTCGGGCGTGCGCGGGCGCGGCTGCGGCGCGGGCGCAGGCGAGGCGCCGCCGTAGTTGAGGAAGTCCCACACGAGTATGGTGTCGTCGTGTGAAGACGACACTATTTGGAACTCGTCGAACTGCAGCCGGAATACGCGGCCCGTGTGCTCCTGTGGCAAGGTGTGCGGTCACATTGGGGAAGCTTGGTAAAGGTTCCAATAAATCAATAATAAGCCTATAATGTTCCCACTGCTGGGACACAGACCTCCTCTCTTCGAGAGAGAGTGGGCTGTGATCTACCACGCGGGCCCAGTGCGGGTTGGTAGATGTCACATGTCTTCGAATTTTTCATTCTAGGACATGCCGGTTTCCTCACGATGTTTTCCTTCACCGTTTTGAGAGCAGTGGTGATGAAATAATTTACACAAAAGTAAAGCGCCTGTCTGGGTTCGAACCTACGACCTACAACTCGTAAGTCGCGGCCGTTACCGCTGGGCCACTAACTGCTCCGTGCTCCCTGCTGATTTTGCATAGAGATTATTAATGAGCCAGAGAGTGACTACATTAATATTCGGGAAAAATGCAGGGGTCCTGTAGGTTAGACCACGCGAGCGAAGGCGCGGCTAAAAGCTAGTACATACAATTAAAGGCAGTATATCTAAAGAGCACCACTCACCACCAATGTTCTGAGACATAGCTCTTGATGAGGCGTGCGCACGTCTAGTGCCGCGGGGAGGTCCCACACTTTAATTTTGCCGTCGTACGCGCCGCTTACTATCCGTTTATTGTCGAATCTGTGGACAAAGTGGGTTTGGTTAACCAAATAATAATAATAATACCAGCCTATTATTGTCCCAATGCTGGGCATGCGGGATTGTCCGAAAGGGTTACCGCTACCCCGGAACATAAAGGGCTAAGGAAGGAACACGGGTGGGTTTTAGTCAGTAAGAGTCTGACACTCCCTTCCGCTCCACCCAGAGCGGGAGAGGTCATTTGATGATTTCCCATCCATAAAAAAGGGCCTCTTCTCATACAGAGAAGGCACGAGCATTGATCACAACGCTTGCTCAGGTCGGGTTGGTGATTTCCGACTGATTTTAACTAGTCCAGGAGGCCAAATCCCGTAATTAAAAACGTTCAAAATCTAGTCGCAATCTCATCTCGGCGACAACCAATGTCAAAAACTTAAATGTAGGGAAATTGAGAGGTATTTTGCACAGATTAGAGACTTTAACTTAATTAATTACGAGAATTGCCCCTCAGGTTTCTTTACGATGTTTTCCATCACCAATATCAGTAATATCCAAGATAAACCCAGAAAGCACATATGAATTGAAAAAAAAATATATATAACAGATAATTATATTGTAGGCAAACAACTAAGATATAGCCTCGAATGCCCCCTAAGTTTTCGAAGATGACCCTATTTTAACAAAAAAGTGACCCTCTGTTTCCAAGTGACCCCTATTCGCCAGAAGAGACCCTAATTTCCTAAACAACCTAAAATTATCTCCCGTTTACCAAAATTGACCCCCAATTTTCCAAAAATAGCCCCAAAACTTACTGTTTACACCTGACCAGCTCTTCATGCCTCTCTAAGTTACATATACACTGCCCGCACTCGATGTCCCACAGTCGGATCGTGTTGTCAGACGAACCGGACTCGATCAGTCAGTCCCGGTGTGTCAAAAAGTGACCCCTATTCACCAAAATAGACCCCACTTCACCAAAACTGACCCCCTTTTTACCAAAAGCAACCCCAAACGTCCCTCTACCTTCCTAAAGTGACAATTTCAACTCACCGTATACACCTGACGAGCTCTTCATGTCCCTCTAAGACACGTATGCACTGCCCGCACTCGATGTCCCACAGTCGGATCGTGTTGTCGGACGAACCGGACACGACCAGTCGGTCCCGGTATTGTAGGCACGCGATACCTCGCTTGTGACCGTTCAGCGTACGAACGAACTCGCACGATGATGTGTTCCATACCTTCGGAGAAAAAAAAAGAATATATTTTTTAGTACATATTGGTTATGGCGAAATCGGTCGTAAGCCATCATCTCCCTAGCCTTTTCCCAACTAAGTTGGGGTCGACTTCCAGACTAACCGGATGCAGCTGAATACCAGCACTTTCATTCAGCGACTGCCTATTTGACCTCCACAACCCAGTTACTGGGTAATACGAAACCCCTTGGCGAGACTGGTTGTCAGACTTTCGGGCTTCTGACGACCCGTAACGACTGTCAAAGATCCACGAATGACAGCCGGGACCAACGGCTTAACGTACTTTCCGAGGCACGAAGGGGTTTCGGTATTTATAGATGGTCACCCATCCACAGACCAACCGCGGCAAGCGTAGCTTAACCTTTTCGCCGCCAACGTACACAAAACGCAATGCCTCGCCGAGCGCCAAGCTATAAATGTATAACTAAATATATAGTAAACAGTAGTGATGGGGATATCGTCATATCGATGAATAAGATTTGTACGCGTAAAGTTAAGATTTAAAGTTGATTTTACGAATATAAATAAAAACTGATTAAATATTTCCAGATTTGTTTTGTTTCACAGTATCCTTAATAAGAAAAAACAGTATAAATTATGAGTATCAAAGAAACTAATACATAACTCAATTAGAACTATAAGGAATGGGGTACATCTCTATTTGTTTCATGATCTCATTCTTTAACTTCATATCAAGTTATTGGCACTGAGGGCACGTTGAATTCGATTCTGATCAGGGATGGGGTCTATGGTCTTTCTTTCTTCTATTTTTGTTTATTCCCGTGTTTTTTTAATAACTTCAGTTAACGTTTTTTACCGTAGGTATCTAAGTGGCAGAATTTTTAATTGTTTTTAAAGTGTTTTTTGAAATGGAAAGTAACTATATATTTAAATTCTATCACGCTTGTAGCCGTGTACTTATCAAAGCATTGTTTTTTAAGTGTTGTTTCTGTTCTTTTCTTAACTCATGTATTGTATTTACCATAATAGTGTATGGAGTACAAAAACAGTACCTAAATCTACTGTAATTACAGTGCATCTGGAGATACTGGGCTCACCGAACATTTTACATACTTATTGAATTCCTACTCTTTGATGAATAAACATTATTATTATCATCCAGTTAGACATATCTCAGAATTATCTTCTGGTTCAATGTTCTCCACAAAATACTCCCGAGTCCGATTCCACACCTTGCAAAATTTTAAGAAGTTCGTCCGAATCAAGTTCTTCACTCATATTTCTATTTGTTATCAAGTGAAAGAAAGAAAGATGCGTGCGCGCGAATCCGATTTTGTGCTGCACTATGCCAAAGTGACCTTGACAGCCGCACGCCTATGACGTCACTGACCAACTTCTATAGTAGTTCGTGGCACTCGGTGGCGCACAGGGGCATAGACGACCAATTGTTTTGTAGAGATGGGAAAATAACTATCGACAAGAATTGGTAACAACTTTATAATTACGTATCGGCATCTACCTGAAGGTCGAAATTCATCTACTTTCCTTTGTAATGAAGTAGATAACTAAGTTCATATTTTATTGACCTCAAATTGTTTTCGATATTCGTAACTTTCTGTATTTATAAATATTTCAATGGTGAAATCAACCTTTCACGGCACATCACTGGCCAACTTGATATGAAGTGATTGGCGTTCTGAGGAAAGTAACAAAATTCGGATTTTCTGTTTTTGCCGATTTTAGGACAAACTAGGGCTTATTTTGTGTAGAAAAATAAAAAACAGGGTAGTAGACAGTGCTATCTTAAATAATAAAATGGAACAAAGATTTTAATCACAGTAAATTTATTTTAATAAGATAGTTAAAATTAACAACTTCTATAGAAGTTGTGGCGCTGGTGGCACGAAAATCCCGAACTTCTATAGAAGTGCTTGGCGGTGAAAAGGTTAAGATATATTATGGAATCAGGCGTTACTTTACGGAAATCCATGACATTAAGATGTTATGTGTAATATCTAGTTTTAATTCCGTGTAATATAAACCCAGGCTTGGATGCTGGAAGCAATCTCCCCTTCCCACGCTCATGCATATGCAGATGCAAGAAAGGTCCCACCCTCCCGCCCTCATGCATAAATGCAAAATGTTATATGTATTGTTGTCGCTCAAGGAAAAAAAATCAGCTGTTCCCTACATTTATGTTCGTATAACTCGTCATAATGTAGGGAACAGCTGATTTTTTTTTCGCGATATCTGGTTTGGTCCCATAGTAAAAGTTGTTTGTTATCATGAGTACAATCACGTGTTTAGGTATCGGTCACTAATTACCAGTCATCCTATTTAGCCACGAGCCCCTTTAATTAATTTTAACACTGTTTACCTTAATAGTACGATCGCCACTCGCGCTAACAATATATTTCTCGTCAAAATCAACAACGTTAACGGCGGCGCGATGGCCGACTAGCACTCTTCGAAGCATGATCTCTGTGGTTGAAGTCATGTCCCATACTGCTATCGAACGATCCTGGAACAATGGGCATGTAATTTTAAATAAAGGGTAACAAAAAAACCGGCCAAGTGCGAGTCGGACTCGTAAACGAAGGGTTCCGTACCACAGAGGACAAAATCACGTCTGTTGTATGGGAGGCCCCTTAAATATTTATTTTATTTTAATTTTTTGTTTTTAAAGTAAATATACAAATAGATATTCTGTGAATATTTCAAGCGTCTACCTGTTGCAGTTATTAATATCGAGCAAAAAAGGTAAAAAAAATAGCGTTTGTTGTATGGGAGCCCCCCTTAAATATTTATTTTATTTTGTTTTTAGTATTTGTTGTTATAGCGGCAACAGAAATACATAATTTGTGAAAATTTCAACTGTCTAGCTATCGCGGTTCTTGAGATACAGCCTGGTGACAGACAGACGGACGGACAGACAGCGAAGTCTTAGTAATAGGGTCCCGTTTTTACCCTTTGGTATAAACGAAGGGCAATTTTATTGCAGAAAAAGTGACCATACAGTAAACAGGTATATAATGTACTAGCAGCGCCCCGCGGTTCCACCCGCATAAGTTTCGATCCCGTGGGAATATCGGGATAAAAAATATCCTATGTCCTTTCCCCGGACTCCAACTATTTCTATACCAAATTTCGTCTAATTCGGTTCAGCGGTAAATAACATTACACAATAAAGTTCAGTTTTCGCTACAACTTCAAACATTTTTATAACTTTTTCAATAGACCATAGTCACTCTGAAATCAACTTTATGACCATTAAAATAAATTGTTTAACTTGACGATCTCACCAATGCGTGCCTCCCAAAACACCTCTCACAAATGACTTTTTAGGTTGACCCCAAAAATTCCCTCGCACAAATGACTCTTTTAGGGTGACCCCCAAAAATGCCCTCGCACAAATGACTCTTTTAGGGTGACCCCAAAAATGCCCTCGCACAAATGACTCTTTTAGGGTGACCCCCAAAAATGCCCTCGCACAAATGACTCTTTTAGGATGACCCCAAAAATTCCCTCGCACAAATTACTCTTTTAGGATGACCCCAAAAATGCCCTCACACAAATGGCCCTTTTAGGACGACCCCAAAAATGCCCCCACCAATTTCTCTCACCTTACTGCACGTGACCATCATCCCGTTACAGAACCTGAGATGCAGCACAGCCTCGCAGTGGTGTATGAGCGTATTGAGCATAGCGCCCGTGCTCACATCCCACACGCGTACCGTGCTATCCGAGGAGCCCGATATTATGGCTCGCTCGTCGTATTGTAAGCACAGGACGGAGCCCGTGTGGCCTTGTAGTTCCTGGGGAAAAAAATTTGAGGTTAAAACAAAGGTACGCGAATATACACCGGATTACGAACGTTATAAAGATCGAAATAGCGAAACAAGGGTTTAAAAACTGCAGACGACGTCGGATATTTGAATTTGATCTTTATTTGGTAAGCAAATAAAGTGTAAAAACGCTTGAATGCAATGCGGGAAGCCAAAATAGGATGTCCTTAAGTCTTTCTGTCACTACAATGCATCTATAGAGGTATGAAGAACAGGGTGTAAAGTTCACTCATACTCTATAGATAAGGGAGGATCCTCCGACCAGACGGGTGTTGTGTCTGGCGGGTAACTGCCCGATGATGCATGTTGGGCCGTTGTATCTATGCTAGTTGCGCGGTAAACTCTGCTTGCGAGATGCAGGATTTGCGTGACGTCAGTATGACGCGTTGTTCGCATGTGGCGTTGTAGATACCGCTACACATCTTAAAGTGTCATAAGCAGTACGAGACTTATCGGCGATTTAAATAATGGCACGTTTGCGAATTCGGCCACAAGTGGACTTAAAAAAAGACTACAGCGCCTATAATGTTCCCACTGCTGGGACTCAGGCCTCCTCTCTGTGAGAGGGAGTGGGCTGAGCCCAACCACACGGGTATAGGTGGGCCGTGGAGTTTCTTGCCAGTTCTTCTACATAAGTACTTACTACGCTTTTCAACTAGCTTCATATTTCTGACTGACCGACCCCTTGACAATTCAAAAATGCCTGTAATGGTTTATTTGATACTAGCAGCGCCCCGCGGTGTCTGGGCTTCTAGCTCTCATAGTAGTTTTAAACTCACCCTAACACACTGCAACGTTTTCCTGTCCCAAATCTTAATAGTATTATCTCTTAAGCCAGAAACGATCTTGTTGTCGTCGTATTGAAGGCAATACACGCCTTTAGAGTTTTCTGATCTGCAGTTTATCCTCTGTGGAAGAAAAAAAATATTATTTGTTGAATAAATAATTTGACAGACTAACGTCTGTTCAAAAACTATCTATTAACTACGATAACATTGATTGATGTTCGATACGGTACGGAACCGTATCGAATGGTTGTTAATAGCTATGCAGGTCAGGATCTGATGGTGGGATCCTGGAGAAACCGAAACTGCAATTACACACAGGTACGTCTGCCGGTAGAGCAGACGAGTCCTGGAGTGGAGACCGCGTATCGGCAAGCGTAGCATGGTACGCCCCCACAGCTAGATGGACCGACGCGCGACGACCTTAAGAAAGCAGCTAGGACGGACTAGATGCGGAAGGCCGGGGACAGGATGTGGAGCAGCCTGGGAGAGTACTATGTCCAGCAGTGGACTGCGGTAGGCCGAGTTGATTTGACGTTTTCTGACCCAAGTGTTTACATTTTCAACACATAGTTTTGGAACAGGGTATATCCTCTCGTCTGTGGCGGTAATTTGTCGCGAATCGCCACATCTGTGGCGGCCATATTGCGCGAATCGCCACATCTGTGGCGGCCATATTGCGCGAATCGCCCCATTTGTGGCGGCCTTATTGCGCGAATCGCCACATCTGTGGCGGACTTCAGGGTGGTCGGGCGCGATATCGGCGCGTGTGATTAAAATGACGACATCTCTAGTGGTTGTATGGGACCTATATACAGGGTGTCCAGTAAATAGTACGACATATTGCAGGGGGTGATAGCTTGTGTCAATACCTACCAAAACAACACAATATATGTTCCGCAAAATGTTACGGATTTACAGTTATACAAAATTTTCCGAAATATCGAAAAATGTCTACCTTGAAACAGATTTTTAAGCATTTCGTAATGAAAAATTCCTTTTCTAGTATTTTTTTTTATATCAGATTATTTGTGAATAGTTACTCTACTCATTGACAAGTCTTTTTTCTATCAAAAACAAGAATTTTTTCAAGAAATACCATTTTTTGCTTTAAATTTTCGCGGAACGATTTTCTTATCGCTTAATATTAACCTACAGTGGTGAATAAAAAAAAGTTACATTTTGCGGAACATATATTGTGTTTTTTTGGTAGGTATTGACCCAAGCTATCACCCCCTGCAATATGTCGTACTATTTACTGGACACCCTGTATAAAAGTTATGTCGTTGGAATCGTTATGGTATGGCCGTCCTTGTTCTTTCCCGTATACTTTGTGCAAGTTAGAGCAGCGTAGATGCAGTACAGAATAAAATATCGGTAAGCCACGTCATAGGCCGCGGTATCAGCCCGTGACTCACTCACAGATGCGACGTTTTTGACATGAATCAATCCGTGACTCAATTCACAGGACTCTAAATGCGAGCTTTTTGACAGATATCAATACGTGATACACTCACAGACGAGAAAATACTGCTATATTATTATTATGCTCTCACCTGTAGATTGTGCTTGCCCATTCTCCAGTTATCCTCAATCGACTGTATGTCTTTGATGATCTTGGGATACAGCTGTCTGTAGAACGAGTGAGACGGATGCTGGCTACCTGGCTTCGGCTTGAATAGGTATTGGATCCTGAAAGAAAGAAAGAAAAAAAAACCGTTACATTTACAGCACGCGTAGCATGACCATTATAGAAATGGGTCTTGTCGACGGAAGAATAGACAAAATGAAAGATTGTACAAAGATTTCTACCGTCTGCGTCATGGCGATGTAGAGAAGAAATGTTTCTATTCTGCCGTCGACGAAAGTCTACAATGTCAAGCATGACTACTGCATCGATTAATTGTGAGACATGTAATAAAATTGAAGTTTGCAACATTTGCTGATGGAATGTGCTAAGAACAAAGATGAAAGGGAATCTTTGGCTAGGGAGTTTAAACTAATAAACTAAATATGTGGAATGTTGGACTTATCCAAAATATTTTGGCATATCCTAAATCAGAATTCCTCCTTCCCTTGATCCTTGAATTTGTATATATGTATAAATATATATTATAGTAAATAGTATGTATGTGTATATAACCTATTTATGTATTTGTGTACCTAGTTTTAATAGTTTTTTTTTATCATTGTTCCTTTTAACCAAAGCACC
The DNA here is from genome assembly GCA_914767645.1 of Hydraecia micacea. Classification (NCBI taxonomy): domain Eukaryota; kingdom Metazoa; phylum Arthropoda; class Insecta; order Lepidoptera; family Noctuidae; genus Hydraecia; species Hydraecia micacea. The sequence continues at coordinate 2,865,074 of OU611803.1, forward strand.
TGCCATCTAATCTCCTCACCACCCTTGGTTGGCTGGTAGAGAATGCCTAAGGCATTAAGTCCGCCTTTGTACTTTTTTTGTGCGAAAAGTTTAAATAAATAAATAAAGGACTAAACGCATAATTTGTGGCTTACTTCAGAAGTCTAGGCAGTGATTCTATTTTCATAGTATGTATGTTTAGTGGTGGTGGTACAGTAGTGTAGGACAATATATATAATTTTAGATGTATAGTTGTGTGTAAATAGAGCATAAGGTACAATGGGGTTGACGTATCCGTGTGGATAAAAACCCCTTATTAATAAAGAATAAAAAATTAAAAAAGCATGACTACAAATTTTTCTCTACTTTTGAAACTCCCGCGAATCATATTTTGTTCAACATAAAACCTGGCACTGACCTGCAATTTGCAAAAAACGGAAGAAAAATGTGAATTTCGCGGTCTACCTCGCACATTCCCCTTAATGATACGGATGCTTCAATACAACTTGTTGCAAACTCCTTGGTTGAGTTGAACTTTTTAGAAGATTTTTAGTTTTTATTTTAATGATATTCTTCTGTTTTTGCTTTTGCTTTTTTTTTTTTGTTACGTAGCTGTCAAAGGTTTGCGTCTTCAATTTTATGTTTTATTATTCACTAAAATCCTTTTATCACAAAGCTTTGGTTTTATTTCATTCCACCAGCCATTAATACATACCAGTGGCGAAGGGTGAATTTATGTCAGAGGTAGGCCGGAGCAAAAAAAATTGCTAAAAGAAAATTTCTATGATGAATTGACTATAGAGTGGTTATGTTCTGAATTTTCGAAGGGAAGCCGGTGGGAATCGAGTTGTATGGTACCTTCGCCACTGATACATACAGTCCATTTATATCGCCTTCACAACTATCATAGCGAGTACTTACCACCCCCTCCGCTCCGCAAGCCCCCTCCACAACGAGTCGGTGCGCACCTTCCTCTCTATCAGCTTCTTCCAAAGCATCCCTTCGGAGATGACCCTCAGCCACTCCCGGCAGACCAGCTCGGCCGCACAGAGGGAGCTGGCGTCCAGGTACGAGAGGATGTTCTCCGCTACGTGGTCTAGACCTTTTTCTGGGGAGAGGAAAAACAAATTGGTGAATAGTCTCTTCCAAAAGTATCTTTTGAAGATGTAAACATCCATTTTTTTACATCTACATATCGACGATGAAGTGACAAGAACTCCTAACTGACATTTTTGCAACTTTACTTTTTTTACGTAGATCATCAGCCTAGCCTTTTCCCAACTATGTTGGGGTCGGCTTCCAGTCTAACCGGATGCAGCTGAATACCAGTATTTTACATGGAGCGACTGCCTATCTGACCTCCACTACCCAGTTACTGGGTAATACGATACCCCTTGGTAAGACTGGTTGTCAGATTTTCGGGCTTCTGACGACCCGTAACGACTGTCAAAGATCCACGAATGACAGCCGGGACCAACGGCTTAACGTGCTTTCCGAGGCACGGAGGGGTCTTGGTATGTAAAGATGGTCACCCATCCACGGACCAACCGCGGCAAGCGTAGCTTAACCTGATCGATCGACCCGTGCGGCTGATATTACTTAGCCACAAGCCCCTCACTTACTTTTTTTACGTAGATGACTTTAAATAATCATTTGCGTAAGCTGGCAAAAGCAACTAACTTTATATACTTAATTACCTATATAAAGTTAGTTGCTGTTGCCAGCTCACGCAAACGATTATTTAAAGTATTTCTACGTAAAAAAAGTAAAATTGCAAAAATGTCAGTTAAGGTGGATCCACACATTGCGAGGCATGCGCTCCGCACGGCGCACAACGCATGCCTCGCCAAGTGTGGACCTGTATATTCGTGGCGAGGCATGCGCTCCGCACGCGCGAGGGCGAGCCAACGTATGTCGGCAAATGCTTCAAGATCAAAGTGCCTCAGTGCGAGCATTACGTTAGGTGTGGACGTAGCCGCGCATGCACGTTCGAGGCGTGCGCCGCGAAGAATATCAACGCACGCCTCGACTGCGAAAATGAAACTGCGTTTGCTCGGGCCAAACAGCGCGCAGCGCATGCTCGGGCCGATCCAACCCACACAGCAGCAGTCAAGATGGCGCCTTTGCATCGCGTGCGCGTATCCGCTGCTGCTTTTATAATTATTAATTCAATTATTGAAAAGAAAAGGAAAGAAAACGCCATACGTCTTCTTTTTTATTTTTATTAAAATAATGATTATGTTTAGGATCCCATAATAATCTATTACTTTCGTATAATAAAACTGCTTTTCTTAACATTTCTTTGTCGTTCATAATGCGCGCGTACATCCGCAGCGAGGCGGACACAACCATCCAAACGCAACGCACTGCTCGCAATGAGCCGGCCGCCACACACACACGCACACGCACAGCGCGTGTGCGCCGCACACGCGCTATTCGCTGTGCGCCGTGCGGAGCGCATGCCTTGCCAAGTCTGCGCGCCTACTTGCCTCGAGCATTTGCTTCGCACGCGATGGCTCGACCCGAGCATATGTTGGTATAATTTGTCAACACGCACGCCTCAAGCCGAGGCATGCGTTGTGCGCCGTGCGGAGCGCATGCTCGCAATGTGTGGATCCACCTTTAGGAGTTCTTGTCACTTCATCGTCGATATACAATGTGTCCGGTAATGGACTAACGATATACTCAAACTCAAACTCAAAGCATTTATTTCAATTCAACCATTTACAGGCACTTTTGAATTGTCAAGAAGTCGGTCAGTCAGAAAAAATTAAGCTAGTTGCCCATTCCAAAGCGTAGGTACCTATGGAGAAGAACGGGCAAGAAACTCCATGGACACTCTTTTAAATTATGTTTTTACAAAAATATTAGTTACATCATTTATTTTGAATTTATAATCATATGTGAGAACGATGTAAAAAAAGAGACTTACGCGTTAAAAGCGTCCAGAGTATAGCAAATAGTAACAAAACAACAATCCAAAATAAAATAATTCAAAATAAGCCGAGGCAGCTAAGTGATGACCAGCCCCAACTGACGGCGCCCGTTCACGAACATGACGCATAGATCAGCACCATTCAGCTCAACCATTTTGAGTTATAGTTATTATACTAGGTTCGTATATAACAAATATTCTAGTACACAAACACTCTATACACTAGGGTCCAATTCACTTCCCCGCTAATTGGCAAAACTGTGGGAAAATCACAATTTGATTTATAATCAAAACAGAAAAAGTAATTGTGTCTTCATTAGTCACAGTCGAGTTCATAGTATACCTCTGCCTGCCCTATCGGAGATTACCGGCGTGCCGTGATAATATGCCGTTTCGTTTAAGGGGACTAAATGACCTAAAGCGCGGTCACTGTCGGACTGCATAGCAAAGAAAGAGAAGCACGATGACACAACGCTGGTAATTTATTGCAACATATGAAGCAATTATCTATTTACAAAAAAACTACTGTTTGAACAAAAAAATTAAAACACTAGTGCTAGTATGTTGCTTGTAGAATAATCTGACAAAAAATCAGAATTATTGTATGTATATTAGTATGGTTTTTATTGTAAAATGAACGTTTTTAGTTGTATCTTCATGATTTTTTCTATTGTATCAAATTAGTTGTATTATGTTTTCAACACACTATCTGACTAGCATTATATCCTGAAGAATATCATATATTTTTCTGATTTTGTTTACTGTAGCCGATCATATACTTTTATTGCTTTTAAAACTTGCGTTTTTTGCGTTTAGGTCCTGTAATCCCCTTAAAAAACGACCTCTATAACCTTGATTTAATTTTTAGAATATGATTATCATATTTCGACGTGTTTTGTTTTCAATGATTGAATTACAAATTTCATTCAAGACCATGATTTGAATTTAAAATATTATTATTGCGACTCGTCTTCCTTTTATTATTCACTGCGAAATATATAAGATGAAATTGAAAACTTGCGCCAAATCGAAATCGGGGGTGCAGTAACTACTACGTTATCACTATAAATTGTCTTTTCCCAAATCTAAATTCTTAAAAAAAAACCGGTCTAGTGCGAGTCGGACTCGCGCACCGAGGGCTCCGTAGAATTTGTAGGTATGTAAATTAAATAGTTTTTTTTTTTTGTAGTTTAACTACAAATTTACGGTTTTCGGAATTTTTCCTTACATGACATTGCTTCTTGGCTTTCATGATTCTAGGTCAACGGGAAGTACCCTATAAGTTTTGATTTCGGAACATAAACGCCCGTATCTTTTGATTGCATTGACGTAGAAGTTTGATTTTTTCACTGCTTCAAGGGATTGCAGCCCTGAGTATTTGATATTAATTTCAACTTGATAACTACATCTCGACCAGTCGGGTAAAAAACTCTAGATACACATTCAGCGTCCGTGACAAATGAGAATTCGGAGCCTTTATTTCTATTTTCGATGTTGTGCAATAAACCACTTTATGTCAGTTGGTTTAAAGTTCGAATTTGAAATTTGGTGATGTGATGCTTGCATTTTGCTCAAAAAACCTCTTTATGGCTTTTGTTTCTTGTTTTGATAATCGAAAACACTTTTGAATTCTATGAATTTGAAGGAAAATCAAAAAAAAAAGGACAAACTTAAAAAAATGTACTATTTGAACTTACAGAATATAAGAAGAATAGATAAGAATCCGAGAACCAATTACACTATCGTGAAGTTGAAGCTTTCAAAGATACCCTAAATGTTAACCTTATACGTCGGGGTCATCAGTATAGAGTTATGAGGAACAGGGTGTAAAGTTCACTCATACTCTATAGAAAAGGGAGGATCCTCCGACCAGACGGGTGTTGTGTCTGGCGGGCAACTGCCCGATAATACATGTCGGGCCGTTGTACCTATGCTAGTTGCGCGGTAAACTCTGCTTGCGAGATGCAGGATTTTGCGTGTGACGTCAGTATGACGCGTTGTTCGCATGTGGCGTTGTAGATACCGCTACAACCTGACCGGATATATGGAGGGGCTTTCACGTATAGGAAGATACAAGAACTCCCGGAGACCTATTATTGTTGAGTTAATAAGCAAAAGAATCGTCACGCTAATATCATAAAGGCGAAAGTTTGTGTGTGTTTATATGTTTGTTACTTCTTCACGCTCAAACGGCTGGACCAATTTTGATAAAATTTTGTATGGAGGTAGCTGCCACCCTGGATTAACATATAGGCTACTTTTTTATCCCGATATTCCCAAGGGGTCGACACTTATGCGGGTGAAACCGCGGAGCGCAACTAGTGATGAAATATGTATTAGAGAACGCAACGTTCTTCAAACATGCAACAGGGCTTTTTATTTCCGAATAGCTTAACGAGTCGGCACTTCGACAAAAAAAAATCATCACAAGTGAATTTAAGCTTAGCAAGAAAACAGGGACTCCACGCAACCATTAATTAAAAATAATAAATTAATCAAGATCGATTAGCGCGCCGCTCAATGGTTGCCGATATTACCACATTCCACATGACGGGAACCTCGTGAAAGCTGAGAAAGAGAAACAAATTAAATATCTCGAGTTAGCACACGAGGTTGTTGACATGTGGAATGTGAGCTCGGCTGTCATTGTGCCGATTGTCGTAATGGCCTGATCGAAAGCCTCGATCAACATCTATCGAGGCTCTCGTTAGGCGGTTGGATCTAGGGCCTGATTCAAAAGGCAGTACTCTTCAATACGGCTCGCATTGTGAGGAGGTTGCTGTCTCTGGAGCCCTAACCACCGGTAGCTTAGACCCTGCTCCCGACATCGGTGGTTCACTATTTTTTTTTTATACTTATTTTTTATTAGAGGTAACATTTGTTTGTAAGTTTGTATGTAGGGGGTAATCTCCGGAAGTGATGAACCAATTTTAAAAATTGTTTCACGGCTAGAAAGGTACATTATTCGTGAGTGCTATAGGCTATAAATTATAAAGATATCATGCATATTAGCCGAACTATCTCAATTTTTGTCTAGCTAGGCGGAAAAAAATAGCTCTTACAACAGAGTTATTTGCATGCGCTGCCTTAACAGTTGTATATAATTGAAAATAATGTATGGCAACCTGGTCCGCTTTGAATAGTTCTACAAAAAAGTCCGCGACACCATATTTCTATCTTTTATATTTTATCAGATAGCATAGCACTCAATACTAACCGAACCACACTCATAATTTCATCACAAGTTAAAATGTTTACCGCCCAACGAAGTGGGCACGGGTCAGCTAGTATTTTAATAAACGAAATAATAATAAATTAATCATAGACGGACGACAACAAAAACTCTCAGCAATAACAAAACAAAACTACGCAAAATAAAAAACTGACATCAACCTACCTTTCGATTCGCAAAAAAGTCGGTTAAAATAACACAACCCTCTTTTTGGGCTTCGCCGCAGTCGGGCAAAAAACGACATGTCTCATGAAAACACAAATAACAAACACGACACAGACTTGTCATGGGCTAACACAAATAAAATGAGCACCTTTCAGTAACACAGAATATCATTGATAACAATATCTTGAGTTACCTTAGTTATTATAGTAAAACATGCAAAGTATCAATAATAAACTGCACTTATTAGAAGCATTTCTCGATAAAAGCAAGGTAACATGCGCTTTGCTTATCGGAAAGTGCATGGTATTTTTAACACTAGGAAAGCAGGAATTAATCAACTGCAACGGATCCTCGCTACGTCATACTGTCGACTGAACTACGAAGATGACGGTGTATGGATAACACGAAAGTTTTTACATCCACCTACACCGCAAGAAATCCTAACTATCCTAACTATTGATTTTACCTATTAATTTATCAATCATTTCCTGAAGGGACTGTTAAAAAAAAATCTTTATTAAAAGCAAAAACTCGAACGCCGATCCATTACCGTCCTATTGCACTATTGCCGACATCATCAAAAATGTTTGAAAAAGCAATGTGCAGACGAGTTTATAACTTTTTCGAAAAGTGTAATGTTTTCGATGAGAGTCAAAATGGTTATCGGAAAAAAAGGATTGATTTTATGGATTTTAGCAACATTTAAATTTTCCTACTCAACAAATACAGAACCGAGAACGATTCGTGGAAATTGAACATTGGGATCAACATCATCAGCCTATAGCAGTCAACTGCTGGACATAGGCCTCTCCTATTGCACGCCATTCAAATCGATTTTCGGCAACTGATCCAGCTGCTACCAGCCATCCTGCGAAGATCGTCGCTCCACCTAGCCTGAGGGCGACCCACGTTACGTTTACCGATTCGCGGTCTCCACTCAAGAACACGTCTACCCCAGCGGTCATCGGTTCTACGGCTAATATGGCCGGCCCATTGCCACTTCAGCTTGCTTATTCTGTGAGCTATGTCGACAACTTTGGTTCTCTGCCGGATCAACATTAGGGTGAACACTGGGGAATTCGGCCTAGTACGTTCGAATGGGCTTCGCATTAAAAATTCGATTCCGCAATGTAGTGTTGTCGGGTGTTTGTTATTCTTCCTCCCTAAAATTATAATGGAGTCGTGCGTTCTGTTTGCAGATGATATTTCATTAATTATTTCTTGCAATGATTCAAAAACTATACGAGAATCTATACATAATAATTATAATGTTTAATATACAAAATTGGATGAAAGACCACAATTTGGAAATTAACTTCTTAAAAACCATTTTTTTTTTTTACTTTTGACGCTACCAAATTGGAATGCGTGGATACTTTCACTTTGTCGGGTCTAGACTTAGATATTCACATGACCTGGAAAGCGCACATGCAGAAAATCAAAACAACATTATCTAGTTTTATATATGTATGCACATTATTTTAAATGAATTCAATTTTGAATGATTTGACTACTAAGTATTTTTTTAATATTGTTTTTATAATTTTTATTTGTGATACTGCTTATAATTTTTACATTTAATTTGTGTGTGATCTTATAGTCTAATGAATTGATTCTTTGAAAAGACGCTTAAATCAATTATTTATTGTAGTTTGATTAGATTTTTTAATGATACATACATACATACATTATCAGCCTAAAATGTTCCCACTGCTGGGACACAGGCCTCCTCTGCGAGCGGTAGTGGGCCGTAATCCACCACGCGGGCCCAGTGCGGGTTGGCAGACCCACATGTCTTGGAATTTTTGTCGTTATGAACCTAAAGGGTGGTTTGACTTGCGCAGTACACGATTTTAGGTCTCTTTAGCGGTATGAGGTCTGAGCGCTGGACGGGACCGGGCGTCATAGGGGCGGCGGAAAGTGCGCGGGAGGCGGGGTCAAGTCTCATCTTTTGTGGCGCGCATTGTAAGCACGTAACCAAAATGGATCAGAAGCTCCGATACCCAGACGCCGCGCTTACGGCTCGGCGACCGCTGGTTGATGGTGCTGCAGGCAGGCCGCCGGAGGGGTGAGAGGGGCAAGGGTGGACGAAGAGACGTAAGCTCAGGTACGGAGAGACGTAAGCGCGGGTACGACGAGCCGTAAGGGCGGGAACTGCAAGTTGACCACGCACCGCACCGCGGTTCGTGTGCTTGTCCCGAGGCGAGGCGATTACGTTACGATTCCGATTAGTGTGCGTTGCAGTAGGGAGTTTCATACAAAGAATACTGAATGGCTCGAGTTGATACGGTGACGATCCCTTTCCGACCTTTATACTGGAAATGTATACCTTGATATGTCTTCGCGCATACTACAGCTCTAAAAACACCATAGATTCTAAGTGGAACGTCATACTTACTAGGTAGCATGCTGATGAAATCTCTCTGTAGCATAGGCTTCAGGTAGGCATTGATGTGACCATGTTGATAATGACACATCCGTGCCAACAGCTGTTCCACAAACTCCACCTGCAAGACAAACAATTTTTTTATAATCTTTACATAGTTTAAAACAAAGTCGTCGAAATGTCTGTACGCGCATAACTTCCGAATGACTGCAACAAATTGGATAATTCTTTTTAGGGTTCCGTACCCAAAGAGTAAAAACGGGACCCTGTTACTAAGACTCCACTGTCCGTCTGTCTGTGTCTGTCTGTCACCAGGCTATACTCTCATGAACCGTGATAGCTAGACAGTTGAAATTTTCACAGATGATGTATTCCTGTTGCCGCTATAACAAATACTAAAAACTGAATAAAATAAATATTTTAGGGGGGCTCCCATACAACAAACGTGATTTTTTTTGCCGTTATTTGCCCGATATTAATAATGGTACGGAACCCTTCGTGCGCGAATCCGACTCGCACTTGGCCGCTTTTTATTTTTGTTGTGTTCGGTATTGCCAGGACAAGGTTTTTTATGAAAGAAAATTTCGGAAATTAAAAAAAAAATCACCCGTGCGCAGCTGGGGCGCGCCGCTGGTAAACAACAAACTCATTTGGCTAAAATTTATTATAGCCAAATCAAAATCAAAGTCATTTATTCAAACTAAGCTGAGAATCAAAACTTTTTGAACGTCAAAATTACGTAAGGCAGTCCCTCGGCACGCCCGCATCACCACTTCCTAGTGGTTTAACTGGGCAGAAGTGGCGCATCAATCTGTTCGAGCTTGTTTTGTGGCAATAGCACACCTCGGACACTCCATACAACGCTCGCAAAATAAATTACCTATTACTACTACATAAACAAATGACATTTGTACACGTGCAAATGTGTGCGTGAACTCTAGTAGGGTTGGCTGTCATGCGTAGCGTAAAAAATGGCGCGGAAAACGATTTGCGTCGCGGGCGAACGGAACGACGACGGCGCTGCCCGAACGTGTGCATTATTATGAATCGACCTTGTAGTTCAATTGTTTATTTATATAGTCGGGTTCGTAATTAAATAAAAGTTAAATTAAACATTTAAAAAACCGCCGACTCAAACAAAAACCTCTAAAAATTAAAATAATAATATATATTGAATTGGCCCTTTAAGTTTAATATAAGTTGCAAGAAATATTTTGATCCAAGCGTCCTCACGTCGGGGGACGGCTAATGAAAATTGGAAGTGACCAGCAGCTATGTTTTCTACAATAGCACACATTCATTATTGCTGGGTTTAAGCCTCATCTGTTTGGCGACATCTAGCAGCTAAATGCACGATTCCCTTCGGATTTTGTAGGACATACCTGATCCGTTTCGTTCCATCTTGTGAAGTAGTTGAGGCAGGCGTCCCTCTCCGCTGCGTACGCGGCGCTGCTCGGCATCGGTCGCACGCCCGAGTCCACGCATGTGATTGACGTCACCTGTAATGTGACAATACAAATATACACAAACTGTAATAAGACGCATGCCGAGCAAACATGCATACTGGGCCAGGGAATGTTTTGAGTATGAATGTGGAAGGCTAGTAGAAGGCCAAAGAAACGACGGATGGACTATGTGAAAGATAATACGGCTAGAAAAGGGGGTGACTCCCGAGATGGTGGCATATGACCAAAATATGGTAGAATGTAAATGAATCATGTTTAAACAATTTATTGTAACCACATTTTGATTTAAAAGAGTGTCCGTGGAGTTCCTTGCACTTTCTTCTCCATAGGCACCTACTACGCTTTGGAATCGGAAACTAGCATCAGCTTTCTGACTGACAATTCAAAAGTGTCTGTAATTGGGTTATTTGAAATAAATGCTTCGAGTTTGAGTATAGATAGTGTCATCCACGAAGACGCGCCCCACTCTTCTTTCAAATCGCTAGTGGTTATCGCTTGTTAATTCCGCTAGTGTTTTAGTTTTTTGATACACACTAATTACCCACTAATAAGGAATTACGGTGTATCGACAAAACTAAAACACTAGCGGAATGTTGCACACTTGTACTGTAAGCGATTAGGAAGAAGAGTGGGGCGCGTCTTCGTGAATGGCGCTATCTGTACTGTACCTGGATGCTATACATAATTTTCTGACAATTCTCGTGTATACCGACAATCAATGTAAATAAAATTTTTCTGACTTTCTAGGGTCGAGTCGAGTGGAATAGGGAGAGGGAGGCTTTGGCCCTGCAGGGGGACAATACAAGCCGATTGTATTATACTAGCTGCGCCCCGCAGTTTCACCCGCGTAAGTTTGGATCCCGTGGGAATATCGGGATAAAAGTAGCCTATATGTCAGCTACCTCCATACAAAATTTTATCAAAATTGATCCAGCCGTTTGAGCGTGAAGAAGTAACAAACATATAAACACACACACACACAAACTTTCGCCTTTATAATATTAGTGTGATTACTAGCTGTGCCAGCAAGTTTGTTTGTGTGGCTGTTGAGTATCAATAATCTGTCGCTTTAGAGATGGTGTAGGTACCACTCCTCCATTGAAAATTAGGGATGCATCCGATACCGATACATCGGCGATACTCGAAGTTTGCCGATATATCGGCATCGGCGATATTTTTATGGCCGATTCAACGATACTTTTCAAATTTCGCGCTTTAAAAAATGTAATGTAAACGCGCTTGGGATCTCGTCTATATCGTTGTAAACGAGGCACGAACTAACTATGCTCGGGGAAACCCCGCGCTTTATTCAGCGTCATGTTTCGCCCACCCGCTTTGGGCTCGCACTCGGGTAACCTGACTTGTGTTTTATTTATGTTACCTTCATTTTGAATTCAATAAGCGTATCGGTATCGCCGATATTTTTATAAGAGCATCGGTATCGGTATCGTATCGGCAAAAAGGCGTATAGAGGCATCCCTAATTAAAAAGGAAGACTCTTTTCAAGTTCTAATTTTTTTTTGTGCAAAACTAATTCTTTTTTATATACACCGTGTTCTTCACGTTATACATACAACTTTGTCAAACGCTTTTATAGCTTTTACAAATTAAATCTAAAAAGGAAGTAGTACTTAAAAAGGCTTCGTTACAAAGATATTTGTAATTTCATTTAATAAAATTTAATTGAGCTATGCAGTGAGAAAGGATCTTAACTTAGTTTTGACAAGTTTCAGTCCGCCAAATCTTATGAATGAAAATTACGTCGTTGTCAATTCGAATAAAGAGGCATGCATATCGGGTGATTTACGTCAAGGTATTTAGTTTGTATGAGAATTAACAAAAACTAAAAAATAAGAATTCATTAATGTGTCCATAATGAAAAATGCTTATTTCCATGGTCTGAACATCAGGTCGAAGTTCATGTATATCGTCCGGAACACGGTGTATATTATATAAAAGAGGCCCAAGTTACTCCTTACACCAACAGCTGTACAGCAAAGTTCTGTAAAATCGGTCCAGCCGTTTCGGAGATTAGCTCGACAAACAGACAGACAAAATTTTTGAAATTTGTTTTCTTGTTATAAGTACTCTATATACTTTCATGCAGTTAGTCAAAAGCTGTTATTTTGACATTACATACGGACACTTCAATTTTATTTATATGTATCTTATATTTCAACCTGCAGATACATGTACCGGGAGTCAGGACAGAAAAACCGCTTCTTTATATAAGCACCCATATGGTCCAACAAGCTTTCAGAATAATAAAATTCTTAGAAGGTATTATTCTTAAGTTTCCTCAAGGAAAACTGAGACTTATTTGTCATCTATCATTTAAAGTATCTAAAAAAATGTTGACAATTCAACATGAATAAATTGTTGATAGAATCATGAATATAGTATGTTTGCATTATGCAGTGTCCTTATATTATGAGAATAAAGTAGATATAGGTACCTATGGTCCGGCCACAGCAGATTTGCCAAAGATATAAACAAATTGGCACTTGAAATTGAATAAAATCGATAAAGAAGAGTATTTATTTTAAGTAAAGTTTGTTTTTGTCTAGTTAGCTCGGAGATTTAGATGAAAACAAACATTACTCGTTTTCGTCTAGTTAGCTTGGAGATTTAGACAAAAACTAACATTACTTAAAATAAAATAGAATAGAATAGAATACTCTTTATTATGTACACCATATAAATAAAAACTCTTGTTTATAGATTTTATTCAATTTCGAGCGGCCATTGTTGTTTACATCTTTGGCAAATCTGTTGCGGTCGGACTTTATGCAGCTATGTGGTCCAAGTTAGAGTGAAAAGTAGTTTTTTTCCTGATCACTCCCTAATATTTTATACCTATGTTGTTGCTAATTTACTACTGGCAGTATAATGTTATAACACTATGCAAACTTTCTTCTGCAAAATGCATCACTATTGCGAAATATGTCTGGAAAGTAGCACAAGCATTATTTTTAATGAATTATGCCCTTGTTCGCTTCTATTACGAAGTTTATCAAAGGAGGCTCGTTTGGGCGAGTTACAATGAAGGTTTGAATACATAGAAACGTTTTTTAAAGATGAAAAAGAAGTTTTTATTCCACGATTTCCTGTGAAACGTGACAGCTTTACTCGCGTACAAATTGTGTCGTGGATGTAAATAAACAGCTCAATACCGACACGAAAGTAATGAGAATGCATACAATTAAGTACTAAACGCAACAGACCCCGACAATGACTACAGGAAATATACAAAAAAGTATATCTTTTTAAAGATCCGCATTGCAGGACGGCTTAAAAAATTAGTAAGAGGCGTTGTACCAAATCTCTAACACGTAGCATAGTTTTTACGTCTCAACTGGCATTGTTCAGGTAATTGGGGAGGATAATAAACCTTCCAAAACTACTTTTGTTATCAGATCGGTCATAAAAACACAAAATAATCCAAGCGAATAATGGTAAAAGTAAATATGGCCGACGGACCATCATGACATTAAGGGTTGTTCCATTTACGGTTTCCTGCCTTACCTGGGGTGGCATGGTGTCTTCTATCATCCTTTCGGTCTCCATTTTTGCTATTTCACAAGAAACATCAATATTAAGTCCACTAAAACACCACCAAATAATGAAACCACTGTCGCTAAATACTCATCGCTCGCATGACGTCAAGCACAACTATTTTTTTTTTGAACTGGAAATACAACTGTTGGCACTGGTATTTTATAAACATGCAGCCAACATGTTACACTTCATTTAAAAAACAGTTATATTTATTATGTTAAAAGCATAATTTCGGTAGCAAACGAGTTTTCTTTGATGAATATTAGGTTTGCACGATATTGATACTGAAAGTTAAGCAAATATGAAACAGAAAATGCTTTTGCTCAATAACTTATTTTTCGCACTGTTGTAACGAAACGTAGAGAAACGTCATTTCAAAAGTGACAATAGTGATTGACTTGTAAGAAAATACTAAATTTCGAAACAATTCGAGTCGATTATATGTTGAGATAGAAACAATCACGTTTACTTTATTTTTTGTTTCTACCTCAAAAGCCGTAAATCAATCCACCTGTTTGTTTGAGTGTCGACTATTCGTCCAAGTTTCTCATAATGGTAAATAATGAGGCTTGATGATGAAACAAAAGCGATACAAGATTAACTACTTACACAATTTCCTAAACTTTTGAGTGATGGTGTATGGTTTAGAAATTCATATAAGTAACCATATTGTGAGCTGAAAGCACGTTAGACGATTCCCCTTTGTATTGCACATTAAATTAAGTTTATATCTTACTTATTTTGTTTTTTTATCTTATCCTATGCTGCACCTATTCACATCATCACGCCAACGCTGGCTGTCGCTGAAAACCAGCGCTGGGGCTCTGTCTCGCAACTTGGGGTCCTAGTATTATTCTGAGCGATGTCCGTTTTGCCTGGATGTGACGCCTATTTTCCCCCAAGTTGTTCTTATTTTGTGTTTTTTCTATGCGTCATGTTTACCGCAAATAAACGTTTTTCTTTCTTTTCGTCCCGGCTGTCATGTGTGGATCTTTGACAGTCGTCACGAGTCGTCAGAAGCCCGAACCTGATCCTTTCTTGGATACTAAGGGGTATCTTATTACCCAGCAATTGTGTTCTGGAGGTCAGATTATCATTTAGTAAAATACGATCCATGTTTTTTTTAATCTTTATTAATTATTATGGACTTTTATACAGACGCGAATACCAGTAGGTATTCAGCAGCATCGCCAGCATCCGGTTAGACTGAAAGCCAAGCACAAAGCCAAGCCAACTATGGTGGGGTCACAACATAGTTGCTACAGATAATTATTAACTACAGAAAAACAATAAAACAGTAATTAAACATCAATACATTTTAATGAGAGTAAGTAATAAAATAAATAAATGCTGCTATTACTTGGATGAGTTTTCCCCCTATTTAATCGATTTGATTTGATAGAACTTTAAAAAGTTTTTAGGCATCACTAGATTGTCAAGACTGGATGGTCTGGATGTCAACAACTGTCACCAAACTGTCATCCCATTTTCCCGTGCATAAAAAGGAAACAAATTAGCATAATTCTTTAGAAATACTGTTAACAAGTCAATTATGTAGATTCGTACTTTGAATATAGTGCAAATAACCTATCCATAAGTTTTAAATAACTCAATACATGAACAATTATCAAGAAACCAATTTTAATGATATACGCACTTTGAATGCAAAGTGGTTTTGTAAATAATTCAGCTAATATTACTTTACAGGTCAGTATTTACGTTTGTATTTATTATAATTTAAGTTTATACTTATATTGTCACGATTATTGCGTTATTCTCTGAAAACTTTAAAACAGAACGACTATATTTTGAGTGAAGCTTGGATTTCCTTTCGTATCCAACAGGTACCGTAATTTATTTAATCGATAGTATTTACCAATGAATTTTAAACAGATGCAAAACAGACGTGATCCAAAATTCATTGTGAACTATTTATTCGTTCCTTGTATGTTAATATAGCTATTGTAGTGTTACTTAAATAGTTTTTTTTATTTGCACAGGTAATTAATTTTACTCATTAATAATTGTGTAGATAACTGTTTTCCGGGTAGTTTCTCGTTTCATTTACCTATAAGATTAATTGTTTATTTTATGTCTTTGTGCTAATTAAAAAAATTTCTTTGGTTGTTGATACATGGCCATCTTTGTTGCCATGTAAAAAGAACGCTGAGCGACATTGGAGGGGGTGTGTCTGCGCACGGGTACAGCCTTGTCCTAAAGTACTAGGCTATTGTTTTATATATATAATTGTAATTGTTTTATTGTAGAATCATAATAGTTACTTTACTAGCGTTACATACCCTTCATACCACCAATTTGATCATTAAATCGCTCAGCGCACAGGTAAACACCAGCATTCTTTTTACATGGCGACAGCTAAACCAGGGGGTACCCCTCCGCGATTTTGGACACGCACAATGGTCCATTTGAGACCAAACCCATAACATAACATAGAACCCGTCTGCGATTCGGAAAGCATGTTAAGCGGTTGTTCCCGGCTGTTGTTCGTGGACCATTGACAGTTATTGCAGGAACAGGGTGTAAAGTTCACTCATACTGTATGAGTGAACTTTACACCCTGTTCCTCATACATCTATACTATAAAGTAAAGGACAATGCCAACATGTTAGAACAACCGTGGCCTACAGTGAACACAGATAAATAGTTTATGCAATTATAGTTTAAGTTGTTATGAACATCTTCTAGTACTTATCAGTTAAGAAAATAAGTCGCCATTTGGAAATAAAACAGTTTTAATTTTTTTTATAACATTTATTTTTTCATAAGCACAGACATATTATATACACTTACAATAACTTTTGAATGGTAAGTACAGACAACAGTTTTGAATTTATACAAGTGTGGTTCTGATATTTGATACTGATACATAATTCTTAGTCCGTAGGCTTAACCATACAAAATATTATATGGTTGTAGAGACTGGGGTACATGTACACTATAATTACATCTCTCTAATAATGAAATGGAATCCCTAAAGCCCCTATCCAGTATAAACACATCTCCACTTTGGAAAAACTGCCTATATGGACCATTTTCATTAGAAAATTCATTTCGTATAATATCGGCATCTGATGTTGTAGCTGGATAGGGGCCTAGCACATCTATAATGTACCCATCTGAGCAAACAAGTAAAAATGGTTTGACCAAGTTGCGATATTTATGTAGAGAATAGGTGTTTTTCTGGTATAAATTATTAGAGCTTTTTTCTATATAAATGTAAGTCCCATCGGCAATAACAATTGGATGACGTTCCTCTGTTCCAAATAGACCATTTGGTATAAGTAAGTTTCTCTGAGAGATGTCTGTCCTAGTCAAATGATTTAATCCCAGGTTTCGGGGCACAAAATCTTGGTGTAGTATCTCTCGGGCCATGTTCATTAAACGTTCCAAAGTACTCCGTGGTACACTTAACAAAGAATAAATACGTTCATCGCTTTCTCCAGTTCTTAATTTGATAAAATATGCCGCTAGAGCAAACCTTCCTTTATACTTGTTTGACAGACTGGGGACTTCAGCAAGTAGTTGGTTAAATTGTGCTTTTGTTATCCCAAGATAATAGTGCACCATATGTTCTGGGATTTCGTCTATATTTTGAAAATCTAAATGTGCATACATATTCTGCTGCAGCAGAGTAGCAAACTCTTCGACATGGGCCGAACTAAAAGTTTGTATTGGGTTTTGTGTAAAGTCCCCTAATAGGTCCCATGAGTTGCTTATTAGGTGAAAATTGCAAATTCTGCATTATGCAGGTACATAATATTTATAATCACAGAAAAGTCTTACTCGTAGTGATTCCGGAACGGTAAGGCGAGGGTGATCAGTACCTGTACATCCAGGGAAAAAGCAGCAACGCTGAGTATCAGGTGCTCTTACGTAATTTGGCAAAAATACTGTGGATTCTATCCCTTGTGTAGACTCATTTGTTTGAGTACTGTCAAGGTCTACAGTCTCTTCTTCTAAATCCACTGACTGGTTACTAGAGCTGATAGAACGGGACCGTGTAATTGCTCTATCACATCTCTGCCAGCAAGGGTGGCAGATGCGAGACGAGCTCAGCAACTGAAACAAAGAAATAAAAGTAATATAATATCTTCTGTCTTTTAAGTACAGCTTCCAGCCAACTTAAAATGTGTACATACTTTTTTATAATATTTTTTGCTTTTTTAATAATAATGTTTGTCCAGGGAGAGAATGAAGCTATACATCTTAGTCGAGTAAGTAAGAGCACTACAGACTAGACCAATGAATTATTGAATAATATTATAAATCTAAATATTTCACGCTATAAACTGAAATATAAGAATTATTAATTATTTAGAACTTTACCTGACGTGGAGCAATTTGTCTAGAAATATTTTCTCTTATATGATTTTCTCGTGGAGAATCCTGAGACAAGAGGTGACTTCTTTGTCTACGGAGTGTGCGACCATAGCCAACACAAATGAGGCGAGCAGCGGAAGGTGAGACACTTTCTGCTGGATGTCTTATTTCATTCCATGCTGCAGTCCAACATGAATGACAAACAAAATCATTGCTTGAGATATGCACCTGAAAATGCAATTGATTATTATTTAATATTAATTACATAGTAAATGATGAGGAAAACCGCCCCTAAGACGACCCACTGACCGAAGAATGAAATAAGTAGCATAAAATAGTACATAATTATGCTGTACGATTTTGTTAGTTTCTCATTAAAATAAAAGTACTTATTTAAACATATTTTTACTATGACAATGTAATTACTAAAAGCTTGCTTATGTACTGGCTATTGTTATCAGTTTTTTAAAGGCATTGTTTGTAATATAGGTGAATAATGTAATATAAGGCTTAGGTACCTGTTGTGGCAGAAGCCATTGCTGTACAATTGATCGTACTTCCACAATTTCCAATTGATGAGATCGCAAGCGCCTTATATCCACTCTACAATTCGCAGTAGCGAACGTTGCTTGCGCCGGTTAATCCCCGCAACGACGTGCTCGGGACAGCAGAGCTGCTCAGATCCATAGCGGGGCGGGAGTCCAAATGCGTGCAAGGGTCGTCATTAGATGCGGGGCCAGAAGTTTCCACATTCACATCAGGGTTGTCATTCAAAGAGGATCCAGGGTCCAAGTTCGCGCGAGGTTCATCATTCGGGGGAGGTAGATCGGAGTCCATTGTCGTAAAAAGGGTCACAAAAGAGCACAAACCACGGCAAAAGAAAACTACGATAGCGATACACAAACCACGATAGCGAGCGCGCTAATGAGTTACTCATTATTTAAAATTCAAACCACAATTCAAACTACTCATTATGAGTAGTTTGAATTTTGATTACAGTTTGCTGTCAAATCTATCATTCTGTCAAAGAATAATGTTGCCATATTTTAAAATATAATCGATAAGGTCAGATAGGCAGTCGCTCCATGTAAAATACTGGTATTCAGCTGCATCCGGTTAGACTGGAAGCCGACCCCAACATAGTTGGGAAAAGGCTAGGCAGATGATGATGATGATTTTAAAATATAATCGATAAGTTGCATCGATTGTTGGTCTTGATCAATTAATTTTTTATCTAACTACGGCAAAGCCTTAAAGAATTCAGTGACTTTACCTTTTTATGTTTATGTATGTGTGGACTATGATCTCTGGTCTGAGGTGTTTATGAACATAATTGTTTTGTCATAAGGTCGAGTACGTTTCGTTTAAAGAAACTAAAATGACCATGACATCAGAAAATCTTTTTGCTTACCATAGAAATACATAAAATCATTTCTATGGTAAGAAAAAACTGAAATCCAACTAACGTATTTAGTAATAGTTCCAGCTTCCCGAAGTCAAGAGCATAAATGCCCAAGTTTTAATAATTAGTAGCCGACAAGTAGCTTTATTTTTCCTTGTTGGGTTTTAGGTTTTAAGTGATTATATTTAATTTTTTTATACCAGTATTTTATATTATTATTAATTAATCCGTAATCGATTAGATTTATTAAATATATAAATTGAAGTAAACTGTCCATATAATGGCAACCCTAAACTTCGTTTGACAGTGAAACTCGCATTGATATAATAGTTAAATTACTTATTAATTTGCTAAAATCACGGCGTCTTTGTTAGAGATAGAACTTAAATGGAAATTTCCTATTTAAAATACTTATAATTTTTGATTATCGTTCTAAATGTGTTTGACGTGGGCCATATCTGGGCATTATCCTTTAGACAGTTGCCAACTTGCTTCATGTTGTGAACTCAGCGATGAATATATTGCTTAGCGGGCGCGCGCTAAAAGCTTCAAGAGGAGAAGTATCAGTAAAAATTTTAAATTTATTCTTTTTTTTGGCAGTCGTGAGTCATGTTGTCCGAAGACGGTATAGAGAACAGGCGTGGTCCTCCCGGAGTGAACTCACGGTCTCTAAGCGTCGCGCACTCCGCTGCCGATCTAGAGGTAAGCTTTACATCACGCTTGTATGATCGTAGGAGGTAGACAGAGGCGTGTAGTACACCCATATATCGCCATATTTAAGTCCCATATACAGGGTGGCAGGGGGCTTGTGGCTAAGTAATAACAGCCGCACGGGTCAATCAATCAGCTTAGGGCTCTTTCAATTTAGAAGTTTCGTGTCGGACCGCTGCGGTGCCGAAGCGGTGCGTTTGTCGTATTGCACACGGGTGGACGTTCGTTTGTTTTCATACAAAGCGCGCGGTGCGGCAACAGTGCGGCGTCAGTACCGCGAACGCTCGACGCGGTTGATCCGTGGGTGGGTGGCCAACTTTACATACCAAGACCCCTCCGTGCCTCAGAAAGAACGTCAAGCCGTTGGTCCCGGCTGTCATTCGTGGATCTTTAACAGTCGTTACGGGTCGTCAGAAGCCCGAAAGTCAGACAACCAGTCTTACCAAGGGGTTTCGTGTTACCCAGTAACTGGGTTGTGAAGGTCAGATAGGCACTCGCTCCATGTAAAATACTGGTACTCAACTGCATCCGGTTAGACTGGAAGCCGACCCCAACATAGTTGGGAAAAGGCAGGCAGATGATGATGATACAGGGTGGCAGGAACCAAACTGTAACCATGAACTCAGCATATGATACTAGACCCCCTAGACGTTTTAGAGATGTTAACGTTCAAAGTTGATGAGACGTGATCAACTTTGATCGTTAATATCTCGAAACGTGTCACTTTCGAGGTTTGGTTTTATTATGTTTTCTGTAAGTGTTAAAAAGTTAACCCGACAAACTTTAAGAGGTGCAAACTATTTCGTACCTACAAATTTGTACGGCGGAACCCTCGGTGCGCGAGTCCGACTAGCACTTGACCGGTTTTTTGTATTTTGTACTGTATTCCGACAAGTTTTATAATGAGATGGTAAATATCTAAACCATTGTTTGCAGGTCCTTCGCGAGATAGAGAATGTGTACTTCCACTCGCCGTCGGAGTTCGACGCCGGCCGCTACGTGTTGGAACACGCGCCCTCCGTCACGTCCTGTGACGATATCGAACGCATGTTTGCTAAACTGAAGAGGCAGCAACAGGTATACATATTACAGATCATATTTACAAGGTTATATTAAACTAGCCCACTGCCCAGAGGGCAATGGAGAGGGCTATGCTTGGAGTTTCCCTGCGTGATCGAATCAGAAATGAGGAGATCCGTAGGAGGACCAAGGTAACTGACATAGCCCGAAGAATTGCCAAACTTAAGTGGCAGTGGGCAGGGCACATTGCTCGCAGAACAGATGGCCGATGGGGCCGAAAGGTTCTGGAGTGGCGACCGCGTACCGGAAGACGTAGCGTTGGAAGGCCTCCCACAAGGTGGACCGACGACCTTGTGAAGGCCGCAGGAACCCGTTGGATGCGAGAAGCACAGAACCGGTCGATGTGGAGGTGCTTGGGGGAGGCCTATGTCCAGCAGTGGACGTCTTTCGGCTGAAATGATGATGATGATGATGATGATTAAACTAGCAGCGCCCCGCGGTTTCACCCGCATAAGTGTCGATCCCGTGGGAATATCGGGATAAAATGTATCCTATGTGTTAATCCTGGTTTTAAGCTATCTGTTAATCCGTTCAGCCGTTTGTGCGTGAAGAAGTAAAAAACATAAAAACACACTCACAAACTTTCGCCTTTATAATATTTATTAGTGCGATTAAAACTACTGAAACTTCGGGCACATTGCTCGCAGAACAGATGGCCGATGGGGCCGAAAGGTTCTGGAGTGGCAACCGCGTACCGGAAGACGTAGCGTTAGAAGGCCTCCCACAAGGTGGACCGACGACCTTGTGAAGGCCGCAGGAACCCGTTGGATGCGAGAAGCACAGAACCGGTCGATGTGGAGGTGCTTGGGGGAGGCCTATGTCCAGCAGTGGACGTCTTTCGGCTGAAATGATGATGATGATGATGATGATTAAACTAGCAGCGCCCCGCGGTTTCACCCGCATAAGTGTCGATCCCGTGGGAATATCGGGATAAAATGTATCCTATGTGTTAATCCTGGTTTTAAGCTATCTGTTAATCCGTTCAGCCGTTTGTGCGTGAAGAAGTAAAAAACATAAAAACACACTCACAAACTTTCGCCTTTATAATATTTATTAGTGCGATTAAAACTACTGAAACTTCATGGACGTAATGGGTCGATTATTGAACGGCCCTTGGTACCCTCCGACGTGGCTTTTTATGAAAGAAAATAAAGGGCTTTAAAGGTCCGTGGCATACTATCCCCAATTTTGTTTTTTTTTTCAAAATGGCGGCCACGCATGGTTTCTATAAAAAATCGATAGCCGACATCAATGCAAACAGAAAACATAATAAGACCAAACCCCGTAAGTGTCACATTTCAGAGATATTAACGTTTAAAGTTGATCACGTAGATAGATAGATAAACCATTAATTTGGCACACACAAAAGCACAATATTAGATAACAAATTAATTAATATAATTAGTCAATGTTTGAGTCGATGAGGGTATTCTCTCTACTACCACAGATAATATAATACTCTAGTACTACTACCAAGATTTTAGCTTGAGTTTTTGTTCTTATTATTATTTTTTGTAACGTGAATGCTGTGTTTTTCTCTTCTCTTTTGTTGTGAATGCTGTGCACGTCTGTAATTGACGTAAACACTAGTCCATGTCTCTGTTCTCTGTTATTTGTAAATGTTTGTGTTTGTGTTGTTGATGTGCCTTAATAATACATAATAATAATAATAATAACCAATTACCCACAAACATAATATAAAAACAAGGTGCCGATATAAAAACAAACATACACGTACGTTATACATGACATCCATATTTTTTTTTTAACTTACTTACATCTTATTGCATAGACGTTGGATCACGGAAACATGACGCTTTACGGGGGTTGGTCCTGTTATTTATATTTCCCGTTTGCATTAATGTCGGCTGTCGATTTATATAGGTTTCAAGCGCCGCCGCCATTTTGAAAAAAAAAAACTAAATGGCGCGGCTGTAGCTATGTCAGGTTCCATATAAAAATCTTCAAGCCCCTTTTGCACAAGAGTAAAGACCTCTTCCCATACAAATTTAAACACTTTTTTTCAAATACACATCCAACTCTTCAACTCACAACTCACATTGAACTCTTTTGTACCACAGGTAGTATCAGGAAAAGCTCTCCACCTAATTTCCCAGCAACGGGATACTTGCGACAGGGAATTCAAAGAAATTCAGAGTATACGAGACCAGCTCTCAACAACCTTACAGACCTGTCAGAAGGCAAGAGTCGAACTCAGGGCGGCGTCCAACCATCTGACCATATCCACGTTCGTAATCTTAGCAAACTTCAGAAAACGTCAAATCATTAGGTCGGTACTAAAATCCCTTGAGTTACTCAGAAGTTTAAGAAGCGTAGAAAAGGATGTAGCGGAGTTGTTACTAAAAAAAGAATATTTTGAAGCCATAGAGCTCATTTTAAAGAGTAAAAAAGCCGCGAGTAGTCATAAGGAGTACACTTGCATAGCAGATCTAGCGACACGACTCCAAGACACCTTGGATATGACCGAGGAGAAATTAGACTCAGTGCTTGCGAGCGTATGCTATAACTTCGATGAGAATACGTTTAAGAAGTTAAGGAAAGCTTATGCGTTGTTGGGAAAAACTCAGGCTGCGATGGAACAGTTGCACATGCATTATTCATCTGCTGTGAACGAGTCTTCCATAGAAGCAGTGAAGAACTACGTCGGGGATTGCACGGATATGAAGTTCCAAGAAATGTGTCAGTCTGTGCAAGCCAATAAAGCCCCTATTTGTTTGTTAAATCTGTGTGAGAATCTGTTTTTAATCATGAGGAGCTACTATTTACTTGTTGATTGGCATTCGAAGCACGACGAAGAGGAGGCGATACCAATATCGAGCAACGTTTTTGAAATAGAGAAAAATGTCAGCAGAGAATATATTCGCCAAAAGTTAAAAGCTGGTCTTGTCCGAATCTGGAACGATGTACAAGCTAAAGTCTCCACGTTTTTAAAGAGTTCTGGCTTAGAAGAATATCCTTTCGAGAAATTTATTCAAATGCTTGGCGTACTAAGAAAGCTCACACAGGTTGCCGAAGTTTTCTGCGGCGACAAATCCGATTTGCTACAAGATTTTATTAAGACCCAAAGTGTTTTATACATCAAGAATTATCATCGCGGAAGGATGGAAGAATTAAAGCTTTTTCTAGAGAACGAAGGATGGGAACAGTGTCCAGTGAAATCAACGTTCAATCTCTTGTACTTACAAGAGTTTAAACAGTTCAAAAAGTACCTCAATATCAGGTCTGACACATCATTGTTAAAAACGCAGTCCGATGGCGCATCCTCCGTACATTCCCAAGACGACAGCGTCTATATTGCAAAGTATTTCAAACAAAATACAAGTCACACTCCCTTTGAAATATTTAGAAACGAAAATATAACGAACGATGATATTTTCGGCTTGGAACCAGAGCTGGTTAGCGATGATTCGGAAGACGACGAACCTGACGAGTTGAAACGAGATTTTGTTGACGAAAATGATAGGCCAGAGCCGAATGAGAGTCCCAGTAAAGTTAAAGACAGCGTTATAGTCACAAATACGACTTTATCCGTTTTAAGACACTGCGGCCAGTATTTACAGATCTGTCGGTATCTACCACAGATTTCTTTAGAGGTCGTGATGCTTATGAACCAACTTTTCGACTACTATTTCTTCACAGTCCACTTATTTTTCACAGCTGACTTAGACGTCGCTTCTTCAACTTTGTACAGCCCCAAATTGAACTCAGTGTTAAAAAGGATTAAAAACAATATTGATACAGAAAATTCTGGGGTCGTTGATGGGAAGGTGCCTTCCCCAGATCCGCCTCAGCACTTGAATTTAACCGCCGAAGAAAATTTACACGGTCTATCGGAGAGAATAGTCGCGGTTGAAAGTGTAATTTTTTTGTCGAAGCAATATGAGATCTTGGAACCTTACTTAGAGTCGATAGTCGCCCCTCATCAGAGGATGATTTTGGAGCATTTTAAAGACAATACTCTAGCTGTGGTCCAAGACTTGAGGGTCCCAGTGTATATGTGTTCTGCGTCGAAAGCTGTAGATGCGCGAACAGCTTTGATAGCAATGTCTCAGGTGAAATGGGATGTTAAAAACGTTGCAGTTGAACACAGTGCATACGTAGACATGATTATAAGAAAAATACAAGTGTTCGCGTTACGTTTGGAGAACGTTTCGAGCAAGGTGACCTTGAACTTGGAAGTCTTGAACGCAATTTGGAGTATGGTCTCGAAATTTATAGTACATTTACTGGTTGAAGGATTCTCAAACGCGACCAAGTGCACGAACGGGGGCCGTGGCCTGATGCAGTTGGATTATAGGCAGTTGTTCTTGAAATTGGAGAAGATTTCGGGGTTGAAACCTGTTCCGTTTCAAGAGTATGTAGATAAGTATGTGAAAGCGTATTATTTGCCGCGAAAAGGTTTGGAAGATTTTGTTCTAGAACGGATTGAGTATTCAAACAAACATTTGATGGCTTTAGTTACTTGTGCGTGTGAAAATAAAAAGGATAGACAGGCCTTGTCTATGATCATTGAAGGCAGGGACGCAGCGGTGTAATAAAGAAGGGATACTCAAACTTTTTGGAGCAGTAGTGGCCCAGTGGTAACGGCCGCGACTTACGAGTTTTAGGTCGTAGGTTCGAATCCAGACAGGCGCTTTACTTTGTGTGAATTATTTCATGACCACTGCTCTCAAACCGGTGAAGAAAAACTTCGTCAGGAAACCGGCATGTCCTAGAACCAAAATACGAAGACACGTGATATCTACCAACCCGCTCCACTCGCCCCACCACTCCCTCTCACAGAGAGGAGGTCTAGGCCTGTGTCCCAGCAGTGGGAACGTTATAGGCTGATTATGCTACTCAACCTTTTTAGCCATACACATCTGTCCCATCACCGACGATTAACTAAAATCGACTTTGCTAGCAACAAGCAGCGAATGCGCGAAACCTTTCACCCATTTTTTGCATTCCGAAACTTATTCCGACCACGATAAAGTTCTTAATACAAATTCTATTCGACTCTGCTCGCGATCAAAATCAGTTTTCGTATTTAGAATTGTAACGTTGTCGAAATAAAGTTCGAAATTTAATAATGGCTCGATGGTGTATACTTGGATCCGAGGCCCTCTTGCACCACAAATCAGTTACGCAATTAAGATGATGTATCTGTAATCGTACTTAATGTAAGCATCGTACAAGCGCCAGCATATCAAGCTACTACAACCCGTCAAATTTCTCCAATAGATTTGCAACCTTATCGCTAAAGCGTAAGGTTCAAAGTTGATTGGGATGCTGGCGTCTGTAAAACATGTGATAATTAAAATCTTTTACTGTTCATTGCTTGAATAAGTTGAAAAAACAACCTTTTTAACACACACTTGCTTGAAAAGTGGCCATTAGCCCAGGTATAATGCGTGCCACGAAAGATGAGACTTGATACACCACGTGGTTTGACATGCGCGCAGTACATGATTTTAGGTCTCTTTAGCGGTATGAGGTCTGAGCGCGGGACGGAACCGGGCGTCATAGGGGCGGCGGAAAGAGCGCGGGAGGGGGATCAAGTCTCATCTTTCGTGACGCTAACTATACGCACGGACGCGTCTTTCCCGCGGCGATTTTTTTGGTGCACTGGATTTTCGACGCACTGCCTATGGCCGAGGCTTGAAAATTCAACTGTGTTTTTTGACGCGTTGGGTTGTGCTCTGTTGGATCCTCAACGCTCTGCTCCACACAGAGCTGAAAATCCAGTGCGCGATAAAATCCCTCCGCGATATTTTTACGTCCGTACTTGCGAACTTGGGACTCATTGCACCGCTTTTAGGTTCACAATGTATTTAACACGCGTGCTTTTTACTTTGCATTCTCGCACTAAGGCTGCGTTTCCACCAGAGATAAGCGAGGTATGTGTGAAACCAACCAATAACATCGCTTTATTTTTATTATAGCTTGAACTATATTAGCTTTGGTATCGCACATCCCTCGCTACGCATCCTAGCTCATCTCTCGTGAAAACGCAGCCTGATGCGGGAAAGTATGCAAAAACTGCGTTTTTTTTTAATCTTTTTGAATAGCCTTTATGTCACGTTATGCCTAAAAATGTTGTGAAAACATAAACTGTAAATAATTAAATTAAATATAATCTGATAAGTCTAAAACGCCAAAACGCAAAAAGGCTCGGTTGTCACTTCCAAACAAATATCAACATTGCGCTCCTCAAAATAAAGTCGAAAGTAAATTACCTGACCTCTATGCGCTCCCGAGTTACTAGAGCTTTATTAATTTTGAGCCTTATTTCAATTAGCGCAACATCGATAATTGTTAGGCGGTGATAGCCGAACCTCGCTTTGTCTGAGTCAGTGGCTCAGTGAAAAAGGACATCGAGTTTTAGGAAAACATTCGGTTTTGTACTTACATCGTCATATATCGCCATCACAGTCTCTTCCTAAAGCTCGGTGTCTCTTACTATTTACGCTTAATGGCGGATCTCACCAATGAAACCACGCGACCAGTACATCTAAACCGCGTTCAAGAGGTGTCAGTGTCATCATTGTTGAGAAATATCGAAATGAAATGTTTATTTCTGTAAGTAGATCTTTTAAGACTTTTACACGTCAATATTTTGAAAACTAGATGGCGCCGGCATTTTCAAGCCGACTGATCCCTGGGAAGAAATGCTGAAACAAACTCAGAGGCCATGGTCTCCTTTAAAGTCCAAACATTATATTATAAGGATTTTATGCGAGTCTAACAATGCAGGGCCATATCTGGAAGGACCTTTTGCAGAATGAGCCATGCAGCTTTGAGTTGATGACCTGTCCCAACACTCGACATGTATGTGTTAGAAAATGGGGTTTAATCTATTAACAAGTCTATACTAAAATATAAAGCTTTGAATATCAGAATGGTTACTAGTTATTTAATACATGCATAAAGTCATTATGAATATGGTATGTAGGGAAAGGATTTTATTAAATGAAGCACAGAAAGACAAGCTAGACATTTATTTAAATTTAGGCTTGCAATCAGAAAGCTAGTTGTCCGTTCCAAATCTAGGTCATCGTGGAGAACAAAGACAAGAAACTCCATGGAAACAGTATTAAACTGTTGTATCAACAAACTTATATTGCCATAAATTATCATTATTTTAATACTTAAACAATTAATTCTATCTCTTGGACAATGGTCCAACAGAACTCAGAATAATAGCAACATAATAACAATAGCTAGGAATATTCCATTATACACTTTAAAACATTGGCAATATTGACCATAATATAACATATATGCAGAACACCATAGTTATAGTTATCAGCAATAATTAAGATAATAATATCAAATAACTTACATGACATCTGGTCGACCTATTCCACATAATAACGTCACTAGTACTAATCAACTGACTGTAGGCCGGAGCTCCGTTCTGGTCGGTGTCTCGAACAAGAATGATCCCCGCCACTCGGAGCTCCCCCTTTTATAATCGTGAACAAACAACTTTGACGTTTCTATCTACCGTCATTCAAAATATCAACGACATAAAAGATGGATATCCGTTTGGAATATTTTCTATGTTTTGCTACATTATTCCTTAATATTTTAACTAGTCTACTTTTACAGACGTGTTTTTGATTATGCAAACAAAACATTACTATTTTATCAAGTTTTAACAATAAAATGATAACAATACCTATAATGAGGATAATCTATTACATGCATCAGTTATCGTGTAGCTCAACGACCCGGCCACCAACGGCGTTCTTATACAAAATACTCAAAACCGCCCAAACAGTTATTAAGACATGTATCCAATCTAGCGTGCATGGTACTCACATTCACAGTCAGTTTACTTTTTTTCTTTATCTTTAATTTACAAATTGACACTAACAGCTCTTGAACGCAGCTTAGATGTGCTGATTTCGTTTAGTTTCATCGGTGAAATTGGCACATAGAACTGTATTGTAGTCTTTAAGTTATATTTAAATAGTAAAATCGATCATTCGATTTGTATCTTAGATATGTTATTGTAACTATAAATTGTATGTTTGTATGTATGTACAGGGCACATGTAACATCTCAAAAAAAAATAGATTAGGTAATAAAACTATTTTATGTTTAAAAACTTTATTATTATTATTAATTAAAGAAATGGAAAGTATTATTTTAGTTTTATTCATTGCGGGAAAGCACGTTAAGCTACTATTTAACTATTTAGTTCTTAAGATCCATCTAATCCTATGTTTCACAAATAAATTGATTTGATTTGATAAGCCGTTGGTCCCGGCTATCATTCGTGGATATTTGACAGTCGTTACGGGTCGTCAGAAGCCCGAAAGTCTGACAACCAGTCTTACCAAGGGGTATTGTATTACCCAGTAACTGGGTTGTGGGGGTCAGATAGGCAGTCGCTCCATGTAAAATACGGGTATTCAGCTGCATCCGGTTAGACTGAAAGCCGACCCCAACATAGTTGGGAAAAGGCTAGGGAGATGATGAGGTAGACCGTAACAAAACAAAGTCGTCAAAACATTTTATAAATAAAACAAATAATAATGAACAAAGAATAACAAAAATAACATTACAAAAGTAGATACTTTTATCATTTATTTTTGTAATGACCTTGAAATATCGTGTACATAAACAATTCATTTTAAATTTGCATCCGGTTAGATTGGAAGCCGACCCCAACATAGTTGGGAAAAGGCTAGGCAGACGATGAGGCTTTAGGCTCTAAGCAAGCCAGTATAACGTAAGGTCCGACCGCGGCAGATTTGCCAAAGATGTAAACAACAATGGCCGCTCGAAATTGAATAAAATCGATAAACAAGAGTATTTATAAATTAACTAATTTTTATTTTCGTCTAGTTAGCTCGGAGACTTAGACGAAAACAAACATTAATTACTTGTTTTAGTCTAGGTATTTTATTCAATTTCGAGCGGCCATTGTTGTTTACATCTTTGACAAATCTGTCGCGGTCGGACTTTAGCATTAATGCGTAGGCAGGCTGACACAAACGAATCAATCAATAAAATCTCCCCTCCACATCCAACTTCGGTAAATAACTAACTTCTACAACAAACTGGTCGTAATCACAGCAAAAACTAAACGTGCCATCGTTGGACCGCCACTTCAGCCACGAAAATTGAGAGTTACCATCACAAATGTTGTCACAGAATAACAAGCGATCGATTGTAGTGTCGTTGTAGAAAGACGAGTTGATCGAAATGAAGACGGCTGCTGTTTTTTGTTCTGGGTAATAAACAAGCTGGAAAAACATAAAAGGCATTAGAAAAATCTTAGTACAGCACTGTGACTCTAAACCCGCAATCACGCTTTTCTGTGACTTAAAAGTAAGTAGTCCATTTTTACACCGAAAAGTGAGACCACACCACGTTTTTTAAACGTGCCGTTGACGCGCGTTTTAGAAACGTGCGTCGACGGCGACGGCGCGCTTTTATCCTACAGAAGGTCTACAGGCTGCGTCTGACTCGCGTGCGTATCGCGTCTGTATAAACGCGCGTCAACGGCGCGTTTAAAAAACGTGGTGTGCCCAGGTCCATAAGCGTTTAGCATTTTCATGTTTCACGCCGTGCAATAATGAACTACGTAACTCACACACGTATCGTAATACAGACGAGACGCCAGCACATAAAACTACTACAATCTGTCAAATTTCTTTAATAGATTTTCAACTTTATCTCTAAAGCATAAGGTTCAAGGTTGATTGGGATTTGACAGTTTCTGGTAGCGGGCGTCTGTACTATTAATAAGTATAATGAATGCTTCTGTCCGCGACTTCCAGTTAGTGAAAACGGACGTATAAAGCTTTAAAAACACTCACCTTATAGAAGTACATAGGCACAGGTACGTCGAGGTTATTATTGGCGTCTGCATGCAAGTACACTTCTTGCATACGACCTCTTCTGTCGGGTAATGTCATAAGACCGTGGGTTCCCGTAAAAACTGTGACTTCGGTGCCTAGGGCTCGCACGCGGCGTCGCAGACCCTGGGGGTAATAGCTGATATAAATAGGTAGCATAATCAGCCTATAATCATCCCACTGGTGGGATACAGGCCTTCTATCTAGAGCGGTGAATGCTTATGCGAATTCCGCACCCCCGGCCATAGGTAGAGGTGGAACACCGCGGTGGTTTTAGCCGGTAAGAGACCGGCATGCCCCTCTGTCTCCCCACGATGGAGGAAGTCCAAGAGGATTTCTACCGCGCAACAAAAAAAAAAAAAGGCCTCCTATCTGACCTTCACAACCCAGTTACTGGGTAACACGAGACCCCTTGGCAAGACTGGTTGTCAGACTAAGTACTGATTTTTCCAACGCCAGATAATTTTATCCGAGGAATAATTTTGAATTTTTGACAGTTCTTCTATAAAAAATCTGTCAGACGTCAATTTTATTCCAAGAATGAAAATTATCTGTCGATTGAAAAATCAGCCCTTAGCTAACTGTCTATCTACTAATTGTTATCTAATCTGCATTCGTGAATTATTTGCCAAAAATGTAAACAAATATGAGTTTATGGAAAAATAACTTTAAATCCTACACCATAAAGTTCAGTTTACGCTAAAACTTCTAACATTTTGATAACTTTTTCAATAGTGCTAGTCACTCTGAAATCAACTTAATTACCATTAAAATAAAGTTGATATTTGTTTAACTTGAAATAATATTAATTTGAAAAATAAGTATGAATAGACTTTAGCTTATGGATTTAGCAAGACTGACAGTTACTTTCGGATTATAATATTAATTTAAATAATTACGTGTGTTTATCACTGAACTCCCCCTAAACAGCTGGACCGATCTTGATGAAATTTTTTGTGTGTTTAAGTGGGTGCCTGAATGTTTGAGACTGACAATTGGACCCGGTAGGTGGCGCTATGTTCGGGCAGGACAACGTCTATCGGGTCCGCTCGTCAAGTATAGAGATGAGCTGAATAGGCATTACGGGTAGAGCTAGTGAAGGCACTTGATGATAGCAGCACCAGTTCGGGCCTTAAATAGCTATGGCAACCGTCGCATCGCATCGTCTGCCCGCGCTATTAAATAGCTATGGCAACCGTCGCATCGCATCGTCTGCCCGCGCTATTACTTCGTTTTAACTTAGCGTTCTTTCTGACGTTTTTAGGGTTCCGTACCCAAAGGGCAAAAACGGGACCCTATTACTAAGACTCCACTGTCCGTCTCTGTCACCAGTCTGTATCTCATGAACCGTGACAGCTAGACAGTTGAAATTTTCACAGATGATGTATTTCTGTTGCCGCTATAACAACAAATAAGTACTAAGAAGAGAATAAAATAAATATTTAAGGGGGGCTCCCATACAAAAAACGTGATATTTTTGCCATTTTTTTCTCGATAGTAATAACGGCAACAGGTAGACGCTTGAAATATTTACAGACTAGGTACTTAGTTGTATATTCACTTTAAAAGGGGGCTCCCATACCTACACCAAACGTGATTTTTTATATATATGTAGTGTTAAATATTGTACGGTGGTACGGAACACTTCGTGTGCGAGTCCGACTCGCACTTGGCCGGTTTTTTTCTCTGCTCGACTCCTAAAGGTCCTAGCTTGATGTTTAATAGCTTAAAGCATTCCCCAAAAATTGGGCTAACAAATGCAAAAGCATTTTTCAAATCCAACTGTTAGTTCCAGAGATTAGCGCGTTCAAACAAACGAACAAACTCTTCAGTTTTATTATTAGACTAGCTGCACCCCGCGGTTACACCCGCGTAAATGTCGATCCCGTGGGAATATCGGGATAAAAAGTAGCCTATATGTTAATCCAGGGTGTCAGCTACTTCCATACAAAATTTTATCAAAATTGGTCCAGCCGTTTGAGCGTGAAGAAGTAACAAACAAATAAACACACATACACACACACACTCACAAACTTTCGCCTTTATAGTATTAGTGTGATTAGGATAATTATGGATCATGTCATCACTCACGTCCTCTAGGGCTGCCCAATCACCGGCGTTCCCTCTAAACCACTGTGGAGCTGTGTTGACATAGTGGAAGGTGGCTCGAACTAGCGCACTAGTCGGGTAATCAGCGTTGGCAGCTAGATGTCCTCGAGACAGGAACTGGAATAACAAATTAATTTATTGACAGCATAATATTGTAACGTCCATCAAAAAATGTTTAAAAAAAATAGGCCTTTTACCAGACTATGTTGGGGGTTTTAAAGAGGTATGTGAAACAGCGAGGTACAGACGCCAGCACATCAATCTACTACAATCTGTCAAATATCTTTAATAGATTTTCAACTTTATCACTATGGCATAAGGTTCAATGTTAATTGGGAAAATTGGACAGTTTCGGGTAGCTTGATGTGCTGGCGTCTGTATATAACACATTATCAGTAAGAATGGCTTCCATTTTGACAGTTCAACAACATTCATTGCGTTTTTTACGTTGTTGATCAGACAAATTTTTCGAACATATGAAGCAATAGATTAGCCATATTCGTCAAAATTATTCAGATGTTGATTGATGTAGTGTGTTACGCGATTAGGGTGTAGGGTGTGAAGTTCCTCATCCCCCATGTAAAAGGATCCTCCCTTTGGAGGATCCTTCGACCAGCAGACGGGTGTTGAGTCTGGGGGCAGTTGCCCGTAGATTGATGTAGGGACGTTGTGTACTAGCGAATTTAACCCAAGGGACAAGCCAAGCGTATTTCGCGAATAAAAATTCAGCCGTCCTATACATACGTTTACGTCGAGTAGGTATTGACGTTTTTTATGGGACAGTTGATAAATTTTTCGCGATTATGATATTGGTCCCATGGAGAAAGTTGTTCAGTTTGATGTTCTGTACCACAGTGTTTGGCTGGTCTTTGAAAACTAACCCTGGATAGTTTGTGTGGTAAACTTTGCCTGCGCGATGCAGGATTTTGCATAGTACAGACGCCAGCACATCAACCTACCCGAAACTGTCAAATTTTCCCAATCAACTTTGAACCTTATGCTTTAGTGACAAAGTTGAAAATCTATTAAAGAAATTTGACAGATTGTAGTAGGTTGATGTGCTGGCGTCTGTACCTAACCGATGAAAATTTTCAAAACATTGGTTTCAGAATCGTGACATTGAAACAAGTTGTGCGGCGATGTCCCTGCCATCCTGTATTATGGAGACACCAGCCACAATAACGTTATAAACGTACACCGATGTTTGAAACTTTAAACATCAGCAGTAAAATCGTAGACGTGGACGTCCACGATATTAACGTGCTGAGTGAAAGCGCACATTTCCCACCTGCTTTTTTGTCAAATAATTTCCTGCCATATTCTTTCCTAAGATGGCGTCTAGGGCCATTGTCTGAGCACCAAATTTGTAGACTTCATTCATTCGAATTTTTCCAAACATGTTTCCTGCTGAAAAAGATAAATACAATACGTTATCAGCATGTAAGGCTTTTAATCCTGGTTGTACGTTCCGTTAAAATCAATAAATAAGCAATTATAGTAAACTAGCTGCGCCCCGCATTTTCACCCGCATAAGGGTCTCAGCTACCTCCATACAAAATTTTATGAAAATTGGTCCAGCCGTTTGAGCGTGAAGAAGTAACAAACATAAAAACACACACACACCCAAAAACTTTCGCCTTAGTATAATATTAGTGTGTTTACAATAAGTACGTGTGACTTAATTAGACCATTGCTAAACGTAATCTGTGGCTAAACACCGAACATTAATTGACACTTAAGTCACACGTATCGTGGTACTATTTTATAGCTCGTGTGACCTAAACCCGCATTTAATTCACACTTTTCTGTGTAAAAATTGACTACATAAGTCACACAAAAGCGTGATTTAATTGCGGATTTAGGTCACACGCAGTCCCAAAATTACCAGTAAATTGTGGTCGTTTCAATCCATTTTGCCGAAACACACTCGTTGGGGTAAGCCGATGTTTCACAAAGTGTGTCTGTACGAGGTCCTTGTCGTGGCAGGCTTCATACAGCGAGTGGAAGGTGCTCTTCACTTTATACCCGACGCTGAAAATGAGAGATTATTTCCCTTACTAATACGTATTATATCAGACTAGCTGCGCCCCGCGGTTTCACCCGCATAAGTCTCGATCCCGTGGGATTATCGGGATAAAAAGTAGCCTATATGTTAATCCAGGGTGTCAGCTACATCCATACAAAATTTTATCAAAATTGGTCTAGCCGTTTGAGCGTGAAGAAGTAACAAACATATAAACACACACTCACAAACTTTCGCCTTTTGATGATAAAGTTACACACCGATTTCTCTCTTTCAGTCGTCAGTAATTTGACTTTCGAAAGAAGAAGACAAAGCGTTGTGTAACTATACAGACGCTATATTAATAAGGGGGTAAATATATGTATACAGGGTCAAGTTAAATTAGTTAGCGAAACTCTGCAGACGTGATGAGTTTCGTTATCTAAGCACGATAAAATATTTAAGCTATTGCATTATCTTGGGCTTTGAGCGCGGCGACCGAATGAAGAAATTCCGTAACGAAAATAAACCTAAGCATCGTCTAACGTCGTATCAGTTCGGCAGACTTCGGCACGGTGTTTGTGTGCGTTGCTATGCAATAGCTTTACCGCGGCAGTCCCCGAGTGCCACACGTATTTTTTTTTTTGGGTTCATCGTCATTTTTTTTTTAATGATGGATAAAAGTGATTTCGATAATGGTGCCGATTCTGTTGTTCACAAACTACTTAAACTAAATTAATTTAAGTTCAGTGCATCTTTTTCTTTCTAATTCATTAAGAAAACGACAGAAGATAAATAATTTTAGTTTAGTCCTGTCAAATTCTTCTTAGCTTGTCAACGGCAATTTTTTTTTCTTAAATTTGTTTGGCCCAAAATTCAGCAACGCGGATGGCGTTCGCTGACGCAGCCATTAGGTCCTCATGTGGGCAGGTGACAGGGCATGCGGTGCAAGATGGAAGGTGAACTGTTCTCTGGGAGAGACACCACATACACTCCGGAGGTCAGTGCCTTCCATGAACCCCCACTTGTGGAGATTGTTCTTGCTGTGGCTGTGGCCTACTTGGGTACGAAGTCTTTTAAGGTTTACCAAGTAAAAAAACTGTTAAATTAATCAGCGCCTGACGTAAATGGACGTAATTTTAGTAGGCAACTTTTAATCACGTCTGGAATTTACTTTAAAACATTTAGACGTTTCTAAATTTTGATTAAGAGGACTACATGACCTAAAGCGCGGTCTTTGTCGGACTGCATAGAAAAGAAAGAGAAGCGCGATGCCACAACGCTGGTAATTTATTGCAAAATATGAAGCAATTATCGATTTACGAAAAATCTAGTGTTTGGACAAAAAAACTAAAACACTATAGTTTTAGTATGTTGCTTGTAGAATAATCTGACAAAAAATCATAATGATTGTATGTATATTAGTATGAATTTTGTTGTAAAAAAAAGTTTTTAGAGGTATCTTCATGATTTTATTCTATCGTACCAAATAAGTTGTATTATGTTTTCAACACACAATGTTCCTAGCATTTATCCTGAAGAATATCATATATTTTTTTGAGTTTTTTACTGTAGTTTATCATATACTTTTATTGTTTCTAAAACTTGCGTTTTTTGTGTTTAGGTCCTGTAAGCCCCTTAAAACTCTAACTTAACCTATTATAATTGTAAGATGTTATAACTACACTATTGTATTAGGTAAGCCTGTGCTGATAGTTGTATGTGTTTAAAAAATAAAAATAAAAGAACTTGTATGGAGTAGTGTCAGGCGCAGATTAATTTGACAGGACTAAACTAAAATTTATCTTCTGTCCTTTTCTTAATGAAATAGAAAGAAAAAGATGCACTGAACTTAAATTTAGTTTAGTTTGTGAACAAGAGAATCGGCACCAATATCGTTATTTACAGAATAAACAATTTAATTTGCTCGGTTTATGGCAACATACCAACTCGCCCCCTTTAACCCCGCAGGTACAGACGCCAGCACATCAAGCTACTACAATCTGTCAAATTTCTTTATTAGATTTTCAACTTTATCGCTGAAGCATTAGGTTCAAAGTTGATTGGGAAAATTTGACAGTTTCGGGTAGCTTGATGTGCTGGCGTCTGTATACTCCTGGCTATCCCTTAGAACTTTAGAAGAATACAAGCGTGATGATATGTTTGCTTACTGGTATATGTGGTTCCGACCGTGGCAGGTCTCAGAGGTCTCCAGGGTAGTAAAATAAGGCTGGGTGTTACAGCGAATGTCTTTAAAATTAACAATCCGGCGATCCACCCTGAACGTTGTATTATAAATGCAACTCGCCTCCTGAAACACAGACATTTTATCGTTAAGACTAGTGACCCGCCCTTTTGCTTGCCACGGGTACATACAATCTACAAAATATGTAGCGACATGTCAAATCATCGACATTTCTGTGACTCAAACCCTCCGCAAAAGCATACGAGTAATCACACTAATATTATAAAGGCGAGTGTGTATGTATGTTTGTTACTTCTTCACGTACAAACGGATGAATGTATTTGGATGGGCACACAGATAGTTTATAACCAGCAGGATTAACACATAGGATACTTTTTATCCCGATATTCCCATGGGATCGACACTTATGCGGGTGAAACCGCGGGGCGCAGCTAGTCACCGTAATAAACTTACTAGGGTATCATAACTGGTAGTATAGTTTCCCAGGAGAATCTTCCGTTTGGGTCCAGGACATGAGACCTGCACAGTCTCCGACCTTCCGAAGGTAATGTTTCCGAGTGCAGTGTTGACTTCCATGAACGCCCCATTTCTGATGAATACTGGGCCTGGGCTACCGAAGTCTCTGCTCAGAGATAGAACGCAGTCTGAAATGAAAAGAGATTTTGACATTGGCAATGTCTTTTCGTTCGCTCCAGTATAGGCTCCGATTTCATGAAAAAAAGCGATCCCCTTATTTCTCGGAGAGTTGTGAAGATCTATGATTTCCAAAAAAGGCTCAAAAGACGCGTATCCACAAGAGCTGTAAGGTGCAAAAAGAATTATTCGAGAAAGTCAAAAACGAAAAAAGTTATGGCCGATATAGTAAAAAAATTTTTTTTTTATAAATTTTTGATTTTTTATTCATCATTTTTGCAGATTCCCTTGTTCACAAACTAAACTAAATTTAAGTTCAGTGCATCTTTTTCTTTCTATTTCATTAAGAAAAGGACAGAAGATACATTTTAGTTTAGTCCTGTCAAATTTATCAGCACCAGAAGGGATGGAAGAAGAAAAAGAATGGTAATGTTCTTCAGAAAGGTCAAGTGCGTAGTACTCGCAACCGGCGTTCTTCAGCTCTTTCACAAAGGAATCATCATTCTCCAGCCCTTATCCCAATTTATTTGTGGTCGGCGCAACATGTATTTTTCTTCCACACTTCTCTATTAGTCGAGGGGCTTGTGGCTAAGTAATATCAGCCGCACGGATCGATCGATCAGGTTAAGCTACGCTTGCCGCGGTTGGTCCGTGTATGGGTGACCATCTTTACATACCAAGACCCCTCCGTGCCTCGGAAAGCACAACAGAACTATTTCTGTGGAAAGCACGTTAAGCCGTTGGGCCCGGCTGTCATTCGTGGATCTTTGACAGTCGTTACGGGTCTTCAGAAGCCCGAAAATCTAACAACCAGTCTTACCAAGGGGTATCGTATTACCCAGTAACTGGGTTGTGGAGGTCAGATAGGCAGTCGCTCCATGTAAAATACTGGTATTCAGCTGCATCCGGTTAGACTGGAAGCCGACCCCAACATAGTTGGGAAAAGGCTAGGCAGATGATGACTTCTCTATTAGTCGTCATCTCGGTAGTCACCCCTTTCTGACCATATCATAATTCACACATTCCATCCATCGTTTCTTTGGTCTTCCCCTACTCTTATAGCCATCGACATTCTTACTCAAGACTCCTCACGATATTTTCCTCATTCCTCCGCATCACATGCCCATACCATGACAACATATTTTCACACAACTTTTCAGTTACCGGTGGGACTTTCAGCCTTCCTCTTATGTACTCATTTCTTGCTCTACTACTAAGGCCCTCTGTCACCATCGGGTGCTATCATTAACCTACTCTAATTTAAGTTATAACACAATGCCCTAATTATAGTAATTATAAAAGCATTTTAGTTCCCGTTTTGTTAATTGCAATCTAATTGCGTAATTATTAAAAACGTTCAAAATCTCATGTTTTCACGGTTTTCTAGGGCGCTGGAGTCGATAGTGAGTAAAAAAATAAAAATCCAAGTTGGCGGGGGTCCCCCGACCCCACCATACATTTTTTTTTTCATTTGAATTTGTAGCTTCCACGCAAAATATGTGTTCTATTATAAACACTTCTACCTCCCCTTTGAGACAGACAGGCGCGATGCTACGACGAATTCAGCCTTCTGCTTTAACGATTGACCTAGATTATGGTTCTGACTACCCTTTTCCATTGAATAAGATAAAGTAGGTCAGTCAATAAGTACACTAGGTTTAGGTACAGTCGCCATCAGATATATTGTAGCAGACAAGGTGACCAAATACTTCTGAACAATTTAAAATGTCAATAAGTTCCATCCACTACAAGTTACCATTAATATCTGAACATTCATAACTTCATTAATATCTGAGCAGATAGATGCTTGTCAATAAGTTCTATACAAACAACTAACCAAAAATATCTGAACACTTACAATTATTATAATGTCAAGTGTATCTACGCAGATGGGGTAGTCTTAGATATCTGAGCAGTTGAGAAAAAATTGCAATAGGAAATGCTTCCAAATTTACTATAAATACAATATACAGGCTGTGTCCTAAATAGTCGTTTTTGGTTCGTCCTTTAGGTATATCACGCAGTAACGAATTAGGTAAGCTCAGTGTTTGTCTGCGTAGATACACTTAACGTTGTAAGTGTTCAGATATTTTTGATTAGTTGTTTGTATAGAAATTATTGACAAGCATCTGCTCAGATATTAATGAAGTAATGAATGTTCAGATATTCATGGTAATTTGTAGTGTATGGAACTTATTGACATTTTAAATTGTTCAGAAGTATTTGGTCACCTTGTCTGCTACAATAAATCTGATGGCGACTGTACCTACGCTCGTGAATTCATTAGTACCATAACGATCTTTTATGGAATGGACTTCGTGATTATACTATTATTAGCAATCGTAATATTTTTATCGATAAAGGAAACTTTATTTCAAAGAATAATGTTTACAATCCAAAGACGCATCGCAGGTGTGAGGTGCGTCGACTATTCAGAGATACAAACTGACCATCATAACAATCAATCAATCTGCCTAGCGTTTGCCCAACTGTGTTGGGGTCGGTTTCCAGTCTAACTGGATGCAGCTGAATACCAGTATCTTACATGGAGCGACTGCCTTTCTGATATCCATAACCCAGTTACTGGGTAACATGATACCCCATGGCATTGCTACCGATAGTGTTTTACGCAATCGCAATTACCCCGCGGTCACATATATGCGTTCTACAGATACCTCTGTCTACCCCTTCCGTCGGATAATGTAAGCGTAATGAATGGTTTACCTAATGAATACCCAAAAAAATCGCTATATATATAGGGTGACTGGTAATTAGTGACCGATACTTAAACACGTGATTGTACTCATGATAACAAACAACTTTTACTATGGGACCAAACCTGAAATCGCGAAAATAAATCAGCTGTTCCCTACATTTTGACGAGTTATACGAACATAAATTAGGGAACAGCTGATTTTTTTTTCGCGATTTCATGTTTGGTCCCATAGAAAGTTGTTTGTTATCATGAGTACAATCACGTGTTTAGGTATCGGTCACTAATTACCAGTCACCCTATATACTTATATAGCGATATATAAATACATGTAGTGTTGGGGATCTCCAAGAAAATTCAATTTCGTACAATATACGTTTAATTATGAAATACACCTTCCTCTTATAAAACCTATCGAAATCGCCATCTTCCTTTTCAATCCTTCCTTTCACTCGTTCTATCACTCATCCAATTACTCGTTCAAAAACATATTTTTTAGTAGTTTAGAAACGCTAAGTATACAGGCTAACAAGTACATATATACCTATATATATACATGTGTATATATATACCTATCATATTTTTGAAGCATTATGATCTCACTACTTCACGAATAAATTTTCCTCAATAATAATGATTTGTCAAAGTTACCTATGAGTTACCAGCACCCTAATTACCTAGCACACAATAATTATGAAGGATATTGCTAATCCATTGCTTCATCACACTAATATTATAACGGCGAAAGTTTGTGAGTGTCTGGAGTGGCGACCTTGTGAAGGCCGCAGGAACTCGTTGGATGTGAGAGGCACAGAACGGGTCGAAGTGGAGGTGCTTGGGAGAGGTCTATGTCCAGCAGTGGACGTCTTTCAGCTGAAATTATGAAAAATGATGAGGCTAGAACTGTGATCAACCGCGTGCGAGCCGAGAGAGCGAAGCGAGGCGAGCACTACTTCCAAAGGCCAGGCGGTTAACTAAACGGCTAATTTCACCAGTTGGCTGCGACATCGACATGTACACGAATAAATACTGTAATCCAATCATGAGTATTTAAATGAATACAGTTTTGACGTTGAGCGAGCACTGTGAGTGTGAGTGCGTTTATTAGCATTTCGAGTTGTTGACAGCTCTCAGCTGTCATTATCGTGATATCTAAATCGGAACGCAAAGTATTGATGTGAGCGATTAGGACACAATTCGAAATGCAGTCATAGTAATATCTGTAAAAAACCACGCACGTTTTTAATTCGTAAAACCGCGCCAATTTATACGAAAAACAACACTGTTTGCTAATAAAACAAAGCAGGTTTAACGTCAGTCAAATATCTGTAAACCCGATAAAACAAAAACGTAAAAATACAAAGTAAAAAATATTCGGAGAAATAGATATTACGAAATCACTTACCACTTTTGGCATGACATATAAAATTGATTATAAAAATTGCGATTAGACTGAACTCGAACGATACGTTAGTCATTGCTACGGTTGAGCTGGAGGACTGAATAAAATCAATGTTGATATTAGTCTCTGTAACGGTACACAGTGACGCTACGATTTGTTTAAATCGTTCTCGAGTCACTTATCAAAGTAACTGGCGATCTTGAAGTGAGTTTTGTTCGAGTACGGTCATCCAGTTTCTATTACTGGTTCACTGAATCTAGTAACAAAAATCGACATCGATCTACTATACGGTATCCGGACGGATAGTAAAATAGGGCCGCATACCGGATAGTACGTTATATTATCAAAGGGTATCCGATAATTTACAAAAAAAAAAGTTGATATTATAGGTTTAGAGTATCCGGCCGGATAGTAAAATAGGGCCGGATACCGTATACGCGGGTAGTAGCCGGATATCCGTTTCATCACTCAGGCGTGATTCGCACTGTGACGCGTCCGTACCTACATACCTACGCGTTTTTATTGCGTAGCATAATCAGCCTATAATGTTACCACTGCTGGGACACAGGCCTCCTCTTTCTGCGTGAGAGTGGGCAATAATCCACCAGGTGGGCCCAATTCGGGTTGGTAGATGTCACATGTCTTAGAATTTTTGGTTCTAGGACATGCCGGTTTCCTCACGACGTTTTCCTTCACCGTTTTAGAACAGTGGTGATGAAATAATTTACACAAAGTAAACTGCCTGTTGGGGTTGAACCCACGACCTACAATTCGTAAGTCGCTTTTT
This sequence comes from Hydraecia micacea, assembly GCA_914767645.1. Taxonomy (NCBI): domain Eukaryota; kingdom Metazoa; phylum Arthropoda; class Insecta; order Lepidoptera; family Noctuidae; genus Hydraecia; species Hydraecia micacea. The sequence continues at coordinate 2,908,056 of OU611803.1, forward strand.
TATTGCGTGACGTGTATGAAAAAAAAAAAAAACGAGTGTGCTTATGACCACACGTGACACGACTGAAGTGAAACTTCAGTATTGCGTATTTGGCTATGAGGGGAAGAGAGAAAGAAAATGTGCGCACGCACTGCTGTCTCTTGCTTATATCCCCCACTCAACTCCCGTTCGCCTCGCCCGATCACACTTTTCGTAACGCTTACGTCTCGCGTTCGCCAGCTTACTCCCCAAGTCAAACGTGCGTAAAGAAGTTTCACTTCAAAAAACAATTGCGGGGGCGCATGTGAAGCTTGATTGAACGACGGTAGGTTTTTTCCTAATTATGTTTCAGTAAACAAACACGATACTAAAATCGAGAGTTATCACATCAATCACAATAAACTTCAAGGACAAAAAAAATGTTTTCACCGTTTCGTGTACAGCCATGAGCATAAATACAGGGTTAAATTAAATTAGTTAGCGAAACTCCGCAGACGTGATAAAATAAAAATAAATTAATTTGATAGTGTTTTTTTTGTGGGGTCATCAACCGCTGTTAGTGTAGGTATTTATTTTGAAATATCAGTTTTTTTTTTTGTAAACTTTACAGATGTGATTGGCATCGATATCTAAAAACGATAAAACACATTTTCTCAACTCATACTTCAAGTAACAGAACTACCAGAGGTCGTTGACCCCAAAAAAAACATAAAATAATTTGTTATTTTTATTTTATCGTGTGTAAATATCGATACCCATCACGTCTGCAGTTTCGCTAGCTGATTGAATTTGACCCTCAATATTAGATACATGGGCACTTGGACAGCTCGGCAACAATATCTGACTTCACGATTCATTTATTCGAATGAATGTTGTTGAACTGTCAAAATGAAAGCCATTCCTACTTAAATTACTTATAGTTTGTTACGCAATTACCCTACTGGACGGATTCCAAAGCGATTTTTTTCACTATTAGAATCCTCTTCCCATCATGGACATGAGTACCTATGAGTATGAGCACCCACAAGCTAACAAGGTTTTCTAAAAGCTGGCGCGCCTAACAGCATACCTAACTGAAAGATGATACCTACTATGCAAGGTGTGTCGTAAATAGTGGTCCACCATGAAGGATTCGATATACCAGATAATTTACTATAACATATTACAATTTTAACCATTTTTACCCAAGGGTTCCGAAAAAATATTTTTTTTTTGTTTTTTATTTAATTTACGAAAAGAGCTTTTGAAGAAAAAGTTAGCTCTTCTCTATTTTAACCCTAATTTTTAGCATAATCACGCAAATTCACGAACGATTTTGTAAAAAAAATGTCCTACTAAAATGGTTAAAATTATAATATGTATATCGAATCCTTAACGATGGACCACTATTTACGACACACCCTGTATAATTACGTCTTACTTAGTTTATCAGTAGGCAAGTCCTTTAATAATGTGTTTATTTATAGATTTATGAGGAAAAACACAATTATTTTGTGTGTGTTAACATCACACCAAAATTACCGTATTGGTACCCAGTTAGTATAGGCATTTATTTTTAACCTCAAACATAATGGTATCTGCGAACTGATTTTCCTTAAGTATACTAAAAGTAGCAAAATAGTGGTTGCATCAAAACCATCAAAACAGCCTTCAAACGGCGTTTCACTAATGTCAATATCATTTATCATCAATGCTCCCTGTAGTCTTCACTTCTTCAGTTGACTCCTGAGGGTCAATTCTCGTAATTTTATGAACAACTTTCACAGTCTGTCTCAATCTGTCAAAAATATCTCTAAAATCCCTACGTTTTTGACATTGATTGTCGTTGAGGTGAGATGGCGACTAGATCTTGAATGTTTAATTGGCTACCGGAGGTCTACGCTACAAGCACGAAATCCGTAGGTACAGACGCCAGCACATCAAGCTACTACAAACTGTCGAATTTCAACTTTATCGCTAAAGCATTAGGTTCAAAGTTGATTGGGAAAACTTGACAGTTTCGGGTGACATTTATTGATTAGTTTGGGGCCCGAATTAAGAATGAGTAACAACACGATAGCCAGATGTCCTTCCTTCCTGTGTTTTAGCCCGTCCAAAAAAGTTAATTAATCAGGAGGAGTCGAGGGTTTGCCCACCGTCCAGCAATTCATGAAACGCCTCTCCAAGTGTTTCTTTGATAGATACCTACTGCTATAAAGCACCCCAATCCCCTGATTGCTGCGGCCGCCCGATACACTCCCTCCCGTATTAGTAGGTTTCGCCGACCGAGGCATGCCCTTACCGTCCTCAATGACGCCACGACCCTCCTTTAGGAGATTAGTAAGACCGAGACCCGACAGCCGTCCTTCCGTCCTCGCCGCCGAGGCCCGTCGCGACGCCCCATACCATGTCCGCCCCGACCCAGCCGGCGCCGCTGAGCCTGTACTTTTAAATTCGTCCCACGCATGTCAAATAAATACATTGTGAACCTAAAAGCGGTGCAATAAGTCCCAAGTTCGCACGGACGTAAAAATATACTCAGATATACTCAGTGTTGAGCTGAGCGTTGAGATTCCAACACAGCGCATCCCAGCGCGTAAAAAAACACACTTGGATTTTCAACACTCGGCTATTAGCGGAGCGTTGAAAATCCAGTGCGCGAAAATAATCGCCGCGGAAAAGTGGGCTTACTTTAGCATTAATAATAATAGTATGGTATGGATAGTCAGCTTAGGCTCAGCGCAGACAGAACGGAGCGCAACGGAGAGGATTTTGTATTAACGCACTTGAAAATAAACTTTAAAATTATTACAATAAAGTGAATAAATGCTTGAACCTGACAAAAAATGCTCGCGCGTCCTCGCAAGCTCGAACATACATACGCGATCCGTAAAGAAAATGCCCGAGACCGCGCGGGGATTATTCCTCTCTGTCTGCGCTGACCCTTAAGCCGGGTACTCACTAGCGAGCCGTAACTGTAACTGTTGCCTGTACTGTTACCAAGAAAACATAGTGGGTACGTGGTTCGCAAACCTGCCACCACACTAGAACCTTGTTACTGTATCAAGCATGTTACAGTTACAGCTCGCTAGTGAGTACCCGGCTTTAGTCAGTATACTGTTAATACTTAAATAAAAATTAAAAACAGATATCAATGATTTTATTTTACAGGTAAGAGATCACCCCAATTGCACGACCGAGCACATCTGTACGTAGTCTGGTCATACTTTGCTTTAGAAAATATTATCTCTTTCAATTCTCCTTGAGCAGTACATAGCTTACAAATTGTATGTTTGGATCTTACAATAGGTGCACGCACTATTCTAGGCCATTGCGGGTCATCTGATGGACGAGGCCCTTTCTTCAATATGACGTAGGAAAACAAATCGGCAAAGATTTCAGCTTTCGAAGCGTACGCCAATGATTCATATTTCATTAGGAAGTTGCAAGGTGTTTCCTGCTCCAGATACCGGGGACAGACATTGTCGTTAGGGCATGGTGAAAAAGCGTAACCTTGTTGTCGTTTTTTCGCTTCTAAATTTAGAACAAACTCTCTGGCTTCGTTGACAACACTGAATCCAGCATTCGAGCCATGTTCAACAATAATTAAGTAGTCTTCCGTCTTGTTCCAAAGTTTTTGTATGGTTTCCAACCTTGATTGCATACTTGGGAGCTCAAATAAAGAATATGCCGATAGAACTATACTGTATTTCAGATCTGTAGATGCTGGTAAGAATTGTCGTTGGAAATATCCTTTTAGAGGCATCTCTACATTGTCTTTGCCTTGGCATAGTATGAGACGTGCTAGCTCATGCATCATAGATGAAGTATCAACGCAGAAATATTCAAAGATATCATTTTTCCAGAAGTGATTCACTGCCCACGTTCCTGTGCCTACACCGGAGCCAAAGTCGAAGAAACTCCGAGGTTTGTAGTCCGGGTTAAATTTATTTATTTCATCTAAAACTCGTACCAGGACAGCATATTCAGGAGCTGCTCTACTCATAAGATACTGCAAACTAGTCGGTTTATCATAGGCAATATTGCCCCAACGGTAAACATTCTTCTTCAATGCACTAAACACTTTATTTTGAACCTTTTTTTCATAAAATTTCTGTTCGTCTCCTGTCAATTCTCGATTTACGGTAGAATAAACTTTTTTCGAAATGGTGTCGTGAAATTTCTGTGCTTTTTCATCAATTTCTCCTTCTTCTGGGGGTAGGTGCCGTGAGCGAATGTAGTTACTTAGATTTACGCTTTCCTGGTAAAAAGCCTTGGCCCCGGCATCGTCTAGAATTAGTTTAATAGCGTTCTGAATATCCGGAGGAATAGAGGCTACTTTGATTCGCGTTGTACCGGGATGTTTCCGTGGTTTGAAGACTTTTGTTTCAAAATTCTCCTTTAGGTTAGGGTCAACTGCTACTCTAGTTGTGTAATTAGCGTACAAAGATGTGAAGTATTTTGTTCTTATTTTTCTAAACATTTTTATAACCTTAAAAAGTAGCACTCGATAATTCAATCATCAATGTTTGTCTTTCTACGTTCCGAATTGCGTCAAAAGCGATAATATCGCGAATCCGACCAACGCGCAATGTCACAATTATTACTCAATAGCCCTTATATTTTGTGACTATTAAATTTGGTCGGATTAGCGATATAATCGCTTTTGACGCAATTCGGAACACGGGGTTTTAATATGAATGAAATGTCACATGTCATGTGTCATTGTTCAGTCAAAATACTGGCCACAGACTATAGCGTAAATAGCGGACCATGGACATCTATACTAATATTATAAAGAGGTAAAATTGTTTGTAAGTTTGTAAGTTTGTATGTAGGGGGTAATCTGCGGAAGTAATGAACCAATTTTAAAAATTGTTTCACTGGTAGAAAGCTACATTATTCGGTAGTGCTATAGGCTATAAATTATAAAGATATCATGCATATTAGCCGAACTATCTCAATTTTTGTCTAGCCAGGCGGAAAAAAATAGCTCTAACAACAGAGTTATTTGCATGCGCTGCCTTAACAGTTGTATATAATTGAAAACAATGTATGGCAACCTGGTCCGCTTTGAATAGTTCTACAAAAAAGTCCGCGACACCATATTTCTATCTTTTATATTTTAGCAGATATAGTAGCTTTTATGTGTTAAAAAAAGTATTTTTCGACGTACTTACCTTTGGACGATTTTTTAAACAACAAAATATTAAACCTTATCCAAAAAAATATCATTATGATCACAAGAACATCGTAGAGATACGATTTGCCCAAAACAGTGTGTCAATTGGTTAAATAGTTTCCAAGATAATATAAAATTACTAAATCGGAAAATGCCGCCGTCCATTCACGAACCGCATTAGAACATGCTTTGTACGGACGTTTTATCCATTTACCCATAGATGGCGTTGTGCATAATGACCCTCTCCAGTTATTATTTAACTTTCGTCGTTAGGTAGGTGAGTTGTACGCACTAAGTAGTTGGTTGGATGTTGTTGGTCTTTAAAATTGTTTTGGTTGCTCGGTTTCTTAAAACACAAATACTACTTCGTTCTCATTCTTCGAGTTCGAAGCTGTCGTATTTCTGTTTTTGGGATATCGGACAGTTTCAGCGATTGTTTATCATGCCTAAAAGGAAATCACAACTTTCCCGTCAGACATCCCAGACAAGAGCAGCTCGAGTACGTCGTACGGAAGAGTCTGCTCTTGAAAAACATCAGCGCCTCTCGAGGAATAGAGAAAATATTTCGCAAGCACGCGCTGGGGAATCTAGCGTCTCAGTGATTTAAGGCAGCATGTCTCTGTAACAAGGGATAGGGAGTCTAGCGCTGAGCACTCGCAGCGGCTCGCTAGGCAAACTGTGAGAACATCGCAGGCCCGTGCTCGGGAATCTAGCGCTGAACGTGCGCAGCGTCTCAGTTATTTAAGGCAGTATGTCTCTGCAACAAGGGATACGGAGTCTAGCGCTGAGCGCTCGCAGCGGCTCGCTAGCCAAACTGTGAGAACATCGCAGGCCCGTGCTCGGGAATCTAGCGCTGAACTTGCGCAGCGTCTCAGTGATTTAAGGCAGCATGTCTCTGCAACAACGGATAGGGAGTCTAGCGCTAAACGCTCGCAGAGGCTCGCTAGCCAAAGCGCGAGAACATCGCAGGACCGAACCACACTCATAATTTCATCACAAGTTAAAATGTTTACCGCCCAACGAAGTGGGCACGGGTCAGCTAGTACTATTATAATTCCATGGGTCCAACTCCAACGTTACAAGGGGTCGAAAACTCGAAGCACTATTATTATAGTTTTTGCCCACTTGAACACTTAATTAAAGACTTAAATTGTTTTAAACCACATTAAAAATTCTTTATAAATAGAATGAAAACAATCTATAAATGAAAAACTGCATTTCGTTTTAAAAGCCTCAGTAGCCACGACATTAAATTCCCAAAAAAAAAAAAAAGTCAAACAAAAAAAATCAATAACAACCTATTTATAACAATAATAAATAGCACATAAATAGGTAACAAACATTGGAAGCTAAAAGTCCAAATAGCATTAGTTTTGTGCGTTTTTATCTATTAGATAAGCTATAATATGATTATTTTAAGTATATTTGTTGCCAGTTTAGTTATTAACGCTGCCGAAGTAAATATAGAATACTGTGATAAGACAAAAACCTGCGAGAATGATATCGAAGTTAACAATGGCAAAAAGCAGATTTTTTACGATGTTAATCCTCCCGAAGGCTTTAATTTACGCAGGGACGTCTACATGAGGTTCGCGATAATGCTATCCGAAGCCCAAAAACAAGGTAAAGACAACTGGGAGCTAGTTTTACCTCCTTGGAGTAACCTCTTTCATTGGAAAACTGACCGGCGAGTTCCGAAACCGTGGAGCCAATTTTTCGATATAGATTCCCTAAAATCGTACGCTCCAGTTGTGGAAATGCACGAAATATTCAGTAAAACTAAGAAAAAGGTGTTAGAAATTGACATTTTGTATGTACTGGAAAATTATGAAGATGCTTTCGAAAATGGTGTCTTTGAGGAGAAGTGGAAGATAGTGGGTGACTGCAGTCACAGCGGACAGTTCTGGGGCTACAATAACGTGACTGTTAAAGAAACCTTATGTGTCAAGTTTCAAGGCAAGAACTCGAAACTTTGGGAGTTGGTGTCATTGCATCCCCACAGCAAAAAAATCATGTTTTCTCACGGGGAGATTCCTCTTCACGACAGCTATGGCACCAAAACTTACTGGGACTGCCGAAAGAGCATGAAATTTAATAAAAATCTTGTCAAAATTGCTAAAAAGTATGTATCACAATATTTAAATTGTAAATCTGATAAATGTAAGACTTACTTAAGCATTCACTGGAGGCGACAAGACTTTGCCCGCAGCCGCGGCAACGACGTCCCATCAATATCAGGAACTGTAAAACAGATTCATGATACGCTGAAGAAACTATCCAACATCAAAAAAATTTTTATTGCAACTGATGCATCCATGTCTGAACTGAACAAACTTGAAAATGAATTGACTAGTCTCGGGTACGAAACACACTTTTTCTTGCCAAGTCCGTCAATAATAGAGGAGTTTGGGGATGGTGGAATAGCAATAATTGACCAAATCATATGCTCATATGCGGCCCATTTCATTGGAACTCATGAAAGCACATTCACATATAGGATTCAAGAAGAGAGGGAGATACTGGGTTTTGACAGCGGAACTACGTTTAACAGGCTTTGTCCAGACACGGGGCGTTGTGAACGAGTCTCTAAATGGACGATAGTTAACTAGACATTGAGAATATTGCCACAAATATTATAATTTTCATGTTGTATGCCAGTAAATATGTATATAGAATACTAGCTCGGAAATTATCCCATGGGAATGACTACCAGGATAAAAATAATCCTGTGTTAATCCAGGTTATAAACTATATGGATGGAATAGTGGGACTATGGATTTGACGCTGTGTGAGTGTGTGTGTGCCTTCGCTGCCCGTTCGATGTCCACCGCACAGGATGGATGGATAGCAGCACATGAAGTAATTTTTTGCTCCATTGGTGTAATTGCTGTATGACATTCCAGTAGGAGGATTAAAAATAAATGTGTGCCACGTTCAGTGTCCTAGGATGGGTTAGTTAAGGAGTCAATAATTTTATTATGCATGCCTGTTAGTTGTATAGTTACTGAAATGCTATTGTATCTGTTTTTTTAAATCATTTCTGATAAAATTTATCTTTAAAAAGGAAGGTAACTAAGGTCCGACCGCGGCAGATTTGCCAAAGATGTAAACAACAATGGCCGCTCGAAATTGAATAAAATCGATAAACAAGTTTTTATTTTAAGTAATGTTAGTTTTCGTCTAAATCTCGCTAACTAGACGAAAACAAACATTACTTAAAATAAATACTCTTGTTTATCGATTTTTTATTGTTGTTTACATCTTTGGCAAATCTGCCGCGGTGGGACCTTAGGTATTTTGTAAGGCGTGCTACACTTGTTTCCGGCTCGTCGCGCCGCCGGTTAGCAAACTCCTTGTGTGATTTATGCAGAAGTGAATAAGTGTGTGCGCCTCATTTAAAACTGCCATAATAACAATACCAAAGGTTTATTTTAATAAATTATTTTTTCTTATAATAGTTGTTACTGTTTTTTTTTTACTATCTTCCATAGACCTATGTGTAGATCAGTAGTCTAATGTCAGCGTTCTTTCTGCCTTTTTTTTCGTGACAAACGTATATGCGGGCAGAAGTATAAAAATAAAACAATTTCTATTATTTTAGAATGTTTATTTTTGTAGGAATTTCTTCAAAATATTACATTTTAGTTACATACATTGATAAATTCACCACTGATTCGCGGAATCTATTTATTTTCTAGTTTTCAAAAGACTGTGTTTTATAATGATGTTAAATACACAGTTTTCAAGACGACACAGCAATAAAAGGAATTTTTAGCCCTAAGGGCGAATTCACATTGACGCGCGCTTGACAATTCAATTTGTCACATTAATTATCGTTGGGAACACTGGCCCTGTCTCTAGCATAGCTCGAAAAAGTGACCAGTCCGTTGTCATGCCACGCTTCATAACTACAGTTCATTCACATTGAAGAGACATAGTGTCCCAACAACCCTAAAAGATAGATTTGTATTTAAAGTGAATGCGCAGTGGTAGCACGCGAAATTCAGTTAGATTTGTACCATAAGCACTTTTCCACAAGAGATTTGTTCTTATGATACAAATCTAAGTTAGAAAGAACTATTAATGATTATAATTCTGTAAATACGTACCTGTTATAGTCGCTAATCAAATTTTGATCAAGATAAAACCTGACACTGACCTGAAAATTGCAAAAAACGTAAGAACTATTGAATTTCGCGGGCTACCACTGCGCATTTACCTTAAAGCACGTGATTATACAGGGTGGGCAAAAAATCGTGGATCAAACGAAACAGGGCGATAGTAGAGGTTATTTAAAGTAAAAAAAAAAAGTATCATCACTACAACAATGCTTTTATGACAGTGGGTACCATGATTTATCAGTATTGGCACTTTTTTCAATATCTTTTAAGGCTCAAAAAAATTTATTTCTAACATTAGAACCTTACTGTAAACACTCAAATTGTCATAACTTTTAAGGAGATCAAGTTAGGGCTCTCGCACAAACATATTTTTTACTACAAATAACCCCAACTATCGCCCTGTTTCGTTTGATCCACGATTTTTCGCCCAACCTGTATAGTGTCGTAGTGCAAGTAGGCGGTGACACGCTTGGTTTGTATGGACAGCTGTTGACGATGTCGCTTCTAGACGCTGCCGATGCGGCGTCTACGTACATTGTGTCGCCATTTAGTAGTAGAACCACGGGTTGATTCGCTAGAAGCATGTGTGCAAACTATTTGTAATAATCAGTAAAAACGTTAAGTACAAAAATAGTTAAAAAACAATAAACTACGTTTTTATTATGAATAGGATTCTGACTGATTCTACTCGTACAGAAACATATTAAATATACAGTCATATTAAACAAAATTTAAATTACAATATAGGTACTTGAATTTTAGATTTACATTCATTACCAGTTACTCAAATTATCAACTTTAGCGTTTTGCAGTCTAAGTTGATTTTTGAATGACCATTTATAATAAAAATATGTTAAATTCTATTCAATAACGACTTTTATTAATGTTTTTAATGAAAATTGTACAAAGATCTATTTTAAAGTGATCGCATTTTATAAATCGTGCTTTTAGGGCTAGCGCGCACTACGACTTTTAATCGCACGATTATTTTGTCGCAGAGATGCAACGTATTGATTTACCTATAATACTTATATGGCAGTGTGAATGCTGCCGCTATTTACCATATCAATACGTTGGATTATTGCGACAAAATAATCGCGCGATTAAAAGTCGTACTGCGCGCTCGCGCTTACAAGTAGTGCTATTTGTTATCTTGATCTAAAAATACCTATGGTCTACTTTTAGGAAAAGAAAAAGAACGTAGTTCTTATCTCACGACTCTGCATACTTGGCGAATGAGAGCTCTTTTGACCGTCACTACCACAGATATAGATAATCTAGATAACGCAAGTATCACGATCTGTATGAAAACCAAGAGTGCCGTTTTTTGTCTACCTACTATGACGTCACAAGCACTATTTAGTGATGGGAAAATCAAATCGATTCAAAGACGCCGCCGCCGCCGCGTGTGGTACCCGCCTCGCCCCACCCCCGGGGCCTAGCGCCAGCGCTCACGCTCACCCAGCCAGCAGTACACAGGACTGAGCGTGAAAGTGGAGGCTTACGATTTTTGCACGTAAGCTGGTGCGATTTTTGGCACGCGAAGTACCTAGTTGCTCTTGCGTTATCTAGGTGTATCTATATCTGTGGCACCTCCCGACATTTTTTTTTTATATGTTTTTAAGTAGATTCTCATTCTTACTAAAAGATTTTTTTACTACAACATTATTTTTTATCATTTAATGATATTTTGTCTTATACCTAAATAATTATCACAATAATTAAAACAAAATAATGTATATCACGTACAGTACTACAAGGATCTTTGGAAGCTAGGCGCGGTAAGAAGCAAATTTTTAGGTAATTGACAATACCGCGTCGCGGCAACAAATAAGTTTCAAAACAGCGAAGCGATTGATGTTACAGATAGTGCAATCCACGAAGACGCGCCCCACTCTTTTTCCTAATCGTAATATCGCCAGTTAAGAGGACTACATGACCTAAAGCGCGGTCGTTATCGGACTGCATAGAAAAGAAAGAGAAGCGCGATGCCACAACGCTGGTAATTTCTTGCAAAATATGAAGCAATTATCGTTTTACGAAAAATCTAGTGTTTGGACAAAAAAACTAAAACACTATAGTTTTAGTATGTTGCTTGTAGAATAATCTGACAAAAAATCATAATGATTGTATGTATATTAGTATGAATTTTGTTGTAAAAAAAAAGTTTTTAGAGGTATCTTCATGATTTTTTTCTATCGTGCCAAATAAGTTGTATTATGTTTTCAACACACTATCTTCCTAGCGTTTATCCTGAAGAATATCATATATTTTTTTGATATTTTTTACTGTAGTCGATCATATACTTTTATTGTATCTAAAACTTGCGTTTTTTGCGTTTAGGTCCTGTAAGCCCCTTAATTCCGCTATTGTTTTTTTTTTTCGATACACGCTAATTACAGTAATTACCCACTAAGTAATAAGTAATTAGTGTGTATCGAAAAAACTAAAACACTAGCGGAATGTTGCACACTTGTACTGTAAGAGATTAGGAAGAAGTGTGGGGCGCGTCTTCGTGGATTGCACTATCTATAGTACTGTATACAATCAAGTATTTTCTAATTGAACAGACAGCTGTGCTGCTGGGGAGTTAGTTGCGCCACTTCTTCTCCCCAGCGATAGCACTAGGAAGTGGTGAAGGGCGGGCGTTTTGGGGGACTGTCTTTTGTAATTTTGACGATCGACAAGTGCTGATTCTTAGCCTAATTGGAATAAATGACTTTTGATTTGTTATTGTTAGTTGAATCGAATAACCACCAAAATAAAAGTGGTTTTGCAGTATTAATTAAACATGGTGATGATGATGATGTTCATTACATAAAATATGACAGTTTACGCTCAACATATTGAGAATATTCGACGAAAAAAAAAATTGGGCTCTGTTTTACGATTGTTTTATCATGACTCAATTTATTTTTTGTAAGATATATAAATAAGTATTTTCATTGAACATTTGACAACCCAAACAGTGCGGCAAAAAAAAAAAACAGAGCATTTTATGGTGTCTTACGTTTGTGCAGCGCCTTAATGACATTGACAGCGTAGCGTTTTCTGTAAGCACAGGCTGTAAAATTGTTTTGTGAAATAAACATACAACTAGCTTCATCTTTCTGACTGACCGACCCCTTGACAATTCAAAATTGCCTGTAATTGGTTTATTTGAAACTAGCAGCGCCCCGCGGTTTCACTCGCATAATTGTCGATCCCGTGATAATATCGGAATAAAAACTATCCTATGTCCTTTCCCAGGACTCAAACTATCTCTATACCAAATTTCGTTTAAATCGGTTCAGCGGTAGACAGACAGACACACTTTCGCATTTATAATATTAATATGGATAAATACTTTGAGTTTGACATATCATAACATCATCCCTGCAATCCCCAACGGGTTAGACAGAGGTGTATCTATAGTACCCCCACATACCACCAGTTATATTTAAGTCGCATGTAATAGGGGGCGACCCTATTGCCATCAACCAGGCACAAATCCAGACTCCGGGCCATTGAGGCAGGCGTTTAGTAAAATGTATTGAAAAATCAAAATGGCGGTGTTATTTCCGATTTTGGCCACGCGGCAAATGATCCTTGTATAACTGTAGTCAAATCTGACCCATACAATAAAAGATATCATGAAAACATTCGTCATACATGACTACATTTTTTTTTTATTAAAAGCTTTAAGTATAAAATAAAAAAAATAGACCTGGTGATCTAATTTTTAATCACAAAAAACGGTCAAACTGCATGTCAATAGAAACACTTGGATTACAAAAACCACCCTTAGCCCTCGTGCGGACGTGCGCTTTTTCAACGCATCTATTTTTTTACACGCACATAATTCTCAATGCTCCGCTTAGCGCTGGGAGTTGAAATTCCCTTAGGACGCGCTCTGTCGGATTCTCAACGCTCGACTTAAGGGCGAAAGTTGAAAATCCAGTGCGCTATTTTCTAACGCCGCCCAGAAAACCGTCCATGCGAACGGGATCTTAGTGCTGCGTAATAAAGGTGCCGATGAAGTTAAACTGTTAACATGGACATGCAGTTGACTGTACTTACATACTTAGTTATGGTAAAAAATGTATGCCCAGAAATGTTTGTGAGGTCAGCGAAATTATCTGTTTAGCGAATTGACTACCACATCAAAATGTCTGTACTTATATTAAAATCACAACTTTCATTTTTTTTGACAGTTGTTTGGAATGGCTCCAGCACGGTGCACGTTAGAGATAGTTACGCAATGTGTCAGTTTGCCTAACAATTGATTGTCGTGTCGTGTACAGACGCCAGCACATCAAGTCACTACAAACTGTCAAATTTCTTTAATAGATTTTCAACTTTATCGCTAATGTATAAGGTTCAAAGTTGATTGGGAAAATTTGACAGTTTCGGGTAGCTTGATGTGCTGGCGTCTGTACATTTAGAATATTACCACAAAAAGCACGCAAATAATGATAAATACACCAATAGAAGTAAAATTTTGAACAATGCAAGAAAACTCTTCATAAAATAATAAGTAAGCATTTGTTAAACAGCACACATTTTAACTAAAATATAGAAAAGCAATTTAACTAAATTAAATAACATTCGTTAAAAAAATATTAACTAAAATATAATTGAGCTATTTATTAATAAATTAAATTATTACATTCAAATATGTAATTTTAATAATGGTAAAACAAATTAAATTATTTAAGTAATCATAAAATAAAAAAATAAAAAACAAATCACTAAAATAAATTATTACTTAAATTATTTGAACAGGAACTGTTATAAATTTAAGTATTTATAAAAAATTTGAACTATAATATAATATTAAAAATGGGTAACTAAATGACTAAGTATTATAAAAACAATATCACATTCGAAAAATTTAATGGACCAGCATAGGTATTCACGACCACTCGATACGCTTCCGTTTCGTATCGAACATCAATCAATGTTATCGTAGGAGTCCTCTAAACGCTGTTCACAAGTCCAAAACCCGAAAATGTTGTCAGTTTAAGGTGAATGCGCAGTGGTAGACCGCGAAATTCAAATTTTCTTACGTTTTTTGCAATTTGCAGGTCAGTGTCAGGTTGTATCTTGATCAAAATTTGATTCGCGACTATAACAGGTACGTATTAACAGAATTATAATCATTAGAATCATTAGCAGCCACTAAGCAGTTTTCCATAAGAGATTTGTTGTCGTGATACAAATCTAACTTAGAAAGATGTATTAATGATTCTAATGATTATCCTAACTAATATTATAAATGCGAAAGTAACTCTGTCTGTCTGTCTTTCTGTCTGTCTGTCTTTGCTTCACGCCTAAACTACTGAACCGATTTGTGTGAAATTTGGTACAGACATAGTTTGGAACTTGAGAAAGGACATAGGATACTTTTTATTACAAAAAATAAAATAAAAAATAAAATTTATTCCGGACATACAGCGCCATCTATTGGTCAAGAGTCGGCATCAATTCAGTATACTGAAAATTCATCGGAAAAATGTAAATAAATAGTAAAAAGGTATGAAAATATAATATAATACAACTTTTAGTACAAAGAAAATGCTCTAACGGAGTATAGATAATTCTATTAGTACTATATGTCGAGTTGGTGATCGCGCAATGGTGTCGATCGTTACAAGAGTTCGGTTCATGTTATTGTTTTAATTCATCGGAAAAAAGTAAATAAATAGTAAAAAGGTATGAAAAAAATAATATCAATATAATAAAACTTTTAGTACAAAGAAAATGCCCGAACGGAGTATAGATAAATAATCCGAGTTGTCACTATGCTCGATAGATGGCGTTGGGATCGAAATAGATCGCGCTATGCTTTCGTTACACGCATTTGGTTGGGTTCCACATTTCATTTTTGAAGAGATCCCGCGAGATCGGGAACTATGTGGGTAAAACCAAAAATCTGCCGGAAGTCACTATTCCACGCGAACGAAGTCGCGGGCAAAAGCTAGTAATTCTATAAATACGTACGTGTTATAGTCGCGAATCAAATTTTGATCAAAATACAACCTGACACTGATCTGCAAATTGCGAAAAACGTAAGTAAATTTGAATTTCGCGGTCTACCACTGCGCATTCACCTTAAGGCCTAATTTTTCAACGCCAGATAATATTTTCCGATAAATTTTTTAGAATTTTTTGACAGTTCTTCTATACAAAATCAGTCAGACGTCAATTTTATTCCACGAATAATAATTATCTGTAGACTGAAAAATCAGCCCTTAATAAAATAGAAGACAGCTATTCTTTCGACAGCAGTTTCCTGTCGGGTGCAAGGCAAATCAGGTTATCGAAATGTGTAATTTTCGTTACGATAACCTGTCAGATGATTGTGAATAGCTATGCAGATCAGAGGGGCAATTCTCGTAATTTTAAGAACGTTCACAGTCTGATCTCAGTCTCAATCTGTCAAAAATACCTCGTTAATTTCCCTACAGTTTGACAAGTTTTTGACATTTGTCTGTCGCCGAGATGGGACTGCGACTAGATTTTGAACGTTTTAGATTACGAGAATTGTCCTTTAGGACCACGGAGCACAGTACCCCGTCTAGTATCCCTGAAGGGATGTGCAGATGTGTATCTATACTATAGTACACTCACATTTCGCCAGTTATGTTCAAATCCCATGTAATAGGGGGCGAGCCTATTGCCATCAAACGGACACAACATCTCAAATCGAGACTCCGCCGTGCTACTGAGGAATTCCCGATGGAAAACCACAATAACACTTTGCCTGAGCTGAGAATCGAATCCAGGAGGCCTACCACAAGCTCTTAACACGATCCATTTTAGTAGCTAACCTGAACTGTTCTTCTAATTCGTACCATGACGTCAGTTTAACGATTCACCAAAAACGTTTCAAACGCGGTTCAGGGATAAATTGCGATCTTTCATTCACTTTTAACGATCCAAATGCCGCTGAGAGCATTGGACATCATGGTACGACTTTGAGCGATGCAGTTTAGGACCCTAAAGCCTAAACTGAAATGTCTTGTTTTTGGATTGTTTTTAATTAGATCATGGTAGGCCACCAAGGACCACATGCTCGGCAGTAGCTGTGTTTGAGATTAGGACACTTGACCACCACCTAGCTGACTGGTAAAGATTTTTACAGTGACATAAGCTATTTTTAGCTCACGAAAGGATTCGAGAATACTCTAATAGCCTTTATCCCGACATGGGAACAGAACCCAGGTTCTAAAGGTCTACAGCCTCAGCTAAAGGGTTTATTCATAAACGTCGCTTAAAGTTAAGTTATGATTGCATAATCAGCCTATAATGTTTCCACTGCTGAGACACAGACCTCCTTTCGGTGAGAGGAGAGAGGTGAGAGGGAGTGGGTCGTGATCCACCACGCGGGCCCAGTGCGGGTTGATAGATGTCAAATGTCTTCGAATTTTGGTTCTAGGACATGCCGGTTTCCTCACGATTTTTTCTTCACCGTTATGAGAGCAGTGGTGATGAAATAATTTACACAAAGTAAAGCGCCTGTCTGGGTTCGAACCTACGACCACCACTGCTCAGTAATTAATGATTAGCGACTATTTAGTGTTTAATCATACATTTTGGAAGCTTAGTCGTCTCTTAATTTAGCAACGTTTATAAATTAAGTGGATAGCGTCTGCGAAATAATTTAAAATTTAAGTACCTAAAAACTTATTAAACTATTTTAAACATAATAAGTATTTTTGAAATAATAATTTAGAATAAGTAGGTACTTAGTTTTTATAAAAAAAAAAACTCATGTGTCAAAAGCATAGACAAAAAAAGTTTACAAATCAAATTAAAAGTTTAAAACGTCAAATAATAAAACTGTACAGTCCCTTAAATTCGCTCATTCGCTGTTAATTTACCTCTGACTTTGAATCGCTGTCAAAATCACAGTGAGCTTTTCGTCGTTGTAATAAGGTTGCTATTGGGTTGCTGCCATTGACAACTCTGCAATTTAACCCTGCATTTTAAATAGTGATTGTACTCATGATTTAACCAAACCATAATTATTATGACCTGCCAAAATTCGTGAATCACAACGCAAAATATAGCAGTAAGCACATCGAAGTTATTCATAAAAAAATAACTATATGGGGATGCGCAAAGGCAGCCTGCGAACTTATACATAATTTTTGCATTTGGTCGGTCAGTGTCAGGTTGTATCTTGATCAAAATATGATTCTCGACTATAACAGGTACGTATTTACAGAATTATAATCATTGGAATCATTAATACATCTTTCTAAGTTAGATTTGTTCCATAAGAACAAATCTCTTATGGAAAAGTGCTTATGGAACAAATCTTTAATGATTCTAATGACTATAATTCTGTAAATACATATCTATTATAGTCGCGAATCATATTTTGATCAAGATACAACCTGACACTGACCTGCAAAAACATAAGAAAATTTTAATTTCGTGGTCTACCACTGCGCATGTTCCCCTTAATTTAGTCACAATCTCATCTCAGCGACAACCAATGTCAAAAACTTGTCAAAAATGTATGAAAATTCGAAGTATTTTTGACAGATTGAGATTGAGTTTAGAATGCGAACATTCTTAAAACTACAGGAAACTTTCCACTGGTATTTCGTAAAAAAAAAAAAACAGGTCTTTACCTTTACAAACCTGGAATTTCTTTTAAAAACCTGCACCCTAATTGCGAAACACACTATCAATCACAAATATCACAATCCGCGAGTTTTGAAGGATATTGCTAATCCACTGTTTCATATGTTCGAAAAAATTGTCTCCTCATCAACGTGAATAACGCAATGAATGTTGTTGAGCTGTCAAAACGAAACCCATTGCGATCAATTGTGATTTTATGTGTGTTAAGCAATTATTCCGTTGATATTGTCATTTAAAAACCTGATATTTTAACAGAATATAGTATTTATATCCACTTGTCGTCTTTCTTGCCGTTCAGCAATGGCGTGGACTCCTCTTTGGCATCCTTAACTGGGCTGTCCGGCTTTCCATTGAAGAATTTAGCTGTGTTAATGCAGGAAACTATGTAGGGTATGCCAGCCAGGTCTGATGAGAGAGGGTTGTAGTACTGACGATAGCAGAAGATCGCCACGGAGTAACCCAGTATGGAACCGACCAGGATATCTGGAAAAAAACAGCGTTTAAAAATATGATCCTGGTCTGTATCTTCCGGGGGAAAAATTAACAGTTTATCAAATTAACTAACAACTTGAATTGACCGTATATTTAAATCACAACTGACTTTCTTTGACAGTTGGGCTGCATTCCGAATTAGCTATTATCGCTCACAGCACTCACATCATCTCACATGCGTTCCGATAAAGGTACCTATTAAGATTATGACAGCTGACGGCTGTCAACAAATCGGAACTCTCGTGAACGCGCTCACAGTGCTCACTCAGTGTCAAAACGATATTATAGTATTTTTTTGCGTTTCCGTGCTTCGGAAAGCACGTTAAGCCGTTGGTCCCGGCTGTCATTCGTGGATCTTTGACAGTCGTTACGGGTAGTCAGAAGCCCGAAAGTTGACAACCAGTCTTACCAAGGGGTATCGCATTACCCAGTAACTGGGTTGTGGAGGTCAGATAGACAGTCGCTTCATGTAAAATACTGGTATTCAGCTGCATCCGGTTAGACTGGATGGAAGCCGACCCCAACATAGCTGGGAAAAGGCTAGGCAGATGATGACGAAAAATTTTTCTTTCTTAAGTTAGGTGGCAACTGTATGTAGCCAAAAGCACAATTTCGAAAATGCCACGTTATTTTAAAGATATGATGCGACTCAAAACAAAACAGCACAACTGTAATTTTTGACAGCGCTCACGGTGATATTATTTTAGGGCATGGTCGGCGTTATCGCAAGATGGCGAATGTCATGACGTCTTCTAAGACGATTCACGGGACATCGCGCTCGCGCTAATTCGGTACGGGTTTAAGCACGCTCAAATTGATTACAGCGCAACTCAGAACGCACCCTTGTATGAAATAGGTATAACACGGCAAATTGACGTAGGGTGTCATTTTTGTATTTCAAATTAGAGGGAAAGCATCATCTGCCTAGCCTTTTCCCAACTGTATTGTGGTCGGCTTCCAGTCTAACTGGATGCAGCTGAATACCAGTAGGTATTCCAAGTTTTTATTTTGTAGTCTTCGGTTAATAGAGAAGTATGGGAGAAAAAGACAAGTTACGCCGACTCCAAATAAATGGCCAAGGGCAGGAGACTGATGATGATACATACCTTGCCAATGATGATGATAATCGCAGCTTCTGGACAAGGCAATGCTGCCCGCTATCAGAAGAGGCATGAGGCATCCGATCACACGCAGACCGCTGCCTCGACGCCGAGATAACACGCCGAGCCGGCCGCAGAGCCAAGCTGACGCCACGCCCAGGGAACAGAAGGACACTGGAAGATATTAAACAGTTTAGTCTACTGTCTATATTTTTTTAAATTTTTAAATGTTTTTTATACTTATTTTTTATATTTTAAGAAATATTTAAAAATGTAATTTAATATGTATATAGGGTGACTGGTAATTAGTGACCGATACCTAAACACGTGATTGTACTCATGATAACAAACAACTTTTACTATGGGACCAAACCTGAAATCGCGAAAAAAAAAGCTGATTTTTTTTTCGCGATTTCAGGTTTGATCCCATAGTAAAAGTTGCATCTAGCGGATTCCTGCGATCTTCACCAGGTCATCGGTCCACCTTGTGGGAGGCCTTCCAACGTTACGTCTTCCGGTACGCGGTCGCCACTCCAGAACCTTTCGGCCCCATCGGCCATCTGTTCTGCGAGCAATGTGCCCTCACCACTTGAGTTTGGCAATTCTGCGAGCTATGTCGGTTACCATGGTTCTCTTAGTATAGATAATTATAGTTTCTTACGACTGCTATGTCCGCTTGGAAACGACTTCCGGCCCTCCATGATTTCATTGGGATCTCCTGTGCACTGAAGATATTTAGTTTCGACCCCATCTGGGAAGCAGCGATAGAAAAAATCGGGTCTCGGTCGACCTGAAAAGTTGTTTGAAAACGGTTTTAACACGCTTTTATTAGCTTCACTTGTAAGGGCGTTCGCTACGTTAAGACCTTGTCCAGAAGGGGCGAATTCGCCGCGAAACATTTCGCGCGAATTCCTTCGCGCGTTAACGAGATACTAGGCGCCAATAAATCGCGTCCACAAGCATCGCGCGATTTCAAAATACGCGCATAAATCGCGTGCAGTTCGCCAGACTCTCGACTCGCGCTTGATTCGCGCGTATTGCGCGCGAGTCGAGATACTAGAGTCTCCTTGTTGCGTCCAGTTGACGCACGAACTCCAGAGCGTTCAACTCGCATGTTTTCTACTGACAAATGAAATTTGAACCCAAATGCTCGTGCACTGGTACGCTCCTTCTGGACGCAACGGTCGCGCGTAATACGCACGTGAGAATCGCGGCGAATTCGCCCTTTCTGGACAAGCTCTAAGCGTGCGCACGCGGCGGATGCCCGCCTCGCGTGTTTGTATTGAAAGATAATATGAGCAGCGCTCCCTACCGCGGACGCGTGCGACGGGTTTGTACACGCGGATAAAATCTTAGAACTCAATTTTAACCCACTTCTAACAATCGTATCGAAATTAAACTTCATATATGTATATGTAGTTCGGATGACAAAACTATAATTTGGTGTCTTGGAGCTGATCTGATGATGGAGCCAGGAGTTGGACGGTGGAACTTGGATTTTTAGTTATAAAAGTGTAAAATACAGGTATTCAGCTGCATCCAGTTAGACTGGAAGCCGACCCCAACATAGTTGGGAAAAGACTAGGCAGATGATGATAAAAGTGTGTCTTTTTTTTTTAAAGATTTTAAATGACATGGCGCCAGAAAATGATGCATGGAACGATTTGTGAGGGCCTTTGCTCAGCAGTGGGACAGTGTAGGCTAAATATAAAATAAAATAAAAATTTATTACACTTCACCGAAGCACTCACAATGTGATTTTTACAGAATACACCGGCTGATGCTAGGGATTGACACAGTGGCGTGCATTGGTTTTCAGAATAGGTAGGCACTAGGCCGGGTCTAGTCTAGGCAAACGCGGTCACTAATCAGAAAAAAAAGTGAGGTCAAAAGTGTGGTTATTTGAGTAGGCATGCCTACTTAAGGTTGATAAATTGCGAAGGTCGAACGCGTGAGACGTACGTATTTTTAATTTTTTCGTATTAACTTGAACGAGTAAAGACCAATGACAATGTGCGAATAGTACGGGAGCCGACTGCCTACTGCCGCGCGTGTTTGTATGAAGATTTTGTTTTTTGTTAGGTATGATAATTTAGTGAGTTTCTTAATTGTGGGGCACACACACTAAAATGTAATTGACAGGTTGATATATCGAGGTAGGCACTGCGTATATGCCTATATGCAATGCACGCCACTGGATTGACACTATGACAGCTCTCTGCACCTAAGTTTTCACATTGAGATTTGGTTGCAGTACCTGCTACTGCAGATTTCCATAGATAAAGAAGAGGCATCGCAGGTGCGTTACCTTCCTAGAGACAAAACTGAAATGTCTGATGTGCCTGTAATTGCATAATGAATACATACCAGCCATCAGTTTTATCATGTCTGTAACAACTCCGTTTATCCCAAGAGCTAGGGACCAGGACAGGAGGATCTGAAAAAATTCAATACCATAAAAATCCACACTTAATATTATACTCATCAGCTGCCTAGCCTTTGCCAACTATGTTGGGTTGGCTTCCAGTCTAACCAGATGCAGCTGAACACCAGTATTTTACATAGAGCGACTGCACCTCCACAACCCAGCTTCTGGGTAATATGATACCCCTTTGTAAGACTGGCTGTCAGACTTTTGGGCTTCTACCCATAATGAATGTCAAAGATCTATGAATGACAGCCGGGACCAAGGGCTTAAGGCGCGACTTGTCGAAATTTTTCCATACAAACTTCGGGAGAATATTACTCCACTGTTTGACATTGTACATCCAAAGTTAAACATTGTATCGTTTTGTCTTATTATTAATTGTGTCTGTACGGAAACAGAATAGTAAAATAATAAGCCATTAAAAAGTTATGAGCCAACAAAGTTTCGTTTTTCTTGCTAATTTTAACGTAACTTTGGATGTAAATAAGTAATAAAATATGGACAAAATCTTCAAAACAAAAACCGTACCGACAAAGTTCAATTATCGAAGAGTTCAATAAGCTTTATTTGTAATTGACTTATGCAGTGGTTTTTTCATAAAACTCGATTTTCCAAAGGACGTTTCGTAATTTTTACGCGCACGTTTTACTATGGAATGATCGTGCCTTTCACTCAATAATGTTCCCCCCGGCGCGGTGCGGGGGGAGACGCTCACGCACACATGCACAATATCTCACGCGCGTTACGAACTATTTCGATTCGACTCAGTCTGCTGCTGCGGCCTACGTCGTTCGTACGTATGTAGACTAAACTCCCGTGCACTATAAATTATTATTATCATTCGCACGTAAACACTACATTGACCCCTGGCTTGAACTTTGGATTTCGATACTACCTACATTATCTGTTTGACTTCGCACTACAATTTGGACTCTGTATTTTCATTTGAAATCGGAATTGTTGGTTTGAGTGGACGCTGTGTCAGTGAAGTTGTGTTGGTTGATTGAAGGACTACAACTAAACAAAGGGTAAGTCGTACAATTTCTTAGAACTAACCTATTTCGGTAGGGACCTCCTCGAGCATATTTTTTGTTATAATATAACTAGCTTCTGCCCGCGACTTCGTCCGTGTGAAATTTTTTGTTCCCCCGAACCACCGCGTCGCATCGCATCGCCTGTCTGCGCTATTACTACTCAACTCCTAAGGGTCCTAGTAGCCTATAGCTAGCTAAGACTTGGTGCTCGGGGTTTGGCGACAGGCGCGGGGCGCGGCGCGCGGCCGGCGGCAATGAGAATGTAAACACAAGCGTGCGGCGCGGCGCGGCGCGGTGTTTTGTGTAGGTAGGTAGGTACCTACACAAGGAGGTACCCTATCATAGGCACAAATTATTATGTGACTGTTTATAGTTTAGTAATTCTTTATTAATAATTATTATAAAGACGAAAAAAACTTTTTGTGCTATCCTAAACCCACTGAATCGCAGGCAAAAGCTAGTACAAAAAAAGGTATATGTATAAATACATTACTTTTATAAAATAAATAAATAATAGTGTGTAGGTATTTACTTTATTATTACAGGGTCAAATTAAATTAGCCAGCGAAACTGCCGACGTGATGGGTATCGTTATCTAAACATGATAAAATAAAAATCAAAAATATTTGATGTATTTTTTGAGGGTCAACGACCGCTTCTAGAGTTGTTACTTGAAGTATAAGATAGAAAATCTGTTTTCTTTTGTTTTATCGTATTGAGTAATCGATACCAATCACGTCTGTGAAGTTTACATAAAAAAAACTGTATATTTAAACTTATATTTACAAGTGCCTCCTACACTGTGCGGTAGTGCGGTCGTTGACTCCACTAAAAAGTCATCTATACTAATATTATAAAGAGGTAAAATTTGTTTGTAAGTTTGTATGTAGGGGGTAATCTCTGGAACTACCAGTCGGATTTCAAAAATTCTTTTTGCGTTTGATAGCCCAATTTTTGAGGAAGGATATTTAACATCACGCTAGCACCCTTAGGAGCCGAGCAAAATGAAAAAAAGTCAGAACGAAAGCGAAAACGAAGTAGTAGTGCGGTCAGGCGATGCGATGCGACGAGTGGGTTGGGGGAAACAGAAATTTCACGCGGACGAAGTCGCGGGCTGAAGCTAGTCAAATATATTTTTTTTGTTTTATCATGGTTAGATATCGATACCCATCAAGTCTGCGGAGTTTCGCTTGCTAATTTAATTTGACACTGTATATATATAATTTTGTTTTTTTTTTTGGAACAGATCCAAAAGAGAATTGACGAACGGGAAGAAAAGGGTGCCTAAAACTAAGTGCCCATCGCAAGAAGAAGTTCAAAAGAACATTGAGGGGATGTTTCTTGAATACAGAAAATATTCCTCCTGGACTGGATACGTCCCAACCGTAAGTATTATTTTGAGTGTATAATTGACATATTAGGTAACGACCTAATATGTCAATTATACACTGATAACGACCACTACCTCAAATTCACGTAGACCAAAATTAAACATTTTTGAAGTGGTTTTTTAACTGGGTCAGGTTATTGTGAGGATGGGTACTGGGATGGTGTGTGGTTGGATTGGTCTTGTAATTGTCTTCACTTATATAATCTATATTTTTTTCAGATCGACACTAGAGTCATTCGAGCAGAATATCTGTCAAGCAGAAGTACAGACGCCAGCACATCAACCTACTACAATCTGTCAAATTTCTTTAATCAAATTTCAACTTTATTGCTAAAGCATAAGGTTCAAAATTGATTGGGAAAATTTTACAGTTTCGGGTAGGTTGATGTGCTGGCGTCTGTACATAAAGCAATCTCTGCACAATTCAAAATGTTCCTGGAGTAAATGAACAGATTAGTTCCGGTATTCCTCATGTACTGACCACACCCTAATCGTAAGTATTTTCATAGGTATATCTACTACCATAGTTATGCTATCACTTAGGTTAATTCCCTTTTTGTTATGTTTAATATAATTTCCGTTAATGTTACCCATGTTGTTTTTAGATCACCTCGAGAGTCATTTAAACAAATCGTCGTTCAAGCACAAGTACAATGAAACAACCAGTTCACGGTGGAAAAATGTACTTGTAGAAAATGATTCTTGCGTACAGACTGGCTCCGGAGTCATTCCAACTCAATTTTTTTGTGTCCGGTGCCCTATTATACAACCCACTTCAGAAAGTGAGTTAAAATTTGGTCCGTAGCTACGTTTAGTCCATGAGCGTCTGTCACCACGACGGTCATACATGGTACACCTTGACTAAAATTTTTATTTTCCAAAGCAGGTCGCCTTTCTTCTGCACCTGCTTCCAACATAAGCTGTAACGCTATGTCTTTTTGGAAATGGCTAATCTTTGATTATTTTTTACATAATAAATTTTGCTCATATTAGGCATATTTAAACTAGCACAAACCTTATCAAGCTGGCTCCATCCATTGCCAGTTAGTGAAATACCCTCTACCCTCACATTTAATTAATAGGGATCTCTTTAGATTCTTTATTAGACTCCCTGAGATTCGATCTTTTCTATTTTGTTGCACAAATTGCTTTTGAAAATAAAATTGTAAATCCTAATTCTTTTTTCTTTCATAAATTCTAAATGCTGAAAATTACATTCAAATGGATCATGTCTAATATTTTTCAATTGTTGAAATAGATAAGCAATACTCACTATCCTATTTCTTTCTAAAGTTGCACAATCACAATAAATTGTCGGTTCTAAAAGAGAAAAAGAATAATTTTCTTACAAGTACCGTGCGTACACGAGCTAATATAATTTGACGTGCCTGTATACCGCCTTACTGCATACCTACCGCGAAGACCGACGCGAGGACGACGATCGGATATCACCGCCCGCGCCGGCGCCGGCGCGTCCCCTGCGCACGGATTGCGCCCCTCGGACGCCCTCGCCAGTCCGCTACAAACCTCAAAGCCAAATGCATGCCATTTCTTTCTTTCTTTCACGCCGCGCATTTTAGTTATTAGTGTTTTAAATCTAGTGTTATTATTAGTGATAATAAACATTTATATTTTATTTTATAGTAGTGTTTCATTAATAGGTATACGGTATACCTACCTAAACCTACCCTAACACACTACAAAATCACCCTTATACTCGTAATAATGGAGTAAGCAACTGACAATCCTTGTAGCAATCTACCGCTACTCACTCAACGTTACGAGTTTGATACCTACTACCTACATACTACATACCTATTACCTATGATGTGCGCTCGCGACACCGTAGGTACACTAATCATACGCTCAGGGTTTATCATTAATTTATACCTACCAGGTGATTTGACAGTAGTCATGAATACGAACAACTTTCATTATGGGACCAACCCTGAAATATGAAAAAAAGTCAGCTGGCAGGCAAGGTTGGCCTCATAATAAAAGTTGTTTATATTGATGCATACTTTCATCACGTAAAGCATAAAACGGCGGCAGTGGGTGTTTTGTGCGTAAAGTATGTCCCATCATCCGACGACATTATTTTCTAAAAAAAATCCTGCTGTATATTACCTACTTGGTTCATTGATTCATTCTATTTACTTGCGAAATAATTTCATTCAATTTTCTGTAGGTAGGTAAACAGACGCCAGCACATCAACCTACCCGAAACTGTCAGATTTCCCCAATCAATTTTGAACCTTAGCCTTCAGCAATAAAGTTGAAAATTTATTAAAGAAATTTGACAGATTGTAGTAGGTTGATGTGCTGGCGTCTGTACAATAGGTAGATGTCCCTAGATAACAAAAAAGACGTATGTCCCTACATGATGTACGGAGTCGGCGACTTGCCACGGATGTAATAGGTTCACGTAGGTTCTAGGTTAGGTACCTAGGCTGTTCATTTATTACGTAATACAATTTTACCACTTTCTGTCCCCCTCCCCTACGTAACAAAAAAAAGACTTGGATGAACCCCCTCCCCCCTTTTTAATCTTACGTAAGATCAGTATCTACCAAAATTGCATAGAAAAGTACCTAGCAAAAAATGAAAAACTTATAATTTTTGTTTACTTTTGTGATCTACTAAGAACAGTCTAGACCCCTCTCACCCCCACGTAAGAAAAAATAAGACTTGTTATAACCCCCTCCCCCCTCAAATCGTCTTACGTAATAAATGAACATAACATCATGTGGGATTATCATAGTTTACCCAATAGAATATTATTATACTTATCTGCATACCTAGTAGGTACATAATACATACATAATCAGCGTATAATGTTCCCACTGCTGGGACACAAGGCCTCCTTTCTGTGAGAGGGAGTGGGCCGTAATCCACCACGCGGGCCCCGTGCGGGTTGGTAGATGTCACATGTCTTCGAATTTTTGGTTCTAGGACATGCCGATTTCCTCACGATGTTTTCCTTCACCATTTTTGAGAGCAGTGGTGATGAAACAATTTACACAAAGTAAAGCTCCTGTCTGGATTCGAACATACGACCTACAACTCGTAAGTCGCGGCCGATACCACTGGGCCACCACTGCTCTCTCTAGTAGGTAACTAGGTACCTACTGTTATAATTACTTACCCCACCAAAAATAACAAACCGTCTTGTGTCGTGGGCACTAAAATGTAGGTAAGTACCTACCTACCTTAGCGTACGTCTGCGAGTAGGTATCTATGTAGATACTACGTTGTCCGTGTTACTTGTCATGAAATTCATAAAACTCTAGAACTTACTCAAATTATTATAAATTCGTTTGTAAAAAACACTAGATTTTTAAACGGTTTATTTAGATAAAAATAATTATGTGTCAAACTCAAGAATCAAGATTGTTTAGGTACCTAATATTTTGGGTATTGATAAAAAAAATAAGACAGGTAAATAATTTTGAAAACAATATAGGTAGTCAACTATAATGATAATAATTACAATTTTATTATTATCTAATAGGTACGACATAAACAGTAGGTAATAATATCACTCGCCCGACTGCGCTGCGCGTCGGGCGAGCGATGACTGTTTGTTGTGTGGAGCGATGAATGGCGGTGCATGTCAAAGAGAATGTAAACACTAGCGTTATTGTGCATGTGTGCATCGTCTAACGTGTCGTTTCAGTTCGGAACGGTGTTTGTGAGTGTGAACTAGATGTTGTGTGTGTAGACTATCGTCTAACTGCTCTTCACTGATACTATCTCTGTCAGACACGATGCCGGGTGAGACAGCGTGCTTTTTGGCCACGCCCACCTTCGAGTTCGAGCTCGCGAAGTGTTGGCTCTTAAGAGTGTTTACGAATTACGACGTACGGCATTTCATACAAACTTTCAAGCCCTTGTTTTTCGAAATGAATGAACCGATTTTAATGAAACTTCGTACGCATAAGCAGGATACAAAGGTCTAAAAAGTTAGTAAAGAACATTTTCGAAATGTCTTATTTAAAAAAAGATAACTGGAAATCTCTGTTTCTATGGAAAATTAGAAATCTGTCTAATTCGGCTGTAACACTATTTTTCGAAAATGTTCTTTCGTCGTAAACGCTCTTAATGAGTAACAGAAGAGTCTCGATATGTAATAGACTGTCTCCCAGTTGCAGCCACAGCCGCAGCAAGCATAGCTTTTCCTTTGATCAACCCGTGCAGCTGTTATTATTTAGCCACGAGCCCCTCATTAACACTATAAAATAAATATACTCTTACCTCAAAGGCATCGTTGCAGTCATTACAAACAGCCCACGCCATTAGTGATAGGACGCATGGTACTGCCAAAATTGTAGTCCAAAGCATGGACCCTGTCACGTATGAGTCCATGTGGGGATACATGAAATCAGACTCCAACTCCGCTTTCTGTATCACACGAATGAACGGCTGCATGGTTTCCATGTAACTGGAAGGTAAAGAATACACCCTTTTTTTATAACCAACGATAAGTTTCAATGCAGGGGCATTCATAATCATGTACAGTCACCAAAAGAGATAAGTCACCATGGTCGTCGGATATGGCTGAAGTTTAGTTAGAAAGCGATGGATGTTTTTGAATGTTTAATTTGATAAATGAACTGTTTGTTTTCTGTTATTTGTGTTAAATTTTATTTGAAAACATCCATTGGTTTCTTACTAAACTTCAACTATATCCGACGACCCTGGTAACTTAAGGTCCGGCCGCGCTAAATTTGCCAAAGACGTAAACCACAATGGACACCCGAAATGGAATAAAATCGATGTACAGACGCCAGCACATCAACCTACACCTAACTGTCAAATTTTCACAATCAACATTGAACCTTATGCTTTAGTAATAAAGTTGAAAATCTATTACAGAAATCTGACAGATTGTAGTAGGTTGATGTGCTGGCGTCTGTACATCGATTTTGAAGAACATTTATTTAAAGTAATGTTTGTTGTCGTCTAGTTAGCTTGGAGATTTAGACGAAAACAAACATTACTAATAATAGATGTTCCTGTATATCGATTTTATTCAATTTTGAGCGGCCATTGTTGTTTACATGTTTGGCAAATTTGGCGTGGCTGGACTTTATCTCCTTTGGTGACCGTACCAAACCCATGGTAACAGGTTGCGCAGATAAAATTTAGAAGTAACAGCCTGGATTTGTGGCTGGTTTATGACAATAGGCTCCTAAATTACCTCAGACTGAATATGACTCATGAAGAAATGCAGGTGTACTATACAACGCTGTCTACC
This sequence comes from Hydraecia micacea, assembly GCA_914767645.1. Lineage (NCBI taxonomy): Eukaryota > Metazoa > Arthropoda > Insecta > Lepidoptera > Noctuidae > Hydraecia > Hydraecia micacea. Next base: position 2,937,655 of record OU611803.1, read on the forward strand.
CTTTCAGAGAAAAGAGGCGGAGGAGCGGCGCGGGGCGGGCTAGGGTCAGTTACAAAAGTGAACATTTCTCTGAATCAATCAAATATTCGTTTATACTACTTGTAATAATAATAACATCAATTAAAAAAATATTAATAAGTCAAACCACATTTAATTAGTGTTTCTAATAACAGCCGCGGGACTAAACTGATACGATTTTGATGATGTCACTTATCTATTCGTAAGCGTACAACGGTAAAATCGTGGTGCGACGAACAATAAAAAAAACCCTAAAATATTTTTACAATTTCTTATCAGAAAATTCATATTTTTCGATAAAATACTTCCTCAAACTATAGTTAGACTATGGAAAAACAATTTTATGTAGGATTTATGGCAAATAAACACATATTTCATTGATAAATTACCAAAATATGTTTGTAAATATTATAACAACATATGGAGACGACTTACCAGAAGGCGGACACTAAAATGATACGCACGACTATTTCAACAAATAAATTAAAGTTTGCGGATCGTATTAGCGGCATTTTTAATGTATTTTACATAAATAAATCGTTAAATATGCTAAAATCCTCTTCGCACTTTCGCAGCAGATACTGAAAATTTTGTGATAAAGGATTTGACGTTTCACTTTTCGTTCGAAATCCTCCATTCAATTTTTATCAGTGATCTTCGTTTAGTTTGCTTTTTAGTTGCGTTTTATTTTCCTGCCAACTTAGCCCTGGGTAATTCAACAATATTTTGCTTCATGTTTTGTAAGTGGCACGGAGGCTTTCAGTTGTAGGTATTAGGAGCTTAATTAATTAAAATTCTGTGATTTAAATGAAATTTCTGATTTATTCGAGTAGAATAAAAAATAAAAGGGATAGTAATAAAAGCTCCGACAAAAAAAAAGTAATAAAAAAACCCGACTGCGGTAAAATACTCAATAAAAAAAAAACTGAAAGCTAAAAACAAGCCCATTTTAAATTAAATAAAAGTTGGAATTGGAAGCAGGGCGCGCTTCGCGGGGCTCTTACTTCTATGTGAAGGGTTAGTAATCTAACCAAACCGAACCTCGGTGTGCCGTTTGCAGTTCGCTCACTCTTACATTCTGAGTCGACGTAGCCCCTCGTATATATTGATTATTTTGACAAAACTTCTGTTGTCGGTAACTTAGTAATTTTGTTGGAGGTTCAGTAATTTATTCGGAAGTTTAGTTTAGTTTATTCGAAGATCCTTTTTTTTAGTCGGCCACAGATCGCTGGAGATTAATCTGTTTCTCGGAACCAATATTATTTCCCCAAATAAAGCCACCACTATTCTGTCCTGTATGGGTGGACTGGCAGCGACTGATCAAGAGTTCTGACCGCCCTAGGCTAATTATGAGGACGCGCCCCCGCCAGGTGTGTTACGGACGGCCTTACGGCCTAAAAAGTAGTAAGTGAGTAGAGTAGTAGTCTGAAAATTTTAACATGGTTCATACTACCTATAAAAGTTTTCAGATCGATCTGCTAGCGAAACTAACGTTGTCCTTAAATCTGCATGACATTCAACCTTAGGGAGGCAAACCATTTTTAAGCTGACCGTATAAGTACCTCACGCATTATACACCAAAATCATGAAAAGTGACTGCAGGCTACCAAGTAGAAAACCAAATCCATGTCGTGGTTGGCCGCATGACTTGTATTGGCTTAGTTTCTATAGACAAGACTTGAGTATTTTTTAAATATTTACACGTCTGTTATTGTTAAAAAAAGAGGAGAGGCATCATACAAGTGAAACATTTTTGCAACTGATTAATGATTTATTTGAAAATTATAGTAATTAAGTAATTATTATTAGATTATAAAAAAGTCCTTTTTCGTGCTTTAGCGTTTGCAAATCTTTCCACAATTTTTTCAAATTTTATAGTTTGTAAAAAATCACTTTCTATGAAAACCAGACGCCAGCACATCAACCTACTACAATCTGTCAAATTTGTTTAATAAATTTTCAACTTTATTGCTAAAGCATAAGGTTCAAAATTGATTGGGGAAATGTGACAGTTTCGGATAGTTTGATGTGCTGGCGTCTGTACATTAGCGAGACCGCTGCAAGTTTTTGCTGGCGGAGTGTGGAGCGCAAGTAATTTTTTACTTTTTTATGTGCTGAAAAAGACCTTTCGCCGCTCCAGTTGATAACATTCATTGTCAAAAAAAATCTTAATATTAGGTACCTCCACATTCGGTAACATGCATGAAATATTAAAACTTTTTATTAACTGCACCAAACCCTTTGTGGTTCTGGCAGAAATAGAATGCTCGGCCTCGGTGTCAGATTTTAAAAACTGCGCCAAATGGACGCATTCTTCTGCAAAGGTTTCTTCTAAATCAGTGGCATGCAGTTGTTTTCTAATAAATTAACTGTCGTCTAGTTCATGCAGTTTCCATTAGAAACCAAACTTTGTTTGGTTTGACCAATTCGAGTAACAAGTCAGTGTTTATTTACGCGCGCTTTTTAAAATTTCAAAATTTATTGTTAAAATTAGGGACTCTCAAGCGCATTTGGTTTTAGTGTTTGGTCTCGGTCTAGTTGAAATATGTAGGGTAGATGCAATGATGAATGATGAATGATTAGTGCATGCCAAGACACGATTTTAGCGCGCCCCCTCCGATCCTCGCGCCCTAGGCTGCAGCCTAATTTGCCTAAGGGTTAATCAGGCCCTGTGGACTGGTGCGGGAACAAAACGAGAGGAGTTTGAGTCTCAGCAGTGGAAACCAATGAGGGAACATTAGAAACATAATTTATCATTTAACAAGCTGTGCGCCCCATCGGCAAAAATGACGAACTACCATACAAACTTTTATCTCTATTTACCCCCTTTAGGGAATGAATAAGGATAAAAATCTTTCCTTAGTGCTCACTTTCGTTAGGAAAGGAACTCTTGTGCAAAACATGCTTATAGACCCATTGGTTTAGGCTGGGCGTTGACTCTCAGTGAATTAATGAATTTAATTAAGATTTTTAGGCGCGTCGCTCACTGGTAAGTCGAGGCGAGTTTGCGGGGGCGAAGCGGCACGTTTATTCCTAGATGCGGCGCCCGCGCTTTGACGCCGCCGCCGCGCTGCGACGTCTCGACTCTAGATCGTGTGAGCGATCGGCCTTATTATTTTACTTTGACTAAGAAAAAAATTTGAATTTAATTTAGTACCTATCTAGTGTAAATAGTTATTTCTTAACAAAAAAAAAATATATATAAATCTAGATTTATGCTCATAATATACGTGTCAACGTGTGTATGTAAGAGGGCGAAATATTTTGGATTGAGTTAGAGCTGAATCTCCCAAACTTTATTCGAGGAATAATTTTGTTGACAGTTATTTCATACAAAAACTGTCAAACGTCAATTTTATTCCTTGAATAAAAGTTATCTAGCGATGAAAAAATCAGCCCTTAAAGAAAAGGAACAGGTAAGTTTAAATTGTTTATTAACTTATATCTAAATATAACAATAATATCATGTACCTATATTTTGTCATCGTAAAACAAGAAATTATATAACTTATTTTAATCTTATTTAAGGAGCACTAAGTAGATACCTATTTAAAAAGATAACAAATAAAATGATCTATTTTTAACACAAAAAAATAAAAGGTGTAAACATATCAATTGATAAAACAAGATGGCGAAGTTAGTTCCGATTTTGGCCACGCGCCAAAATAACCTTATAGCGGTGTACGCAAAAATGTGTGGCTGGTAAACAAATGAACCCGCGCAACCTGCGGCTCTGAAGTATCGGCGAGTCGCTGCGCAGTACCGCACCCCTCACCTCCGCTGACACGTGAATTTGTTACTGCGCAGCGTCTCGCCTCATGTTCCGAGACGACCTAAAGTTTGCATCGGGCAACCATATAACGTGCGTCATCGGCTTTACTTGCCATAAATAAAAATAGAATAGAACTTCTCCGTGCATATTCTATACAGTTGTAGGATAGCACCGTAGAGCTCTAATGATTATATTGTATGTAATAAAACAAAAAAAAAAGAACATATACTTTGTAGGTATGCAATGTACCTACACGTATTTATGTAATAAGTATGGGGTTAGTATATGAAATAGACTAATAATATTGCAAATTGCAACGCAGAAATCAATTTCTTATTTTGTGCCCATTCACCCCTTCATAACCCTTTTCGGCCTATTTTACAGAATAAATATGTCCGGAATGAATGAGTACGAAATGAACACATATTCTGTAAATGACAAGACAATTTAAATTAGTTTCCAGTAGTTAACTATTACTAGTAATTTGTGATCAATTTTTAAAGTTTTACATGATAAGCACAGATCATTAATACCAATGATTTACCTATAAATAAAAAAACGAGAGGTGTGCCACGACACCCTAATTGCGGAACACACTGTCAATCTCAATCTGAATCATTTTGAAGGATATTGCTAATCCATTGCTTTATATCGTTCGAAAAGAATATCTGCTCAACAACGCAATGAATGTTGTAGAACTGTCAAAATGAAAGCCATTGCTACTGTTAGTGTGTTATGAAATTACCCCGCGCCGGATGGAACGAAGTTCCTTTCGCTTTATATAATTTGTATTGAATAACAGGCACACTGAAATAAATTAACAACGTCTTGAGAATGACCAACTGAAAAAAAAGGTTGGTACCTAATCAAATTGAAATTAATTAATAATTACTACAGTCACTAGGAACCGGCATGTCCTAGACAAGACATGTGACATCTACCAACCCACACTGGGCCCGCGTGATGGATTATAGCCCACTCCTCACTGAGAGGAGGCCTGTGACCCAGTAATGGGAACATTATAGGCTGATTATACAATAACTATAGTACAGACCCCAGCACATCAAGCTACCCGAAACTGTCAAATTTTCCCAATCAACTTTCAACCTTATACTTTAGCGATTAAATTTAAAATCAATTAAAGAAATTTGACAGATTGTTGTAGCTTGATGTGCTGGCGTCTGTACAGAGACATAATTATGTAGATACGCTTGTAAACTGTTACTTTTTTCAGTCTAGCTCTCATTCGCAGAGTGTGCAGAATATACAGCGTGTTCTGGACAATATACATAAACTTCGACCAGACTGATGTTCAGACCAACGTCAATCGTATTTTCATTCATAAGATTTGGCGGGCTGAAACCTTTCTTACTGCATAGCTCAATTAAATTTCATTACTTATATGAAATTACAAATATCTTTGTAACAAAGCGTTTTTAAGTACTACTTCATGTGTTAGATTTGATTTGTAAAAGCTATAGAAGCGTTTGCCAAAGTTTATGGATAACGTGAAGAACACGGTGTACAGTGCGATAAGGATCTTCGTTCAAAAACATCATTTTTAAGTACATACCTATATTTCTCTTAAAACAAAAACTTACAACGTAACAAGACGTTACTATAATTTTAAAATTTAAATGCGCAATACAAATGCCAGACTTAATTTTGACGAACACTAAAAAGATAATGCCCTTAATAAAAATGCGTTTAAAAAAAAGAAATTTGAGATTTCGTAAACATATTCTAAATAAAAAATACTACTTAAATTATTATGACTTCGTAACGTCTAAACTAAAAGGCTTTGAAGGTCCCGGCATACTTACCTGTCCGCCATTTTGATCTTTTTTCAAAATGGCGGCCACGCTTTATCACACTAATATTACAAAGGCGAAAGTTTGTGAGTGTGTGTGTGTGTGTTTATATGTTTGTTACTTCTTCACGGTCAAACGGCTACCGGAATTTTAATAAAAAAAAAAAATGGAGGTAGCCGACACCCCGCATTAAAATAAATGCTACTTTTTATCCCAATGTTCCCACGGAATCGACATTTACGCGGGTGAAACCGCGGAGCACTGTTAATCGATTTATATAGGTTTCATGCGAGGCCGCCATTTAAAAAAAAAATGGCGGACAGTAGGTAGGTATGCCAACATCCATATTCAATCCCTTTTTTATTTTATTTAACGTTTATTTGCCCATTATTGGCCAAAATTACATATTGTGCACCCAACGACGAAAAATCGGCCTATTCTTAGCCTAAAGTGATTTATCATTATAATACATCTCAATGATGATGATACTGGTAACTGAATACGTTTAGCACAGGAACGGTGGTTCTGGAGATGCTTGGGAAAGGCCCATGTCCAGCAATGGGCTTCTTTCAGCTGAATGGTGAATTGTTAATGATGATGATGAAGACGTTCCACGGAAAGCACGTTAAGCCGTTGGTCCCGGCTACAAATCGCAGATCTTTGACAGTCGTTACAGGTAGTCAGAAGCCCGAAAGTCTCGACACCAGTCTTACGCTACGGTTTCTTAGAAAAGTAATGACCACAGCGGCAAAGATTTAAATTAAATCGCTAGATAGCGTACCTACCGCGTCAAAAGATAAAGAAACAGGTTTCCGGTGCAGGCGAGGCTGTGCGGGTCGGTACCGATCAGTGCAAGTGAAATAGTCCCACATTAACTTATGCGCTCACACATAAAGAAACAGGTAAAACATGTCGGGACCGAAAACCCGCTTCTTTATGTGAGCACCAATAGTCGCATTTCCTCAGAATAATAACATTATTCTAATTCTAACATTAGTCTAATATGAAGCAGCTGAATACCAGTGTATTCAGCTGCTTCATTAGACTGGAAGCCGGCCCCAAAATAGTTGGGAAAAGGCTAGGCCGGTGACGTTGTAGACATAAAAAATACTACTGATATTATATAAACATACTGTTCTGGAATTATAAATAGTACCCCATAGAATGTGTCCTAGCATTCTTATAATAATCAAAGTATTCTTGTGGGGAATTGGCGTGCTTCTTAACTACGTCATCTAGCTGCATTTGATCGCCCCAATCCGCCTGGAAAAGCAAGAAGTACATAATTAAATGACAAAATGATATGTGAAATAAGAAAAAAAAAACCGGTAAAGTGCGAGTCGGACTCGCACACGAAGGGTTCCGTACCACCGTACAATATTTAACACTACATAATATATAAATACCATTTATTGATATCGAGCAAAAATAGGCAAAAAATGGCGTTTTTTGTATGGGAGCCCCCCTTAAATATTTATTTTATTTTAATTTTATTATTTATTATTAAAGTAAAAACACAACTGAGTATTTTGTGAATATTTCAAGTGCCTACCTGTTGCCATTATTGATATCGAGCAAAAAAGGCCAAAACAAATCGCGTTTGTTGTATGGGAGCCCCCCTTAAATATTTATTTTATTTTTAGTATTTGTTATTATAGCGGCAACAGAAATACATAATTTGTGAAAATTTCAACTGTCTAGCTATCGCGGTTCTTGAGATACAGCCTGGTGACAGACAGACGGATGGACAGACGGACGAACAGATAGCGAAGTCTTAGTAACAGGGTCCCGTTTTTACCCTTTGGGTACGGAACCCTAAAACGCGAGTCCTAGAACCAAAAACATCGAAGACATGTGACATCTACCTACACGCGCTGGGCCCGCGTGGTACATTACAGCCATTCCTACTCGAAGAGAGGCGGCCTGTGTCCCAGCTGTGGGAACTAATCTGGCTTTTAACTAGGACAGCTCAAAGATTTCAATTGTTAGATTTGCCCTCACCGTACTTACGTTCCGCGAAAAGTGTCACTATTGAGAAGAGTGAGCTCACATATATTTTTTTTTTTTTTTTACAATTTTAAGAAAGCTTACAGACTAATACACGTAAATTGTAACGAAATAGTAAACAACTGACAATTGCTAATTACAAGCTTCCACATTACAATGTTATAAAAGAAGACTAAAGAAAAAAAAGAAGAAAAAGGAATGGAAAAATAGGTAGGTATGCCACGATAAACCAAAAAACATTCACCCATTGAAATATTCCTTACTCAAGATTTTCCTATACAAAGTGTTAAAAATTAACCTTACAAACTTTAAGAGGTGCTTTAGACCAGGGATGCACAGACTTATTGAGACCATGGGCCACTTGGGCAAATGATGAACTATTGGCGGGCCACTAGCACAAATTAAAAACATAAAAATAGCCAAAAAATTAATTTAAAAAATAATATAGTAGTTTGAAGCGTGGCACTGCATTGTGCTTGCAATCTTTTTAACATTTGGCTTTTTAATTTTTAACCTCAGCAATATTTTTCCTTCAAATGTACGAGGGAATATTTTTGCTGGCGGGCCACTGGCATATTGCCGGGGGGCCGCATGTGGCCCGCGGGCCGCGGTCTGTGCATCCCTGCTTTAGACCATCGAACTGAACAACTTTCACTATGGGACCAACTCTGAAATCACGAAAAAAAAATCAGCTATTTTATACATTTTGGTCAAGTAGGTATTGAACTTTTGTATGAAACAGCAGATTTTTTTTTCGTGATTTTTAGAGTTGGTCCCATAGTGAAAGTTGTTCAGTTCGATGGTCTAAAGCACCTCTTAAAGTTTGTAAGGTTAATTTTTAACACTTTGTATATTATATGGCGTTTATGTCAGTCAAGTCATTGCGTCATTGTGAGTGAAAACATCTATCTTTTTACGCGGTGGGGCGAATCTAACGACTAAAATCTTTGGAACAAGTAATATTATCATAGTGTACTTACAAAATTAGGGAACAACCCTCTTTTCTCATCGAATTTCCTCTGGTTGACACATCGGAGGAGGTACAGCCTCTCCACCCAGGGCCATATCATGTAGTCCAACATGCCAGGACGGTGTCCTCCGAAGTAGTTTGTACCTGGAATCAGAAAATAGAGTATTAGCTGCCTAGTTTGTGTAGTGTTCATAATGGTTAGCATATTTATTGAAAACGGTACATCACCAATTACATTAAATAACATAGAGACAATTATTACGTTGACAATGATATAATTTAATTTAAAACTAACATGGAACAGTGGAGTATTGCATACTTTCTCGCACAGTACACCAGTCATATACCTACGCATAATTTTACTCCATTCATCCGCAAAAACATCACAATCAGGGTTGGCAGTCAGAAGGGCACTCAGCACCATTAGAGTATGACAGACTGGGGATTCGGCTCTGGCTACAGTTTTGGCTGGTATTTGCGCAAACAGATTGTGCCGGCGGCTCTGACGGTCTCCGATGTATTTGTCGGGCACAAATAGTCGGCAGAAAAGACCTTGGAGCTCTGGGCAGTCTATACGTCCCCGTAAAGCATGGAGGTCGATGAGACAGCAGGTCATGTGGTTCTAAACTGGCCGGTGGTCGCCACGTACAGGGCAAAGTACTTCGGTAACCCAGGTACCCTACGTGAGACGGTCAGTAACATCAAGGCGTTGCTGGCCTTCCTGTAGGAGCTGGGGTGGTTCCCACCCGTACGCAAAATACGCGCACTGACGTGGAGTTGCGAACACCAGCCCGTATTACTTATTAGCATAATTTTGACTGCTGAGGTTAAGGCCTTCTCTCTGTGAGAGAGAGTGGGCGGTAGGCCACCACGCGGGCACAATGCGGGTTGGAGCATGCCGTTTTCCACGATGTTTTCTTAAACCGTTTTGAGAGCATTGGTGATGAAATAAATTGCACAAAGAGCTTGCCTTCCTGGGGTCTTCTCCATGACCATCTACTCGTAAGTTGGGGCCGTTACCACTGGGTTCCAAGTATTCAATAATTAGGTGGAGGTCTCCTCCTTAGCTTTTAAACAACTGTTTCGGCTTTTTAGCCCTTGTGGCACAAGCATGTCGCCGTTTAAAGGGTGTCGTGTGTCGGTGACCATTTTGGGTCTTTCACTGGAGCTTACCACCGCTCTGCGAACTTGGTGGTGTCGCTATTCCTGCTAGTGGATACAGCATTTGTATTGGCGGATGCATAGGTGTAATTGAATAGCTGTAATACATTTTGTCAGGTTGGTATGTTTAATTTCAGGCGTAGAACCAACGGCTTAACGTGCTTTTCGAGGCATGGGGGTATCACACCGCCAACTTCCAAACTCCGGGCTGTTACCAAGAAATTCCTGTGCACCTGTGTCTGCGCGTACACTTGTGCACTATAATATCTCCCGCGCCGAAGGCTAGTCTCCGTTCAGATTGGCCGCCGTGGCCGAAAACGGTCTGGATGACTTTTTGTTTAATTTAAAGTAGAATTTTATGAGGCGAGCCTATTGCCAACAACTATTAGGTAATTCAGAATAGAAAAAACTCAATAGCATTTTGCCCGAACTGGGCATTGAACTCAGGACCCTACTCATGCCCAGAACAATAAGATGAATAAAAATGATCCTTACCTCTTGATGCCAATTCCTTTTCGAAGATATCTAGTGTTTGTATGATTTGGTCACTCCCAAATGCAAAGTTAGTGTCGAAACATTCTAAACTGCCTTTTATTAACTGAAAATGAAATATAAAACCAGAATCAGGAAAAGCGATTAAATATCTATATAATTGAATGTGATTAACATTTCGTAGTTTCATTGCAAGCCACGGGCACGCTAAGCACGTGTTTTAAATAAATAAAGGAAACATGTGTATTTGGCAAATGTCACAACTAAAATTTTTTTTAAATACTTACACATTATGAAAAGAAAAATAAAAAATAAAAAAAATATGGCGTGCCTCAAGGTCAATAGGGCCCTATTTGGGGCAGCTCTAAGTTTATATATCATTCCTATTTATTATATTCTCTTTTAAAAATAATTGGCTTTTACAATGTTTTTCAAATTACAGTGTTAATAGGTATAGGAGGACAGAGTAGGTCTGTCAACAAGTAAATAGAAAATGGTCTACAAATCTACATTCTACGTGGCCTACAACGTTCTCACATTCACAAAATATAAAAGAATATGTCCAAAAGACAAAAAAAATTAAAACTAAATGAAAAAAAAAAAATATTACCTCATTAAACCTCTCTATGAGCAGCCTATCCTGAGCCTTTACATAGGCGTCCCGGGAGTGGAGTTGATTCCTGGTATATTTCTCGTCGAGATAGTCACAGATCACAACACTTTCAAATAAATATTTGTCTCCATTGTCAGTGGGAATCTCTAGAACTGGTATTTTTACTGAAAATAAGAAGATAAAATTACTTTTACGTGTTTAAGGTAGGACGCCCTCAGGCTTGGTGGAGCGACGATCTTCGCAGGATAGCTGGTAGCAGTTGGATGAGAGTTGCGGAGAATCGAGCTGAATGGCGTGCAATAGGAGAGGCCTATGTCCAGCAGTAGACTGCTGTAGGCTGATGATGATGACGATGTGTATAAAAATAGGATAATAGGCCGACGCGACGATGCAGCGTGTATCAGAAAGGCAGTGGCGAAGGCATCATACAACTCGATTCCCACCGGCTTCCCTCCGAAAATTCAGAACATAACCACTCTATAGTCAATTCATCATTGAAATTTTCTTATGGCGTTTTTTTTGCTCCGGCCTACCTCTGTCATAAATTCGCCCTTCGCCACTGCACAAAGGTGTGGTCAGGTTGTGGTATAGATAGACCATCAAACCGAACAACTTTCTCCGTGAGACCAACATCGTAATCGCGAAAAAATAATCAGGTGACCCGGATATTTGGGTCGAATAGGTATTGAAGTTGTGTATGGGGTAGTTGATAATTTTTTCGCGTTTATGCATGTTGGTCCCATAGGGCGTGCCGCGTGGGCAAAAAGCCACATCACATATATGTAATTCCCAGTTATTTGGCCTTTTCGTCAGATAATTAAAAAAATTGGTTGTCTGAAAAGTCGGTTTTCCGACGATAATGTTACGTGATAACGTCATATCGTGCTTCTCTATCGCTTGTTCCGCGCTTTCGCTTGCACGCTCGGCTTAGACAGAACGTGACAATGAGTCATGCTTTTTCGTGCGTGCAGCCGGCGTTCATCGATATATAAGACGTTATTACGTCAAAAAAACTTATCTTGTAAATACTTACATCTCGGATTCTTGCTCCTAAACCACTCAGGTAGCCTGAGGGGGTCCAGTTTGTATACTTCATACTTCGCCTTCTTAGCCTCCAGGATCAGTAGCACCCTGTGACCGTAAGGGTTCATATCCACATGGTAAAGACGAAGCTTGTCTGACAGCGCCGGCGGTGGCATGGGACCTGAAACCAGAAAACCAAAAATTAGGCGGCCAGGCATCGAGGTAAACCCCAAGCAGCCCGCGATGTATCGCAGTGAGTTATCAAAATACAAAATAAACTAAATCAAAAGTCATTTATTCAAATTAGGCTGAGAATCAGCACTTTTCGAACGTCAAAATTACATAAGACAGTCCCCCAAAACGCCCGCCCTTCACCACTTCCTAGTGCTTTCGCTGGGAAGAAGGAGTAACTAAAAATATTATTTATAAATAAGAAATAACTCAAAATATTAATGAAAATAAATTTTAACACATAAAAGCCTTTTTTTTGGTGGGAAATTATCAAATAACTTCTCCCGCTCTGGGCGGAGCGGGAGGGCGTGTCAGAATTTTGCTGACTACGACCCACCAACCCGCGATCCTGGCAGGCATCGGCCCTAGCGGACACCGTCAGTTAGTGCTAACACCGGACGGCGAGCTGCCCATTGTTCGCCGTCCGCAAGCCCACGCCTACGGTGGCTGGGAATCGGCTGTCGATTCTCAGGCATAAAAGGCGTGACAGCTTGAGTACATATTTACGCAATGCTGGGTTATGTTGTGTTTAAAATAGCTGTCACTCGAAGACACAAACGATAAACTAGGACCGTCGAAGTAAAATAAATAAACAGTTAATTACTAATAACATTAACAAAACCCTGGTCAGGAGGCCTACCACAAGCTCTTAACGCGATCCATTTTAGGACCTAAACTGAACTGTTCTTCTAATTCGTACCATGACGTCAGTTTAACGATTCAGTTTAGGCCGTGCCATCTGCTGACAGCGATTGTCCCAAACTGAGTCGCAAGTTTTGGTTTCATTCATACTTGTTTGGTACCATGACGTCCATAGAGCAGCTCAAGCGATGCAGTTTAGGAACCTAAACTGAAATGTCTTGTTTTTGAATCGTTTTTAATTAGATCATGGTAGGCCACCAGCAAGGCGACCAATCAAACAAAGATAAGGGAACTATCGATAAAGACAAAGGCTAGTTAAAAACATATGGATGTCACCTGACTTTGAACGTTAATATCTCCTAAACGTGAACTTTACGGGGTTTGGGCTTATTACGTTTTCTGTTTGCATTGATGTCAGCTATCGATTCATATAGGTCTCACGCGTGGCTGCTTTTTACTACATAGTATTCACGATGACGCATTAATTAAAATCAAAAGTCGTTTATTCAAATTACATAACGCCCGCCCCCCCAAAACCGCCGCCGTCCCCAAAACGCCCGCCCTTCACCACTGCCTAGTGCTTTTGCTGGGAAGAAAAGAAGTGACGCAACAAATTCCCCAGCAAAACATTCGTTATTCGTACTAAGAAATGAATTCTCATCTCTGATCCATAACCCTAATAAATACATTATTTACCTTGCAACGGACGTTGATATCGCGGTGCAAGTAACAGGTAGGTACGATGTATTTAGATCCGCCATTAACCTATTTCCATAGGAGGTCAAGGAGAATTACATCGATAATTCAGTAGTGAGGGCCGTGTTGAGTCGATAGAATGTGGGCGTGGGAGCTGTCTTTCTTTTTACGGACGTCTTTTGTATCGTGGGATTCGTGGGTGTGTAATGAAATGAAATTATGTAATAATATAATAGGATACCGGAGTCAGTTTCACACGTTATATTATAAAAAATAAATAACGGGAACTGCGGTGGTATTCTGTTTAAAGATCACCGCGATAACTTAGGTGAAGTGAGCTGTCATTCCACCTGATGCTAGGGATTGACACTATTGACAGCTCACTTCACCCAAGTTTTCACGGTGAGATGGTTACAGAATAGCACTGCTGGTCCTTGGCAGCTTTGAACAGAGAGAAGTGGAAAGAGAGTAGGGAGGCCTTTGCCCTGCAGTGGGACATCACAGGCTAATAATAATAATAATAATAAATAAGCTAGATGAGGTCATAACATGCCGCTCGTCTATTTGAGCACCGCACCGCACTGAAAAACACGCGTCGGCGGCGGTTGCGGTTGGTTGGTGCGCCGGTGATGGGGAATACTACCCAGAGGAGGGTCCGGTGACGGACAGCTGCGGCGGGTTCACGGATGAGTGCTAACGCGTGCCCGTGTTCCCGCCGCCGTAAGCAGCAGAGGAGGACACCGTGGAGTTTTAGTGGGTTAGAGTTCCACATAACTGCACTATCTCCCCGTGGTAGTGCAGAATGCATGAGCATTTATCAAAGTAAAAAAAAAATGGTTGGTTGGTTCGTTGATTGCGGTTGGTTGGTTCGTTGATTGCGGTTGGTTGGTTGGTTGACGGTTGCTCTGTCGTAGACGCGTGTCGCTCGTGTGTATGCACTCTAAGAAAGGATACTTAGTAATTGCCTAAAGATATTTAGTTTTACTTTGAATGAGACACGTTTTTATCAAAAAGTTGATACTCAGTAAATTAAGTATTGTTTCAGCATAGTTTATTTTTTTCGTAGTCTGCTCTGTCCCACTCCTGGGCAAACGCCTCCCTCCACTCAAGCCGTCTTCCTTCCACCTTGGACGGAACCTATCCGAGCGATCTCATCTTACTGTCTGGGGGCACTAGTATCCTAATTTCGTAACACACTATCGAGCTCAATCTGAATCATTTTGAAGGACATTGTTAATGCATTGCTTCATATGTTCGAAAAATGTGTCTGTTAAACAACGCAATGAATGTTGTTGAACTGTCAAAATGAAAGCCATTCCTACTGTTAATGTGTGACGCAATTACCTCGCAGTTTTTTGCTCTTTTGTGCCCATTTCAACATATTTAAAAATACAAAATAGTAAACAAAGCGTTCCCTTATCAGCTATCAAACATTTTTGCATGCTTTGCCTGAGACGTAGCCTAATTACGTGAATTACTTCAATGATAAGAAATGCAAACATTTTATCTAGACTTTTTGTAAGTTAGGTATACCGGAAAAGATAGTGTGTCCATAGTCTCGATTAAAACTTATCACCTTTTCTTTAACAAATGTGCTGGAGTGCTGCTGGGGAGTTTGTTGGGCCCCTTTCTTCTCAGTTACAGCACTAGGAAGTGGTGAAGGGCGAGCGTTTTGGGGGACTGTCTCATGTAATTTTCCTTTATTCCCAGTACTTCCATGTCGCTAGTTCCACATGGAACTACTGCAACACTAGTTCCGTGTATGGAACTAGTGGGAAGAATTCAGTAGTTACGTTCGCAAAGTGCTGATTCTCAGCCTAGTTTGAACAAATGAGTTTTGATTTTGATAAGAATAGAGCCTGCAAAAAGCGTAGCTTATAGCTGGTATCTAGCAAAACATCCGAGGATTTTTACCGTTTCTCGTGGTTAAACCCGCAATAAGAATGAATAATTAGAATTAGTTGAGTAAAAAAAGTTGAATAAAATTTTAATAACGCGACGCAAAAAGTGCATTTCAACAAAATTGTGCTTCTTTGTACCAACTTGTCATCATTTCAGACAAAGCCATCTATTGTTAGACATAGGGCTTCTGGCTAAAGTAATAACAGCCGAACTCGTCGATCGATCAGGTTAAGTTACGCTTGCCGCGGTTGGTCCATGGACGGGTGACAATCTTTACATACCAAGACCCCTCCGTGCCTCAGAAAGCACATTAGCCATTTGTCCTGGTTGTCATTTATTTGACAGTCATTACGGGTCGTCCGAAGCCCGAGAGTCTGAAAACCAGTCTTACCAAGGGGATCGTATTAGCTAGTAACTGGATTGTGGGGGTCAGATAGGCAGTCGCTCCATGTAAAATACCGGTATTCGGCTGCATCCGGTTAGACTGGAAGCTGACCTTAACATAGTTGGAAAAAGGCTAGACAGATGATGACCTAAGCATACAAATAAATTTATGCAATAGGTATCTACCAGAATAGGTAATGCTATACGACAAGAGGCAGCTCATGACATAGAAACAGAGTGAGAAAACCTCTTCTTGCCTGACTTAATTTAGATTCAATAGTCAATGACATACCCGGCGGCTAAGTGTATAGCCATGTACAGACGCCAGCACATCAAGCTACCCGAAACTGGCAAATTTTCCCAATCAACCTTGAACCTTATGATGTAGCTATAAAGTTGGAAATCTATTAAAGAATTTTGACAGATTGTAAGTAGTAGCTTGATGTGCTGGCGTCTAGTCTGTACGTTAGCTTTTCTTGGCAAGTGTTACCGGATAGTTGGAACCGGCTCGGCTACCCAGTTGCCGGGACATGTGAAAACGCACCCCTAAGACGACCCACTGACCGCACTAACAACTGTCAAAGTTCTACGAATGACAGCCGGGCACGGAGGGGCACAGCTGAGGGGTCTCGAATGTCTCTATATGTGAGTGGTTGACCAAAAAGGGACCTCAAGGGAAAATAATTGGTTTCGAGTAAATCGCGTTTGAAATTTCGTGTAGAAACAAGTTGTTGTTGCATGTTTTATGCTTTGTTTTATGTCAGTATCAAGAAGCTTTGGTCAGTATGCGACTTCGTTAGTGAGTGTCAACACGTGTTTACGGTTACTACGTTATTGGCGACTTATTTAGTGTCAGTTTCTTGTCTTTATGTGCGTCTGACATCACAAAAACTAATTTTTCCAAAACTGCCTCGGCTCACAAAAAAAATCATAAAAAAACACTACGGCACCTAAAAATATTCTGGTTAGACCAAAACAAAGCTAAAAGACCACAGATTAAAAAATTCAAAAAAAATAAATAACGGTTTCCAATCCCTCCAGGTCCCTTTTTGGTCAACCACTCACATATGTAGGTGTAGAGATGATCACCCACCCATCCACGGACCGACCGCGGTAAGGGCTTACTTACCCACGAGCCCCACCCCCATTATATGCTTAGGTAGGTATTCACTTAAATTATTATTGGTACCGAAAATTAAGAAAAAGTATAAATTGTTTTTGTATTTCAACAAAATGATGGCCTATTTGTATCCATAGTCTCTTCGTAACGTGACATACTTATCAATGTCAACAAAACTGTCTAGCCTCTTTTTTTTCATAATAAATAAATACTGAAAATAGGCTAAAACTATTGCCAGAGCTAAATAATCATTGGGAAAAATAGGTCACTTCTAGACCCAGAACACTATTTTGAGACTTTATTACAGTGTATAAACTGTAATAAAATTATTAGAATAGTCAACTAGATACGATTTCTTTAGAAAAATGAGGTCGCGTCGCCTATTTTTGGCATTAGAAAATGAAGATGTTGCAAGTGTTGCAACATTATCCATAGATTAATAACCGAAAAACGAAACGACTAAATATATGTAAGCATACGTAGTGAAAATAGTGAACACACACATGATGTCATTATAAATGCACTATTTTTTGTGTCAATATGCCACAGACCAGAGACAAGGTCGAAATAATTGACACAACAGGTAAGGCCAGTGATGCACCCTATGGCCTTGGTGCACAGAGTACTTTTTGATAGACTGTGACAAACAGCTGTTCAAACTTCAACTTGTCTACAATCGAGCTACCATTTAATTACAATTAAATACACAAAATTATGCCGATGTTCATATCACTGCATATTAATTTTAGCATTGTTTCCAATATTATTGTTGGTTTAAAAATATATTAACCGCACATACACAGACGTACCTATACGTCTATAAGCACAAAAAAATTACGAAGGAATGAAAATCGAAGAACTATTTAAATTTTATTTACGACTTTTTATGCCGAAATATACATGCAGAATTAAAACAAACAAGTCACAATTTTCACGATCAATAATAAAAACTAAATCTCACTCACCGACAGTCCGTTGTTGATAATACGACATGTTTTTTTCACTAGCTCACGTAGAATTAAAGAGAAAATTGCTTTAATTCGTGTAATCGTGCACCCGCGAACCACGAAAACCTGTGTGGAAATAATAACGTCATTCTTAAAATTAAAGCTGTCGACAGAACCAACAGGCTTAGGCTACATCACGCCGCGGTGACGTCATGGGTAATGAATGAACGACTGAGTCGAGTCGGCATCGAGGATCGATGCCGACTGTGTTAGCTATGCTATGCACTATTTGCCGTCGTAGTATAGTCGACTTTGTAATTGTTTTACAACTTTTGACAAAAGCTCCCAACCAATAGAAACCTATTTCTTTCTTTTCTACCCTTCAGGCGGTATGCGCAAATAAGCGGATTGAATGAAATTCGTTTGCCTTGCTGTTTGATAATGCTAATTGCGTATAAACTTAACAATATGTAACTATAATTGTAGTAATATGTAATTATAATTGTGTTATGTTGCTGTGTGTACATCACACTAATATTATAAAGGCAAACGTTTGTGAGTGAGTGTGTGTGTGTTTATATGTTTGATACTTCTTCACGCTCAAACAGCTGGATCAATTTTGATAAAATTTTGTATGGAGGTAGCTGACACCCTGCATTAAAATATAAGCTACTTTTTATTCCGATATTCCCACGGGATCGAAACCGCGGGGCGCAGCTAGTAATTGATAAAATAAATAAATGTAAATTACAATGCATTGGAATACCACTGTATTCCAGGGTAGCTGTAATACCTATTGTACTTTTTAGGGCTACCCCCTTACTAATAAACGTTGTATAGCGTCTGTATAGTTACACAACGAACGCTATGTCTTCTTCTTTCGAAAGTCAAATTACTTACGACTAAAATAGAAAAATGGGTGTATAGTTATTCATCTGATATAACACATTTGTTAGTATGGGGGGGGGGGTATAGCATAATAATATGCATAATCAGGCAGGCTATAATGTTCCCACTGCTGGGACACCGGCTTCCTGTCGGTGAGAGGGAGTGGGCCGTAATCCACCACGCGGGTACAGTGCCGGTTTCCTCACGATGTTTTCCTTCAATAATTTACACAAAGTGCCTGCTTAGGTTCGAACCCCCGACCTACAACTCGTAAGTTGCGTCCGTTACCTTTAATTTATCAGTATGAATGATCATATTATTGTGTTGCTATTAAAAACCTCAAGGAAACTTTGACAACCTTGTTAGATTTTATATTATTATCTACACTAAACTTGTTCTTATAACTAATCGCGAACGTTTCCACTTCAATCCTTTATTATAAACTTAATTATAAACGTAATTTTGTGAAGCCGCATTATGAGCAAGAACCTAATATAATAATATCTTTCTTCTATGCCCGATTTCTGAGGATTTTAAACGGAGTTTATCCATTGGATAGTGATTATTGGTTCGATATCATGTTTCTGAACACTTCATTAAGGAAGAATTTAGCTTAAAAGTCGAGTGAATTGTTATCGAGGGTTTATCTGAGAACCTCAAAAACCGAGCATAAGGAAGGAATTCGCTTAAATACCTAAATAATTATGTCGAAACAACAGCTATTGAAAGTTTAAACTCCGTTTAAGAATTCTTCAGGAAAATAAAGCGTCAAGCTAGTTGCAGAGTGTAAGCTAAGTGTGCAAATGGCCCTCTAGTATGACATCATCTGTGACCCGATTATCTGTAACCCTAACAAATTCAATAGTCCTAAACATGACATCACTGTTACATACTTTTAACATGTTCTCAATTTAGCCGCCTTATTTTTAGAAGGCCAATAACATAGGTGTTTGTATTTTTTATACTCATACCTACTTTTATTTAAATTATGTGTTTAAACTGATTAATGACTGGAACGTTATTTTAGAAAATGAGTCATTTCAGAATTTCGTAACCACGTTTGATGAATTTAAATTACTTAGAGAAGGTATTTGAGATTTGAAGACTGATGATTGTGATGAATAATAATATGAAGTTCTCTGCAGTAAAATTACTATGGCTGAAATAAAACGTTGAAGTTAAAGGCATTCGATTATCTCATATGGAAGCGAAAGCATATTACTATTCTATTTATCAGTATGTACTGTATATTCACTTATTCAGTATGTAATTTTGTATCCTATTATAATGAATGACCCACATGATATTTTCTAACTGAAACTTGTGTTTTGGTATACTTTACTACTGCAATAATTAAACGCGAATTAAATGTTGCAAAAGAAAAATAAATACTAAGTTTACGGATGTTTTTCTTGTGGTGCCGGTTGACTCCGTTAGATTATTTTTGCCTGTAGCAGTGTAAGTATAATTTCTAATAATAAGTAACTGTAATAGCAATTGAACTTAATAACTATAAATCATTTTAATCACATTACGAATCAAATAATTATATGGGTTTATATAGTAGTTAGGTATAACACAAAAAAATTTACCTAAATAGTAGTTTTGATGAATAAAGAGTGGCAACACAATAAATGCTGTCAAACCGTGGTGCTGTCAATGTCGCTTTTTTTTTAACTCGTTCCATTAATTTTTAATATGAAGCATTTTTCTGTATCATGCTTAACCCTTCACGCTTCCCGAACAATGTATCTTCCATCTCGCTCATATTTAAAAACGAGTTTTTCTGACAAAAATAAAATAAATCGAAATCGAAGTTTCTTTTCGGAAATAATTAGGTTTAATTAAATCCAAAGAAAGGCTAAATAAATACGCTTTCAATTAAAATCTTTGATAAAAATCCGGTTTACATATTAAATTCGTG
The DNA here is from genome assembly GCA_914767645.1 of Hydraecia micacea. NCBI lineage: Eukaryota > Metazoa > Arthropoda > Insecta > Lepidoptera > Noctuidae > Hydraecia > Hydraecia micacea. The sequence continues at coordinate 2,958,256 of OU611803.1, forward strand.
GCAAAATGTCATAGAACAAGCGTTTACAAACAATAATTTTGGTATTTTTGTTTGATTACATTGCCACCGACTTCAGTAAACATTGAGTACTTATAGCAGGTAAATATGGCTTATTCCTCCTAATTATTAATTTCTGAACATTTTAATACCTATGTCATTAATTGATCTAGAGATTAAATAAAAGTATTTTTTACCCCATAAACATACCCACACTAATATTTACTCACCTAATAGGTATTTATTTGCAATTTGCTAGTGTTTGCCCGCGGTTTCACTAGCTTCCCAGGGTAACTACAAAATGTACCTGAATAAAAAGTTGATTCAGGTTTGATTCCTGGGTCAGTGGGTCGTCTTAGCTGGCTTAACTAGGAGCTTTATCAAAAGACAAAAATGTTGAACTGTCCAAGTTTTTTTTCCATAATCTGTCTGTCAGTAGGATCTTCGATATAATTTATGCATTGGTTGTAAAAAAGCACAAATCTGTCAATAATTCCGTCTGTAGAATACTACTCTTCCTGTAAGCCTTTAATACACAAGGTGATTAACTCCTAGCATTCCTGATTAAGTTTTCCATAACATCATGCCTATATTCCTTGAGGAGTTAGACAGAGATGTTCAGTCAACAAAAGAGATAAGTATGCAGGACCGTCGGATATAGTTGAAGTTTAGTAAGAAACCGATGGATGTTGTCGACTGAAATTTAATTTAATAAATGAGCTGTTTGTTTTCTAATAATGAAATTAAATTTTATTCGAAAACATCCATCGGTTTCTTACTAAACTTCAACTATATCTGACGGTCCTGCATACTTATCTCAAAAAATAAATAAATAAATAAATAATAATAATATTTCACAACTATCACACAACGCCATCTAGTCCCAAGCTAAGCAGAGCTTGTGTTATGGGTACTAGACAACTGATAAACATACTTATATATTTCTAAATACATACATATTATAGATAAATTACAACCAGACACAGAACAAATGATCGTGCTCATCACACAAACATTTGTCCTGGGTGGGAATCGAACCCACGACCTCCGGCATAGCAGTCAGGGTCACTAACCACTGGACCATCAGGCCTGTCAAAATCAAAATCAAAATATTTTATTTCACATAAACCAACATGGGCACTTATGAAACGTCAGAAGCTAGGTGCACGGTTCCAATTGGTTGTTTCCTATGGAGAAGAACCGGCAAGAAACTCCACGGTTACTCTTTTAAAAAAATAATTGGATTTTACAATGTTTTTAAATTACAGTAGGTATGGGAGGACAGCGTAGGCCTGTCAACAAGTTCCAGATACTTGATAAAATATAAAATGGTCTACATATCTAAAGTCTACAAACCTACAAAGTCCTCACATTTACAAAATAAGAATATATCAACAGGATAAATAAAATATAAAAATCTACTAAAACCAAGTGATATGGTTGCCATCTCTTTTGTTGACTGTACCTGGCCAGTTTGTTTTAAGTCCCATGTAATACGGGACCAGTCTGATACCATCAGCTAGACACAAATACAGACTCTGGGCTGCTACTGAGAAATTCCAGATGAAAAAACACCCAATTAACACTTTACCTGACCCGGGTATTGAACCCAGGAACTTATGTTCAGCAGTAGTGCTTGCAACCACTAGACCAATGTGGCAGTTTTTTTAATATGCTTATAAATCTCATCTGTCAGAGGACATCTAGCTTATTTGGCCAAAATATTAAGGGCACTACATGACCTAAAGCGCGGTCACTGTCGGACTGCATAGAAAAGAAAGAGAAGAGCGATAATTTATTGCAAAATATGAAGCAAATATATATTTAAAAAATATATTGTTTGGGCTAAAAAATTAAAACACAAGTGCTTTAGTTTGTTGCTTGTAGAATAATCTGAAAAAAAATCAGAATGATTGTATTTATATTAGTATGGTTTTTATTGTGAAAAGAAAGTTTTTAGAGGTATCTTCATGATTTTTTTCCATCGTATTATGTTAATGTGTTAATTAGTTGTATTATGTTTTCAACACACTATCCAGTATCCAACTAGCATATCCTGAAGAATATCATATTTATTTTCTGATTTTGTTTACTGTAGTCGATCATATACTATTAGGCATTATGAAACTTGCGTTTAGGTCCTGTAGTCCCCTTAAATCAGAAATGTAGTACCGCGCTGCTGCCCAGATGTGCTGGACTTCCATTTAAGCATTGACTCTTCTTGTGGCCTAGGATCTCATGCTAGCTTGCTACAATTATAATACTTATAATACCAGCTTAATATACCTTCATAATGTACAGACGCCAGCACATCAATCTACCCGAAACTGTTAATCAACTTTGAACCTTATGCTTTAGCGATAAAGTTGAAAATCTATTAAAGAAATTTGACAGATTGTAGTAGCTTGATATGCTGGCGTCTGTACCCAGGATACTGTAATATCTTGATTTAAAAGAGTGTCCTTGGAGTTACTTGTCCATTCTTCTCCATAGAGATCTACATTTTGGAATGGGCAACTAGCTTCAACTCTCTAACTGGCCAACTCTTTGACAATTCAAAAGCGCCTGTAATTTTTTAATTGTAATAGTTTAAGTTTGAGTTTCCTTGTCCTGGGTTCTACCCCCAGGTTGGGCAATTTATCGTTGAGTTTTTGCTGTGACCCCTATCGTATGGGGCCTACTATAAACAACAAAAATATGCATTTTATAAACCTCTGCAAGCATAATACATACCAAGGTTGCCTAGAAGAGATCGCAGAGAGTGATAAGGCCGCCCATTGTATGTTTTGTATTAATAATCGTTTCTTTTTATGTACTTTCTGGTGTACAAAAAAGTATATATAAATAAATACTAAACAGCGTAACAATCAGAAGCAATGGGTTTAATTCTGACAGTTCAACAACATTCATTGCGTTATTTACATTGTTGAGCAGACATATTTTGCGAACATATGAAGCAATGGATTAGCAATATCCTTCAAAATGATTCAGGTTGAGATTGATAGTGTGTTACGCAATTAGGGTGTTGTGTGGTTGGGACATCGATGCGCAACCTGTTCTGTTACCATGGTTTTAATACATGATTCTGAACCCTCGCATTGAAATTTGTCGTCAGTTATAAAAAAAATATATGTTTTTCCATTCATTTTGCTACGTAGGTTTTACACTTATTTCCATGAAATAGCAAATTTTGTTTTTGATGATCAACGAAAAATTTCTACGCTATGGGAGGTTTTACTAAATGCATACAGGTGGCCTACCATGATCAAATTAAAAACGATTCAAAAACAAGGCATTTCAGATTAGGTTCCTAAACTGCATCGCTTGAGCTGCTCTATGGTCGTCATGGTACCAAACAAGTATGAATGAAACCAAAACTTGCGACTCAGTTTGGGACAATCGCTGTCAGCAGATGGCACGGCCTAAACTGATACCACGCGGGCGGAAGCTAGTTTTGCAATGAAAATAAAATAAATTTAAAAGATTATAATGTTTTTTTTCAGAAATTAAAATGGAGACGGAAGAGGTGGAAGAAGTAGTAATAAAATGTGAAGTAATAGAGATATCTGATGAAGAAGAGGAAGAAGGAAAGAAGAAAAAAAAGTAAGCTTCTTCTATTTTATAATATCACAAAATAAAGCACAATGGAAAGGGTAAAAAAGTGCAGTTCCCGAGGAAAACAACAATAACGTTATTATGATAATACATGGCGCCACGTGTATTGTTGTTTTCCTCGGGAACAGCACTTTTTTTCGGGATAAAAGGTACCCTATGTTCGTTTCTGTACACCTGACAACGTATAATTATGCAAAATTTCAGGATGATCGGTTCAGTGGTTTAGGCGTGAAAAGGTAACAAACTTGCTTTCGCATTTATAATATTACTAGCTGCCCGGCGCGACTTCGTTCGCGTGGTGTCCTACTAATACCCCCTACCCTACTCCTACCAATCCTACCCCTGCCCTTCTCCTACCTTACTCCTACCCCTTCCCTACCCCTTACTCCTACCCTACTCCTAACCTACTCCTACCGTACCCCTACCCTACTCCTACCCTACCCCTTCCCTACTCCTACCGTACCCCTACCCTACTCCTACCCTACTCCATTATTAGTTAGGAAGTTAGGATAGGATTTCACGCGGACGAAGTCGCGGGCAGCAGCTAGTGCTATAAAAAATGGTTGTCAATATCACCCTAAACGACTTACCTTTTATTTTCAGACGAATAAGAAAGCGCACTGTTCCGAAAGAGAGATCCAATTGTGAACACTGTCCAAAAACGTTCGCCACAAGGTATGAACTAAAAAAACATATTCGGACGCACACGGGCGAAAGACCGTACATGTGCCCTATTTGTGGTAAAACTTACACGCAGCTGGGCCATCTTAGCATACATCAATTATCTCACGAAGGCATCAAAAACTTCAACTGTGGAGATTGTGGGGCTTCTTTCTATAGAAAAGCAGATTTGGACCGTCACGAAAAAATTCATCTCGGTATTAAACCCCATGTTTGCGAGATATGCTCGAAGAGTTTTACTCAGAAGAATAATTTAGTGATGCATGTTAAAATGCACGTCGGTGATAGAGCTCATTTGTGTACAGTTTGCAATAAAAGGTTCATGACGAGAAGCAAGTTGATGCTGCATTCAAAACGACATGAAAAGGCTAAGAAAGTTAAAAGTGAATTAGACATGGTGGATGATGAAACTGATTAATTTTTCGTTAGGTTTTTAAGGTCGGTTGGCAAAGTGTTTTTGGGTTTTCTGCCCCTGATGTTATAAATTACAGTATAACGTGTTACTGGTGTTATTGACGTGATAACGTCTTGTAAATCGATGAACGCCGGCTGCACGCACGAAAAAGCATGATTCATTGTCACGTTCCGCCTGAGCCGGGCGTGCAAGCGAAAGCGCGGATCAAGCGATAGAGAGGCACGATCGGATGTTTTCTTATGACGTTATCACGTAAAATGATCGTCCGTAAACCGACTTTACAGCCAACCAATGTTTCTTTACAGTATTGTGATCCTTAAATCAAGTCCTGTAAGGAACATTTTTTTTTTTTTTTATCTAACTGTTTTAACATCGGGGGCAGTTTTATCGATACCTACCACGTCTGCAGTTTCTCTAGCTAATTTTAATTTGACCTTTTATAGTAGGGTTGTTTGAGCTCACTCTTCTCAGTATGGACACTTTTTCACGTGACTAATTGTAAGTACGGTGAGGGCAAATCTAGTGATTTAAATTTTTGAGCAGCGGGGTTTGACTTTACGATGTCAAAAATGCTCTCTAGGAAACCACACCAACTTACTTTCGTAGATAACGTTTAAGTGACGTCATTCACCGGTAAATTGCGGACGCTATGTGGCGGTCACCGCCGTTCTAGGAAACCGTAACTTTAACGCGGCATTAAAGCCAATTTCATTAAAAAATGTTCAAAATCTAGTCGAAGTCTCATCTCGACGACAAACAAATGTCAAAAAGGTATGGAATTATGATATATTTTTGACAGCTTGAGACTGAGATCAGACTGTGAACGTTCTTGAAATTACGAGAATTTGCCCCTCTGATCTCAGTCGCAATCTGTCAAAAATACATCTAATTTTCCTACATTTTTTGACAATGTTTGTCGCTGAGATGAGATTGCGACTAGATTTTGAACGTTTTTAGTGGAATTGACCTTCTGATCAGTACATCCTCAGATTACCTCTTAAAAACAAATAAACTGTTTTACCTCTTTATAATATTAGTTTAGGAGAGGAGGTGGAGTGTATAGGGAAAGGAAAAATAATTTAAATAAATAATATGGCAATAAGCTCGCCCCCTTATTACATGGGACTTAAAACATAACTGGCGAAATTTGGGTGTATTATAGGTACAGACGCTAGCACATCAAGCTACCCGAAACTGTAAAATTTTCCCAATCAACTTTTGAACCTTATGCTTTAGCAATAAAGTTGAAAATCTTTTAAAGAAATTTGACAGATTGTAGTAGGTTGATGTGCTGGCATCTGTACACATCTGCATAACCCGTCAGGAATTACAGGCTTGATGTTATGTTATCTATCTATACAGGGACAAATTAAATTAGCTAACGAAACTCCGCAGACGTGATGGGTATCTATATGTAATCACGATAAAACAAAAAAGAAACTCATTTGATGATTGTTTTTTAGGGGTTATCGACCGCTGTTAGTGTATTTACTTGAAAAATCTTTTTAAAGAATCAGTTTTTGATTTGGTTTAAATTTCACAGACGTGATTGTTATCTATCTAAAAACGATAAAAACACATTTTCTCAATATTTTTTTTTTTTTTACTTTAAGTTACAACACTACCAGCGGTCGTTGATCCCTAAGAAAAAAACATCAAATCTTTTATTTTTTCGTGATTAGTCATCGATACCCAACACGTCTGCAGTTTCGCTAGCTAATTTAGTTTGACCCTTCTATATAAATAAAAAAAGCTGTCCGTTGGTACGCGCATCACATGAGAACAGCTAGACCGATTTGACAATTTTTTGTTTTAAAAATTAGTCAAATCGGTCTAGCTAGAAAATAAATCGGATGCGATTATATGTATTTTACTAAGTCCAGGTAGCATGGCCGCGTTTTTCCCGCGGCGATATTTTACTTCGCGCATTGTATTTTGAACGGGCTGCTTAGCGCTGAGTTGAAAATTCAACAGTGTGTTTTTTCGACGTGATGCGCTCGGTTGCATTCTCAATACTCGGCTCAACAATAGGGATGACGACGGGGTAAAGTAAACGAAATTCTATTTAGTCCGTCAGTTAGATTATCAAAAAATAATGGACACATATTTTTTCTTGTGTCAATCAACCAAAATTACAAAGGTAAAGCGTGTCAAAGTTTGAGAGTGGGGGCTCGTGACGTCACGTGTAGGTAAAAATTGTACCAACACGTGACGTCATGCGACATTTCAATTCAATATATCTCTGTAATGTTTTATTATGTGAAAAAAGAAAAAATACGTGCCCAATACTTTTTAATAATCTACCTGATAGACGAAGAAAAAAAAGTTAGTCGTCATCTCTATTAGAGTTCAAAATCCAGTGCACGCTATTTTTACGTCCGTGCAAAGTGCAAACGTGGGCTTTCGAAAGCCTTTTGAACTGAACATGTTTACAATCTTAGCCAAGTGATTTGATTAGCTCCTTTTAGGAGCGTTTACGACGTACGGCATTTCATACAAACTTTCAAGCCCTTGTTTTTCGAAATGAATGAACCGATTTTAATGAAACTTCGTACGTATAAGCAGGATACAAAGGTCTAAAAAGTTAGTAAAGAACATTTTCGAAAAAATAGTGATATAGCCAAATTAGACCGATTTAAAATTTTTCATCTTTTTTTGAATAAGACGTTTTGAGAATGTTCTTTGCTAACTTTTTAGACCTTTGTATCCTGCTTATGCGTACGAAGTTTCATTAAAATCGGTTCATTCATTTAAAAAAACAGGGGCTTGAAAGTTTGTATGAAATGCCGTACGTTGTAAACGCTCTTAATTCAGAGCGTGTTAGTTAATTTTTAATGTTATCTGCTGTATAGAAACCAGCGGGGTAATTGCGTAACACACTATCAGTAGCAATGGCTTTCATTTTGACAGTTCAACAACTTTCATTGCGTGAATTACGTTGTCGAGCAGACGAATTTTCAAACATAATTGAAGGGTTAAGTGGACTTAAAGGTGTTAACTAACAAAAAATTCAAATTGAGATATTATGAGCGTTAGAAAATTTTAAATCTTAAGGGGCTTACAGGACCTAAACGCAAAAAACGCAAGTTTTAGATACAATAAAAGTATATGATCGACTACAGTAAAAAATATCAAAAAAATATATGATATTCTTCAGGATAAATGCTAGGAAGATAGTGTGTTGAAAACATACTACAACTTATTTGGTACGATAGAAAAAAATCATGAAGATACCTCTAAAAACTTTTTTTACAACAAAATTCATACTAATATACATACAATCATTATGATTTTTTGTCAGATTATTCTACAAGCAACATACTAAAACTATAGTGTTTTAGTTTTTTTGTCCAAACACTAGATTTTTCGTAAATCGATAATTGCTTCATATTTTGCAAGAAATTACCAGCGTTGTGGCATCGCGCTTCTCTTTCTTTTCTATGCAGTCCGATAAAGACCGCGCTTTAGGTCATGTAGTCCTCTTAAAATCAAGGTAGTTTTTTTAGGCTTTGCTACGGTCTGTATTTTTGGATATGAATTAAAATTAGATATTTTGAGCCCACCAGACGATTTATCGTCACTTAAAACCTATGTTCACGCAAGAAACTCGATTTTTTCATTTTTGTCAGATAACACCTTTGTCCACTTACCCCTTCAATTATGAAGCAGTGAATTAGGTTTAAAGTGTGCTACGTAAATTGAGGTGCTGGTGTAATTTTGTTATTTCATAAATATTTCCCTATAGCTCGAATTATACAGGTTCCCATTAAAATAAATGAACAAATTATAACAAAGCGCTCAGTACATAATCAGCCTTTAATGTTCTCACTGCTGGGTGAGCACAGGCCTCCTCTCTGTGAGAGGGAGTGGGCCGTAATCCATCACGCGGGTTGGTGGGTTGGTGGTTGGGCGCTCAGTACGTCTAACCAAAAATATCCAAGCAAAAAAAAAACACTGATGAAAGTGATTATATTTTGACCTAAAATAATAAATTGCTGGCACATCACTGTATTTTCGTTAGCTGATTATTTTGCTTGTAAGTATATAATGCGTTTTTCTTATATATTTTTTTACCATTGTCCTTATTATGGTGGTCTGAATGATATCTAAAAGTTTGTCCATCTATTTTAATGGGACCTTATATATTTTTATCGTGTATTTAGGTATTAATAAAACTCGAAAATGTTGTAATTATTTTAATTTTACTATTTAAGAAATGGCGGTCTGTTTTTAGTTCCTCTTGTAGCCGCGAAAGGCGCTAGTGTAGTGAATTTGACCCTTGTGAAAATTTATAAATAATTGTATCATATTTATTAAAATTTCTTTATAAATTGTAATGAGTCGAATTTGATTTTATAGTTTTAATAAAACTAGTTCATAAGTATTGTGTTTTTATAAATAAATTGTAAAAACATTCCAGAGAGACGTTGTTTTATTATTTTCACATTTGAATCGTGCTTTAGTCAAAGGGCTTTGGCGGTCCGTACGATATCTACTGTCGCCGCATTTTGATTTTTTTTAATGGCGGTTACGCATGAGACAGGGTAAAACAGTATACAGGGTTAAATTATATTAGCTATCGAAACTCCGCAGACGTGATGGGTATTAATTTTTGTAGTCACTTGAAATATCAGTTTGAAAAATCTGTCTTTTTGTGTTTTAACTTCACATATGTGATGGGCATTGATATTTAAATACAATAAAACAAAAGAAAACAGATTTTCTCAACTCTCTTCAAGTAACAACACTACTAGCGGTCGTTGACTCCAAAAAAAGCATCAGATATTTAATTTATTATTGATTTTCGTGTTTAGATATCGATACCCATCACGTCTGCAGAGTTTCGTTAGCTAATTTAATTTGACCCTGTATAAATCGATAGCTGACATCAATGCAAACAGAAAACATAATAAGACCAAACCCTTCCCGTGCCGGACGGCGCGTATGTGTTCCACGCGCGCCTCAAAGAGATGTCAGCATAAAGGAAGGGGCCGCCAGGGCCGAAGCCTGCCGGGGTAGCGGGATCGTCCGAAAGGGTTACCGCTGCCCCGGAACATAAAGGGCTAAGGAAGGAACACGGGTGGGTTTTAGTCAGTAAGAGTCTGACACTCCCTTCCGCTCCACCCAGAGCGGGAGGAGTCATTAGATGATTTCCCATCCAAAAAAAAAAAAAAAAAAGACCAAACCCCGTAAAGAGTCGTTTCCGAGATAAATGTTCAAACTTGATCACGTGACATCCATAATTTTTTAACTTGCTTACATCTTGTTGCATAGATGTTTGATTACTTTAAACTTTCAGTGATTAGTTCGAACAGCTAAGCAACAACAAACTACGCGAGGAAATTATCAATGAAATTCAATACTTTGACTGAAGGAGAGGAGGGAGGAGAGTCTGACAACCAGTCTTACCAAGGGGTAGGGGAGACTGGATACGGTTGCAGCAGGGTACGGTTAAACCATCGCTAATAACTCGTAAACTATTAGCGGTGTGGTGAGGGGTACAAGGGGAGAGAGACGCGGCCGGTGAGTCCGGACATGAATCACAGTGACGCGTTGCACTTCGGGCGCTCTGTACGTTTCCAGGGGACCCTATTATATTTTTTCGACAAAAAGTAAGTATTTTCTGTTGTTTTCTTTTTCAAATTACTTTGTTGATATTAGCATTTGCATTTTGAGTGATTTTCTGTTTTATCGTTAGATTTTGAAGGTTCGAAAACCGTGATTCGTTTTTGTTTATGTTGTTTTGTTTCGACGCTATGTTTGTTTTATTAGCGGTTAAGGGGTATGGGGACGGATGAAGCAATTATTGTGGGTACGATTGAAACAATGATAACCGTTGCTTTTTTCGTTCTAGATGCCCAGACAACGTATCAAAAAAACTTCAAGAGGCGAGTGTGATATAACTCAGTACGAAAATGCGTATGAAGAAGTCAAAAAAGGGACTTCTTTACGAAAAGCTGCAGAGATGTACGGAGTTCACCATTCTTCTCTTCTTCTTTTTTTTTATTATAGACAGCAGCTGCTGTTCAGCTTGTTTTTGTTCCTACAGATAATTTGAGATATGGAAATCATATATTATTAATTATTGAGACTGATTGTTGATTTTTAGTTATTTTTGTTTATTCGTGTTAGTTTGTTAGTTTAAACCGGAGCAGAAGAGCTCTTTTTATGTTCGAAACAATTATTAAGACTGATAGAAATGGTGCCATACTAGAATTTAACCATTTCTTGTTGATTATGAATAAAGAAACTGATTTTTATTACTTATTTGTTTATGTTTCAACTGACACCCATCGCTGTTTCAACCACCCCTGGTATGGGTACGGTTGAAACAGTGGCACATCATTTTATTAAACTCATCCTAACTAGTAGATATGGCAGTTGAGCCTCTAATTCTGAGATGTATTTGAAGACAAAAGTCTATTCTCTCATTTTATGTGTTTTGTTGTCTGTTATGTTTCAAAATGGCCGTGCTAGGAGCGTTCAAAGCAAAATTGTTTCAACTGTACCCAGTCTCCCCTATCGGTATATAACTCGGAAGTTGCAACCACTGAGAGCAGGCAGACCGACATCATTCACATTAGGGGAGTACTCTACAACTCATTGAAGTAAAATTAACCGTATCCATGACCGTTATGAAAAATCCCGTAACCTCTTAGACTAGTAGGTGAGGGAGGACAGTGTAGGCCTGTCAACAAGTACAAGGTTCTTAACAATATAGAAAATTTGTCAACAAATCTACAGTCTACAAGGCCTACAGCGTTCTCACATTCACAAATTATAAAAGAACTAGCTGCGCCCCGCGGTTTCACCCACGTAAATGTCGATCCCGTGGGAATATCGGGATAAAAAGTAGCCTATATGTGAATCCAGGGTGTCAGCTACCTCCATACAAAATGTTATCAAAATTTGTCCGGCCGTTTGAGCATGAAGAAGTAACAAACATATAAACACACACAAACTTTCGCCTTTATAATATTAGTGTGATCAATACAGGATGAAATTTTAATTACCGTTTTCCTCTTAAGAGGTCATTGTACTCATCATTATGAATAATTTTTACTATGGGACCAAACCTGAAATCATGAAAAAAAAATCTGCTGTTCCCTAGATTTACAACATCCAACATAATCAGCCTATAATGTTCCCACTGCTGGGACACAGGCTTCCTCTCAGTGAGAGGGAGTAGGCCGCAATCCACCACGCGGGCCCAGTGCGGGTTGGCTAGATTCCCTAGATTTATGTTTGCATAACTCGTCAAAATGTAGGAAACTGCTGTTTTTTTTTCGAGATATCATGTTTGGTATTGGTCCCATAGTAAAAGTTGTTCATAATGATGAGTACAATGACCCGTTAAGAGGAAAACGGTGATTAAAAATTCATCCTGTATATAAAATAATTACATAAATAATTAAAAAAAACCCTATTTAAACCAAATTAAATGATTGCCATTACAGCTTTAATAAAACTGAACTTCGTAAATATAATTTAATCAGAAAATATTAAACTGAACTTTGCATGTAATTTTGCGTAGCTTTTGCTACGAGACGCTACAAGCATTTTCGTAGCTACTGCTACGGAAAATGCTACGAGGTCTATCGTAGCTGTTGCTACGAACGTACTACGAGGTATTGCGTAGCTCTTGCTACGAAAAATGTTACGATGCAAACCTGTTGCTACGACATATTGCGTAACATTCGTGGATCTGTGAGAGTCGTTACGGATCGTCAGAAGCCCTAAAATCTGACAACCAGTTTTACCAAGGGGTATCGTATTACCCAGTAACTGGGTTGTGGAGGTCAGATAAGCAGTCGCTCCATGTAAAATACTGGTATTCAGCTGCAACCGGTTAGACTGGAAGCCGACCCCAACATAGTTGGGAAAAGGCTAGGCAGATGATGAGTTGGCACCAACGGCTTAACGTGCTGTACGGGGCACAGAAGGGTCTCGGTATGTAGAAAGATCCTGATATAAATCCGTGAATCATCCACCCACGGAACGACCTCGGCAAGAGTAGCATAAACTTCGATCGATGTGTCCCTCTGGATTCCTACTAGTATGTTTATTGTTTAGCTTGAATATATCTGCGTGTGTACTTACTACTTATGTGGAAGGCTTTCTGCCTACCCGCAAAACACTTTATAGTATGCAAATAGACAGTTAAAGCATCCCACATACAAGCTGCAGGATTATCTGTGGTGACAGACATTCCCTCTTTATTCTTCAAAGATATCCGATGTCGTATTATGTTCCATGTTTTTTGTTTCGGAATATCGATCTCAAAACCAAGTACCCGCGTTTTACGTTTGTTTGTAGGTTCCTATGGACAAGAACGGGCAAGAAACTCCACGAACATTCTCTTTATTCAAAATATTGTTTACATCATTCATGTTGAAATTATTCATGTGAGAACGATGTAGAATGACGTTATAAGCGTCCATAATAAAAATATTATTTGTGTAATAAATTGTTATAGTGTTTCGCAATTACGCAGCTGTTCTAAAATCACCTTGTATTCTAAAAAAGAAACCAATTTATTAACCCGAAGTAAATATAACCTTTTCAATTTGCAAAGTGTAAAATTAATTTAAAGTTTTCTTATAAAGATGGTAAGCAGGGTCGCGCGTGGATTCCCAATCACTTGTTTTTGCTCGGCCACGGCAAGATGGGAAAAGAGTTGATATCTTTGCTAAAAACTTATGTCATTAAGGGCTTTTACACACATCCGCCGCAAAAATAATTATGGGAAACCGTTTAACGAATTCCGCAAAGAAACATTACTACCCAAATAATTTGCCCATGGTGTTAATCCTATAATAATAAAATAATAATAAAAAAAAACATCTGTTCCCTACATTTATGTTCGCATAACTCGTCAAAATGTAGGGAACAGCTGTTTTTTTTTTTTCGCGATTTCAGTTTTCGTCCCATATTAAAAGTTGTTCATAATGATGAGTACAATCTCCCATTTCGATTTGTCGCATGTTTTCAATTTCACCCTTATGTAAAAACTAGAGTTCTTAACGTAATATCGAATATCAGCCTGATGTGTCTTGATTACACATTTAGCGAATTAGTGAAGTTATTAAAAGTTTTTTTTTGGTATATTGCACACCCTTGGAAAGAGGACAGACTAGAGAAGTTTTAAAAAGAATTCGAAGATCCCGATCGCTTTTACTTTTGTTTTTTACAGCAATTTAAAGTTGAGTTTTAAGTGTATTTTTCCTTTTTCCAAAAACATTGTGAGTTATTAAAAAGGAACTAGATGTTATTAGCAAGTAATTTTGAATTTCACAGAAGCATACAAGAGTAAACATAACAATTAAAATGAAATTTGAAGGCTATACTAATAACTTTTTATTAAATTTAAGCTTAAATGCAGAGTTCTTGTATTTTTCTAAATAAAAATTACTAAAGTCATAATAAAAAAACCGTTATAACAAGGAATTAGTTATTGGGCCTTAAGAGGTAGCAAATGACCTCTCCTGTCGGCCAATTCCGTTTGGCAAACGATGCACCAAACATCCTGTATATTCAGTATTATAAGGTATCATTTCGTCCACCAAAAATAACAAATTACTTATCAAACATTAAAAAAGAAATGAATAGAAGAAATCTTGTATTTTTATCACGCAACACCAACGCATTATAACTACTTCGGTAAACTTGAGCCGATATAAAAAGGGGGTGGCATCGAAACTCCGGCATTCAGGCAACTGCTTTGGTGACAGCGCCATCTAGTATCAACAAAATAAAGTAAACTTTTTAAAAAATGTTGAAGATTACTGCTGTCGTCTCCCTACTGCTTATTGGTAAGTTTTCAATTATTTTTGTTATATTTAAAACTAGCTGCGCCCCGCAGTGTCACCCTCATAAGTCTCGATCCCGTGGGCATATTGGGGTAAAGTCCTTGTCCTAATCCAGGTTTTTCTCCACCCATGTACCAAATTTCATCGAAAATTTGTACAGCCGTTTTAGCGTGAAAGCGTAACAAACGTTTCCTCACGATATTTTCCTTCATCGTTTTGAGAGCAGTGGTGATGAAATAATTTACTCAAAGTAAAGCGCCTGCCTGTCTGGATTCGAACCTACAACTCGAAAGTCGCGGCCTTTACCACTTGTCCACCACTGCTCCCTAATAATTAATATAATGTAATATTTATGTGTGTTGTACTAAAATATTGATTATGACTGGCACAGCCTTCAAAATAACTAGCATTCGAACTACAAGAATTTATTTTGATTAAAAAACCATTCACAGGCACTTTTGAATTGTCAAAGGAGTCGGTCAGTCAGAAATACGAAGGTAGTTGCATAGACTAATATATTATATAGGGTGACTGGTAATTAGTGACCGATACTTAAACACGTGATTGTACTCATGATAACAAACAACTTTTACTATGGGACCAAACCTGAAATTGAAAATCTGCTGTTTAGTCGTTTATGTTCGCCTAACTGGTCAAAATGTACTTACTGAACAGCAATTTATTTTTTCAGGTTTGGTCCCATAGTAAAAGTGGTTTGTTATCATGAGTACAATCACGTGTTTAGGTATCGGTCACTAATTACCCATCGACTGCACCCCTATGTATGTTCCGCGATATTATGTAGTTTTCGAGAAATGTGTCGCATTATATGTCTTGGACTTAAAAAGAGACTGTGACCTCGGAGTTTGTTTCGGCCTTTCTTCGCAGAGTATTCAGACAGGAAACGCCGACCTCATCTAGTTTTTAAAATATGATTTGACGTGTAAAAGTGATTGTGCAAACAGAAATAAAATCATTTATCAATGGAACTAATATGACTTTGATTTGCCAGCGACATGGTCGCAGGCAGATTCTAAACGACATAAAAAGGAAGCTACCGCATCAGCAGATTTTTCTTCAGGTTAGTAGAAAGTAAGACGCTTAGAGCAATAAATTATACTGGAACACCATGGTGGCGCAACCGTGGTTGCGCTGCCAAACAGATGTATACCCTATAGTCTGTTCTAAAAGTATCTGCTGAAAAAGTTAACAAACGGGTCAGAACGCGGGCCAATTAGTAGTGCCACTAAATTGAGTGCTTTAATCTGATTAGGTAGGTACTTGGATACTCAAACCCAAAATTCTAATTTAAAATCATCTTAGAGATGTTTTTCATTTGACAGATGAGGTTAGGTAATTGTATGAACACAATTTTCGTCAATGATTTTCCAATTACCTACAGTTTGATAATTTTATTCAAACAATAATCGTTGGAAAAAGGGGTCAGATAGCATAGCTATTCACAACCACTCGATACGCTTCCGTACCGTATCGAACATCAATCAATGTCCTAAGTCTAACGCTGTTCACAAGTCCAAAACCCGAAAATTGTGTCACTTCAAATCAAATAGACGACCGCTATTCTTCCGACAGCTGTTTGTTGTCGGAGGAGCTAAGGTAAATTAGGTTATCAAAATGTATCATTTTCGATACGATAGCCTGTCGGATGATTGTGAATGCTGAACAAGGTTTGTTTAAACTTTCATCAGATACCTTTGGTACAGACCATACTGGGTGGGTTTCTCACCCTGTGTCCGGTCGGTTGCAGAACCCACCACACAATTTCTTGACGACGTAACCATGGTTACGCGACCTTGGTGTCCTAGTGTAATATTGGTGTAAGCCCGGCACCCTAATTGCGTAAGACACTATCAATCGGAATCTGAATCATTTTGAAGCATATTGCTAATCCATTGCTTCATAAGTTCGAAAAATGTGTCTGCTCAACACGTAAATAACGCAATGAATGTTGTTGAACTGTCAAAATGAAACCGATTCCGATTGATAATGTGTTACACAATTAGCCCGCGGGTTCGTACGGGCGCGTTTTCGTCGCGGCGATTTTTTTTCGCTCACTGGATTTTCAACGCACTGCTTTAGCACCGTGAGTTGAAAATCCAACGGTTTTTTTGACGCGCTGGCATGCGGTCTGTTGGATTCTCAACGCTTGGATCAGTTGAAAATCCAGTTCGCGATAAAATCCCTCCACGATAATTTAAAGTCCGTGCGAATGTGGGTTAAGAGGAAATGCGGTCGCAGAGACTTTTGAAAAAGCCTAAATAAAAAGTCATGATTCGAGGTTTGGCTCTCGCCTATTTCCTCCTCCAATATTGGACCAATTTAAAAGATATTTCATAAACTGAATAAGAAGGATATACCGGATGATTTTTTTTACCGGTTACAATTTTTAACAAGGTGTTCTACCCATGAATATGAACAACTTTCACGAAGGGATCAACTCCGAAAACACGAAAAAAAAAATCTGCTGTTTAATAAAAAAGTTAAATACCCTTGACCAAAATGTATGAAACAGCTGATTTTTTTTTCGTGATTTCAGAGTTGGTCTCATAGTGAAAGTTGTTCATATTCATGGATAGAAAACCCTGTACAAATTTGGAATAGGTAAAAAAAAATAATTCTGTATACTGTGTCCCTGTTTTTCTTTTTCATTAATAGTTGTCAAATTTTTACACTAGGCCTCTGTTGACAGCGGTTTAAGTCGGCATTTTTTGAGGGTTCTAGTGCTTATAAAAATAATGAATCCTCAAAAAGGAAAACATAAGGACATACAAGTAGTTAATATTTATTATTCTGTAAAAAAAATATTGCTTTATGGTCATTAACCAAAAAAAAACAGGCGAGACCGTTTCTATGGAGAAACGACCACCCGCATTTCCTCTTAAGGCCATGTCCAGAGTGAACGCGGAGTGACGAAGGCGGTAGCGGGTGAGGTGGCGGTAGCGATTAGCTGGTCAAAGTGCAGAGCGAGTTGTTGTAGCGAGCGGGGTGTTGTATTAGGGTAGACGTGTTCCAGCGCAGACAAGAGAGACATTCTCTAATTAGGCTTGCTTTTTTAAAGGGTTCCGTAGCTAAAGGGTGGTATTACTAAGGCTCCGCTGTCCGTCTGTCTGTCAGCGGGCTGTATCTCATAAACCGTAATGCGTAGACAATTGAAATTTCCACTGAGTGTGTATTTCTATTGCCGCTATAACAACAAATAAAAAAGTAAAAAAAAAAACCGGCCAAGTGCGAGTCGGACTCGCACACGAAGGGTTCCGTATCACCGTACAATATTTAACATTACATATATTTTTTTTTTGTTAAATATTTATTTTATTTTAATTTTATTATTAAAGTAAAAATACAACTGAGTATTTTGTGAATATTTCCAGCGCCTACCTGTTGCCATTATTGATATCGATCAAAAAAATCGCGTTTGTTGTATGGGAGCCCCCCTTAAATATTTATTTTATTTTTAGTATTTTTTGTTATAGCGGCAACAGAAATACATAATTTGTGAAAATTTCAACTGTCTAGCTATCGCGGTTCTTGAGATACAGCCTGGTGACAGACACACGGACGGACAGACAGCGAAGTCTTAATAATAGGGTCCCGTTTTTACCCTTTGGGTACGGAACCCTAAAAAGTAAAGGGGGTTCCCATACACGAAACGTGTTTTTTAAATATATAGCGTTAAATATTGTATGATGGTGTGTGGTGTGTCGCAGTGCCGCACACCACTACCCTATTTCAAGTTAACAAATATCAACTTTATTTCAATGAAAATTAAGTTGATTTCAGAGTGGCTAGCACTATTGAAAACGTTATAAAAATGTTTGAAGTTGTAGCGTAAACTGAACTTTATTGTGTAGGAATTAAAGTTATTTTTCTATTAATTCATATTTGTTTACACTTTTGGCAAATAAATCGCGAACGCAGATTAAATGGCGGTTTCATTTGTTGGATACTTCGCGCCCGCCTTAGCATCCCTGTAACCCTGCCCTGGACGTGGCCAAAGGCAATAGGTGTTAGTAGTTAATTTTAATAACTGTATTTTAAATGTTAGTCATTAGATCTGGAATGTATGTTTAGAGTGTCATAAGGTTGTGTAAAATTTCACCCCGTGTGCAGCCGGGTACAGCGGGGTAATTTCGTAACACACTAACAACAACAATGGCTTTCATTTTGACAGTTCAACAACATTCATTGCGTTATTTACGTTGTTGAGCAGAATTTTTTTTCGAACATATGAAGCAATGGATTAGCAATATCTTTCAAAATGATTCAGATTGAGATTGATAGTTTGTTACTCAATTAGGGTGTTAATTGGTGAAAAGTAACAACTATACTCCATTTGAAATAAGATTAGACATTTAAATAAACCTTTTTTACAGTTCGTTCAACCGATTTTGACTTCTATACCGTAGGCCTAAGGATGGAATTGAAAGCAAAAAAGTGGTTACAATACCAACTGTTTACTGCAGCTGCCATTTGTCATGCCACTAACACAATAGAATTCAAAATCGGTTGAACGTACTGTAAAAAAGGTTTATTTAAGGTGAATGCGCAGTGGTAGACCGCGAAATTCTTTTCTTACGTTTTTTGCAATTTGCAGGTCAGTGTCAGGTTGTATCTTGATCAAAATTTGATTCGCGACTATAACAGGTGCGTATTTATAGAATTATAATCATTAGAATAATTAATACATGTTTCTAAGATAGATTTGTACCATTAAGCACTTTTCCATAAGAGATTTGTTGTTATGGTACAAATCTAACTTATTATTATTCTTATTCTATAATTATTCTAATGATTATAATTCTATAAATACACATTCAGCTGCATCCGGTTAGACTGGAAGCCGACCCCAACATAGTTGGGAAAAGGCTAGGCAGATGATGACCTGTTATAGTCGCGAATCAAATTTTGATCAAGATAAAACCTGACACTGACCTGAATTGCAGAAAAGGTAAGAATGATTGAATTTCGCGGGCTACCACTGCGCATTCACCTTAAATGTCTAATCTTATTTCAAATGGAGTAAGTATAGAGGAATTTATTTTAAGAAACGTGGATGTGGACGCCCACGACAATTGTCGTTGGAATTTATAAATGCGCACAATGGGTGTCAAATAAAAAATTAATGTTATGTTTAAATTAAGTCTGTAATTTAGTATGTTGTTCATTATGATGATTGATATGATGCAGAAACAGCTAAATCAAAAGTTCTTTGAAGGTCCGTGGCATAGATACAGACAAGCACTTCAACCTACCCGAAACTGTCAAATCTTCCCAATCAATTTTGAACCTTATGCTTTAGCAATAAAGTTGAAAATTTAATAAAGAAATTTGGCAGATTTTAGTAGGTTGATGTGTCTGTACCTATCCGCCATTTTTTTTTTTTTCAAAATGGTGGTCACTCTTTAAACCTATATAAATCGATATTAACGTTCAAACTTGATCACGTGACATCCATATTTTTTTAACTTGCTTACATCTTGTTGCATAGATGTTTGATTATTTTAAAAATTCAGAGTGATTATTTCAATCATAAAAATGGCGGACAGGTAGTTCGTTTTTAAATGAGATTGAAGAAGAAAAAAAAGATTTTTATATAGATAAAAATATTCAATCTCATTTAAAAACGAATTCGGGTAAAACATCGTTTTTGTACAGACGGCAGCACAAGCTACTACAATCTGTCAAATTTCTTTAATAGATTTTCAACTTTATCGCTACAGCATAAGGTTCAAAGTTGATTGCGAAAATTTGACAGTTTCGGACAGGTTAATGTGCTGGCGTCTGTACGTATACTAATTCGGGTTTTGATGATCACACATCTTCAAAAGCTGAATTAGTTAGATAAATGAGTGTTCTATGTGTAGACTATGTTAGCCAATTAGATGCAAACTTTATGTTAGAGAGACTATATTATCCCACTTCAGTAAAGTAAGCGTTCAATACGAATATGAACCTTATTCTAATGTGGATAGTGTTTAAAGCGGTTCATTCGTTCACACATTATTCGTACAGCCTTTACTTTCATTCGAATATGAACATAAAGGCTCTACGAATAATGTTTATATTCGTGTGCGACGCTTACTTTACTTAGCAAAGTACCTAATACCATAGTGCGATTTGTGAAGCATTCTATGTTATTATAATAAGCTACATATTACAGAATTTTTAACAAACACAAAGTCTTGCTAACTAAAGTTAGCGTTTCATACGAATTTCAACTTTACGCTTAACCAAATAATGTTCATATTCGTATAAGCTAATACGAGCAAGTGTGCTTTTCGTATGAAACGCTAACTTTAGTTAGCTAATTTAATTTACGTGAGTGCGTCCAAATTAAAACCAAAAACTACACTATTACAAATGTGAAAAAATTAAACCCTCCGTGTCTCGCAAACCACGTTATGACGTTGGTCCCGGCTGTCATCTGTAGATCTTTAACAGCCGTTGCGGGTAGTCAGGAGCCCGAACGTCTGACCTATCTTATTAGGCATCGTGCTTACCCAGTGACCCAGCAATAACTGGGTTGCCGAGGTCAGATAGGCAGTCCCTTCATGTAAAATACTGGTATTCAGCTGCATCCAGCTAGACTGGAAGCAGCATAGCTATTCACAACCATACGAAAGGCTATCGTATCGAAAATGACACATTTCGATAACCTGATTTGACGTGCCCCGACAGCAAACAGCTGTCGTAAGAATAGAGGGCGTTTATTTGATTTAAACTGAAAAATTTTCCGGGTTTTAGATTTGTGAACAGCGTTTAGAAGACTTAGGACGCGTTCCCACTATGTCGTAAAGATTAATTTATCGTTGGACGACTGTCATCTCTAGCTGTTCCCATTAATAAGATTGTTTGTCGTCAAATTTTTTTATCGTTTAGCGACTATCGTATCTAGCTGTTCCCATTGGATCGCGACGACATTTTATCGTTTCACGGCAGTCGCTTTGTCGTTTACACATCATTAGAAAACACGAACGTGTAAACAACGAGACGATATTTTTATCGTGGCTACGATAGATTTGTGGTCACGATTTAGTCGTAATGATTTTTTATCGTTTTACGACTGTCGTGCTAGCCGTTCCCACTGTCATGACAATCTGTTGTCACTGCAAAAAATGTTATAGACTACAATAATTCGCGTCGTTCTATATGTGAACACCTCCATTTAAACACATAAGCCACGACACTTAAAACTACACGATTATCTGTCGTCACGACAAAGTGGGAACGCGCCCTAATACGATAACATTGTTTCATGTTCGATACTATACGGAAGCGTATCGAGTGTTTGTGAATAGCTAAGCTGATCCCAACATCACTGGCGAAATGTGGGTGTACTTTGAGGTCTACCCAACTCATTGTATTCTTGCAGGAAGCACGTTGTGGGCCGCCAGTCTCTCCTGTGACTCCTGCGGTAGCGAGTGTGCGTCTGCTTGTGGAACACGACACTTCCGGTCCTGCTGCTTCAACTACCTCAGAAAGAAGAGGGGACCTGACACTCTCAAGGTAAGACCTTTTTAGGGCTACGTACTCCATATCGATTTATAATAGGTCTCATGCGTGGCCGCCATTTTCAAAATGGCGCGTAAGAAGCTATGCCACGGATTTTAGCACTGCCCGACCCGGGAATCGAACCCAAGACCGGCTCAGCAGTCGCGCCTGCGACCACGAGACCAGAGACAGAATAATTAATATAATATGTTAATATTTTACAGTTCTTGTCGCCAAACCAGGATGTTAAGGAAACCCAACAGCGAGGAAAACTTCCCATGTTTGTTGTCGAAAACATTCCAATGCCAGAACAGTGGATCTCCAACATGCTATCCAACGAAAACCACCCATATTCCTTAGAAGATATGGTTGAAAACCGCATATACGACGCTTAAACTTAATTCGTTAACTGCAATACCGTTTGAAAATACTTTAAGGGGCTTACAAGACCTAAACGCAAAAAACGCAAGTTTTAGAAACAATAAAAGTATATGATAGACTACAGTAAAAAAAACCAAAAAAATATATGATATTCTTCAGGATAAATGCTAGGATGATAGTGTGTTGAAAACATAATACAACTTATTTGGTACGATAGAAAAAAATCATGAAGATACCTCTAAAAACTTTTTATTTACAACAAAATTCATACTAATATACATACAATCATTATGATTTTTTGTCAGATTATTCTACAAGCAACATACTAAAACTATAGTGTTTTAGTTTTTTTGTCCAAACACTAGATTTTTCGTAAATCGATAATTGCTTCATATTTTGCAAGAAATTACCAGCGTTGTGGCATCGCGCTTCTCTTTCTTTTCTATGCAGTCCGACAAAGACCGCGCTTTAGGTCATGTAGTCCTCTTAATACATTTTAAATTATAATTTATTTGACTGAAACAGATTATTTGTAATTATTAAAACTTTAATAAAATATGTATTTTATTTGAATAATGTAACCAAATGTTCGAAAATGTTCTTCTCTTAAAAGTAATCAGTCAAACTGACTTTTACTTGACCTTTACTGATACTACGTCACCTGTGTTTCTTCATTCAAGTAACAGCTAAAATAGTGAAGAAACAAATTTAACCGTTACTTTGACTTTGATGTTCCTTTGGCTGTTACTATTGATGAAGAAAGTGGCCGTAAGAGATCCATACGAATATGAACCTTATTTTTATTTTAGACAGCTAATGTTCATAGTTGTATAAGCGAATGTGAACAAACGTTTAATTCGAATATAAACCTTAACACTATACGAATAATGTTCTCATTCGTATAAGACGTTCTGTGAATCACAGTCATGCATAATGTAACTTTTTTTTAAATAAAATAATTATTATTCGCCTCAAAAATAAAATTCTTATTAAAATCTTTGAATAATGTATAATTGTATTTCCAGGCCCCTGTCAATTGTTTGTTTTTTTTTTAATGTAAAAAATATACATTTAAAGTATGATTGTTATACTAAATAATAATAATTAATTTAAAGTAAATATCATTTCATTTAAATACTGTAAGTTAAATATAAGCTATTGATGAACATGAAAGCGTGTTGGTTTATTTATTTTTTGGGAAAATCATACAAATCATAGAACTGGAAAATTCCTGTTTGTGATAGGTTTTATGTCCATAAATGGCTGGATTAATAGACATAAAATCAAGCAAAACAAAAATTATTAAAATGTGGGTGTAAATATAAAATATTATTATCCATATCTGGTTGTTTCATTTTATTTACATACATCATGCCTAGACTCCCGGATGGCAGGCAGAGGTCCTCTTACTAATAAACGTTGTGTAGCTACACAACATTGTCTTCTTTTGGAACTCAAATTACTGACGACTGAAAGAGAGACATCGGTGTGTAACTATTCATCTGATGTTATACGTTTATTAATAAGTGGATAGCCTATTGACAGAGCGCATCCCAGCATGTCAAAAATACACATTGTTGGTTTTCTAACTTTCAGCGCCAAGCTAGCTATCTTATTAGACAACGTAAGTTAAGAAGACAGGATTACGCGCTCGCCTCTACTAGACGAAATAATAGTTCAATACATCAAGACTGTTTCATTTACGGCCAGTTTCTTCATCAACAACTAAAGTAATCAGTCAAACTGACTTTTACTTGACCTTTACTGATACATGTATTTCTTCATTCAAGTAACAGCTAAAATAGTGAAGAAACAAATTTAACGGTTACTTTGACTTTTGTGACGTTACTTTCGCTGTTACTATTGATGAAGAAACTGGCCGTTATTGGGTCCCGAAAGCACTCTAAATTGGTGATCCCGACGTTCAAAGTGACCAATTGTGTTACAGACGCCGAGCTCGCTATAGAATTAAGCATAGAATTATAAATAGTATTGTATGTAAAAGTAGTATTATGTTTGAAATGATTGTGATTGGTTGACAAGTCTGGCCTCCAGCAGATCGACACAAGTCGAGACAAGTCGAAACCTGTCGGAGACCAGACGCAAACCAAAATAACTGGATTGGTGGGTCGCATAATTTCATTAAATTTTGCATCGACGTGCACCCACTACTTGCGCCCACGTGCCCGGGTATAATAAGGGGCGCCGAATCCAGTCGAATTGTAGTTCGCCAGTAGTACAGAAGATTATCTAAGAAAATAAATAAGAAGAACAAATCGGAGTTTTAGTAAGATGAACCATACAGTCCACACCTCTACGATATAGTCTGACCAATATAAATTGTGAACTGTGATTATTTTGTGTGTAATATAATGGCTACCGGACAACAGACACCCCAACCACACGCAGAGGTCATGTCATGGGCGTCTCCGTAGACTCGCGAATCCCCGAATTTTGGGGGGACCAACCTAGAGTTTGGTTCATCGGAATCGAAGCAACCTTGGCGCCACAGAAGCTGGGGGACGACGCAAGATTTGGTTGTGTCCAAACTTCCCAAGGACGTGATCAGACAGCTTTCGGATTTTTTGGCAAAACCCCCAGACACCGGTAAATTTCAAGCTGTAAAGACGAAATTGTTAGCGATGTTCGAGGACTCCAAAACACGCCAAATTGAGAAGTTAATTAAGGCAATGGATCTTGGCGATCAAAAACCTTCCCAGTTATTACATATAGGGTGACTGCCACCACCAGTCACCAGTACCAGTCACCCTATGACTGGTAATTAGTGACCGATACCTAAACACGTGATTGTACTCATGATAACAAACAACTTTTACTATGGGACCAAACCTGAAATCGCGAAAAAAAAATCAGCTGTTCCCTATATTTATGTTCGTATAACTCGTCAAAATGTAGGGAACAACTGATTTTTTTTCGCGATTTCAGGTTTGGTCCCATAGTAAAAGTTGTTTGTTATCATGAGTACAATCACGTGTTTATGTATCGGTCACTAATTACCAGTCAACCTATAGAATGCGTGACCTCGCTCGAGACAAGATACCAGATGATACAGTGCGAGTTCGCTGTGAGAGTCATCTCCCTACAACCATAAGGGGAGTTTTAGTTGCGAACGAGAACAAAAGTTTGGATAATTTGGCGTCTATCGCCGATAACATCACGGAGGCCACGAGATACAGTCAGGTTTCGGAAGTGGTACAAAAGAAAACAGAGACAAAAGACACTGTCTGACGATATCCGTGCGGAATTGGCCAAGCTGAGCATTCGCCCGGAGAACATCGAGCGTCGCCGCCCCAGAGAGATTAGCAGTAGAAGCCATTCCTAACTTTCATCAAGTTCTGCATTACGACAACGAACTCCAGAATCACCGGATTGGGTTTGCTTTTACCACTTCCGGTTTCATCACAATGCACGTAAATGCGAACAACCCTGTTCGTGGAACTGTCTGCCCTTGGTTTCCAAGGGTAGACAGTTCCAGCAGCAACGAGAGATCGGGTAAACACAGGTCGGAAAACCAATTAAGAAGGTGCAGTCGTCAGCGGAAGTCTGCACCGTGACTCCCTGTAGCCGCTTATCAGTGATGGACTTTAATTCTGGACTTTCGTTTTTAGTTGATACCGGCGCCAAAGTGTCTGTTTTATACCCGCTAAACCGAGAGCCAAAGGTAGCCATTGTACTCGTACTAGTTATCAAGTTATACGCCGCTAGCGGCACTGAAATAGCAACGTATGGTGAACAATCTTTGGTATTACATTTAAGATTACGTAGACCGTACCGTTGGGATTTTATTCTAGCAGATGTTAGCCGACCCATTCTAGGTGCTGACTAGTAGGGGGACCACCCCACAGTGCTTGCGTCCACGTCGCGTCCCCTGGAAACAGCCCAGTTCTGACCACCGTAACGGAGTGGCAGACTGGGTTGGCCAAAGTGCACTGTGCTGTCGTAGCTTATTTTAACTGTCTTGAGAGTCTGCGAACCTGCGGGGAATATGCCGAGTCCTGCGCGAGACGCCTTCGGCCGGTTTTTAAAACAAAAAAGGCCCTTCTCAGGGCCACCCCAAAGGCCCTTCTCAGGGCCAACCAAAAGGCCCTTCTCAGGGCCAACCAAAAGGCCCTTTTCAGGGCCACCCCGACGCTTCGGCGTCAGAGACTAGCCGCGCGCCGTCTGCGGCTAGCTTCTTCGGAGGGGCGGACGAGTCGTCGTCTGACAACGACTCACTAATTAGTGTGTCGGACGCGGACGACTCTCGTTCGCGGAAGCGAGTCTACCGGAGCGGTGGGTCCGAGGGCTCCTCGGCCTCGGGGTCGACGCGGTCGCCGAAGGCTAAAAAACCGACGGTGGCCGCGGAGACCCATGTCGTTGGGCTCGCGAATGCCCAACGCCAGCTGGACCTGGCTCGGCGGGCTCAGCTCCAGCAAGAGCTGGAGGAGCGGGTCGCTGCCACGGAGAAACGGGCGCACGTCGCCCGGGCCAAGTCCGGGTATGGTGCGTCCCGCGTTGTATACGCGGACCACTCTGGCCGAGCTGGAGAGAATGGCGGAGGAGGATGAGAGGTAGATTGTGGAGGTCGCCTCTAAGTCCTCCAACATGAAGGGGACCTTGCAGAAGGCCCTGAAATGCAGGGCCGCGAGCATGCGCGGTGGCGTTGCGGAGCTGGTCCAGCGCAAGTCCACTGACGAGACGCGGCAACTGCAGGCGAAGATAGATCGCCTGCAGTCGGAGGTCAGCCAGCTTCATCTGAAGCTGGCTGAAGCCACGGCCCGGCCACAACAGGCTAAGTCGAGCCCTGCGGCAGAGGGCCCCACCTCCAACCTTGAGGCTATCATCCGCAAGGTCGTAATGGAGGGGAGGGCCTTCACGAGAGCCTACTTAGCATGAATTGAGGACCGGCTCCGGACCCAAGCCGGGGCTCGAATTTTCGAGTTCCCGGGGGCAGAGGGTAGTGCCCATGCGGACCTCTTTGCAGCCAAGCTGCAGGAGGTCATCGCGGATTCGGCCAAGGTGGCACGACCGGTCAAGTCGGCGGCCATAGAGGTGACGGACCTGGACGACTCCGTCACCAAAACTCCAATTATTTTTTAAAAGGAGAAGGAGGGAGCCATAGGAAACGACCAATTGGAACCGTGCACCTAGCTTCTGACGTTTCATAAGTGCCCATGTTGGTTTATGTGAAATAAAAAGGAGGAGGTGGTGGCGGCGGTCGCAGCGACAGGGGGCTGTGGCGTCGCGGCAGTCCAAGGCCGGGACATAAGGCCCGGCCGCGGCGGCATGGGCACCATTCGCCTCGAGTGCCCAATCGCCGCCAAAGCCGTCCTTGCCAAGGGACGGCTCACAGTCGTGTTCAGCTCGGGAGCAGTCCGGGCACTCGAGGACCAGCCTCTGCGGTGTTTCCGGTGCTTCGGCATCGGACACACCCGGCCCCTGTGTCCGTCTACGGTAGACAGGACGGACGCGTGCTACCGCTGCGGCAAGGAGGGCTACAAAGCCGACTCCTGCGAGGCCGCCACGCCGCACTGCGCGGTGGGTGCCGCCAGTGGCTGCCCGGCAGACCACGTCATGAAGGGGAGGAACTGCAATCCTCCCCCTGAGCGGGGCAAAGCGCAGGCGCCGACCGGGCCTGCTGCCGCTGCCAATAGCATCGTTGTTTCTGCGGTGGCTGCGGAGAGGGGTGCGATGTCCGACTGATGGATAGGGTCGAACATCGCATACTCCAGGCGAACGCCAACCATTGCAGGGCAGCCCAGGATCTGCTGATACAGACCATGGCTGAGTGGTTGGTGGACTTGGCGGTGGTCGCCGAGCCTTACTCGGTCCCTGGCCGTTGGTGTCGCGGTCTTCCACGGACTCCCCTCCCCTCTCGCTCTTAGAGAGGGGACCGGGATACGTGGCCGCCGCGTGGGGAGACATGGCCCTGGTAGGGGTCTACTTCTCCCCAAACCGCTCTCTCTCCGACTTTGAGGATTTCCTCGAGATCCTCACCGCAGTCGTAGGGAGGGCGGCGCCGCGCCAGGTCGTGGTGTTGGGCGACCTGAACGCCAAGTCGGCAGCCTTTTTTTTTTTTTTACGTGGAGAAATGCTCATGCATTCTGCACTACCACGGGGAGATAGTGTAGTTATGTGGGACTCTAACCCACTAAAACTCCACGGTGTCCTCCTCTGCCGCTTACGACGGGAACACGGGCACGCGTTAGCACTCATCCGTGAACCCGCCGCGGCTGTCCGTCACCGGACCCTCCTCTGGGGAGTATTCCCCATCACCGGCGCACCAGAACACATAGCACGCCGTGACCACCCCAGGGACCAAACCAGCACATGGGCGCCAGACGACCCCGTGTCTGGGCACCCTTGGTCCCCCTGCGTCGGGTCAGGACATTGGCCCCGCCGCCTGCCAATTTTCGGCCGCAGAGGATAGGGAGAGCGGCCAACGTCATACCAACACTCCTCCTCCCCTGCGGCCCCACCGCGTCCGCCATCAGACGGTGGCGACCCCGTCAAAGCCGCGGAAGGTAGGGAGAGCGGCGCACCGCAATACCGGCACTCCTCTCCCGCCGCGGCCTCCAACCCTCAGCCGCGACGCCTCCCATACGACATCGCGGCCCGCCTCAGTTGCAATGTCGCCCAAGCGGCACCGCAACCTACTTGTAGGCCGCTACGTCGTCGGCTTACAGGCAAAAGCCCTGACGAGCGGCCCCTCTTCGGGTTCCTCTTCGCTTCACCGTGGGTGTCCAAGCCACGGCTACTGAGCCCCCCCCGCCTCGACACCTTACTATAACACACCTTATTATAACAGCTAGTAAATTGGGAAAAAACATAAAAAGAATGTACAGAAAAAGAAAGAACAATTTCCTCCTTGAGTCACTTTTGCCAGAGAGCAATGATAAACAAGAATATAAGGAAGTATACAACAGTGTTTGACGAATCACAAACAAGAAGTCTTTCGATGATAAGTGCATTGTACATTTATACAGGGACTCCTCCTCACGGGTATGGGACACAAGCACCTAAAGTAGCAGTGACAGTAAATAGATCTGAAGAATACAACAGGAAGGTTATGAGGCGGAATGTCAACATTGGGGGGAGAGATGTTGCGAGATTAAATTGGGAGAGGGAGGATGGTGCATTCCCACATGATGAGGTTCATGGGAACTATGTAACATCATTTGTACGTGAAAGTGTAGAGAATTTCTTGATAAAGTACCACACCTTAGTAGATAGTGCTGTTGACCAGACAATGCAAGAAGTAACAATGGCAAGCTCAGACGTGCTGACCAAGGGGAGACAGACTTTTTGCCCTTTCTCTGAACAGAGTGTCACAGCAGCTCAAGCTTATGAGAATGCGTACAATTTCTTTGAAGATAATGGGGTTACAGATTGCTACAGCCTTATCGGATGGATAAAAGGAACCATGGAATGCTTCGATAAGAATCAGTTAGTGCATAATCAAGTGATAGAGCAGGAGAGTGCTGTTATTACATTTGATAAGATAACAAAACAGAAGAATGCAGTAAAGAAAAAGAAGTTAGTTACCAAGAAGAAAACAACTGGTAATGTGAGGGAAACAAGAGAGAGAATGCAAGAGATTGTAGGTAGGTTTGCATCGTATATAAAGCACAAAGAGAGGGGCAAAAAGGATCGTAGGGCTATATATAGCCTCCGGCACAATGTTCATAAGGGCCTTTCTACATATAATGGAATTGAACTCCGAACATTTGCCAGGATCGACAATATCGATAGGAGGTGAGGAAAAGGCAAAAATCACCAACAACTTGGAGGAGTGCATGTTGAATCACGGTATAGCAACACATATATGTCAGGGGACAGAGGATGCGACGAAATGGAACGAGTGCATGTCCCCTGGTATATTTGCACTGTTACAACCAACTGAGTATGGTAGACTGTTCAGGGAAATATGTTTAGTTGGGCACCTGATGCAGGCATGGAAAGAAATACAAATAGGTCCAGGGGTGATGGTGGAAAATGATGATCACCATTCAAGAATCGAATGGAAAGAAGAATGCAGAGAATCAATGAAGTCGGCAGTCTGGGGCAACCCGGCCACCGGTTGCAACATCCGTGGACGCGCCGTCGAATTTTGGCCGGCCTCATGCGGTGTGTCCCTCCTCAACAGGGGGGCGGTCAACACGTGGGAGCGGCAACGGGGCGGGTCGGTGGTGAACGTCTCGTTTGCCACCCCCGCGCTAGCCGCCCGCGTCGTCAACTGGCTGCCGCACATATCGGTGGTCCGACAAGGTCTCTACACCTTGTCGGACCACCGATATGTGCGGTTCGATATCTCCACCCGTGGGGGGGCACCCGTGCCGGGCAATCTCCTTTCCCACGGTGGGCACTCACCCGCCTGGACCGGGAGGCAGCCGAGGAGGCGGCTTTTCTCCAGGACTGGCTTTCGCCCCCTGTCGAGGCCCTGGACGTGGACGCCGCAGCGATCCAGCTCAGGGGGTCCCTGACCGAGGTGTGCAACTCCAGCATGCCTCGGTCTCGCTGTCCGCCTACCCGTCGCGCCGTCTATTGGTGGACGGAGGAGCTGGCGGGTCTCCGGGCCGCCTCCGCCTGCGTGGCGGCCAGAAGGGCCTACGCACGGAGCCGACGGCGCAGCGCCCAAAACAGAGTCCGGGCAGAGGAGGACCGCCTATACGCCTCTTACCAAGAGGCGAGGGCGGTCCTCAAGTCTGCAATGGGCGCTGCGGAAGACTCTGCGAGGGCCGAGATGCTGGAGGGTCTCGACAGGGATCCTTATGGGAGACCATACAAGGCGGCGCGGAACCAGCTACGCCCCTATGGTCCCCCACTGACGGAGACCCTCGAGCCAGCGTTGCTGGATGGGGTGGTCCGGTCCCAGTTTTCGCGCAGGACCGACTTCACCCCACCAGCGATGGATCCCCCGCAAGGGGCGGCTCCGCCGGAAGAGCAGGTCCCCCCGGTGACGGCGGCGGAACTCCGCGCGGGGGTTCTCACCCTCCGCGCGAAGAAGACGGCCCCCGGGCCAGACGGCGTCCCCGCACGGGTGATGGCGATCGCCGCCTCCCAAATGGAGGACAGGTTTCGGGACCTCTTCAGCGCGTGCTGGGAGGTTCCCGAAACTGTGGAAAGCGGGGCAGCTCTGCCTCCTCCGAAAGGAAGGACGCCCGGTGGACTCCCCATCGACATACCGGCCCATCGTCCTGCTCGATGAGGTCGGTAAACTGTTCGAGTGGATCGTCGCGTCCCGGCTTGATGGCCTTTTGCGGGGGGTAGGGCCGGACCTGTCGGACGCCCAATTCGGCTTCCGTCGAGGGCGTTCGACGATCGACGCGCTGGCCCTACTCAAGGGCCAGGTGAAGAAAGCGGTGGAGGCGGGGGACGGAGTGCTGGCAGTGTCGTTCGACATTGCAAACGCCTTCAACTCCGTCCCCCACTTGACGATATTGGAGGCGCGCTGGATTGAGCGCACATATGCGGAGTTACGTCATTACGTAGCTGTGCATGCGCATCTGAGTCATAGATAAGTACAGAGAGGAAGATGGCGGTAGATGTCACGGTAACATCGAGTCCGTAATAATTATTGATAAATAATGTAAAAACTGTTATTACAATGTCTATTTCAACTAAATGTGTAAAGAACCATCCGAAGTTCCAGTGCTAATGTTATCCAGTGTATTGTGAACCAGCTACAATAATAAAAAACCGATTTTAACAATAATACAAACATGCTGCTTCAAAAACGTAAATCAGTTTAGCAACCTCTCAAGCGGCTAAATTCAACCAAAGTAAGTCATCCAGTGACGTGAGCAATCGAAACAATCAATAACAAAGTGCAAAAATTATAAAAAGTGACGCGTGTTATTGTGAACAAGAAGCAAAAATATTTTCCGAGTTTGTTGAAATTAAAATAAAAATCACAATCAAGTAGTCGATAAGTTCACCTTGTCATTCAATTGCTCATGCGGCGCATACAAAACTGCGTCGACTGAAGATCGCATAGCAGCAGATCTCAAGTAACGATTTACTTTTTGTTCGTCCACTTATTTCCTGACGATTTCATTACTTAAAACACGAGTAAATTACCATTTCAAAACTATTATATTACGTACGTTTCATTCTTCAGATAAATAATAGACACATGTAGTACCTTCATTGTACTGGCAACTTCGCACTTATTAATATTAGGGTAGATTGAAAAACATCCCTGCTTGCGCTCCGTCCAGCCAGCCGCAACGGCGGCAACGCTCCTCATTCTTTTATTGTGCGCGGCAACAAGCACTCACTCTTCAATACTTTTATATATTCAGTGATATTTCGTTAAAGTTATCTTCAAATTACTTTTTCATTATGTCTAAGCGTAGCGCTGACAATAAAATTAGTTACTATGAAAATAAAATTAAAAGACTTAAAAAACGTGCAAACAAAAAACGAAGCCGTGTGATTCTATATTCATCTTCGTCGGATTCCGAGAAAAATGAAGGTTAGTTATGATGTACTTTTTATTAAGTGATTTCGTATACGAGTTACAAACATAAAACTGTGTATACGTGATACCTTTTATAACTATTTTCATGTGGTTCAAAATAAATAATTTAGCATCTCTAAGCTAGCCTGGAGGATATCACTTTGAGGGTATCACGAAGGCATAGCACGATGTGTAAAATATGCCTGGAGGTTGACTGCGGGTCAACACGAGGGTTTAAAAAACGCTTGGCCAGTTTGTTTACATTTGAAACGTTGATCGTTTCCGACGACGGAACCATGCAAGATGATATCACGGTGATGCAGCTACACGTTCCAGTTGAGTCTCATAACGTTCAAGAAAACATTGAAGTGACTCCAGAGGCACCGATTCAACTAGTGCAGGATGATTCTCCGCAGCTCGACCCGGAATTACTATCAGCGCTAGACATGGGCGTTTTTGGTTTTGAACACAAACTGATATTTATCCGATTTCAGATTTCAAAATCGATTTCAAAATCCGTTTTTAGAAATCCGATTTATCCTATCGATCTAGCCTCACCAATTCGCTTGCGTAGGTACTTAGATTTCGTTGGAATCAGATAGAGATTGCGCGATTTTCCTTCATGCTTTCAACGTATAGGTAATCGTATAATTTCAACGTATAATCTCGGAAATGTAGTCCTTAAATACTTAGCAGTAAAGATGATATTGATCGCATTGTAATGTTTGTTACGTATCCGAGAACCGAAATCTAAATCGCAAAATTCGCGCTATCCTTTTTACTCCGCGCATGTTACGCTTAGTTAGAAAGAGAGAAAGCGAATTTCTAACGAAATCCAACCAAACGCAAACTCGCCAGTTTGCGTTTGGTTGGTGATGTGATCCAGTGATTTTATTCGAGTCGATTCGTTTGGAGGTAGATTGTTAGCGTTTGGTTCGGCTAGTTAGATTTTTAAAATCAGATCTTCAAGATTGCGAAATCGATACGAATCGATTTGTGTCTGAAATCGGATTTTGAATTCGTTTTGATATATCGGACGCATGCCTAATCAGCGCTGGGCGATACCACGGATGAACAGCCGATTTACGGCGAAAACATACACCACACTTTGGCACAACGTTGGATTCCTTTACTAAAAAAAGGACTCGCCAAGGATCTCAAGGAAAAAATACTTAAAGAGTAGAGAACTGCAAACTCCTTAAGGCGCCTACTTTGAACCCGGAAATTAAGGCTGCAGTCTCAGAAATTATTATTAACCGTGATAAAAATATACAGTTGAAACAAGATCAACTAGGCCTCGCTATAAGCGCGCTTAATAAAGCTATTACCCAGCTTCTTCTGGGAGATGATAAAATTCAGGCTATTAAGATTCTTTCTGATAGCTGTAGGATCCTGACCGACCTACATTATACTGAAACTCAGGTGAGAACAAAACTCATAACTCCCTGTCTGGACAACTCTTTTACGCCACTTATAAAAGACCACGAAAGAGACGAGACACTTTTTGGAGAAAAGCTCTCGGAAACCATAAAAGCTTCTAAAGCTATTGAGCGACAAGGATCGCTGATAAAAAAATCCGCTCAAAGGGCGACGTCTTTACCTGCACCCACAGCTGGACCATCGGCAGCGAAGAATCGGTTTTCGGGAAACGGGACTGGCCCCCCTCGTTATGTCTCGGCGAGCAGGGGGGGGGGGGGGCGAGGAGGATATCCACGAGCAGCGACAGCGTACCGGCGGCAGCCGACGACGACGCGACCTCGAGCTTCCCCCAGCCAGGGCAAGCACCGTGCTTAGACTCGACGCTAGCGATAAAGGTACACGCAGGTCGTTTACAATATTATTACAAATGTTGGATGAACATTACTAGTAATAGTACAATCTTGGATTGGATTAAAATAACACGTACAAATTAATTTTCAATCGTCAGCCTAAACACAAAATTTGAAGATCCTAACTTCAAAACTGACGGACTTTCAAACATAACTCCATCCCCCTTTTTAACCTTTTGGGGGTGGAGTTATTAAAAACGCTGAGACACGTATGAATTTATTTTTAATCGTCAGCCTGAACACAAAATTTGAAGATCCTAACTTTAAAATTGACGGACTTTCATACACAACTTCATACCCTTTTTAACCCCTTGGGGGTAGAATTATCAAAAACGCTGAGATACGTATAAATTAATTTTCAATCGTCAGCCTAAACACAACATTTGAAGATCCTAAGTTTAAAACTGACGGACTTTCAAACACAACTTCATCCCCCTTTTTAACTCTTTGGGGGTGGAATATTCAAAAACACTGAGATACGTATAAATTAATTTTCAATTTTCAGCCTAAACACAAAATTTGAAGATCCTAACTTTAAAACTGACTGACTTTCATACAAACTTTCATCCCCTATTTAACTCCCTTAGGGGTTGAATTTCGAAAAATCCTTCCTTATCCTTGTCTACATTATAAAGGGAACCATTGTGTAAAATTTCAGCTTTCTAGGTCCAAGGGTTTGGGCTGGGCGTTGATGAGTCAGTCAGTCAGTCAGGCCTTTTGTTTTTATTTATATAGATAGATAGATTATTACTTGCCAAACAAATGTATTTTTTATGATTGTTGATTATTTTAATATTTTTTATAATGAGTATTAGTTCTCTATTATTATAACGTCTGTCTGTCAGACAGTAATTTTTTAAACTAAAAGACTGATTCTTGCCAAACAAATGTTTACAGACAGTAATTTTTTTAAACAAAAGGTAGATTTTTAGGTACCTATAAGTTCATGCATGATTATTATTTTATTGTAACTTGCCAAACAAATGTTTATTTTTTAATGATTGTTGATTTTTTTAAATACCTACTTT
This sequence comes from Hydraecia micacea, assembly GCA_914767645.1. NCBI lineage: Eukaryota > Metazoa > Arthropoda > Insecta > Lepidoptera > Noctuidae > Hydraecia > Hydraecia micacea. Next base: position 2,993,985 of record OU611803.1, read on the forward strand.
ATAATGCATATTAGTTTGTCTATTATAACTTCTGTCTGTCAGACAGTAATTTTTTAAACAAAAACACTGATTCCTTAACAAATAAAACTTCTATTGATTAAAATAAAGGGCCTTTTTATTAATTTCTAAAAAAGCTGTCAACTCCGGAGTTCCGGATTTGATTGCTCAACATCGTAACTAGCTCCGGAGTTGATAACTATCCGAGTTTGAATGGCCTACTGTATACGTAGATGGAGTATGGTTGAAGAGGTCATACGGTCACAACTTTGATTCTTCATCCGGAATGGTAAGTCCCGACTGGATACCATACTTTTGCTTGATAATAGTGTTGAAATGAAGTTTGTTTTTGACAAAACCTAACTTTTATTTTAGGCCTGCATTATTGAAAAGGAGACCAAGAAATGTCTTTATCTTGGTGTCAGGAATAAATATTGTTATACATGCCAGTATTATGAGCGAACAGGTATAGACTCGAAGAGTCATGGTTGCTGCAAAAACTTTACTGGGACATCTACTGCAATGGAATCTGATATAATTGTTGAAGGCTTTCAACGGAGTGTGAGAAAATGCATAAGCTTCGGTATCTTCATTTTATAGGGGATGGGGATTCTTCAGTGTTTGCAAATTTGAAAGAAAAGGTGTCATATGGAAACCAAATAAAGAAAATTGAATGCAAGAATCATGTTATAAAAAACTACACAAGTGCACTCTACAAGGTAAACAGCCACTTATAAAATTTATATTACATAATGTATACATAAAATAATATTAATAAAGTAGGATTTAGTAACTATAAAAGAAATGTTTCACCCCGTCCCTAAGACGACCCACTGACCCACCCTTTATTTGTTTATGTTCATATGTGAATATATATTTTTTAAAGATTTTAGGTAATACCTAACTCCCTCTTTACGGACGAAATATATTGAAGCCCAAATTAATGAAATTAACACTAGTTGCACGAAAAATTATAGTTTACAATAGCAGTCAGCCGGGTTCAATGGCTGATGGTTTAAGGAATGGTCCGCTTCATGTATTTGGACAACATGAAAAATGTAAGGAATATTATTGTTCAGTGAAGAAATTACCACCTGGTGAGAATAAACAGCAAGACAACCAAGTAGAAATCCTAAAAAATACAGCACCAGAGGTCTGGGCTCTTATTTATGCTGCAACTGAGAAAATTGCTTTGAAAGCTGGACGGTTGTCTAACGAGACAACAAATGTTGCAGAAAATTTTATGAGTGTGATTAATAAATTCAATTGTGGAAAACGACTCAGTCTTGGAAAAGGAGGCTCTTATCAGCGTCGTGTCCATATAGCAGGTAAATAAGTTATTTCATAGACATTTTAAAACATTTTTTTTTATGTGACATCTCTAGCAACCTATACTGGACCCACATGGTGGACTATGACTTGATCTCTCTGTCACAAAAGAGGCCTGTGTGACTTTATTATAGAACTTTCAATAGTCGTCAATAAAAGCTTATGCTACAAATAGGTACCTATGTGACTATGATTTGGCTTTTTCAAGATTATCTCATTTTCAGTAGGAGACAAATGGCATCAAACTGCATGGAAAAAACAAACTTCACAGAGCCCTGGACAACATTTAAAAAAATATATCCTTCAAAAAGAGAAAAGTAGATTGCGTCAACGGGCAATGAATCGAAAACGGCTTTTTACTGAAAAAAATAAAACTCAACCTGATAAGGACTATGGCCCAGAAGCAAGTGACCCTGTCGATATTGATGAGGTAGAATTAAACAGGCAATGTGAATTGAAATTGCTTGATTTTCAAGAAGAGCCACAACAAATAGTACATATTGAAAAGGCGACTGTGGGGCAACATGATAATGACATGTATGTCACATAAAGATCTGATCGTCTGACAGCAAGCCAATTTGGAATGGTAAGATATTAGCAATCCTGTTATTTTTTCTTACTTTCTATGAAGCCACAGTACAAAACAGTACATGAATATGGTGTTTACTTGTTCATTTCAGGTTTGCAAACGTCGTAATGCCACACCATGTCACAATCATGTGAAATGCGTTCTCTACAAAAATGATATTTGTACTAAAGATATGATATATGGACAGCAAAACGAACATGTTGCAAAGAGCATGTTCATGCAACGATATGGCAAGACTGTCAGGCTATCGGGTCTTTTTATTGATGAAGAATTTGGATTCTTAGCAGCTAGCCCTGATGGTAAGTTTATCATCAATAATAAAAAAATATATATAAACTAGCTTTCCTAGCATATATATAAACCTTAATTCCTGTCAAAATCAAAATCAAAAGTCATTTATTCAAACTAGGCTGAGAATCAGCACTTTTCGAACGTCAAAATTACATAAGACAGTCCCCCAAAACGCCCGCCCTTCGCCACTTCCTAGTGCTTTCGCTGGGAAGAAGAAATGGCGGAACAAACTCCCCAGCAGCACAGCTGTCTGTTCAGTTAGAAAATAATTTGATTTTATACAACACTATGTATGAAAAGTAATTAACGTTAACACAGGACATTAAATTACATTATTTGCCATAGGTTAGCTAGCCACGCCAATATACCAACAAATACAATAAACACTATATGTACTCAAGCAAAAAAAATAAAAATACCTAATAATAATTAAAAATGTAAACAAGAAAAAAAAAAAAACTTAGGTACTACCTAAATAATAGCCTCCAGGTATAAAGGGCGTGACAGCTTACATATTTATGCAATGCTGGGTTGTGTTTACATAGCTGTCACTTGAAGTCACAAATGATAAACTAGGACCATCTAAGCAAAATAAATAAAATAAATAAACAAGTTATTACTAATAACAACAATAAAACCATGGTCAGCAAGACGACCAGTCACCACAAGCAGCACCCGTTCACGAGCATAACGCAAAGATCAGCCATTACCCCCCTCGCCATATTTGAGGGAAGGAGGCAAGGAGGCAGATTTCAAAAATATATGAAAAAGCTATGTGTAATAGGATTGTCTCTTTTATATATAAACATAGTATAATAAGTCCGGAACAAAATGGTTTTCAAAGAGGGAAGTCAACTACACTAGCTTGCTATCAACTCATTAAATTAATTACCGAGAATATAGATAAGAAAATACCAGTAACTGCTATATTTTTTGACATGAGCAAAGCATTTGACTCTGTAAAACATGACATACTGTTAAGAAAATGTGAGAGTTGCGGAATAAGAGGTAAAGCGTTAAATTGGCTTAAAGACTACCTAAGTAACAGACAACAACGTGTTGAAGTTTTAGGTGTGAACAAAGAAAGAGAAGTGTTAAATTATAAATCTCAGTGTCAAATGACCAACTTCCAGGATTAGGAAACATATTATCTACTGTGTCCTCTAATGCTTTGACAGTATCACATTATTCAGAAAGCCCTTTAAACTCCATGATACACTATAACTTTCTGGGCAATTTGGTGAATGACTTACTTGAGAGACATAACCCAGCGCTGAAGACTTCTACTTTCTCCGCTATCAAGAGCCCTGAATATCTCAATTCATTCATCTATAAGGCAGGGCTTCTATATTTAGACCCCTCACTCGGGGGAATCACTGGAATGTCCCCTGGAAGGTTCCTCATGCGCATGTTTCCGGATCCAGTATGTGAGGCTTTGTCCTCCTGGAAGGTTATCCATGACAAATGTTTGTCTAGTATCTCAGATAACAACAATGATATAATGAGAGAAATAGAGGAAGGAACCAATAAACTCGGATTGATAATCAATAGAGACGAGACAATGAGATCCGCAAACTTTCTTAGTTATGGCAAGGTTCCAGTATTTAGGGGCCTCAACTCATGTTAGCATATCTGAGGACTAAATATTGGATTTTGGGGGCCAAGGAACTGGTCAAATCACACGTTCATAAGTGCGTTAGATGTGTTAGACATTCGGCAGCTATATCAAATCAGTTGATGGGGCAATTACCAGCTGCTAGAGTAACGCCTACTAGACCCTTTAAATGTACTGGGATAGATTACGCGGGTCCTATAAACATAAGGACTTCCAAAGGTCGGGGTCATCATGCTTACAAAGGCTACATTTGTTTATTTATCTGTATGGCCACAAAAGCCGTGCATATCGAAGCTGTAAGTGATATGACCACTCAAGGTTTTTTAGCAGCATTCAGGAGGTTTGTCTCTCGCAGAGGCCATTGTTCGGACATTTGGTCAGACAATGGCACTAACTTTGTAGGAGCATCAAGGGAGTTAAAGAAGTTGTTCTCTGCGGAGCACGCTGATCTAACAAAAGAGCTGGCTGACTGTCTAGCGTCTCAGGGAACAAAGTGGCATTTATCCCTCCATACTCGCCTAACTTTGGAGGTATTTGGGAGGCCGGAATCAAATCAATAAAATTCCACCTTCGGCGAGTAGTTGGAGAGTCAACCCTTACGTACGAGGAGTTATCAACAGTCTTAACACAAATTGAGGCTTGCCTAAATTCGCGACCACTGTCGAGGATGGACGATGATCCGGACAACTTAGATGCATTGACGCCAAGTCATTTTCTGGTAGGTGAGCCCTTAGTAGCTGTGCCAGAGTACAACTTCGAATCTTCCACTTTAGGTAGTCTACGCCGGTGGCAACTGACCCAACGGATGACTCAACAATTTTGGCGACGATGGTCGCAAGAATATTTAGTAATGTTTTTAAATCGGTATAAGTGGAGTCACCAAACTCCTGAGCCATGTATCGGTAATTTAGTATTAGTAAAAGAGGACGATTTGCCGCCGTCTCGATGGCTTCTTGGTCGTGTGGTTGCCAAACATCCTGGCAACGATGGTATCACTAGAGTTGTATCTCTACGTACGAAGAATGCTGTAATAAAAAGGTCTATTTCTAAGATTTGTGTTTTACCTGTGGTGTCTACGTAAGTAAACAGCTGTATTATTTAGGATAGTAAGATTTTATGTAATTAATTTTAAGGTTGTTAACTCTATTCAAATATCTATAATGTGTCATGGTGGGCGGAATTATAACTGAACAATGTAACGGAAGGCCAAATTTTAATAATTTGTCCTTGGTGGGCGGTATGTTAAAGCAAATTGTTAACTTTTGTGCCGATAGATGGCGTTGTCAATTGAGCGGCGATTCCTGAATCGCGGTGTCAAGAGTCTCCGACAATTGACTAGGTCAAATATTTTGATGAGCGAATTTGATCTCAATATACGGTTTTAAATAATAATCGAGTTGTTTGAATAATCTTCATCCTTGCTGCTAGTATTGAGTGCTGCAGAAGTATTTCTGTGAAAGTGTTTTATGACGCCTAAAAACGGGTTGTTCACTAACCTATTTAGTAAAGCTGATAGTGTAAACATATATACAATAGGTAAACACTCAAGGGATCCAACCAGATTGGCTATGCCTAGGTGTAGGACAGCATTTTGCCATAAAAACGCCAGTCGAATGGCAATAAAGATATATAATAAGATACCTAAGATAATTAGAGAACTGCCAACAAATCTATTTCAAAAAAGACTCCGAACATGGCTCATTGAAAACTGTTTCTATTCTATTAATGAATTTATGAATTATAATACGAAGAGGAATTTATTGCAGACATGAATAATGTAATTAAATTAACTTTGACATTCCTGTACCTATGCTTATTTTGAACATTGTAATTTTTATAGTTCTAAAATTAGTATTTTTAGAGATTGACATTTGTAATTTTCATAGTTTGACATATTTTGTAATTTTCATAGTTTGACATTTGTAATTTTCATAGTTTGCCATTTGTAATATTCAGAGTTTGACATTTGTATTTTAATTTTTTTGACATTTTCCTATCGTGACATATTTCAATTATTATTCAATTCATTATAATTATGGCAAAATCTAAATTTGCATGCTGAATTTAGTAGGCGGAATATGAAGTACTATGTATTGTATTATGAGATCTGTAAGCACCATATTTCATGCAAATAAACGATATTATTATTATTTCGCCTGCGGTTCCGCCCTCGTGGATGTTTGGAATGAAAAGTATCCTGTCCTTCTCCAAGGTTCAATCTATCAACAGATAAGTTTCTTTCGCATTTATAATATGGATGTATGTTACAAAAAAGTTTTGTTTGTTACGGGTATTATATAGAAGCAGAAAATGCTGTTTTAAAGATAAAATGTTTTCCTTCTTTGGAAAGGATATCTCAAAATATTAGAGCACAATCAGGAAATAGAAATTTTCCTATTCATCTGCAAAATTATTTTTTAGTTATGAACAAAAAACATAATTATTATTATCAAGTAAGTAACAAATAGGTACTTACCTACCTACTATTATATCTTTTTTAATGTATAAAAAAAATATGTTTCTCGGAATATTTGTTTTAAATTGCTATTATTATTTTGATTCTAGGCCCAGGGTCAACTGCGAATTACCAAAATGAATAAATGTTACTTCATTTGCTTCATATCTGTCACCCAACCATTGACTGTTATAGAAGTCAATCGAGATGAGAAATTGATTAGCGCTATGATGCCGAAGTTGGTAACTTTTTTAACTGTGCTGCCAGAAATTATTTTGAGACGTGTTCGGAAAAATTATCACAACTAACTTATTTCTCGGGTCTGAGATATGGGTTCAATCTAGAATAGTCTAACAAACTTGTGTAAATTCATTTGTTGTAGCGAAAACTGCGGCTTCCAGCAGTTGATTTTATTGTTCATGAGACTTGGACAGAAAGGAATATAACACACTGTTGATGAGCACAGCAACCTAAGTTGATATTTAATAATAACATGTATAACGTAAAATTATTGCGCGTAATTTTAACGAGAGGCTCGTGATTGGTTGAAAGGGTATCGCCCAGACCAATAGGAAATTGTCTGCGGGGCTGGGCCCAAGTGCAAAATTATAAGTAAACATGTAGTCAGATCTTTAGAACCTTGTCACGCGCAAACCCGACCATTAAAGGTCGGGAAACTTTATAGACATGTGAGTTGCATGTAAAGGGACCGGATTCCAATAAAAATGTGGGGTCCCGATGTAAGAATGTACACGCTGAAAGAAAAACACGTGAAACAATAGATTTCCACTCCTCCCGCACCCCGCCTCTGTACCACGTCCCCCGTTCCCCTTCAACACCCCTCTGCGAGGTTGTGTTGAACGTCACTGGCGGGGAGCCGTAAAATGTATTTGTAACTCCCCCCGCGACTTCCGCTATGGTGTAAAAATTATATAAGGACCCGCCCCTCCCAGGGCGGGCAGTCGTCTTCAACAGTCTCCAGCCGGTCTCCGTCCAAGCAGTACGTAACTCTTCCGCGTTCCGCGTAGGGTCCCCGTCCGTATAACGTGCTGCTATAATCGCGCTCCTTGTGCAATCTAATAGTAGTAGTATATTAGTTACTATTGAACTGTTTAGCATGTAAGGACGATAATTGTTTGTGACCTATAGTGATTAATTGTGATTATAATTGTGTGTTTTAAATATATGTGCTTCTTTTACAATCATAAGATAGTGTTTTACTTGTACCTAGTCCACTGCTATCCACCCTGCGCCTGAATCCCCTACAATTTTTGGTCCTTCGATAGCCGGATCAATAGTGAACTAGCCATGAGTGAAAGAAGCACGGTTACAACACGGAGCAAGATGCGGAAGCTGGAAGATGAGATAAACAAGCGTCAAGGATTAGAAGCTGATTCAGGGGTGCCGTCTGAAATGGCACCCGGGTCACCTTCAATAGCGCCTACGACAGCGTCGTTTCCTGCCCCTGTGATCCCGCTGGCTGGCCCCGGTCGTGTGATTGACCATCGTGTTAATGTCACGCCAGCGAGATCGGGTACATTACAGAGGGCAAGATCCGGAGTGAGCCACGTCTCCTCGAAGAGCGGCCAGAGAAGCGCCGACTACCTTCGACGGAGGGTTGAATACGAGGCGGAACGCGAGTTAGTGCGTCTGAAGGAAAACCTAGTAAAGAAGAAGCTCGAAGTTGATCTCGCTGAGATAGACGCCGCTGAAGAAGACTCAGGTTCTGCAGGGGAAGAGACAACACGGCGTGTTGAAGAATGGGTTGAAGAAACTACGCCCGTCTTCACAAGCAGAGCGCTGCCGCTACAACCAGCGCCCGAGCCTACGAACCCCCGCAATCCCCCGCAATGTAACCTACATACCAATTGGCCATAATCTACATCGACGCAGCATTTCGATTCATCATAATGAAGTATTACTTTCCGAATTAATATGCTATCATTTAATTTAGTTTTAATTCAACTGATGGTCTACTAATGCTTACAAATGAAAATATGCAATGATTGCCAAAAAATGAAAAACCAATTTTTAAAACACTTTCTACCAAAAACTACCATAATTTAAGTACGTATCTAAACGTAATTTCATCTGTCATTTTAGTTCTGTGGCAAAGGTTAACTTCTCTTTCCGCCGTCGACAAACTTTTTTAAACCGTTCGAACACTACCGTATACGTTACGAACCTCGTGCCTCGGAAAGCACGTTAAGCCGTTGGTCCCGGCTGTCATTCGTGGATCTTTGACAGTCGTTACGGTTAGTCAGAAGCCCGAAAGTCTGACAACCAGTCTTACCAAGGGTATAGTATTACCCAGTAACTGGGTTGTGGAGGTCAGATAGGCAGTCGCTCCATGTAAAATACTGGTATTCAGCTGCATCCGGTTAGACTGGAAGCCGACCCCAACATAGTTGGGAAAAGGCTAGGCAGATGATAGAATAGAATAGACATTTATTTGCAAATATGGGTAATACATAAGTAGACAGTAAATGATAAATGATTTTATTTCTGTAAGTAGGTTTGCACAAACACTTTTACACGTCAATCATATTTTAAAAACTAGATGAGGTCGGCGTTTCCTATCTGACTACTCTGAGAAGAAAGGCCGAAACAAACTCAGAGGTCACAGTCTCTTTTAAAGTCCAGACATAATCTTGGTCAGGTTATATGAAGACCATGTAGATCGAAGTCCGAGATGGTCTTTTGAAGAAAGAACCACACAGATTGAGTGGACCTGTCCAGTCAGTGCACGCATTTATATCATGATTATCCTTTATGAGGTACGGCAAGTCATTAATATAAATAAAGTAGTAGGTATAAATCAGAGTTCTGCCATATTTCACCATTCGGCATGCAAACACTTTCATTACACAAAATTGTTAAAATTTAAATTCTCATTAAAACATTAAATTAATTATTACATTAAATAAATAAAATTATTAAAATTCAAATTGTGATGAAGTTATGAATTTCTTACTGTATGTAACATAAATATAAGTGGTTATAAATATAATGTTCCATGCTCTTAAATTAGTTCTGTTAATCTGTTTTTTCAGAAATGCCAGGAACGAGAAAAGTGTCGGAGCGGCAGTGGGAGCTGCTACTACGATTCATGGAAGCAAATCCCGCCATTGCCAAGGGATCCGCAGCGAATGAGGGTCCCTTGGCAAAATTAAAAACGGCGGAAAAATGGAGAAACATTGCAGCCCGCTTCAACAACGAGGGCGCAGGCTGCACCATGTGAAATGGCGAGAAGTGTAATAAACAATAATAATTATTGTTATACGTACAGACATCAAGTCCCAAGCTACTTTGAACCTTATGCTTGAGCGATAAAGTTAAAAATCTATTAAAGAAATTTGACAGATTGTAGTAGCTTGATCTGCTGGCGTCTGTACTTGAGAGTGTGAAGAGGTGCATGTACAGACGCCAGCACATCAACCTACTACAATCTGTCAGATTTCTATAATAGATTTTCAACTTTATCGCTAAAGCATAAGGTTCAGTGTTGATTGGGAAAATTTGACAGTTAGGGATAGGTTGATGTGCTGGCGTCTGTACATACTTACGACGACATAACAATCTATACATTTCTAGTATAAGCTGCTTTTATTGGAAATATACAGCTTGATATTTTATTACGACAACAAGTACTCGGGTCTTATATTTAGGGTGGTATGCCTGTGCATGTGGTAAGTGAATTCATCATAATAATGACATGAGAGAATCGTCATAAGTGAGTTAAGTCAATTTTGGACAGATAAATTTTATAAAACCTAATACTGCTAATGTGGATTAGTGTGTAATGTAATAAATATGAAGATTATTTAACTTTGCTAGTATTGGAACCAGCAAAAATAATATGCCCGCAAAAAGGCGTCCGGGCTCCGACTGCTGGCTTTGGCAACGGGAGGAGGCCCCTGCCTCCCAAATCTAAACTAACAGATAGGGACGAGCGCATCCTCGCGGTATTGGGGTGTGTGGCCGTTTATGGAGAGCCCAGCGTCTGCATCCCTTTCCCTGTTCGTTTTTATTATAATCTTGGCGTGGCCGCTGTGGGCCTGATGCAGATGACCCAACTGCAACCAATGAGTAAGTATGAACATTTGAATGAATATTTCATGTAAGCAATATTGTATTTTTTTAGTATTATTTTAAATGTTATTTTTTTTCATTTCAGACCAATTTATGAGACTTTGGGGCTCCAGGCAAACGACGCGGCCAGCGCGATGCAGGTGATGGGGGAGTGGGTGGACGAGGTATATATCGTCATCGATTGTTAATAATTGTTTTACTTCGACAGATTCGGTGGCTGTTAGGCTCCAATCGCCGACGTGTCGGAGCGCATGCGGCGGTTGGAGCTAAGCTTGCACCCGCTGCTGGTGTACAGACCGGAAGACGGCGAATACATGGACATGCTGTGAGTACTTGCTCAACTGCACATTTCCTTTTTATTTCCCACACATCTGTTATACAAATCCTGCAATGTGTTGACTGCGCCAGCTTTTCGTTATGCACCATGTTTTGTTTGTGTTTTAAAACAGCACACCATGCTTACCTACGATGTAGGTTCATATTCGAAAGTGTTCTTTTTTTTGTATCTACAATATTTTTTGTTTTTGCAGGAATAAACCCCGGCCTGCACCAGTAGCACAACTGGGACCACCGACTCCACGTGTGTGGCTGGCCTGGCTCCAGGAGCGTTTTGATTATGGGAAGCTAATAATTATTTATTATATCGTACCCACATGTTAGGACAATTTTTCATTGTAAATATTTTATTTCGTCGTCTATTAGTTATACTATCATGTTAGATCTTGCCATAATTCCTTATACAAAAAAAAAGATTGAAGATTTGAGTAGTAAAAAATAAAAAAAACTGCCGAGGATAAGGGCGGATACGTTATGTTTTGAAAATTTGAACTTATTTTGAGTAATGTACAAAAAAATACTGTAATTCTTATAATTAAAAAAAAAATGTCTCTTTGTTTTAGGTTCACGAGGTACCTCGGGAGTAAGAGTAGTGGCCCGTAAATACATGGTTGATCGTGTGCAGAGCTATGATTCGCCTAACTTTGAAGAAAAACTCGATTCCTTCAGAAGCCATCTATTGTCTAGTGAAGATTACACAGAAGAACAAATTAAGACCCTGAAACGTAACTTTGCAGACTTCAAATTATGGCTAAAAGCACATAAGGAGGACGTATTTCTCAAAATTAACCACTCATGGCTTGAAGGAACGTTTGAGGTACCCGCCATTTCACAAAATCGACCAGGACGGCCATCTAAGTTATTTACCGAATCGAGTGAAAGGACTAAGAGGAGGAAAACTGAAGAGATTCGGTCTGTTGTGGCACAAGATGTTATCTTTCATGCAGCTCACGTTGAGTTGCGGAAATCCGGAAAAAGAGATGCTTCCGAAATACTTAAAGAGATCTCCAGTACTCCAACTCGAGCATCAAAATATAAAAAGGCTTTTTCTAAGATTACAAGAAAAAAAAAAACATGCTCACTTACTCCAATACAAGCATTGTCGATGTTTGTCGAAGCCGATCTAACTCGTCGACAATACGAAATAGTAAGAAACACTAACAAGAAGTTCTTTCCTTGTTATACTCTGTTACAGAAAGCGAAACAAGAATGTTATCCGCCCCCAGAATCATGCAGGGTGACGAGTACCTATGCTGAAACCGATTTACAACCTTTGGGTGACCATACAGTTAGGCGTTCATCTATTTTCCTAGAAGGTCCTAACAACATTAAAAGAACAAGAACGAGAGAGCTTAAAATTAATTTCTAAATGGGGATGTGACGGCTCACAGCAATCACAGTTCAAACAAAACTTTGCAAATGATGCAGACTCTGATGCCAACATATTTCAAAGTAGTTTCGTGCCTCTACGATTAGTTTCTGGTTGTAAAGGTGAAAAACTTGTATGGGAGAACCCAACACCTTCTTCGCCGCGATTTTGCCGCCCTAAGTATAAGATTCCGTTTTGCTAAAGAAAATACAGATGTAACGGAAGAAGAAATCAACTTCGTGAAAAATTCTTCTAATTCGCTAAGTGACACAGAGGTTAACATGAATGGGAACAAGTACTCGGTTTCTCATGTCTTTGTCATGACAATAATGGATGGCAAGGTCTGCAACGCGGCCACTGGCACGAAATCTACACTTGCTAATCTACATATGTGGTGCAACTTCTAAGGACTTCAACAAGATTGATAATCAAAGAGAAATAAGTCCCGAGGCTATCGAGTTTGGACTCTCAATTTTACACGCTCGAATTCGACTATTCGAAAGCACTCTCCACTTGGCTTATAAATTATCAGTAAAGAAGTATAGAGAGAGGAAGAAAAGGTTAAGGAGAAAGAAAAGATTTCGCGAAGAAACTAGATTATTGGTGGACATACCAAAGGCAAATTTTGGCAATACCAATGATGGTAACACAAGTAGGAGATTTTTTTGAAGACCCTAAATTGGCATCTGACATAACAGGCATAAATTATGACCTACTAGAAACTATAAGCTACTATAAACTATAAGGTCCTGCCAGAAACTATTTCGAGCGGCCATGTAATTGATTCGGACAAATACGCTTTGGATACTGCCCGCTTATATGTCGATTTATACCCTTGGCATCCAATGACTCCAACAATGCACAAAATTCTAATTCATGGTGCAGTTATCATAAAAAACGCGCTGTTGCCTGTTGGGCAGCTATCAGAAGAGGCCACAGAGGTGCGTAATAAACATTTTAGATTATATCGCAAGAATTTTGCCCGAAAATTTTCAAGAGAAAACTGCAACAGAGATATTTTGAATCGGCTGCTTTTGACATCAGACCCTCTTATAAGTTCTATGAGAAGTGCTTACGCAAGTTTTTGTAGTGCAAGTTTTGTATTATAATGCATCCGAACGTCATATATTTTTTATTATGTTGCCGGCGCTGTTTTTATCTATCCATCTCCTTCCCTCCTATTACGCCCCCATGCAATAGAAAGAGAAAGGAGTACTACCGCCGGCGCACCCAATAAGAAGCATTTTTCGTGGTGATTTTGGCAACACTGCGATATACTAACAGGACTTCTACGCGAATCGTCAGTTTGTCCTTCGTCACACAAAAAACTACTACCGCTCCGCGCCGTGCCGCAACTACCGCTCCTCGCCGCGCCGCTACAAATACTCCAAACCGCAAGAAAAATAACTCAAAATAATCAGTGAGTGTCGGCCGACACAAAGTGACAGTGAAGAAGAACCGTCGTCCCAGGCGATTATCCAGAACTCCCAAGTAAGTCCTTAATCCCCTATTTAAAAACAGCGTGCCGGTAACCTCATATCCAACAAAACGCTTTTATGGTCCTTCGAAGCCGCTACCTATACCAACTTCACCAAGAAGCTTAAAAAGAAGAAAAATGCAGTGTTTTTTGCAAGAAACTATCTCGCTTCTCATACCTGGGGAACCCAACGTTGATTCTTCAGAAAGCGAGGAAGAAAACTAATAATAATGAAAATTGAAAAGTAAACTCGACAGATAAATCTTTTTTTACATTTACTTCTGGAAAATATTATACACTACTATTTAATAATAAAACCTCTTTATTGATCACAAAAAGTATTTTTTCTACTAAGTTATATCCTTTAGAAAAGAATAAGAACATAAAATAATTTTGGCCGCGTAGACTGTCAAAATACCCCCGTCTGTGCATCGACTCCAAGTGTGTGGCTGGCCTGGGTCCAGGAGCGTTTTGATTATGGGGAGCCCTGGTGATCGTTCTTGTCCAAACGACTCATCAGGGCTCCCCCAATAAACTATGAACTTTTCCTTTTTTATTTTATTGTCAACATGAAGGCTGAACAGGTAAGGCTGATAATAGGTGAGTATGAACTAGATAGGTACTAGTTTTCATTGTACTACGACAAAGAAGGATCTTACTTAAAAGTTGGTGGAGTTCAGTGAGAAGTGGTTGGTGGTGTGTTCCTAGCATTTTGGGACTGTTTTTTTTATATTTTTTTGGCATGGCTACAGAGGCCTTGTGATATTTTTTTCGTACTTAAACAGATTAAATCCGATACATACCACAGAATTGTTGGTTCGACGTTTTACATCGCTATCTATTATTTTACAAAATATTAAATTACGTCGTTTTACTACATTATATATAGGTACTCATAGGACGCATTCTTTTCAATTATTTATAACAATTCACGTAAAACTAGGCAGTACGGTCGGATGACTATAGCCTGATATTGAAAAGCCACAAACTAAAAAGATAGTAGGTATGTTGTCGCTTGCAAATTAGCTGTCAGCGTTCAGCGAGAAAATAGCGCGAAAAATGAAAGAAGGTTTTCTGTAAGTAATCGAATCATAATTTGTATAACTACTAATACAAAGATTTCGCTGTAATATGTGCAGTTTTCGTATTATCGATAATTATCGAACCCATAGGTTCTATTACATCTTTTTTGTTAGGCAAGACGAGGACACAAATCCAAGTAACTGGGTCTCGTCGGAGTCGCTGACTACGGCGGGCCCGGGGGGAGCGGCGGCGGCGGTTCTCAGCAGCCTGAGGATATGACGGCTTTGCTGCAGGCGGCAAAGAGAGCCGTCATAATTATTGACAACCGGCCCGCCAAACGGTCGTGCTTCCGGCCAGAGTCCACGCCTAAAGGGAAAGGCGGGGGTAAAAAAAAAATAACTTATTTTTTTATTGCACGCTCACAAATAAATGTCAATAATAGCTACGTTTATACACGACTCGGAAAGCGAGTTGTGGTGGGTAGGTACACCACGAACGAATATTATTCCACCCTGACACTCATAACATATTACTCATTTAACAACCGACTATCGTATGTAACAATCGAAATAAACACGTGTGTAGACACCCTTACCGACCCTTATTTTACGATGTTTTCGAAACAATAGAGGTAATAATAATAATAATAATAATAAATCTAATAATCTAATCGCAGTCTAATACAAGTCATGCTGACGAGGGGAGTAATGATAGGGCTACAAACGTAAGTACCCAGTGCAATGAGGAATTGAGGAGTGCTTTGGAGGATGCGATTCAGGAATATCGCTTCATGTCGCCCGAACTTAGGCCACGCTTACCTCGTTTGCCCATGCATAACAAAAATAGGGCGCTGGTGGCGGTCCTGAATTCGCAGTTGTCAAAATATTTTGATGACTGCGAAGACCTCACCGATACTCACTCGATTCTGTACTGCGCGGCTGTAGCGGCATGTCGTGTAGCTCACGTCAAATTTACCAATGACTCTAGAGCTACACGACCGAAACCAGCCGTACCAGCTTGGCAGTGCAGAATTGAACGTCGTATTGGTGGGGCCAGAGCGCTCATTGGCAAACTAATCTGTTTCAGGGAGGGCAATACTCGCCCTAGAGTGATGCGCTTTGTGAGACGGGCGTTCTTGGGGACTGATATCAGTCCTCAAGACTATATGTCTTGTGTCACAGAGCGCATCGACTTCCTGAAGCAGAAAGTGTATGCATGGGCAAACCGTATTCGTCGGTATAAGCGGCGAGTAGAGCGATACACTCAGAATCGCACCTTCCAGAGCGATGAAAGGTGGGTTTATAGGGATTGGGAGCGACCGGACCAAAGTGTGGCTGACACGTGCCTACCGGATGATGATGCCATGTGTTCTTTCTGGCGCAGTATCTGGTCGGTGCCTGTCAGTCACACCGAAGGTGATTGGGCTCGGGATGTCGAGCGGGCCTGTGATCCAATACCAGAAATGGAGGCTATTACCATTTGTCCCCAAGATGTAGCTCGTGCAGTCCGTCCGTTGCCTAACTGGAAGTCTCCAGGGCCGGATGGGCTGCATAATTTTTGGATAAAATGGTTTTCAAGGTCACACGCTCGCTTGGCATCTCAGTTCCAGACTGCTTTGGAGTCTGGTTCGCTACCCCAGTTCCTAACGACAGGAATTACCCACCTGCTCCATAAATCAGGTAGCACCGCGGAACCCAAAAATTATAGGCCGATCACGTGTTTACCGACGGTCTATAAAGTTCTTACATCCATTTTGAGAGCTAAAATTAACAAACATATAGACACCAACTTTATCATGTCTGCCTCTCAGAATGGATGTAGGAATGGGTCCCGCGGTACTAAGGAGCTACTCCTTATTGATATGACCATTAGCCAACAGGTTCGTCGATTCCGAAAGGATCTGTCGACATGTTGGATAGATTATAAGAAGGCCTATGACTCGGTACCACATACATGGCTCATGAGGGTGTTGGATTTGTATAAAGTAGATACAACTTTGCGCACCTTCCTGATGTCGTGTATGGGGCAATGGAGGACGGTCCTTCGCTATCCAGGATGTCGAAATATTCAGAGGAATAGCGAACCGATAAGGATCGAGCGAGGCATATTTCAGGGTGATAGTTTGAGTCCGCTTTGGTTCTGCTTAGCCTTGAACCCTCTAAGCACATTGCTGGAGGATTCAGGTCTAGGCTATCGGCTGAGGAGAGGTGGTCAGGTTATATCGCACCTCCTCTACATGGATGACCTAAAACTCTTTGCCCCTAACAATTTGCAACTGATGGAGCTACTGAAAGTTACTCAAACTTTCAGTAACGCCATTAGGATGGAATTTGGTGTGGACAAATGTGCGGTCATGCATGTAAAGCGAGGGGAGATTGTGGAATCCGTGGGAAATCAACTCTCGGATTCCACAAACCTTAGAGCCCTCTCCGCATCCGAAACCTATAGGTATTTGGGTATGTCAGAAGCGTTAGGGATCAATGTTACTGACATGAAGCAATCGTTGAAGGAACGCTTCTTTGGCCGCCTGAAAAAAGTACTTAATAGTCTTCTATCAGGCGGAAACAAGGTGCGCGCCTTCAACGGTTGGGTCATGCCGGTTTTGATGTACTCTTTTGGCATACTCAAATGGACTCAGACCGAACTCGACGCCCTAGATAGGAGGGTTCGTACACTACTGACTGCAAATCGAATGCATCACCCACGGTCATCGGTAATGAGGCTGTATATCCCGCGAAAGTGTGGAGGTCGAGGGTTTTTAAACTCTAAGACCCTCCACAATCGCGAGATATGCAGTCTTAGGGAATATTTCCTAGAAACCGACGTGGGGATGCATCGAGATGTAGTCATGGTGGACAAGGGCCTCACCCCGCTCTCCTTGGCTAAAGAGAACTGGCGCAAACCAGTAGTGCTTGACACTAATGATCGCATGGAGGTATGGCAGAGTAAGGAGCTTCACGGACGCTTTTTCCGGGCCCTTCATGGACCCGATGTAGATTTACTAGCGTCCGTAGCCTGGCTGCGTTTCGGTGACCTCTTTGGAGAAACCGAAGGTTTTGTTTGTGCAATTATGGACGAAGTTATGATGACGAACAATTACCGGAGATTTATTGTGAAAGACGGCACGGTTGACATCTGTCGGGCATGCCACCGGCCGGGGGAATCAATCAGACATATCATCTCCGGGTGTTCTCGTCTAGCTAATGGAGAGTACTTGCATAGACACAACCTTGTAGCCAGGATAATTCATCAGCAACTTGCTTTGAAATACAGCCTTGTGGAATCGGAGGTGCCGTACTACAGGTATGTGCCCGACCCAGTTCTCGAAAATGGTAATATCACGTTGTACTGGGATCGATCCATCATCACTGACAGGACTATTATTGCCAATAAGCCTGATATAGTGGTGGTGGATCGATCAGAGCGGCGTGCAATGATTGTTGACATAACCGTCCCACATGACGAGAACCTCGTGAAAGCCGAAAAAGATAAACAAATCAAGTATCTTGACTTGGCTCGCGAGGTTGTCGACATGTGGGATGTGGACTCAGCGATCATTGTGCCGATAGTCGTGACTGCCAATGGGTTAATAGCCAAGAGTCTCGACCAACACCTAAGGAGGCTCTCGTTGGGCAGCTGGATCAAGGGCTTGATTCAGAAAGCGGTACTTCTGGACACGGCCCGCATTGTCCGGAGGTTCCTCTCTCTGGAGCCCTGACCGCCGGTAGCTTGGACCCTGTTCCCGATACCGGTGGGCTACTATTTTTTATATTTTTAAATGTTTTTCTATATTTTATATGCTAATATTTAAAAATATAATTTATATGTAAATAATGGAATAAAGGAAATAATAATAACTGGAGACTGAAAACTGGTATGGAACCATGGGGCCATATTTAGACATGTTCTCAGCATTCGCACTCAGGGTAAATGAACTCAGGCTTGGACATAACAACATGCCAATTACCAAGCAAGATGGCATACATAAGAGTTTCCCTGTCGCCAAATATGGTCTATCTGGTGCTCACCATGTGTTGCTTGAAGGTGCTTCGTTCCCACCGGAGAGGAGATCTTCAATTGTCCAGAGTTTAGGTCCCATGACAGCATGGTTATGTATGTTAAGAAGTGAGGGAATATACCGCAAGAAGTACGCAACTGCAGTGAAAAGAGCTATGTCACATATACCTTGATAGACGACATAATTGAGCTCACTAAAAACACGAAGCAGGCTTCTGAAATCTCTACACTGACAACTTGAAATAATCTTAAAGCTACTCGCATGTTCTTCCCTCTGACCATCTTTGCGAATGTGTGGAGAAGCCATGAGGATAAAAGAAAGTTCTGTGATTTCTTTAGCACTACAGGAGCTGGCGGATGGTACACTTACAAATATGCCTCCACCAAGGGAAATAAATACACGATATGCGGTGAAATGCAAGAAGAAATGGCTTCACAAATAGTGTACCATGGTATCTTTGGGACTTATGAGGAGGACCTATCCATTCTAGCTCAGATAACCAATGTTGCAAACTGGTTCACTAGAGAAGATATGGGTGGATGTTTCAGGCAATCAAGCAAAGGGGGATTCAACACCAAAGTGACATTTCCCATAATGAAAAAATAAATTATTACGTTTTAGTATATCAATCCAAGCTCCTTTAATTGTCAGTACAGGCGGAGAGTGGAGCGGTACACTCAGAATCGCACATTCCAGAGTGATGAAAGGTGGGTTTATAGGGCTTGGGAGCGACCGAACCAAGGTGTGACTGACACGCGCCTGCCGGAAGATGACGCCATGTGTTCGTTCTGGCGAAACATCTGGTCGGTGCCTGTCAGTCACACCGAAGATGATTGGACTGGGAAGATTGAGCGAGCGTGCGATCTAATACCAGAAATGGGGGCACTTATCATCAGCCCCCAAGATGTTGCTCGAGCAGTCCGTCCGTTGCCTAACTGGAAATCCCCAGGGCCGGACGGGCTGCACAACTTTTGGATAAAATGGTTCCGAAGGTCGCACGCCCGCTTGGCATCCCAGTTCCAATCAGCCTTAGAGTCAGGGTCGCTGCCCCAATTCCTTTTGTTTCCATTGAATAAAAATTAGTTTTTTAATTCTTTACTCAAAATTGGCATTAACTACGTCATACGAAATCTTAGCACAACGATTAAATTGACTCTTCGGTTACCTACTCAATCAATTGTGAAAATTTCCTTATTTAAAAAATGACTCGTTCATTTGTTATAATTTCTGCTTTGGAAGAGGAGAACAATGCCGATAATGAAGCAAGCCGTCGGTCGGCAGGCTCAACTCATTAGAAGTAATGTTTTCGACATGAGAGCTGATGATTTTGTTTTATCCTATCGCCTTACTGAAGAGCTGATAAGACAAGTTGAAGCAGACATAGGTCCGTAAATAAAGGACTCTTTAAGAGGTCTTTCAAGGCGGGTAAAGGTAGGGAAATTAACAATTTGATTTTCAACTAATAAAGTTAACAAACTAGCAACACGATACCCTATTTTATTTTTAATTTCAGATTTTATGTGACGCCTGCCGCTCCGGATTGAGTGGTCCGGCTGGAGGTGAGGAGGCTGGTGTCTGAACAGGGCATTGCTGCAGCTCTGCAGGAGCTGAATGTGACCCTCCACGGTATGCGGGTAGCGATGGAGTCGGTTGCACAGAGCCTGCAGGGCATTTCTAGGCATCTAGTCATGTGATATTATCCACCAAATTTAAAGAACATAAGAAATGGTACAAGTATGTAGACAAAACCAAACACATGGCCCACGCCCAAACAGATCCGAGACTTTGAGGACAACTGGAACTAATGCCATTGACCAAGTCCTTCGAAGTGCCGGATGTGATTGATCTAGCCGTAATTTATTCAGACAAGTCATTCCATGATAGAGCAGGTGTACTCCATCACGTCACAACAAATCCGAATTCTCCTGTTCCTTCCAAAAAAGTATTAGAAACATTCCTCGCCAAAGAGGCAACCAATTGGAAAGAATATCTACATAAAATAGACACGGCGGGATATCTGATGATGATCTCGTTATAGGATTGAGAGGTAAAGAGAGGGAGATCAAGATTAAAGGTAGATTCTTCTCCCTCATGTCATGGAAGTTAAGGGAATACTTTGTGATAACAGAATACCTAATCAAAACACATTTTGTTCCAGTTTTCAAAGGTTTGACGATGGCGAACGATCTAAACAGAGTTCTCAAGAAGATGATGGATAACTCGAACACGCTATCTATACGTAAGCGTCTCGACTCCACGCATTCAAGGTGTGAATTCACAGCAACGCGATGAATATAGCCAAGAGGTATAGCTACAGATACGCGGCCAAGACGGTGAAATGTCAGGGTCTGCGCGAACGAACAATGAAAGATCTGCAACTTCATAGTCAAACGGTGGATAGATAGGTCGACGTTAATTAACTATCCACATCTCCGGGAAGGAACCATACCGAAGATACTAGGTGCTGACAATTGGCACCTGATAGTCACACGTGAACTACGTATGGGCAAGAAGAATGAACCCGCGGCTACCTACACTCAATTGGGATGGGTAATCCACGGGACTGCACCTCGCCGCATGCTGACAAGAGGGACAGTTTTACTACACTTATATGACGTATCTGCAGCGAAACAGACAGATGATGTACGTCGTGTGGAAGAGTTTATGAAGTAAACCAAGATTGATGCCCTAGAAGTTTCCTTGGCGAAGAAGATCAGAAGGCGATCGACGTGGTTCACAGCACCATGAGAAAAGTCAGTGATAATTTCGAAGAAGATGCTTCGATGCCCAACAACTACAGCTGCGCCTTAAGATTTAAGACTATAGAAAAGAAGATGGATACATCACCGAGCTTCGCAGAACAATACATCACGCTTGATATGGATTCAGGCTGGTTATATTCAAGTGGACTGTATATTGTATTCAAACAAAGACTTTATTTTCTTGTTTACATGTTAACTTGTTAAGACTAGAGTTATAATCGACTGACGCCGCGCGGCACGAGCGTCCTATATTTATAGCCTCTCGCGCCGGCGGCATCCCGTCCCGCGTGCCGCACCCCCGCCAATTTCGACTCGTCGGAACTTGCTCGTGGGTGCGGCTCTGTTCACATTTTATTTCGGCGTCCGCAACAGTTCTCCCCCCGGCGCAGCCTGCGTAGCCTCTTCTTTCTTGATCAGGACGACGAGCTTGCTCACCGGGCGTCGGAAGATGCCTGTTCTGGTTCGCACCTCGACGACTCGAATGCTGCCGTCTGCTCCAGGATGCGTGCGCTCGACGACTCCCATCGGCCAGGTGTTCCGGGGCAGCGCGTGGTCGACTACTAGGACCACGTCTCCGGCCTGCAGGGGCCGGACGTCGTTCTTGGGCTCACCGCGTGGCACTAACGTCGGCAGGTACTCCCGTAGCCAGCGCCGCCAGAAATGGTCGGCGAGCGCCTGGCTAGCTCGCCATGCTCGTCGGTCGGCCTCGTCGCAGGGTCCCGTCGCTTGCAGGCCGTTCGATGACCCCAACAGGAAGTGGTTGGGGGTCAGTGCCTCGGGGTCGCTAGGGTCCACGCTGACGTGGGTCAATGGTCTCGCGTTTATCGAGAACTCAGCTTCGGTGAGAAGTGTGCTGAGAACTTCTTCTGTTGGCGCCTTCTCCCGCAGGGTCACCTTGAGCGCTGTCTTTACGGAGCGCACCATCCTTTCCCACGCGCCGCCTTGATGGGGCGCGCCAGGGGGTATGAAGCGCCACTCCATGCGATGTTGCAGCCCCTCGTCGTTCAGAGCGGGCAGCCACTCGGTGTAGGCTTTGCGTAGCTGTTGATCAGCCCCGCGGAAGTTCGTTCCGTTGTCAGAGTACATTAACCGCGGCCATCCTCTGCGCGCAGCCATTCTTCGCAGCGCCATGATCGCAGAGTCGATTGAGAGCGACGCCACAAGCTCGATGTGTACGGCGCGAGAGGTGAGGCATGTGAACAGTGCCCCCCACCTCTTCTCTCGGCGACGGCCCACCTTGACCATCATTGGTCCGAAGTAATCTACCCCGCAGTTAGTAAACGGGCGGTGGAAAGGATCCAGGCGGGCGTGCGGCAGGTCTCCCGTGGCCGGCGTCTTGGGTGTTCCCCTCAGTCTCTTACAGAAGGCGCAGTTCTTTTCAATCGTGCGTACGGTGGGTCGGAGGTGAATGACCCAGTAGCGCTGCCGTAGGTCGTTCGTTACACGTTCCCTGTTGGCGTGCCCCGCAGCGCAGTGTTCCCGTAGCACGATGAGCTTGGTCAGTGGATGTCGGCCATCTATGATGATGGGCCGCTTCGTCTCGGTGGGCGCTGAGGAAGCCTCGATCCGTCCTCGCACCTTCAGGAGTCCATCCTCTAATATAGGATCTAGTCGATACAGCCTGCTCGACTTTGTTAAGGGGTGAGCAGACTTGATCCTTTTTAGTTCTTCGTTAAAGCTGTCTTCTTGCGCGTGCCGGATTAGTTCCCTCTCGGCGCGCTGGATGTGTCGATGCTCCATGCTGGTCGCCTTACGTCGGCAGATGTCGGTGAAGGCAAGCGCTCGTGCAGTGGCCCTTACCAGGATTTCATATTTCGAGAAGCGGGCAGGGTCGGGTAGCCAGCTGTCTCGTCCCGGTTCTTCCCTGGTGTGCAGGACCTCGTCTTCTTCTTCTCGCGTTGACATCTTGGGCCATCGTTCTTCCGGTTGGTATAGGAAGGCAGGCCCCTGGAACCATCGATCCGTTGTGCTCAGTGGAGTGTCGCTGAGCCTCGTTGCGTCGTCCGCCACGTTATGTTCCGTTGGCAGCCATCGCCATTCTCCCTTGTTAGTGAGTTCAGCGATCTCACCCAGTCTGTGTGCGACGAACGGTGTGTAGCGTCGCATGTCGTGGTGGATCCAATGGATCACGGTGGATGAGTCGGTCCAGTAGGTTGTCCGACCAATCTTCAAACGGTGTTCCCTTCTTATCGTGTCGGCGAGTCTTGCCCCGATGACAGCTGCTTGTAGTTCGAGCCGAGGTATTGTCTGCGCCTGTCTTGGCGCTACCTTGGCTTTGGCCGCCACCAATACTACGGCGACACTCCCGTCGCTGCCTGTGATCCTCCAGTAGGCCACGGTCGCGTAGGCCTGTTCGCTGGCGTCACAAAACACGTGGAGGTCGATGTTGTCGTACTTCTTCGTCGTGTAGCAGCGTGGCAGTCGGAGTTTGGCTATCTCGTTCAGGTGTGCCAACCACGATGCAAAGAGCTCGTTCTCTTCTACTGGTATCTCTTCGTCCCACGTCGTCTGGAGGCGCCATAAGCTCTGTAAGATGATCTTAGAGCGGATGGTGTAGTGGCTCAGCAGTCCAAGTGGGTCGTAGATTGACATCACGGCGCTTAGGGCTTCGCGCTTGGTCGGTGCACGAGCCCGGTCTCGTACCTCCGCTGGCACTCGGTTCATGGATGTATTGAACCCAAGTTCATCTCGTTCGGCGTTCCAGAACAGGCCGAGTATCTTGCTTTCCGGCTGTTCTCCCCCCAGTTGTGTGGGTGCAGTGGCGTATAGCTCAGGGGGTATGTCGCGCAGCACTGACTGATCGCTTGCGTTCCATCCCCGCAGCGTGAAGCCGGCGTTGGCATGCACCGTTCTCGTTTCCTCCACCGCTCTCCAGGCTTCCATCGGGTCGTCATAGCTCGCCACTAGGTCGTCCATGTAGTGGCTTTCTTTTATAGCCGCTAGCGCTCGCGGGAACTCCTGCCCATGCATGTCCGCGTTGTGGTTACGGACATAATGAGCCATGTACGGGGAGCTCGCGGCGCCGAAGATCATGCTCTTCATCTTGAATTTGAGTGGAGGCGTGTCTCGTTCATCGCCTCGCCACAGGAACTGCTGCGCTGGTTGATCTTCTGGTCTGATCTTTATACGTAGGAACATTTCTTGTATGTCCGCTGTTACTGCCACCGCCTTTTCCCTGAATCGGAATAGGATTCCTGGCAGCGACAGTAGCAGGTCCGGTCCCTCCAGAAGTTCGTCATTGAGGCATATTCCGTGGCTTCTCGCGGCTGCGTCAAACACCAGCCTACACTTGCCGGGCTTGTTTGGGTTCTGCACGGCAAAGTGTGGCAGGTACCAGCACACCGGGCTCGTACGTTCCGAGCCGTCGCACGGTGTGGCGTATCCTTTCTGCAGCAGGTTCTGTATCTGGTTGGAGTACTCTCTGGCGAATTCAGGGTCGGCGTCCATTTTCTTCTCGATGGTCGTGAGGCGACGGAGTGCTTGGTTGTAGCTAGGTGGCATAGCGGTGTCGTCTCTTCGCCACGGCAGCCCCACCTCGTACCCTGTGTCGGTCTTCCTGGTGGTCGCCTCGACGATCTTCATGGCTCGCTGATCTGCTTCTCGTACTCGCGGCTTTCCCTCTATGCAGAGAGCTTCTATTTTGAAATGAGCCTCGACAAAGTGGTGGAGCTGTTGGTTGCTCACGTTCGATTCTCGGTCGGGCTCGTATACGTGCAGCACCCTGCCTTCCTGTAGAAGGGCGCTGCGTGGTGCGGTTCCATGCACCACCCATCCCAGCTTTGTCCTCGATGCGGCCGGCTCGTTCGGAGCGCCGGTCCTGAGCTCCCTGGAAACGATGCACTCCCAGTGGTCAGTTCCCACTAAGAGCCCGGGGCGTGCTCGTTCGTAGCACACCTCGTCCCTGGGAAGGTCCCTCAGGTGCTCGTGCTGGAGAAGGGTTTCGGGTATGGCCTGCTGGTGCAGCTGTAGGTTTTTGATGGTCCTTGCTCTGACCTTGTACTTCTCAGTTTCATTTATCCCTCTGACATCAATGGTGATGAGCTGGCTCTTCGTCTCTTGTTGGCTCATGTTGACGCCGTTTAGGTGTAGCGGTTGTGATGGCCCCTCTGCCCCGATGCTGGAAGCTAACTCCTTGTCTACTAGTGTTATTGTAGCTCCTTCGTCTAGGAGCGCGTAGGTCTGCGCCTCCCCTTTTGGTCCGGACACGATGATGGGACACATTTTCAATAATACTGTTCGTTGTCCCATAGCTGGTTGCGGCGTGACGGATAGGACTGCTTCTTGCTTCGGTGTCTCTGCTGGCTTGGCCGCCTCTGTTTGCGGTGGTGTTTGGTGTAGGGTCGCGTGATGTGGTCGGCGACATTGATCCACACCGCAGGGCCTTGCTTTGCATCCGATGCGTCGGTGTCGTCGTTGGGCGCACTTGAAGCATATTTTCTTCTCTTTGAGAAACTCCCATCGTTGGTCGATCGTGAATGCCTTGTATTTAGGGCATTGGGGTAGAGTGTGTGCTTGTTCGCACCCAGGGCACGGCATCTTCTCTTCTTCCGCTGCGGCGACGGTGTTGTAGACAGTCGCTTTCTTCTTTTGGGTCACTGCGGGTCGTGTTTCTTTCTTCTGGCTCGCGGCGGTGCACGTAGATGGGGCATAAGTGTAACGTAGTGCCCTGTCCGCCTCCCTCATTAAGAATCGGGAGATCACGACGATTTCTGGATCGGCCGTCCCTTCGTTTTCATATGCGTAGTCGCACCAGCGCGAGCGGAGATGGGGACTGAGTTTGTCCAACACCTCCCTCGTCAGCAGGGGATTGAAGAGGTAACCCCTTCGGTCGATGGTCTTCAACACGCAGATGATGTTCTGTAGTTTCACAGCGAAGCTATTGAGGTCGGCTGCTGATGCTCCAGGTCTTGGGAGTTTCTTCAAGTCGTCGAGCGCCCGATCAATAATAATTTCAGGACGCCCGAAGCATTGTTCCAAGGTCTTCATTATGATGTCCGAGTCTGTGGCCGTATGTAGTAGTGCGGCCACAGCATCCCGGGCTTCTCCCTTTAGGCAGCTCCTCAGTCTGTGGATGTTCTCTGCTGCTGGAATCTGGTACATCTGTGTTGAGTCTCGAACGGCTGCTTTGAAGGGCAGCCATTCGCTAGCAGCTCCAGTGAATGTTGGCAGGTCTGTATATCGCGGACGGGGTCTGGCCATCTTCTCAAGCGTGGTGGCCAATTGCTCGATGCTGTTCCTCGTTCTGGTGGGAGTGGGCGATCGTACCCTAGGTACCTCGAACCTCAGTTGTCTTGGCTCCTCCCTGGTGCTCTTGGCTGCCTCCTCCCCCCGTGAGTCGCGTGGATTTGTTCGTAGCCACTCGTCGACCTTGGTATGAGGTTCTTCATTTATTGGCTCGTCGTTGACGCTCTCCTCGTCGTTGATGGCAGACACCTCTGCAGCTAATCTCTTCTTGACTAGGTCCGCTTCCATGTCCAGCTGCTTTCTTTGTAGAGCTGCCAGTCTCTCTGCTGCGTTCAGTTCTGCTAGTCGCAGTCGCGTTGTGACACTTGTGGTTGATCGGTGCGACCGTAGCGACCTTGCAGGTGACCTGGCTCGTTGTTGCGTGGTCATCGTAGTTCCGACCCCGGAGGGTCCAGCTGTGCTTGTTTCCGCCAGCCTTGAGAAGGGTGAGGCCGGCGAATCCAAGGACAGCCACCGAAGTCGCTCCCTCTCTATTCTTCTTTCCTCATGGCGGCGTGCGGCTTCTTGGCTGTGCCTCTGTTCTTCCAATTCAGCCAAGTCTGACTGGCTCCTTGTGACGACCATGATCGGTACGTAGACGGTTGGTACAGACGATGTCAGACTCAGGTACGCAGGCGCAGACACTCGTTGATTCTGCCTGGGTAGCAGGCACAGGCACTGTAGGTTCTGCCTGTACAGCAGGCACAGGTACACGACGACTTCTGCTCGGCGTTGGCTCTGCCTAAGTAACTAGGCACTCGTACTGTAGGTTCTGCCTGAGTAGCAGGCACAGTCACGCACTATATTGTTCTGTCTATAACCGTAGGCCCAATCACACATGAAAGTTCCGCCTAGATAGCAGGCATGGGCAGGCACGGGCACGCACTTATAAGTTCCGTTTACAGTTGTAAACACAGGTACGCACTATATTGTTCTGTCTACAGTTGTAAACACAGGTATGCACTTTATTGTTCTGTCTACAGTTGTAAACACAGGTACGCACTTTCAGGAAGGCACCGGCACTCGTTAGTTTCCCGCCTAAATTACTAGCACGTGTACTGTTCGTTCAGTCTATTTAAATAGGCGTCGGTACTCGTTCAGGTTCGACGTTTTCCCGCCTAAACGCACTTTGTTTATTTAGTCTAGTTACACGGATCGGCACACGTTCAGGCTCGACGCTTCCCGCCTAAATAGTTAGCACTTAGCACACGTACTTTGTTTATTCAGTCTAGTTACACGGATCGGCACACGTTCAGGCTCGACGCTTCCCGCCTAAATAGTTAGCACACGTACTTTGTTTATTCAGTCTAGTTACACGGATCGGCACACGTTCAGGCTCGACGCTTCCCGCCTAAATAGTTAGCACTGCACACGTACTTTGTTTATTCAGTCTAGTTACACGGATCGGCACACGTTCAGACTCGGCGTTTTCCCGCCTAAATGGTTAGCACACGTACTGTTTATTCAGCCTAGATAGACGGGGACCGGCACACGTTCAGACTCGGCGTTTTCCCGCCTAAATGGTTAGCACACGTACTGTTTATTCAGTCTAGTTACACGGATCGGCACACGTTCAGGCTCGACGCTTCCCGCCTAAATAGTTAGCACTGCACACGTACTTTGTTTATTCAGTCTAGTTACACGGATCGGCACACGTTCAGGCTCGACGTTTTCCCGCCTAAATAGTTAGCACACGTACTGTTTATTCAGCCTAGATAGACGGGGACCGGCACACGTTCAGACTCGGCGTTTTCCCGCCTAAATGGTTAGCACACGTACTGTTTATTCAGCCTAGATAGACGGGGACCGGCACACGTTCAGACTCGGCGTTTTCCCGCCTAAATGGTTAGCACACGTACTGTTTATTCAGTCTAGTTACACGGATCGGCACACGTTCAGGCTCGACGTTTTCCCGCCTAAATAGTTAGCACACGTACTGTTTATTCAGCCTAGGTAGACGGAAACCGGCACTGGTTCAGGCTCGACGTTTTCCCGCCTATATTATTCTGACACGCACTTTTCTTTAGCCTAGATAGACAGGGACCGGCACACGTTCAGGCTCGGCGTTTTCCCGCCTAAATAGTTAGCACACGCACTTTTTCACTAGGCACAGGCACTCGCGAGGTTCTGGACGGCGACACTACTTCAATTCTGGCCGTCGTTTTTCTTCCAGATCCTCGTATTGGACAGTCGATTCTCTCGTTCATTCACAGGTTGCAGGTGTTTTCTTCATCCGTCCGCACTTATACGTACCAGAATGATCGTGGCACGTGTTCTTCATCCGGAGTGCGGAGGACCAGAAACTATGCTGGACTTCGTTATCCGGCTCGTATGGACCATGAACTGATATGGATTCAGGCTGGTTATATTCAAGTGGACTGTATATTGTATTCAAACAAAGACTTTATTTTCTTGTTTACATGTTAACTTGTTAAGACTAGAGTTATAATCGACTGACGCCGCGCGGCACGAGCGTCCTATATTTATAGCCTCTCGCGCCGGCGGCATCCCGTCCCGCGTGCCGCACCCCCGCCAATTTCGACTCGTCGGAACTTGCTCGTGGGTGCGGCTCTGTTCACATTTTATTTCGGCGTCCGCAACAACGCTGGTCAAGAATTTACTTGACGAAGGATACGCCCAGCAGTGCGACGGAACAGAAGACAGAAGTAAGAAGGCGTGGTACCTACCGCATTTTCCCGTCGTGAACCCATATAAGCCAGGCAAGATACGCCTAGTATTCGACGCCGCACATAAATATAGTGGAGGTGCCTAAATGACTGCCTACTGGAAGTACGCCAACGCAAACAGGCACACAGCAGTACCCTAATATTGAAAATATTGGAACCAACAAAAATACAATACCCGAAAGAAGGCGTCGGGGCTCCGACAGCAAGCTTTGGCAACATCCCTTTGCCGACAGATTTTTGAGATGGGGCAGTAAAATTAAGCAAAAATTTAAAACTAGCATAAAGGGTGCGACAGCTTACGTAAGCAATGCTGGATTATGTTCACATAGCTGTACTAGGACCATTGAAGTAAAATAAATAAAGTTTTTTATTTTAATTCTTTATTCAAAATTGGCATTAACTACGTCATAAGAAATCCAAATACAACATACAACGATTAAATTGACTCTTATTCCGTTACCTACTTACACTGTCAATTGTGAAAATTCCGGTCAGTGGGTCGTCTTAGGGGCGGATTTGTTAAGAGTAGGAGCACTAAGAGCAACAAAAAAAAAATGGCGATTTAAAAAAAATTTTTTTTTCGGAAATCTGTTTTTTTTTTTGCAGTTTCGGGTTAACCTTGACAATAAAAACCATTTATGTTCTGAGAAGCATGACCCTACGACGCACCGATTCCGAACTATGGGCCACCGAATTTTCTTTTATTTTATATAAAACTCTCTATATTTCCAAAATGATAGCTCAGATGAAAATCTCTTCGGGAAAGAAATTGTTGCTCTAGTCGAAAACCATGAGATGGTGTAATAAAAACCCGAGAAATATTGAAAAAAAAAATTGATTTTTTTTTCTGTCGGTCGATCTTTCAGCTTGGGTATTCTTAGGAGCAGAGGACACAAATTTTCGAAGATTTTTTTTTACAGATTTCGGCCATTTTTATTGCAGCACCTTATTAACCTTGTTCATACAAACCATTTAGGTTCTGAGAAGCATGGCCCTACGTCGCACCGTTTCCGAATTATGGGCTTCCGAATTATATTTTATACTAGCTGTCCTACTACTTCGTACCGCTCGACTCTCGCGTTTTAATCTCGTGTTATCTTCTAAGATATTCATTTTAATGATATGCTATAAAAAGGGCAATTTTGATCTACATGAAAAGCACAAGGTATCAAATGTACATAATTGGATAAGGAACAATACTGTATTCTTTAAAATAGCTTGGTAAATAACCCACAATTTTTTTTGTAATATGTAAAAGATAAAAATGGTTACTGTGGATTATCCTTAGGAGATAAACATATACCATCGCGGACTTTTTTATGTATCTTTTTAAGATATACAATTCCGTAGTACATTAATTTGATCTATCTCGTAAGGTTTAGCCAGCGTCTGCAATGTAAGCGCACAAAAATACGTTTGTTACGATATCACATTACAAATCTTTGAATTTCACGGCTTTTCTCTAATTTAACATGCATGTATACATCTAAACCTTCCTCTTGAATCACTCTATCTATTGCTGAAAACTGCACTATAATCCGTTGTGCAGTTTAAAAGATAAGATTATAGACAGCGGGAGCGACTTTGTTTTATACTGTAAAAAAGATAAAACGGTTCTCTGTAAGGTAAAGTTTTAAGCCTACCTTAACATTGCTTAAAATACGCGAATTATTGGGAATTTTCGATACTTGCAAACATTCGCAGTTGTAATACATACTTATTTTAGATCCAAGTTTTCCATTGTTGTTTTTTTATTAACGAAAAATAAATAAAAAATAAAACAATGACTTACATGGTTTTATTTTTTATTTATTTTTCGTTTCGTTAAGTTTGTGAAAATGGATCCATTTTCATTAATTTTAGATACAAATTTCAGCATCTGGAATTATGCTGCGGCTATTTCCACGGAAGAAAGGGCAATTGAAGCGGCGAAACGGTGGCTATTCCGTCGCAAACACCGAGCTGCCCATCATGCAGGCGTCCTATGAATGCGGAACGCAACATTAATTATAAGTTGGTGTTTAGATGGCGTTGCAGAAGGGCCTGCAACGTCATTAGGTCTCCTTTAAAGGGGACCTTTTTTGAACGCAGCAATGTATCAATATTAAACACACTAAGGCTTTTGCTGCACTTCTTTAGGAAAGACAAAGTGTCACAGGCTGTAGGGGTGACACGCAAAACGGCCATTCAAGTATTTCATTACTTACGCGAGGTCTGTGAGGTGGCCGAAGCTCATGACCGCGATATGATCGGCGGGGACAACGACATAGTGGAGGTCGACGAAACCCACCTCTACACAAACAAATACCACAGGGGTCGATTATTGCAGCGGCAAACGTGGTCCTTCAGTTGCATAAGCCGACTAACTAAAAAAAATCACGTGGATCTAATACCCAACAAAAATAGGGCCACATTAGATCCAATAATCCAGCAAAATGTTAGACCTGACTTCTACATTATGTCTGACCAGCACCGATCATACATGGGCGTGCACTAAAGGCTGGGTATGCGTGGACATTAAAGTGTTAACCACAGCCGACAGTTTACGGCAGGGACTGTCAGTATCCCTGTGGATCCCAGCCTTGGGATCCCAGTGCCAGGCACCAATAACGTTCGGTGCATAGTTCATACAAATACCATAGAGCGGCAATGGCTAGAATTAAAACGCCAATGTCGCACATGTAGGAGTCAGCGGCGGTTAAAGTGGTACATCTTTATAAAAAAATGGCTCGTTCATTTATTTTAATTTCTGCTTTGGAAGAGGAGAATAATGCCGATAATGAAGCAAGCCGTCGGTCGGCAGGCTCATCTTATTAGAAGAAATGTTTTCGACATGAGAGCCGATAATTTTGTTTTATCCTATCGCCTTACTGAAATAGCTGATAAGACAAGTTGAAGCAGACACAAGTCCGTACATAAAGGACTCTTCAAGAGGTCTTTCAAGGCGGGTAAAGGTAGGGAAATAAACAATTTGATTTTCAACTCAAAAAAGTAAACAACTTAAAAACTAGCTACACCATGCCCTATTTTATTTTTAATTTCATATTTTGTGCACTGTCATTTTTGGTGCACAGCACATACCAGAGGGCGGTGGGACAGCAATAGACAACCTTTTTGTCCCAAGCATCAGTGTCACGTGCATTGAAGGAGTTTTTGGACGCCATTACACAACCATGTGTAGTAAAAAAGTATATTCGGTTTCCTCAAATCCGAGAAGAAAGAAATATTTTTGAAAACACGGTGAGAAATTGTGTTTTATATTTGTGGCGCCATTTCAGATAAAATCGACTCATGTTTCATTTCAATAATCATTAATTGAATAGTAACATTTTGCAACTATGAATTCGTGCAAACATAATTTGAATTGGTTCATTTTGTGTAGGTCTGTGATACTTTTGGCAACTTATAGTATAATTTAGGTGGCATGCCCACTATGCCCAGTGCTGCTGCGGTATATTTTTTCCCGCCTTTACCTACCTACTGCCTTCAAGGTTAGGTTTATTTTTTTGTTTAGCTTTTACTGTCCCGCTTCTAGACAAAGACCTCGTTAGGTTTAATGTTAAAATAAATACCTGCAACAGGAATATCTACTTTTGCAGATTAAATGACGAATTTAAATTCCCGGACTGCTTAAGCTGTATAGATGGGACTTTCGTATGATTCACCCCGCCATGATTCGCCCCGCTGACAACGAGGACCGATATTTTTGCCGTAAAGGGTATCGCGCCAGAAATATTTAGTTGGTCTCATTTAATGTCACCTATGAGAGCAGTGGTGCCTGTTGTCGGCTGCGATTTACGAAGTTGTAGGTCGTGGGTTCGCGCCCGCCGCGTGGTGTATTACGGCTCACTCCCTTTCGCAGAGAAGTCTTTGTCCCAGCAATGGGAAGTTTATAAGTGATTATACTTATACACCTGCGTTGTGATAATAGGCTCAAAACACACAGCTCGATAGCTCGCTGATTAGTGATTATTATGGTTCGTATTCTAAGTACCTAGCTACTCACTAAGTCGACAGAAATATTAAAATATTAAAAAAAAATGGTGTACGTACCTATTCTAGCAGGTTGTAAAATTGCCTTTTTTTGTACTAGTTAACTTTTAATATATTTTTTTACCAGTAACAGACACTGATCTTAATCCTTTGCATGTAGATGGCTCCTATGGACGGGCATCTCGTGAAAATTTTATTTTCCAAAATTAGGAGTTGAGCGAAGAGCATTTAGAGGGATTGGCACATTCCGATGAAACAACCTACTTACTTGGTATGCTTGATTAGCTAAAAACTTTTATTTAATTCCCTCTTATTGTCAGCCAATTATTTACACAATTGTCTGAATTATTATCTCCCTCGCGCTAAGGCACCGAGGCTTAACTAGACCACGAAAGCAAGAACGAAAACAAGACCACGAAACGGTACGTGGGCACATGAAAACGGTGTGTACCAAAAGAAAAATGCAGAAATTCTGGGAAAGGGTTGGCACCGAGGCTCAACTAGGAGCTCCCGTAGATTTGCTGGAGCAAGACCCCGAAACGGTACGTGGGCACATGAAAACGGTGTGTACCAAAAGAAAAATACAGAAATTCTGGGAAAGGGTTGGCACCGAGGCTCAACTAGGAGCTCCCGTAGATTTGCTGGAGCAAGACCCCGAAACGGTACGTGGGCACATGAAAACGGTGTGTACCAAAAGAAAAATACAGAAATTCTGGGAAAGGGTTGGCACCGAGGCTCAACTAGGAGCTCCCGTAGATTTGCTGGAGCAAGACCCCGAAATGGCACGTGGGCATATGAAAACGGCGTGTGCCAAAAGAAAAATGCAGCAATTCTGGAAAAGGGTGGTTCCCAGATTAAACTGGTTAGGAGGGACCACCAAAACAAGTAATCAGTGGATGAAGAAAGTAAGTTATAGCATATGCACTTGCTGGTTACTAACATACCAAGAAAACTACATACGAGGTTGACGGGCTCTCGGCTGCACTGAGCTTGACGTTGCTTACCGTCGACGGAGGCCATAAGTAGTCATTTGTATGCAAGAAAGAAAAAATCTACATCTTTTTAATAAAATAAGCGATATAATTTTAATACTAGAAATAAAAATCAAATACATCAACCATTTTTCAGCTCAGCCGAAGTACATACATCTTTTATGGGGTACTGTGTTAAATGTTACAATAACATACCTTGTGATATATTGCAATTAAATGAAAGAAAATTTAAAACTCACATTAAACATACACTTTGTAAACAAGCATACTATAAATTATTAGAAGATTATATCCAAGATAAGAACGCTTGGAAACATGCTGGTCCTGCTCCAAAGGACAATCTAGAGTCTAGACAAAATCAAACTGGTTGCTAATTTAATTGTAAAATTTATTCTTTTTTTTTGACATTGATTTACATTCTGTAATTTCTTTAACTCACACCCCGACTTATTAATATTATTATATATATATTTTTTAATGAAAATCATTTACTTTTACCATGTTTGTAAATATGTGAGCACCATGTATCTATCAGATAATTAATTTATATGTCATGGAGTAGTTTTTAATTATTTTACCTTTTGTGGTATAGTAATTTTATTTTAGGTGCATCGGTCTTAACATATTATTATGTAATTAATTTACCTATGCAAAATATTGTAAAACATTTTAAAAGTGTAACGGTGGAGTTTCTTGCCCATTCTTTTCCATACGAAAACTACCTTTTGGAAGGGGCGATTAGATTCAATTCTATTTTAATGTAATTTTTGACGTTCAAAAGTGCCTTTTATGTGCCTATTTGAAATAAACTATTTGACTTTGGATGAAATTTGGTAGGTAGATTAATTAGGACCTGGATTAAAATATAGGCTACTTTTTATCCCGAAATAACGCGAACGAAGTAGCAGGCAACAGCTAGTGTTTGATAAATCGTTTTTCGAAAATGTTAATTTTTCCGGAACGTGTAGTTCGAAAATGGGTAGGAATTGGAAGTATGTAAGATAAAAGTTGTAGAAAATTTTATTAGCTTTCATTACGTAAAAAAAATTGAATATCGATTTCAGGATATGACAAGGTAATTCTAGGTCTACAAAACCATGTTGAAGCCAGTGACACGCGGAATTTTTTTTAGGGGCCAAAAACTCCTGCTATTCTATCACTGATTGTTTTAAGAACTCTGGTCCGATGAACCATATCGCAGTATTGTATCTTTTGTATTGGATATCTCATTGTTTAATTTTCCTTGAAAAGGAATGTTGTTACAAGAGTCGATACTTTTATCTTGCTAGATCCTTCTGCTCTTGCAAAAGCATGGAGGAAGAGGGAAAAAGGACAGAAGAGCTATTGCTTCAGGGAATCATTATATAAAAAATAATAATCCAATAACAATCCAGGAAATCCAGCTAAGCATTTTATAGGATCCACTAGGTGATGAAAAGAGAAAGAAGATGATCGCAGAAATGAGCTCGGGATCTTTGGGATTACCAGATGAAAGATCACTACAAGCTACACAAGATGCAACCAAATGGAACGAGTGTGTCAACCAACCCATCTACATTTGCAATGATGCATCACGTTTTGTTTGACAAGTCAACCCGAGAAGATTTATCTTTGCCTCCACCCTCAGAGCAGCAGGCTGAGTTATTTAGACTAATTGCATGTGTTGGGAATTTCATAATGTCAATGAAGATGATAGCATTGGGTGATGGTGTCCTAGTCCAGACTAAGAGATCCTGGAAAAGCGAAGTTCACTACTTTCAAGATCCTCTGATGACAGCATGTCTCTCTTTGTCGCAGGAAATGCAGATTTAGTGGAAGCCATAGAAACAGATATTATAGTCACTTAAGATGATAGGGGTCAAAACGCTAGCCCTGAAAAGACCTGGTTCTTCAAAAGGGGTTACGGCGAGTTCGCTTCCAGGTATTGCGATGGGTCTTTCTTGTCACAAAATGGAGTAGAAACCTCATCAATAAGACCACAGGGTAATAATGCTTACGATGAGTGTCACTCCATATCCAAGAGCACAGCTGTGGGTTTGCAACAGATGATAATAAATAATTTTGGTGCTGAGTGTAAACTAAGAGAAGGCATACATGGAGTTCGAAGGTTGTACAAGATTGCAGTTACACCAACAAAGCGAAAAGGAGTATCCGGAAATGTTCTTTTAATTTGGTAGCGAATGGAGGAAGGAAGTTGTGGGACACTTCCAACTGTCACCTAGATGTATGTATGAAGAGACATGTAGCCACAACGCCAGAAGAGACATATCTCAACAAATTATTGAACCCCCCCAATCCCTTTTCAGCTGAGCCAGAGGAAGAGATAAGCTACAGTAAGGACCAAGGGTGTCTGGTTACTGTTGAAACTGAGACCCCAAGAAATGTATTCTCGTATGTCAGGAAAACAGAACAGTGAGGAATTGCCTAATGAAGGGCAGCTTTTAGACCGAAAAGCAATGCGTGTGCTCTGAGAATTGCAAGGTTGCTGGATCCTGCATTATACTTGCGCATACCCATTACATAAACACCATTATGCACAAATGGAACTACAAAGGTCTAATGTCGAGCTAACAGCGGAAGAGGAGGAACAATATAGCCAGGCTCGTTATTTCGAAGTTCGGAAAAGGGGCTGACAAGTCTAGCGGTGACCTTGACGATGGTAGCTGTCCAATTAGTTGGCTTCTGTCTGTATTTGTATACCTAATGCAAGTAACAGATTAACAGTGTCTCAAATAAAGTTTAAAATTGCTAAGAAAACTATCATAGGTCTAGATCTTGTTAGAAAATGGCTTGATAACTACGAATGAGTTTTCTGCTCATACTTTACAACATGCTGAAAGAGGAAAACTAAATAGTAGGGCTATTGTGTCTGGCTCACCTGCTTTGAGACTGCATCTCAAAATTATGGAGGGATTTCACTTGAGATTGGCTAAATTCAGAGGGGGAGTAAAAGAAGAAAATATATTAAACGAAAACTCCAGATGTCTATTTCGAAAGACAACATGACAAGTACGAGTAGCTATAGCCTGCAAGCAACGGAGGACGCCACAAAGTGGAACGAGTGCCTGAACCCACTGTTGTTTGCAGAGGTGCATAAGAGCTGGTTTGATGACAATTATCTAAACTTCTAATAAAGAAGATTCACTTGGGAATAGGCTTTCTTTTAGAGAACCAGTTGTTCTATACGCGTATATTGTGGTCAGTGACCAAAGAAGAGGTGTTTAATGACGATAACAAGGAAAGGTTTACTAAAATTAAGAATAAAATTGACAATGATTACATTGATGCTTCCCCCGGTTTCCTAATGGGAATGTTAAATGCCGGTTCTACTACAATAGGCATATTAGCAATATGTGTAATACTAAATTTGTGCACGACAGCAAGGGAAACCCGAGCGGCGCCGCCGCAAATACTTAATTATAAGAAACAATGTACCTAATGTCTGATTATCTAATACCTGATTATCTAATACTTAATTATAAGTTCATGTAAGAATAGATGTTTTCGTTGCGACGGTCAAATCCTGAATGGTATCGGAATGGTCGCGCACGTTGGTTATATTTATAGATTTTGAGTTAAGGGAAAACACGTCGCACCATGGACCCTGACTGTCGCACGCAGACACGACGTATGTCAAAGGTCGTGCAATAACTGTGCTGTACATAATTAGAATAAAGTAGATTTGTAAGTAATGTAAATGTACGAAAATTAATAAAAAAGGGGCGGGGACTCAGATAGCCAATCACGCGCCATGACGAGCTTGGACGCGAGTTTGCCGCTCGTAAAATCGTGCAAACACAATGGTCCACTGGCCAGACTAATTTGCCATTAGTATAAAAGGGGTTGCACTAGCCAGTGGACCAACCAGTAAAGTTAAAGTCAGTCAAGACGTGACTATGCCCAATTGTCAGTAGTCAGAACCAGTCAAGTTAAAGTCAGCCAAGACGTGACTATGCCCATAAATCAGTAGTCTAGTTAAACAAATAAAACCATACAGTCCACTCGCTGCACATTCTGGTCCTTCGAGAGCCGAATCTTCAAGATCCAGCAGGATGGTGGTGACTCGCAGCTGTAGCGGAGACTCCAAGAGAGAGAAGGCCCAGCAAGAGCCGTCAGCGACCGCAGAACCGGGTGCCAGCAAGCCGGCATCAGAGACCGGCACGAGCGTGGTCGCTGAAACGGTCACAGGCAGCGGATCTACGGAGACTACCAGCATCGACATCACGCAGACTATGACTACGACAGAAGACACGCGTAGCACCAAGGCTACTGGTTCATATGGTACGCTCAAGCCTGGCGACACCAGGTCACGTCGCTCTACAGCATCAAAGAAAAAGCGCCTCGCAGAGCTCGAGGCTAGAGAGCGGCTGGCTGAAATGAAAGTGAAGCAAGCGCAGGCAGAGCGAGAGCTGCAAGAGATACACCTGCAGCGCGTCAAAGCCGAAGCTGACTCGAGTGAGGAAGACGATGACATGGTGGACGACGACCTCGCCTCCGTAAGGATTGGAACGTGGCTAGCGCGACCGGCGCCGCCACCCGGAGGTGAGACTCGACCACCGCCACACGACGTCAGCGGCGCGAGGACCGGCAGGGATGCAGCGAAGGACACCGGCGCCACGACAGGCGCTCAACCGCTGTGTGACGACGGCTACGAAGAAAGTGTACGTAATCAAATGAGTGCGAAAATAAACGAGGGCAATATCGCGAGTGGTAAAGTGTTACACGATAATATAGTGAGTGATAAAGTGATAGACGTGGGGACGCTCGCCGCGGCCCTAGCACAAGCCGCACGCAGCTCAAGAGAGCCCCCCAAGTACATCCAGCAGCTACCAGTCTTCGATGGAAAACCCGGTGAGTGGATAGCTTTTAAGGCCGCGTATTGTGACTCAAAAATGTATTTTTCCTGTGTAGAAAATGTTGCTAGAATTAGGATAAGCCTCAGAGGCGCCGCAAAGGAAGCTGTAGGTTGCCTATTGTTTAGCCAACATGACCCTCAGGTCATTTTAGACGCACTAGAAAGACGTTTCGGTAGGCCCGAGGCCTTGATTATAGCCGAGCTAGATAAAATAAAGTCATTACCTAAATTAAATGATAATCCTAGGGAGATTTGTATATTCGCCAGCCGTATAGCAAATACGGTGGGTACGGTAGAAGCATTAAACAGAATACAGTATTTACATAGCCCCGAAATGTCGCGTTGTATAGTAGAAAAACTAACGCCGATACTAAAAAACAAATGGTACGATTATGCGGCGAATAGAAAGAATGAAGATATTCCCGAGCTAAAGCGCTTATCTATGTTTATGAATGACGAGGCAGATAAGTGTGGCGCGTACGCACAGCCGGAACGAGGCAATGACGACGCCAACGGTGTACGACAACGGCGCCGAGTAGAGCGTACGTTCAACGTAAATAAGGAAACGTCAAATGAGCAATGCCCAGCGTGCAAGCAATACGACCACAAATTACCAGACTGCTATAAATATAAACAGCTAGATATAGACGCACGATGGGAAATAGCAAAAAAATCCAACATGTGTTTTAGATGTCTACGAAACAAACATAGAAGGTTTATGTGTAAAGCGCCTATTTGTGACATAAAAGAATGCAACATGAAACATCACAAACTATTGCATAAAGAGCGGAAAGTAGAGGCGACACACAACAATGTAGCGACGCCGGCGCCGACGCCCGTTATCACACACGAAGCCGTTACGTCAGCGCGGGAAACAGTATCAACAACATCGCCTCAGAATCACCGCGCGTATTTGAAAATAGTACCTGTCACATTGAGCGGACCACATACAAGTGTAGACACATACGCTTTATTAGATGACGGGAGTACAGTCACCTTGATAGACGCATCAGTAGCAGATGTCCTAGGTGCGGATGGGCCAGCCAGACCTATGTGGATACAAGGCATAGGCACGGAGGTCAAGCATGAGCAAAGCCGTACCGTGAGCTTCCACATACAAGGCAAGCATCATAGCGAGCCACAGAAGATAGAGGCAGCGCGCACCGTAGATAGGCTTGAAATTATGACGCAGACTGTACATACCGAGGACATAAAAAATTGTAAACATTTGAAGGACATTCATAACACCCTTGTTTATGAACACGCGCGGCCAATGATTTTAATAGGCCAAGATAACTGGCATTTATTGGTAGCCATAGAAACGCGGACAGGTGCTCGTGATCAACCGGTAGCATCGTACACTAAACTCGGATGGGTATTGCATGGATGTCAGTACTCTATAAATAAAGTTAAAGCTGTATTTTGCGGCAACATTAAAATTAAAGAAAATCTGGAACCAATAGAAGAAAGCATGAGAAACTTTTTCAAATTAGAATCACTAGACATAGAACCTAGGATACCTAGAGATGACCCGCAACAGAAAGCCTTAGACATCCTAGAACAGAAAAGTCAACGATTACCCGATGGCAGCTTCGAAACCGGACTATTGTGGAAACAAGAGGAATGGCCTCAAGACAAAAAGGTCATTGCCCCCACAAACACGGGCGAAGAACGTGTCAAATGTCATCTAATCGATAAAGTAAAAATGAACGATCATCTGCCAAATATTACACGTTTTTCCAAATGGACACGGCTGATAAGAACAACCGCGCGAGTACTTCAATTTATTGACTTGTGTAGACCAAACAGGTACACTGTCGAGTATAAGCGTACTAAGAAAAATGCATTAAAAGATCCAACGTGGGAAAAACGAAACGAAAATAAACCCAATAAAAAAGTTAAGCAAAAAATAACTACCGCAAAAACCCTAAATTACATACCTATACCGGCTACTTATATCCTACGCGCCGAAGAACAATGGGTCAAGGGCGCACAAGCCGAGAGCTTTACAAAAGAAATTGCCGCCATAATAGACAACAAAGCGGCGCAGGCGCCCGGCGACAGCCCATTATCTGTATTAAGTACATACCTAGACGACACAGATGTTTTACGTTTGCGCGGGAGAATCACAGCGGTACAAGACGTAAATGAAGAAGTAAAAAACCCAATTGTACTTGAGGGTAAGCACAGATATACGAAGTTATACATAGCACATGTGCATGAAAGTTTACATCATGGCGGTACCGAGATAACAGTAAACGAGCTAAGACAGCGTGTTTGGATTACAAGACTGCGTCCGTCTGTAAAGAATGTTTTAAAGGGCTGTTTATACTGTAGAATAAAAAAGGCAAAGCCAGCCAATCCCTCTACGGGGAATTTACCATACCCCCGTTTAGCTCATCATGTACGACCTTTCACTTTCACTGGTTTAGATTATTTCGGTCCCATATCTGTTACTGTAGGTAGACATAAAGAAAAAAGGTACGGAGCCTTATTTACATGCCTAACCTGTAGAGCTATACATATAGAGATAGCAAATTCACTTAGTGCAGATTCAGCTATCGCCGCCCTCCGGCGATTTATAGGTAGGAGAGGTTGTCCAAAAGAAATATGGAGTGACAACGCTACTTGTTTCAAAGCGGCTGATAGGGAACTAGGACAAAGCGCCTTAAGTGCTTTAGGTAGTGAGTCCAATGCGCGGTCCATAAGCTGGAGATACATACCACCCGCGTCGCCGTTCATGGGCGGAGCATGGGAGAGGATGGTGAGGGCAGTCAAGGAAGCACTGTACGTCACACTGAAAGAAGTTCACCCATCAGACGAGACCCTCGCTACGCTACTCGTGGAAGTAGAAAATACGGTGAACTCCAGGCCACTCACACATGTTAACGTGGCACCAGACGAGCCCGAAGCCCTGACGCCTAACCACA
Source organism: Hydraecia micacea (assembly GCA_914767645.1). Lineage (NCBI taxonomy): Eukaryota > Metazoa > Arthropoda > Insecta > Lepidoptera > Noctuidae > Hydraecia > Hydraecia micacea. Next base: position 3,036,018 of record OU611803.1, read on the forward strand.
TATTGATCGGCCCTAACTCACATGTACCTCCACCGGGTAATTTCACCGAAGCTGACGTCACAGCACGACAACAATGGCGGCGCGCCCAAGCACTCGCAGATGTCTTCTGGCGAAGATGGGTACGTGAGTACCTACCACTCCTACAAAACCGGCGGGAGCCCTACGGCAGCGGTACTCCACCCAAGGTCGGAGACGTCGTCGTGATCTGCGACCCCAACCTCCCCCGTAACACTTGGCCCAAGGGAAGGGTAACGAAGGTGTTGCCAGGCGCAGACGGCGAGGTACGTGTCGTAGACGTGATGACCAAAGGACACGTACTCCGAAGACCAACGAAGCGCATTGTCGTGCTCCCCACGGGGTCGCCTGATGGCGACGGCGGGAGAAATGTGCACGACAGCAAGGGAAACCCGAGCGGCGCCGCCGCAAATACTTAATTATAAGAAACAATGTACCTAATGTCTGATTATCTAATACCTGATTATCTAATACTTAATTATAAGTTCATGTAAGAATAGATGTTTTCGTTGCGACGGTCAAATCCTGAATGGTATCGGAATGGTCGCGCACGTTGGTTATATTTATAGATTTTGAGTTAAGGGAAAACACGTCGCACCATGGACCCTGACTGTCGCACGCAGACACGACGTATGTCAAAGGTCGTGCAATAACTGTGCTGTACATAATTAGAATAAAGTAGATTTGTAAGTAATGTAAATGTACGAAAATTAATAAAAAAGGGGCGGGGACTCAGATAGCCAATCACGCGCCATGACGAGCTTGGACGCGAGTTTGCCGCTCGTAAAATCGTGCAAACACAATGGTCCACTGGCCAGACTAATTTGCCATTAGTATAAAAGGGGTTGCACTAGCCAGTGGACCAACCAGTAAAGTTAAAGTCAGTCAAGACGTGACTATGCCCAATTGTCAGTAGTCAGAACCAGTCAAGTTAAAGTCAGCCAAGACGTGACTATGCCCAATTGTCAGTAGTCAGAACCAGTCAAGTTAAAGTCAGTTAAGACGTGACTATGCCCATTTCTCAGTAGTCCAGTCAATCAGTAGAATCAGTAAACCAGTAAAGTTAAAGTCAGCCAAGACGTCACTATGCCCATTTGGCTCCGGAATAGTAATATATTATGAGTCCCAGTCACATTAAGTAGTAAATGGTAGTTTTAATTAGAAGAAAAACCCTCTCCTGAAGTCCCCAGTGAGCCGCTACAGAAACAGGTACAGAGTTATCGCCGTCCTGGAACCAGAGGAGTTTCGACTAGCTGCAGCCCAAATAAAACCATACAGTCCACTCGCTGCACAAAATTCAATAGTCAGGTGTTTAAGATCTAGTGATGACTATGTCGGTCTACGTAGTATTAGGACAGAATTCCTAATTTAACAGTGTTGATAGGAGTTGTTTACAGTGTGTATACATATAAATGTAGGTTGTTCGGGATAAATCCAAGCAGAGAAAAAACAATTCTATTTCCCAAATCATTCGGAAAATTCACTAGCTAGTTACCAGGATGGAGATTTTGGTGGTCAATATAGAGTTGAGACAAGTTCCCTCAAACCTACAGGAAAGAACCCTCAAGACGATTTTAATACCATTCCTTCTATCACATTGCAATTGATGCGGAGTCATACCATAATTGTAATGGGGGCATTATCAAGATTGTTCATAGGGGCAAACAATGTTAAAACGTTTAAGAAACTTGAAGAAAACTTGGATTGAATCAATGAAATTAATAGTGAGCGATGTTATTTTCTACAATTCACACTTATCAAGATTAAAGATCAAAGAGATGTGTCTACAAAATTAACAACCGCCAAGAGTAGTATCCCCTCAACCGTCCTGTAGCAGGCAGGTAAAACCAGCAGCGATTACGAGCTGGAATAGATACAAATGTCCAGGAGTACGACCTATGACAAGGGCCCAAGCAAACCAGTCCAATGATGAGGTAGGTATGATTGAAGGCCAACACATGAAAATTTAACGTTCAGAAGATTAAGAACAATAGCCAAGAGAAGTCCTGTAACAGGCAGGTAAAACCAGCAGCGATTACGAGCTGGAATAGATACAAACGTCCACGAGTACGACTTATGACTAGGGCCCAAGCAAACCAGTCCAATTATAAAGAGGTAGTTTATCCGATCGCGATAATGAGACCACTTTGAAGTAGTGATAGATCTAGTGCCCAGTGACCTTGTGATAGTGTTTCTAGGTGTCCCGATTTGCGCGGGACGTCCCGATTTTTAGGGGTCTGGGGACGCGTCCCGATTTGTACCTGATCGGGACGCTAAATGTCCCGATTTTAATAAAAACAAGTAATTTACATTAATACTTAGGTACTTTATTCTTCTGAAGTGCGTCAATTACATTTAAAGTACGATTTCATTTTATAATTTCTACTAGTCTAGCAAGACTGATTACTTGTTATGTAAGATTAAATAGACTTAAAACCCCTTGTTTTTTTTTTTGTTTACTGTCCCGATCTGCAACCCTAAATCCTGATTTTTTTGACCTCATGTACCGATTTACAACAAATCGGACCTGGCAACACTACCTTGTTACCAGAGATGAATTAAAATATTTTCGAACATATTACTATATTAACGCGATTTTCAACATGAAAAACTTTACCGCCACAGAATTCATTTGAACCTCGAAAGAAAACCATAATGAGACAGATTAATACGTATTGTGTTTCTTGATTCGATTTTTTTAAACAACACTCAAACAAAATTAAATGATCACTCAGACACATACATTTAAGGTATAAAAAAATCGGAACACCATGCTGCGTTCCAAAACGAGTATAATAGACATAGGCAAGAAGGCTGCCAGGCTCAAGTGCGACTGGGCGGGTCACATCAGCCGCATGCAAGATGACCGCTGGGCAAAAGTTTCCACACAATGGGTGCCTGAAAATGGACGGCGCCGCCGAGGTCGGTCCAGAAAGCGGTGGCGAGATGACATGGACGCGTACCGCGAGGGCTGGTTTGAGGTGGCGCGGGAAACAAGTTCCTGGAAGGACTTAGGGAAGACCTTTGCCCAGCAGTGGGACAGTATAGGCTAAACAAAAAAAAAAAAGATAGAATCAACCTATGACTTGCAACAAAAAATATGCTTTAAGACAGACCAAGAAGGGTTTTATTGATACACTTTCGATCCGCTATGCAATTATTTGTACATATAAGTCTGTGCTACCGATTCAATAGGGTACCGTCAACTGCCCTGATTTTGCCTCGCGTCCTGTGTTTGCCTAAAATGAACAAATGGTAATATATTTTTCAATTTACTAGCTTAGCTATCGAAACATTTGTCAGTTTTTAGAATTATTATCTGGCAACACTAAATTGGTGACGTTATGTTGGTAACATGCATAATTTTTGACAGATGTGTGTCAAACTAGAGCGCGGCAAGACTGTTATTTTTAGTTTCGGAAAAACTTTTTAAGTAAGTCATTAAAATATGTACATTTCTATCTTGTTCTGTACTTATTCTATAAAACGTTGATAGTAGATAGGCAAAATTAGGCAATTTTTTTGAACAAGCGGTCGTGACTGCCTAGGCTAGGGTTGACACCTTTGTTATTTACCGACATCAAAAAAGGAAGATTTTACGCTATAACTCAAGCAACAGGTTTTCATATCAATTATTATGTTGTTTGAAGGTGTACTGTTTTGATTTTATTAATGAATATCAACTCAATTAATTTCTTGTATGTGTTGTTATGACGATGAAAAAAAAAAATTTTTAGAAGACTTGAAATTTTTTACTAAGTATCTAGCTAGGTACTTATTCTAGTTCTTTTTGTTTGAAGGACGATCAAAATGAACAAGACTCTACGAAGACGATATAAAGACTATGATGAGAGCATTCTGAACATCGCCGTAGGTCTCGTTCAAAACAAAAACATTACATCATACGATGCCGAAAAACAATTTGGTATACCTCGCCGCACGATTTTAAATAAAGTTAAACAAAAACATACGAAAAATATTGCAGGTCCCACTAAACTGTCACCAGCTGATGAACAAAAAATTGCCAGTTGTTTAATACTTTGTGGAGAATATGGATATCCTCTAACTTCCTTGGAATTGAGGACAATAGTGCATGATTACTTAGTAAAAAATGGACTGAGTGGAATTTTAAACAACAAAATGCCAGGACCGAAGTGGGTTAGAAACTTTTTAAAACGCCACAGAAATATTTTAACAGTGCGTTCTACAACTAACATTAAATAATCTCGAGCCAATAAAACTTCAATTCATTGTTAGCTACCTATCTACCTACCAAATGATGTTAGCTCTCTCTGGTTGTTCCTAATAATACTTTAAAAATAAAAACAAAAACATATTTTGTTTCATTTTCTTATGACACAACCCTAACCATTCTTTGTCAGTGTATGAAGATTGTATAAAATGGTGTCCAGACATTGCCTAAGTAATTTTACCTACTAAAATGCTCCCAAAATCTGTCATTCAAAACTGTATTGTATTCTCTATGTATTAAAGTACATTTTACACCATGCTAGCATAAAAATCGAATTGTTTATTTTGGAGTAAATACATTAGGCAATGTCAGAGACATGAGACATTACTTTGCCTAATTTTTAAAATACCTCAAAAACTTTTATTACATACGAAAATTTACTAAAACAAATTAAAATTACAGAATTCTTGAGTTTTTTATATGATCAAATGTGTACACAACATGAAAATGGGGTATATTTTAATATTTATTTCACGTTAAAAGCCAAAAATATCAAAATCCGGGCAAAGTCAGGGCAGTTGACGGTACTTAATCTTCTTTAATGAGAATGTTGCAATCAAACTTCATAGCAGACAGCATAATATAGCCCAAAGTGCAAATAAATCGCCATTCTGGATAGCACGTGACCAGAGATAAATTAAAATATTGTGACCATGTGACTATCATAATCAGCCTATAATGTTCCCACTGCCAGTTGGGACACAGGCCTCCTCTCTGTGAAGGAGTGGGCCGTAATCCACCACGCAGACCCAGTGCGGGTTGGTGCATGTCAAATGTCTTCGAATTTTTGGTTCTAGGACATGCCGGTCTCCTCACGATGTTTTCCTTCACCGTTTTGAGATCAGCGGTGATGAAATAATTATTACAAAAAGCAAAGCGCCTGTCTGGGTTCGAACCTACGACCTACAACTCGTAATTCGCGGCCGATACCAATGGTCCACCACGGCTCCCCTAAAAAAATAATGTGACTATATCAACACCAATTTCAACAAGAAAAACTTTTATTGTGTAATTTATTCGTTTTTTTTTTTTATTCAAACACTTGATTACTCAGGCATTTTGTTTTAACGTCAATTTAGAAACAAGCGACTTTTTCAAGAAAAAAAAATTATCGCTGATGGTTGCCTAAATAAAGAAATTAAAAAACAATCTTGGAAGACAGACAATAGACTAATAAGCGTCCAAGCAATACTCATTGGATCTCCCAAAAACCAGGCAAGGCTGCACACATATTGTAAGTTTCTGTATGTAAACTATAGCTGTCACCGTGTCAACCATTGAACAGCTCTTTGTCGCCTTGGCTTGTACAGACGCCAAGCACATCAAGCTACCCGAAACTGTCAAATTTTCCCAATCAACTTTGAACCCGACGCTTTAGCGATAAAGTTGAAAATCTATTAAAGAAATTTGACAGATTGTAGTAGCTTTATGTGCTGGCGTCCGTACATGTCTTCTCCTTCATTTAGAATGTTGGATTTAATCTTCATTCCAGACAGCACTATGTAGCCAAAGTGCAAACAAAATCATTCTGCAGTCCGCATGCGACTATGGATAAATTAAAACATATATCTTCCTACACTTTAAATAAATGATAATCATACAGTTTTAAGTTATCAAAAGTTAATTCTTCACTATCATTAAATTGACATTTCACAGTCCTAAGACGACCCACTGACCCATTCTTGACCATATTAACGACATTTTCAACAAGAACAACTTGACAATTTCCATACAAATGGACAATTTCCACAGAATTCATATTTTTTTTTTTTTTTGTTTTTATCATTTAGGATAGAACCAACCAATGACTTATAGAAAGAAAATTCCAACAGAAAACCATCAGGATTTCATACAGACAATCGTCATTAATCTTCATTCCAGACAGCACTATGTAGCCAAAGTGCAAACAAAATCATTGTGCAGACCGCATGCGACCATGGATAAATTAAAACATTTATCTTCCTACACTTTAAATAGATGATAGTCATACAGTTTTAAGTTATCAAAAGTTAATTCTTCACTATCATTAAATTGATATTTCAGTCCTGAGACGACCCACTGACCCATTTTTGACCATATTAACGACATTTTCAACAAGAACAACTTGACAATTTCCATACAATTTGACACTGTCCATAGAATTCATATTTTTTTTAGAACAACTTGACAATTTCCATAGAATTCATTTTTTTTTATTTTTAAGATAGAACCAACCAATGACTTATAGAAAGAAAATTCCAACAGAAAACCATCAGGATTTCATACAGACAATCGTCATTAATCTTCATTCCAGACAGCACTATGTAGCCAAAGTGCAAACAAAATCATTGTGCAGACCGCATGCGACCATGGATAAATTAAAACATTTATCTTCCTACACTTTAAATAGATGATAGTCATACAGTTTTAAGCGTTCAGGGGCAAAATGTCCAATTCTCAAAATGTCCAACGGTGTCAAAATGTCCAAATACCCAAAATGTCCAATTGTCAAAATGTCCAATTCTCAAAATGTCCAACTCCCAAAATGTCCAATCTTTGAGAATGTAGCAAATTTGTTCAATAAGTCATCAAAGCGCTTTTTTAATACTTTAGTTCATGACTTTATGCCCTCTAGAGGGCACCATTAGCCTATAACCAGCGAACGATCAAGACGCTCCCAACAATACCTCACTTGTCAAAATATGATAACACAGTTTAGAAGTTATGAAGGAACAGATGAACATACATACATACAGGTTAAAATCATAACCCTCCTTTTTGCTTCGCCGTAGTCGGGTAAAAAACACATCGCATCACATCGTATTTTAGAGACTAGCCCAAACTCGCGCGAAATGGAAAAGTTTCGTAGGTACTTTGAATCCACATGGTACCCAAAGAAGTCGCCAGCTTTATTGAGCTGTGCTGGACAGCGTCATAGAACTACTAACGCATTAGAAGGATGGCACAGACGATTAAATAGCCGTATACAGAAGAATTTTACTTCTTTTTATATAAATTGAGAAATGAAAGTAAATTTTGGGACTGTCGTTTAAAGGATTCGCTGTTTAAGAAAATGAGAATTAAAAGAAGACCTAGAGACATCCAGTTTGATCGGAAATACAAAAAATATTTAATAAAATTACGAAACAGAGATCTCACATTACAACAAATTTTGAAAAAAAAAAATTTTTGAGACTTTCGAGTAGCTTGCTTAAAGTAAAACGTACGAGTAATGTGGTATATATTACATAAATCATAAAAATAATTATGTTGATTATTAACATATTATAAAAAAATGCTTGTTGATTATAAATAAAAATTATGTTGATTATTACTTGCTTGACTAAGCAAGGTAGGACATAAAGTATTTTTTATGTCTTATCTTAGTTATATAAAACTATCAATCATTAATCAAACGTTAAACCGTTTGATTCAATTTATAATCTTAAAAAATTATGATGTTGATTACTGTATTTTTATATATTACATTATGACAAAAATAGTGATTTCGAGTATGTTGTGGTCTTCTCTGGTCTTAATTTGTTATTTATAAATAAAACATATTTTGATTTTTTCAGTATATTATATACCAATATTATTATTATTTATTATTTGTTTAGTATATTTATTATTTGTCATAAGTATTAAAAAACGTTTTGATTAGTTATTGAACAAATTTGCTACATTCTCAAAGATTGGACATTTTGGGAGTTGGACATTTTGACCATTGGACATTTTGAGAATTGGACATTTTGACAATTGGACATTTTGGGTATTTGGACATTTTGACAACGTTGGACATTTTGAGAATTGGACATTTTGCCCCTGAACGCCTGAGACGACCCACTGACCCATTTTTGACCATATTAACGACATTTTCAACAAGAACAACTTGACAATTTCCATACAATTTGACACTGTCCATAGAATTCATATTTTTTTTAGAACAACTTGACAATTTCCATAGAATTCATTTTTTTTTTATTTTTAAGATAGAACCAACCAATGACTTATAGAAAGAAAATTCCAACAGAAAACCATCAGGATTTCATATAGACAATCTACCAAGAAGCGTCCAAGCAATAGTCATTAGTCTTCATTCCCGACAGCACTATGTAGCCAAAGTGCAAACAAAATCATTGTGCAGACCGCATGCGACCATGGATAAATTAAAACATTTATCTTCCTACACTTTAAATAAATGATAATAATCATACAGTTTTAAGTTATCAAAAGTTAATTCTTCACCATCATTAAATTGACATTTCACAGTCCTGAGACGACCCACTTACCCATTTTTTACCATATTAACGACATTTTCAACAAGAACAACTTGACAATTTCCATACAAATTGACAATTTCCACAGAATTCATTTTTTTTTTTTTGTTTTTATCATTTAGGATAGAACCAACCAATGACTTATAGAAAGAAAATTCCAACAGAAAACCATCAGGATTTCATACAGACAATCGTCATTAATCTTCATTCCAGACAGCACTATGTAGCCAAAGTGCAAACAAAATCATTGTGCAGACCGCATGCGACCATGGATAAATTAAAACATTTATCTTCCTACACTTTAAATAAATGATAATAATCATACAGTTTTAAGTTAACTCTTCACTATCATTAAATTGACATTTCAGTCCTGAGAGGACCCACTGACCCATTTTTGACCATATTGACGACATTTTCAACAAAAACAACTTGACAATTTCCATAGAATTCTTTTTTTTTTTTGTTTTAAGCATTTAGGATAGAACCAACCAATGACTAGCAAGAAAATTTCAGCAAAAAACGATCCTTTAAGACAGACAATCAACCAAGAAGCATTTAAGTGATACATTTTGGATATTCCAAAAACCAGACAAGGCTGCATGTGTCTATCATTGCACAATCATTTGATTTCGACAGCTCTTTTCTTCGTTATGCCGTGTCTTGTTCATGTGATTCTGTGCTACTGATCCAATCTCATTGCAGACAGCACTATCCAAACAGCAAGCAAATTCACAATTGCGGACAGCATGTGACCAGAACAGCTCGCATATAGCTCAAATCTTCAGGTTCACAGTAGGTAGAGTAGAACTAATAATCCAGTGTTTTGAACTTCCACGGCTGCAACATGTTTTTATGTATTTTTTGTTTACAGTGAACATTCTCTTCCGGTTCCTTCACAGCGGAAACAATTTCCCTGAAAAAGAAAACTAATATAAATATCTAGTAACATATTATATCAGTATTGTATACACCCCGCAATAGAGTTCACCTGAGACTTTGCTCGGATGAAGCATGTGTGCGGTACTGAGGCGTCGATGGCAGTAAGGGCCACTCGGGTCTCAACTGTCTCAAGTTGGTTGTATGTATGAGCTTGTTCCATACTACTTAAGGGTGCTGTTAAAACTTCCCAACCATTTAATAATATAATACACACGGCTACACATCAAGCTATTCACAACCAGTATAAGCTGACTTCTGACTGAATGAAAAACCTATTCAATGCAAGGTCAACTAAGACTGGAAATGTATAGCTTGATGTTTAGCCGTGTGTACAAGCCTAACATTGTATCACTGCAGGGCAAAGGCCTCTTCTGATACAGAGAAGGCACAAGCATAGATCACCATGTTTGATGAAGACGGGTTGGCGGTTTTTTTTTTTTTATTTGAAATGGACTTGCTCTTGACTCTAGTCTAGGTCAAAGGTGACAGAGACAAAGTCGACGACGGAGCGAGCTTATCCAGAAGAAGCCTGTTCACTCTCACTTTGAAGAGATTTGGGTGGGATTTGGTTATCCTTTACCATTGTCAGTATTGACTTTGTATTGATTGAAAGTCACATTGATGGCAATATTACTTGGATTAGAAAGCAGCCCAACTGATGGTACAGAGGCCAGCACATCAAGCTACCCCAATCTGTCAAATTTGTTTGATAGATTTTCAACTTTACTACAAAGGAATAAGGTTCATATTCAATTGGGAAAATTTGACAGATTGGGGTAACTTGATGTGCTGGCGTCTGTACATGGTCATCGCCGCTTATGGACATCTGCAAGACCTACTAGAGCTCTCTTTGAAATAACTTATGGTCCTACTGGGACAGATATATGGTGTTTGTAGTAGCAGCGTGGACATAATATGATTAAGAATTATTAGTTTGTAACGGTGTAACTGTAGTTTGTAAGTTGTCTACATTATCGCATTAGATGACAAACCAGTAAAGATAATTGTATGGTGGGAAATAAAAATCAATCCAGCCTCTTTGAGTACCTAATCCTAGATGCATTGACATTTAACTAGTCAAAATATTATCAGCAAGGATTATCAGATAGGTAGGTGATGGTACAACCCGATTCAAACTTAATGGCAACTCCGAACATGAGGAGTCGCTGCACAGTAACAAATTCAGGTGTCAGCAGAGGTAAAGGGTGGGATATTGTGCAGCAAGTAGTTCACATAAGAGCCAACATAAAGTTAAGCGCTTATTACACCCCTAAGACAACCCACTGACCACACTATCCAATTTTTTGAAAATCTAATTAGGAAATTGGTAGATGTAATCCAATTAGAACAGCTACAGAATAGCTTTCGACTTCTTAGTTAGTGTTCCTAATTAGATTTCCTAAAAATTTGATAGTGTAATAAGTGCTTTAATTCGGGCTGTATTCCTATCGTCATTATTGCCTACAGCAGTGCACTGCTGGACATGATTCTCTTTAAATGAACACGTTCCCTGTCCCAGTACAAAGTTTTAAAATGTAATCGTACGACGTACAGAACTATTGACAATGAGTTCATTATAAGGGATTACATTTAATACCTGTGCGTGCGCGATAAGTTGGGACCTTCTAGGAATGCGACTCCCCGCCTGCTACCCCCGCACTTCCTCGATGGCGCCCGTACGTATTGTACCGGGCGGTACAAACACGCCACTGTGACGTCACAGCGCTCAGGTCCCAACTTATCGCGTACGGGTTGTATTCTAATTTCTAATATACGGCTTAAAAAAAAATCCGCCCCTAAGACGACCCACAGACCAAAATCCTAAGACGACCCACTGACCAAATTTTTATTATTCATACATCCAGTCAAATAAAAAACATCAAATTACTTTTGGATTATGAATAACGACTCCAACTAGAGTTATGGACATAAGAGTCTGGTACAAATGAGACTCCTTTGGAGTCATTGGACAATGAACGTGTTAAAAACCATTTAGGTAACTCGATTTTTGGCGACTCTCATCCAGCTACTACAGCCTGATTTAAACTTGCAGCTCTGAAGTGCTCTACAGTTGAATTTTTTACTGTGTAGCAACTCGCCCTATGATCGGAGCCGCCATAAAGTTGAATCGGGCTGTACGCTGTACCAACCACCTTGTAAAGATCGTGGCTCCATATTCATAAGATCAGATGTTATTTTAGGGACACATACCTGACTATTGGAACCCTCTTATCATCATTGTAGCGCGCAGTGAGTGATGGCGGCAAGAATAGCAATATTATTATTCTGAAAATTAAAAAAAAAAAAATACTTTTACGTAAATCTCGGAAAACATCGAAATCTTAATGCTATCACGTATGCCTTGGTACTGGTATCTTAAATATTGTATTGTAGGCAGACAAGTAAATCGTTTGTAGGTACTTCGAAATAGCAGAAATTACGAGGACATTTTTATAGTTGATTGGGAAAACCGTTGGTACAAAGATGAGACTTGACTTGATCATCTCCCTTCTCAGATTACATATTTTTCATCTGAATTTACAGTAAACTGAATAGTTATCAAATTATCACAGTAAATTGTTTCTAGTGGAAATACATATTGAAAAACTGAACGCTTAACGGACATCAAACAAAGTAATTTTACGAAAAAAGGAATGAAATAATCACAGGTCGTGTATTACAATGTAACTAGCTTGAAAATTATAATAATTCATTTAAATTCTACTTACCCAGACCCACAGAACACTACCTATGGGCATGGCCCAGATCGCGCGCGCGAAACAGACCGGTGAACTCGGTGAAGATGAAGCCCTATGAAGCCATGCTATCAAAAAGTACTCACACTCAGTGGTGAAATTTGAGCAGTGTTGCCAGTAGTGATTGAAGATTTAGAACGCGGGGATGTCTGAAAAGGAACGAAATTAGCGGTGAAGGAACGCAAATGAAAAATATGTAAAAAAAAAAAAAACTATTTGTCGGAGCGTGAGGCTATTGGCGCTGTTTGTTTTGAAATTTCGCTCGTAGTATACCTATTCCTTGCCCGCCAGCCTCTTATTAGAGAGTAGTCTATTCCTTGCCCGCCATCCAACTGATGTATTGATTGTAATCAATCTTTGGTGGGGTTTTAAGTTTTTTTTTTTGTTTGATCCATCCTTTCTGGTTAGGCAAAGGATACTAAGTACAGACGCCAGCACATCAAGCTACTACAATCTGTCAAAGGAGATGTTTCAAAATGTATGGAGCCTGGGCCAGGTCCTTGTACACTATACTTAAAAATAGGGAAATTCATTTAAAACAGTTCTGAACTGTCCAATTACAAAAAAATAAATATTAAAATGGCTTTGTTTGCTGGTAAACACAAGAAATTACACTTGAAATTTGACAGTTTCGAGTAGCTTGGTGTGCTGGCGTTTGTACAGACGCCAGCACATCAACCTACACCTAATTGTCAAATATTCCCAATCAACATTGAACGTTATGCTTTAGCGATAAAGTTGAAAATCTATTACAGAAATCTGAAAGATTGTAGTAGGTTGATGTGCTGGCGTCTGTACATACAGCCTAGTCTGCAGTAAGTACAGACGCCAGCACATCAACCTACACCTAACTGTCAAATTTTCCCAATCAACATTGAACCTTATGCTTTAGCGATAAAGTTGAAAATCTATTACAGAAATCTGACAGATTGTAGTAGGTTGATGTGCTGGCGTCTGTACATAGACTTTAAACTTTTTTGTACCATGGTGACGGCGGCGGCGGCGGTGCGGCGTCGTCGCTAGAGGTGAAGTAGTACTTTTAGTACCAGTTATACAAAAAGGAACGAAGAGAACGCACAAAAGATGCGAACGCAAAGGGAACGCGTGCCCGTAAAATAGAACGCAAAATGTTCCAAAAGGAACGATCTGGCAACGCTGAATTTGAGTGAAGAAAAGAAATGAAATATTCGGTTCGGCTTCGGTCGGTTACCAAAACCGCAAAGTTTTGATTTTTTGTTATTGTTGCTTGCTCGGATAACAGCCTTTTTGCCAACAATTTTTTTAGTTCCCGACGACATTATAGTATGTTCTATCACTAATTTACCTAGAGTATAGGTAAATCATCCATGCCTAGCCTTTTCCCATCTATGCTGGGGTTGGCTTCCAGTCTAACCGGATGCAGCTGAATATCAGTATTTACATGGAGCGACTGCTTATACAACCTCCACAACCCAGATATTTAGGGCGCCCTTGGGCGATCGCCCAGTGCGCCAATTTGAAAGGGGTGCTTGCGGCGCCCCTTTATATCCGCTCGTTCATTAGGCGAGTCTACTACTAGTAAATTCCCTAAATCTAGCTACAATCGTTATAATGGCAACATTAGAATAGAATGCAGTGTTCGGTCGGAACATGCTGTTCATTTTACCCGGAATCCCTGACCATAGACAAAACAAATTTAAAACCAAACCAGACCTTCACAAACTGAGTCTGTTGTGATGATTACTTGTGATCTCAAATATAAATTAACTCGTAAGGGCCTGTGCACACCACGTTTTTTAAACGCGCCGTTGCAGCGCGTTTGTAGCGATACAAACGCGATGCTAACGCGCGTTTGTATCGCGTTTGTGTCGACACAAACGACAACAAAATGCTCTGTAGGATAAAAGCGCGCCGTCGATGCGCGTTTCTGAAACGCGCTTCGACGGCGTGTTTAAAAAACGTGGTGTGCACAGGCTCTTAATCAGATATAGATTGTTGTATGTTGTATGATGATAAGTCTAAAATCTTTTTTGTCTGATCAGTATGCGGTTACTCATGTCTTTATTTTAAATTTTATCAAAGATCCAAATATATGGATAGCATTGCGAATATTGATCACTATACCTGTAACAATGGCTAGTGGGGAAAGGAGTTTTTCTAAGCTTAATTAAGCTGATAAAAACCTATCCGAGATCAACAATATCTCAATCTAATTAAGATAACATATAAACTATAATAATATGTGCATTTATATAAAAAAATAAGTAAAATAATCATAGGGCATCAAAGAATTCGTCCGCATCGCTGTCAACAGGAAACGTGCCCAAAAGGCTGGCAGCCTTGCCACGTTGTATGGCAATACTGATTCTTTGGCCAAAAAATAGGCCAGCCCTCTGGTCACGTGAAGAGTCGACCAACCGCTTGGCGATGTCTCGAAATACTAAGTGGGCACTCGGGCCCCATGGCCCTAGTGTTTCAACCCCAAACGGCTCAAATATATATTTATAATTATAATATTATTATTATAATTATAATAAGTTATGATAAGTCCATGGGAAAACACATTGAGGTACATAAAACATGGAGATGCCGCGTTATTCTATACATACATTTGCTTATACAAATATGAGTGAAATATGATTCAGAATGTGAAATATCATTATGTCTCATTCTTTCTAATGAGATAATTTTATTTGATAAAAGAGACAACAATATTTTAGTTGTTGCTCATTATGGCAATATTTTATCGTGACGTAGTGACAGTTGTAGGTAAGTGCCATAGCAGCCATCTTATGCTATGAGTTTCGTGGTAGTTTTGCTGTCAAATGGTTGTTTATTTTTTGTATTATTGAGGATTGCGAGAAAATTACGAGGATTTTACCTGTTAAAACTGCATGTAAATGTTGGAAAACAGAAATTCAACATGCCTGTGTGTTGTATTGTGAAGTGTGGTGCAAGAAAGAATGAAAATCAACCTCAATTGTCTTTGCACAGGTTAGTAGCCGGTTTTCATGCATTAATACATACAATAATACACATTCGATGATGCAATTGTAACGTGATCATGAATTTATGGCTAAAGTATTGATATTTGGGTTCATATCCGTATAACAGGCCTTTCTATTATATTTGTTAATTCGTTCGTTTGTTTACAATAATATGTCATAATGGAATAGTGTTGTACCGTTGCCGACTTGGCGTAATAGTTTCCGAAACTAGTTCCTCCGCTGAAACGATACCGGTATATTCTGCGATGTTAACATAAATAATCCTGCGTCTTATTCAGTCCGAGTGACCTTGCTAGGTCCGGCCTGTGGTTCACACTTCACAGCACCAAAATCAAAATATTTCACATAAACCTACATGGACACTTTTATGAAACGTCAGAAGCTAGGTGCACGGTTCCAATTGGTTGTTTCCTATGGAGAAGAAACGGTAAGAAACTCCACGTTTGCTCTTTTAAAAATAATTGGCTTTTGCGAAAGCACATTTTCTGCAAGCAAGTTTTTTTTTTTCATGACATGGATTTTATTCTCAGACTAGCTATGCCCCGCGACTTCGCATAGAAGTCGTAAGATACACAGTATACTAAAATAACAGCCACACTAATAAAACTCATTCGTCCCCCGACCGGCCGCATTGCATCGCCCGCCCGCGCTATTATTTCGTTTTCGCTTAGCGTTCGTTTTTCTCGGCTCCTAAGGGTCGTAACGTGATGTTAAATAGCCTATAACCATCCTGGCTACCAAACGCAAAAATAATTTATGCATGGCATTTTTTTGCGCGGAACCCTAATTATTTTTCTAAAATAAAGGTAGCCTAAGTTACTCCTTGTAACATATCTGTCAGTGAAAGTCCCGTCAAAATTGGTCCAGCCGTTTCAGATTAGCCGGAACAAACAGACAGACAGACAGACAAAAAAAAAAAAAATGCCATTTTGTTAATAGTACTGTTTAGACTTTTATAAGCATTTAGTAAAAAGCTGTTATTTTGACAGTACCAACAGACACTTCAATTTTATTTATTTTTATAGATAACGGAAAGTAAGATAACCTACTCATCTTTTTCTGTTACAATTACAACGGACTTTGTATACATAATATTAGGTATGATCTAAACGTGATAACTAGTAAGACTCGTATTTAGTATCGATACTAGTTATAGTAACACCTATGTTCCTTGATAGACACAACACTAGCAATGGCAGCCATTTTATGCGACAATACCAGTTGTAGGTATGCACCCTTTTTTCGTAGGTATTTCCAGTCCATACTTTTGTATGTCACTGGGAAAACACGACAGCGAACGCTTATGTTGGCGATGGCGCCACTACATCACTGTCATTTGACTTTGATAACCACCGAACTGTCATTTGATGTTGACTGACAGTTGTTGAAGCCGCCAATCGGTTAGTTGAGGAAGTTTCTATAACGTAAACAACTTTTTAAAGTTTTGTTCAAATTCATAATTATTTATTTGTGACAGATAGGTAAAATGTTATGGTTGTACAGACGCTAGGACATCAAGCTACTACAATCTGTCAAATTTCTTTAATATATTTTCAACTTTATCGCTAAAGTTTAGGGATGAAATGTTGATTGGGAAAATTTGACAGTTTCGGGTAGCTTGATGTGGAACCCGTTGGATGCGAGAAGCACAGAACCGCGGGGCAATTGCGTAACACAATTATCAATCGGAATCGGTCTCATTTTGACAGTTCAACAACATTCATTGCGTTATTTACGTGTTGAGCAGACAATTTTTTCGAACTTATGAAGCAATGGATTAGCAATTTGCTTCAAAATGATACAGATTCCGATTGATAGTGTGTTACGCAATTATGGTGCCGGTCGAAATGGAGGTGCTTGGAGGAGGCCTATGCCCAGAAGTCGACGTCTTTTGGCTGAAATGATGATGATTCTTTATGTATTAGGAATCTATGAATTGTTTTTTTTTTCCATTTTCCCTTTTGGGAAGGCAAAGGGATCTAGCCCATGCAGCATTGTTTTTTTTTTTTTATTAAATTCTGGAAGATTTTATAGAATTTGGTATCTAGTTTATTAAATATTTTTGGAACTATACCTAGGTTTGGTGGGTTTTTGATTTACGTGCACCATGATGGTGTTTAGTGGATCATAGAGTTCCAAATTGGTAAAGGTTATTTTTGATAAACATGGAAATTTCATAAATACGGACGAAACAATTAATAATTTTAAATTACTTACAGCCAGTTTCTCAAACGAAAATTATCGCAAAATTAATGTGACAAATTGTCAAGCGCGCGTAAACTGCTGCGTTTGGTTGAATGATTTATCAAGAGCCAATCACATCGCTTGACTTGTGTTTAATTTTGACGTGTCGGTAATTTTTGTTCCAGAAACTGGGTGTGAGGCTGGTATTCGTGGGTCTTTGACAGTTTACTGGTTGTCAGAAGCCCGACAGTCCGACAACCAGTCTTACTAAGGGTATCGTATTGCCCAGTAACTGGGTTGTGGAGGGCAGAAACTTAGACTTTAGACTAGTCTTCTCACCAACTATTTTGGGATCGTCCCCAACATACATAACGTTTTAATTTATTTAAAAAGATCGCTATTCTTTTTTAGGGTGCCGTACCCAAAGCGTAAAAACGGGACCCTATTACTAAGACTTCGGTGTCTGTCCGTCCGCCTGTCTGTCACCAGGCTGTATCTCAAGAACCGCGATAGCTAGACAGTTGAAATTTTCACAAATGATGTATTTCTGTTGGCGCTATAACAATAAATACTAAAAACAGAATAAAATAAATATTTAAGGGGGCTCCCCAACAAACGTGATTTGTTTTGCCGTTATTTGCTCGATATTAATAACGGCAACATAGACGCTTGAAATATTCACAGAATATTTAGTTCTATATTCACTTTAAAAATAAATAATTAAATTAAAATAAATATTTAAGGGGGGCTCTCATCCAACAGACGTATTTTTTTGTCGTTTTTTATGTATGTAGTGTTTAATATTGTACAGTGGTACGGAACCCTCTGTGTGCGAGTCCTACTCACACTTGGGCGGTTTTTTTTAATAATATAATTCCAAAAATTGTGCGAGTGCGGCAAGGAAAGGTATTTCGTCGGGGTAACCGCCTTAAACCGCTGAACCGATTTAGATGAAATTTGGTATAAAAACATGAAAAAACTATAATATAAAAACTATATAATAATTTTATTATAGATAAGATTTATTTTTTTGGACGTTTGTTTGTAACGCGTTCACGTTAAAACGGCTGAACGGATTTGGATGAAATTTAACACACGCATTGACCATGACCTGGCTTAGGACATAGGATACTTTTTATCCCGATATTCTCACGGGATCGACACTTATGCGGGTGAAACCGCGGGGCGCAGCTAGTTTTTATTAAAGATATTTTTTATCCCAAAAATAATTAAAACCTTATATGAATTACAGTCACACTTCTGCTGTCAAAACAAACCAAAATGAACGAAGCACCTAATACGCCAGACCCTTATGCCTGAGTGAATGTGCGCGTGCGTAGATTTGTTACGTCACCACAATTTTCTTCCACAATCAGTTTAACTAATTTATTAATACTTAAACAATGTTTTAAACATACCTAATAGTAAAAATTCTGTATAGCAGCGCCTTGCGGTTTCACCCGCATAAGTTTCGATACCGTGGGAATATCGGGATAAAAACTATCATATGTCCTTTCCCGGGACTCAATCTATCTCTATACGAAATTTCATCTAAATCGGTTCAGCGGTTTAAGCGTGAAGAGGTAACAGACAGACACACTCGCATTTATAATATTAGTAAGTATGGATGGTTAAAAACTTATAACATAATATTCTTATTGGGGTATTTGGTGGTGTACGTACTACGTTAATTCCAGGACATGTTGTATATATGTTACGGCTAATAACCGAAGTGCGGCTACACCTACGTTTAGCCAGGTACAACTAGGTGCATCCTACGTCGACGAAGCTCCTATTTCTGTGTAAAGGCACAGATAATATAATACTCTAGGTAAAGGGTTTAAAGTAACCTAACCAAACCTAACCTCGGGGTGCCCTTCGCTCGCTCTTGCATCCTACGTCGCCGATCGATCGACCGCAACTATGCAACCGATGTCACCAGAAATACACACGAACCGCATGTGGCCGGCAGGCCGGCTACACCTAGGTGTAGCCGCACTTCGGCCATTAGCCGTGACATATACTTACAACATACCTTATACCTTTTATACGTCTATGATTGTATACAGAGTTATTGGAAAAACACCAACATCCTCTTAAGAGGTCATTGTACTCATCATTATGAACAACTATTACTATGGGACCAAACGTGAAATCGCGAAAAATATAATCAGCTGTTCCTCACATTTTGACGAGTTATACGAACATAAATGTAGGGAACATGGGTTTCATGCGTGGCCACAATTTTGAAAACAAAATCAAAATGGTGTGACAGTACACAGTAGTCTAAATTAACATAGGTACAGACGCCAGCACATCAACCTACACCTAACTGTCAAATTTTCCCAATCAACATTGAACCTTATGCTTTAGCGATAAAGTTGAAAATCTATTACAGAAATCTGACAGATTGTAGTAGGTTGATGTGCTGGCGTCTGTACCTACTCATAGCGTACATTTAATTCTGGCATGCATAATTTTTAACATGAATGATGTAATCAAGACTTTGTAAACATTTATTTTGATTTAAAAGAGTGTCCATGGAGTTTCTTGCCCGTTCATAGGTACCTACGCTTTGGAATGGGCAACTAGCTTCATCTTTCTGACTGACCGACCCCTTGACAATTCAAAAGTGCCTGTAATTGGTTTAATTGAAATAAATGCTTTGAGTTTGAGTTTGGCAGTACGTTCCCGTGGGATATTTTCGGACAACCACACGGGCAACGCCGCGAGCAAAACCTATGTAGCAATAAAACAATAAATTATAAATAAATAGTTTATTGCATAAAATATATATTTAGAAAAAATTCTTATGTACAGACGCCAGCAGATCAAGCTACTACAATCTGTCAAATTTCGATTTTCAACTTTATTCCGAAGGCATAAGGTTCAAAGTTGATTGGGAAAATTTGGCAGTTTCGGGTAGCTTGATGTGCTGGCGTCTGTACCAAACACCACCGAAGTGCGTTTCTAAAAACAGAAATTGCGGTTTTTTAATGGATCACCTACCAACATATAATTTCGGATAGAGAATCAAAATGTTCTATTTATTCTGAATAGGTAATAAGAAAATAAATCCACTGGTTTAATTTTTTTTTAGGAAGTTAAAAATGCTTACCTACGCAGTCCTAAAATAAATGAATAAAGTGTCGCAAAAAAAGTATGATCGTTTTCATAGTCTATGAATTAATATGCTTGAGCAACCAAATTATGGGGTGAATTTCCTAAGAGACCCATAGTTAAGGATGACTGTCCCAACTGTGGTAGGGAAGACTGGCCCAAAAGGTGGGGGGACAATCCCAATTGCGGTAGGGATGACTGACCCGAAAGTAGTTGGCGTGATTGTCCCAATTGCAACAGTGGTAGGGATGATTGGCCTAGAAGTAGGGATAACTCTCCCAAGTCTTGTTGGGATGATTGGCCCATAAGTAGGGGTGACTGCCCTAACAATGGTAGGGACGATTGCCCCAAAAGTAGATGGGGTGATTGTCCGCAAACGCCGGAGAATTGTGATTGGCACAATAAAGGATTTTGTGTATGGTCCAATTGAGATAAGGGGGTGACACTTAAAGATGGTAGGGACGACTGGCCATAAACGGAGTTCTGTGATTGGCCCAACAGATTTTGCGTATGGTCCAATTGAGACAAATGGCTAAGGCCTAAAGATGTTAGGGACGATTGGCCATAAACTGATTGTGGTGATTGCCCCAAAAGGAGGGAGAGTTGTGACTGGCCCAACAAAGGATTGTGTGTATGATCCAATTGAGATAAGGGGGTGACACTTAAAGTTGGTAGGGACGACTGGCCATAAACGGAGTACTGTGATTGGCCCAACAGATTTTGCGTATGGTCCAATTGAGACAAATGGCTAAGGCCTAAAGATGTTAGGGACGATTGGCCATAAACTGATTGTGGTGATTGCCCCAAAAGGAGAGAGAGTTGTGACTGGCCCAACAAAGGATTGTGTGTATGATCCAATTGAGATAAGGGGGTGACACTTAAAGTTGGTAGGGACGACTGGCCATAAACGGAGTACTGTGATTGGCCCAACAGATTATGTGTATGGTCCAATTGAGACAAAGGGCTAAGGCCTAAAGGTGGTAGGGACGATTGGCCATAAACGGATTGTGGTGATTGCCCCAAAAGAAGGGAGAGTTGTGACTGGCCCAACAACGGACTGTGTGTTTGGCCCAATAGAGACTGAGAGCTAAGGCCTAAAGATGGTAGGTACGATTGGCCAAGCACGGACTGAGGTGCCTGCCCCCACAAATGAGATTGCAACGTAACATCGTTCTGCAGTTGGTTGTTAGACAACCACAGCTGGTTATTTTGTAACAATGGTTGGTTGTTTTGAAGCGCATTTCCACAATAGACTGTTGGTGTGACACTGCCTTCGCCAACCAGACTACCAGCGCGGCGAACTAAGATAATGTTGGTAGATAAAAAACTGGCTGAAGGAAGAACGTCGAAGTCACACACTACTGCGGTGACGCCAATAGGTCCATTTGGGCAATTTGGGATGTCCTGAAAAGATATTTCAAAGTCAAAATATTTTATTTGTTGAACATAGGTAAATGGTACACACGGCTACACATCAACCTTTCCAGTTTTATCTGACCTCGCATTGTAGAGGTTTTTCTTTCAATCAGAAGTCAGCTTGTACTGGTTATGTATAGCTTGATCTGTAGCCGTGTGTAGTACATGGTATAAAAATTTGCGTTGTATCACTATGTTTTGCAAGGCGTAAAAATTAGGCGTAAAAAATACAAACTAAATAAAACTCTTTCAAGCAAGTAACGTCGTAAACAAAAAAAATCTAAATTATCATCATCATTTCAGCCAAGAGATGTTTCAGCGATGTTAGAAAGAAAGGAAGAAAAAAGTTTATTTGAAACAAAATACAAAATAAATAATAATGTTTCAAACAACAACAGTGTGTACCTCACGGCTGCACCAAAAAGGTTAATTTCAGCATTAATGCCAGATAGCTGTATGACGCTGGTTTTCTAATGAACCTTTAGGAAAAAGTGACGGGGGAGGGTCAGACCTCCTACATGGCGGACGACCTGCACCCTAATTGCGTAACGTACTATCAATCGGAATCAGAATAATTTTGAAGCAAATTGCTAATCCATTGCTTCATAAGTTCGAAAGTTTTATCAGCTCAACACGTAAATAACGCAATGAATGTTGTTGAACTGTCAAAATGAAACCGATTCCGATTGATAATGTGTTGCGCAATTGCCCCGCAGGTGAAGGTCGTGGCACTTCGCTGGATGAGAGAAGCTCACAACTAATATTCCTGATCAAGTGATCATAACACCTTGTCGACAACACTGTTGATGGTCGAAAAAGTTTCATTCGTTCACAGAGTCGAAGAACGAGACTTTTTAGGGTTCCGTACCCAAAGGGTAAAAACAGAACCCTTATTATTAAGACTCCACTGTCCGTCTGTCTGTCTGTCACCAAGCTGTATCTCATGAACCGTGGTAGCTAGACAGTTGAAATTTTCACAAGTGATGTATTTCTGTTGCCTCTATAACAACAAATACTAAAAACAGAATAAAATAAATATTTAATCCCATACAACAAACGTGATTTTTTTCCGTTATTTGCTCGATATTAATAATGGTACGGAAGCCTTCGTGCGCGAGTACGACTCGCACTTTGCCGCTTTTTTTTAGATTGCTCCAACAACAACGGAACTTTTTTTTCCCAATCGTTCATATACAATGTGATACAAAAATAGAAAGTAAGTACTTATTTGGCATTTTCTTTAGGGATGACGACGGGATAAAGTAATCGAAATTCTATTTAGTCCGTCAGTTAGATTATCAAAAAATAATGGACACATATTTTTTCCTGTGTCAATCAACCAAAAAATTACAAAGATAAAGCGTGTCAAAGTTTGGAAGTGGGGGCTCGTGACGTCACTTGTAGGTAAAAATTGTACCAACACGTGACGTCATGCGACATTTCAAATCAATATATCTCTGTAATGTTTTGATTATGTGAAAAAAGAAAAAATACGTGCCCAATACTTTTTAATAATCTACCTGATTGACGAAGAAAAAAAAGTTAGTCGTCATCCCTATTGTAAACACTAGAAAAAAAAAACTCAAAAGTGTGTGTGTGCAAAATAAAGGTTGAGAACCTATGGTTTAAAGGCGACATTGTATAGTTTAATAAAGAACACTTACTGGAATAAGGACTTTGAAGTCGGCTACCCCTGGCTGTAGAGGAGTTTTCGCCAGTTGGATCCCGTTCCCAATCGCCGAACCTATTTACAAAATATTCCAACAAATATTAGGTACTGTGCATGCTGTTCTGGTGCTGCTGCTGCGGCTGCGGAACACCTCAAGCGGCGTAAGTATAAATAACCTTACTGGTAAATATATTGTCGAGCCGCTTGGGGTTGAACCCTCGGGCCGTGGGGTCCGAATGCTCATGGTCTATTATAGAAATCTCAAAACGGCTGGTTGACACTTCCCGTGACCCAAGGGCTGGTTTTTCCTTAGCCAGAGGCTAAGCATTGCCATACAACGTGATGATGCTGCCAGTATCAAGGGTACTTAAATTAGCAATCGACAACGAAGCGGATGAATTTTTCGACGCTATATATTACTTTGTGAACTTAGACTCGAGTTTAAAATCTGGTTTTGATTAGAACTTTAACGTTGTGGGAATAAAGTTGTTAATTCAAAAATGGCTCAATGGTTTAAGTAATTGCGTAACACACTATCAGTCACATTAATCTGAATCATTTTGAAGGATATTGCTAATCCATTGCTTCATATGTTCGAAAAATTTGTCTGATCAACAACGTAAATAACGCAATGAATGTTGTTGAACTGTCAAAATGAAAGCCTTTCCTAGTGTTAGTGTGTTACGTAATTACCCCTCTGGGTCTGAAGATAAATCTTGTTATGTAATAAGACAGGAAAAATCTCGTAAAAACAATGAAAACTCACCGGTCTGTATGGCCCCGCACTGGTCGTTACCAAGTGGGTAAGCAACCGCGGCTGCCCATACGCAGGCCAACACCAAAAGACTTGTTACTGCAGCCATGGTGTCCAGAGGAGTGTAGCCAATATTTGTGTATACCACGCCTATATAAAAGGCACGAGATTAAAAAAAAAATAGTCTTAATTGCATTGAAAATGCAATAATTAAATTATATGGGAGTAATGAGAGTCCAAAGCGAATATTTGATAATTCGGTGTTCATGAACGCCTCTTAAAATGTCGTTATTTCTCCAATTAGGATATTTTAAGTCTAAATAAAGGTATCAAATCGGAAAGGGACCGGCACCGTATCGCCACAGATAATATAAGTATCGCCTTTCGCCTCGGCGTCAAACAGACGTCAACCTAACGTAAGCACGTAACCAAAGCAGATCAGGTGGCCTACCTTGATCTACTTAATT
The DNA here is from genome assembly GCA_914767645.1 of Hydraecia micacea. Taxonomy (NCBI): domain Eukaryota; kingdom Metazoa; phylum Arthropoda; class Insecta; order Lepidoptera; family Noctuidae; genus Hydraecia; species Hydraecia micacea. Next base: position 3,060,836 of record OU611803.1, read on the forward strand.
AAAAACGATTCAAAAACAAGACATTTCAGTTTAGGTTCCTAAACTGCATCGCTTGAGCTGCTCTATGGACGTCATGGTACCAAACAAGTATGAATGAAACCAAAACTTGCGACTCAGTTTGGGACAATCGCTGTCAGCAGATGGCACGGCCTAAACTGAATCGTTAAACTGACGTCATGGTACGAATTAGAAGAACAGTTCAGTTTAGGTCCTAAAATGGATCGCGTTAAGAGCTTTTGGTAGGCCTCCAGAAGCTCCGATACGTCGACTCGGCTACGACTAGGCGACGCCGCGATTACGGCTCGCCGACTGCTGGAAAATGGCAGCAGGCCGGCCGGAGGGGTGAGAGGGGCAAGGGTGGACGAAGAGACGTAAGCTCGGGTACGGAGAGACGCGAGACGTAAGCGCGGGGACGACGAGCCGATTACGATTAGGGGGAGGCGAGGCGATTAAGATTCCGATCTTCTTCTTAACGTGTCGATAGCAATGTGTGGCGCCATCACTAGCGTCCATCAGTTCCTGTAACGTGCAGCTGACAGGACACGCCGGGCACGATATTAAGTGTCCCATTGTTTGTGGAACAGCAACCACATTTACACTCCAAGGCGGAGTCGTCTAAAACGATTCCGATTAGTGTGCGTTGCAGTAGGGAGTTTCATACAAAGAATACTGAACGGCTAGAGTTGAAACGGTGCCGATCCTATTCCGGTTTGATACGTGCGCTATGACCTTTATGAGTTGCAGGTCGTAGGCAGACACTACTTTGTGTAAATTATTTAATCATAACTGCTCTCAAAACGGTGAAGGAAAACATCGTGAGGAAACCTTGAACCATCAATTCGAAAACATGACGTCCACCAACTCTCTCTCAGAACATGAACTCTCTCTCACAGAGAGAAGGTCTTTGTCCCAGCAGTGGGGGACATTGAAGGCTGATTATAAAGATATTATACTGATGATTTTTTCTTTTTTGCAAAAAAAAGCCTTTCATAACGATTTCGTCATGAGTGAATCATAGTTTATTAAACAAAAACGCTATTTGAGCCTGTCTGTCTAACCAAACTTTATTTGAGCTGTATAGCTATTCACAAATCACAACTCATGAATCGAAAATGATAGGTACAGACGCCAGCACATCAAGCTACTACATTCTGTCAAATTTCTTTAATAGATTTTCAACTTTATCGTTGAAAGCATAAGATTCAAAGTTGATTGGGAAAATTTTACAGTTTCGGGTAGCTTGATGTGCTGGCGTCTGTACATTTTCGATTACTGAATTGCCTTGCAAATATAGGTACACACGGCTACACATCAAGCTATACATTTCCAATTTGAGCTGACCTCGCATTGTATAGGTTTTCATACAATCAGAAGTCAGCTTATACTGGTTATGTATAGCTTGATGTGTAGCCGTGTGTACTATCGGAAGAATGGCGGATGTATACTCGTACTTGATTTAATCTGTCAAAATCTTCGGGTTTTGGATTTGTGAACTGCGTTTCGACGATTCTTTTGATAACATTGATTGATGTGATTAAAAAAAATCAGCTGTTCCCTACATTTATATTCGCATAACTCGTCAAAATGTAGGGAACAGCTGATTTTTTTTCGCGTATTCAGGTTTGGTCACATAGTAAAAGTTGTTCATAATGATGAGTACAATCTCCCATTTCGATATGTCGCATGTTTTCAATTTCAACCTGTATTATAAATATTTAATTGTTTTACTCATTAAGGAAATGCAAGAATATTTAATTTAGTAAACAAACGATTCTTATAATTCTACAAAAGATATTTTTAAGGTGTTAAAAGTTTTTGGTAGTATCGCTATACAAAGTGTCATTTCTTCACAATGGCGGTGGTATTTTCCCACTGAGTTGGTCTTGAGGGGATAAGCAGTACAGGGTTATATGCAACATGGTGTAGGTGTCCAACTTCCCGGTCCTGTGCACCACCACTGTGGCCGGCTTCGTGATCTTCACCGACGGAATGTTTTCATCGTCACAAACCGTGACATCTACGCCGCCCATCTCGCCGACGCACTTAGGGAGCGGCTAAAATTAAACAAATACGACACGTAACATCGTTCAAATCATTTTAAAGCCACACGATCGAAATTAAATGAAAATTTTATTTGTGCAAGAGCGATGCCACACGAGCGTTGCCGATGCGTTGCGTCATCGCAGAGCAGTGATATCGGCGCAGTGAGTGCTACACGAGCGCTGCGATGCTGTAATGCTATTCTGTAAAAATCTCACCGTGAAAACTTAGGTGAAGTGAGCTTAACGTGAGCTGTGAATAATATCAATCCCTAGTATGACAGCTCACTTTAAGCTCACTTCACCTAAGTTATCACGGTGATCTTTTTACAGAATAGCACCGCTGTTACCGCTCAGGCGTTAAGCAGCGCCAACGCAGCGCATTGGCAACGCCCGTGTGGCATCGCCCTGAGTAGATCTTTTAACCTTTTAACCGCTTGTTAAACGCCGGATTAATTCCACAAACATTTTCGTGTCCATTTCGCCAGGGTCGTATATTTACGACCAAATACCACAGCTCGTTTAATCTGCTTTTTTATTTATTACGCTGTATTCTATTAGGTATTTAATTATTTATTTTTTTGGTTTTTCGGGCGCTGGGGGCACGACAAGTGAATATGAAGTCGGGCGGTTAAAAGGTTAAAGACAGTCGACAACATCCATCGGTATCTTCCTAAACTTCAACTATATCCGACGATCCTGCATACTTATCTCTTTTGTTGACTGTAGGTACATGTACAGACGCCAGCACATCAAGCTAACCGAAACTGTCAAATTTTCCCAATCAACTTTGGACCTTATTTTTTAGCGATGAAGTTGAAAATTTCTCTAAAGAAATTTGACAGATTGCAGTAGCTTGATGTGCTCGCGTCTGTACATACATATAATTTCCTTCATAATCCTTCAGCGGGGCAATTGCGTAACACATTATATCTATCGGAATCGGTTTCATTTTGACAGTTCAACAACATTCATTGCGTTATTTTCGCGTTGAGCAGACAAATTTTTCGAACTTATGAAGCAATGGATTAGCTTTGCTGCAAAATGATTCAGATTCCGATTGATAGTGTGTTACGCAATTAGGATGCTGATTGCGATTGATTGTGTGTCAAGCAACTGGGGTGCTGATAACCTTGTTGCACTTTACCGACACCTACCATTTCCCAGTCGGCTTGTCCCTGTGGCAGGATAATTGGTTGCACGTCATGTTTAAACCCTCCGGTAGATCCTGAATAACAAAAAAAAAACAATAAGTTTGGGCAATATAGACTTTGTAAGCCTTGTAGACTTTAGAGCTGTAGACCATTTTGTATTTTATCAAGTACCTGGTACTTTTTGACAGGCCTACGCTGTCCTCCCATACATACTGTAACTTGAAAACATTGTAAAAGCCAATTATTTTTAAGAGTAACCATGGAGTTTCTTGCCGGTTCTTCTCCATAGGAAACGACCAATTGGAACCGTGCACCTAGCTTCTGACGTTTCATAAATGCCCATGTTGGTTTATGTGAAATAAAAATATTTTGATTTTGATTTTGAATAGATTTTATGATTTATAATAATCCATACTAAATGCGAAAGTGTGTCTGTCTGTTACCTCTTCACGTTAAAAACCGCTGAACCGATTTAGATGAAATTTGGTATAGAAAGAAAGAAAGAATAAAGTTTATTTAGTCACAGTTCGATAGAGATAGTTTGAGTCCCAGGAAAGGACATTAGGATACTTTTTATCCCGATATTCCCACGGGATCGAGACTTATGCGGGTGAAACCGCGGGGCGCTGCTAGTATTAACATATTTAGGAAAACTAAATTTTTATCTGCCTAGGATAATTTAAGAACAGTCATAATGTAAAACAAGTTACCTTCTCGAATCTTCATGCAGGCTTGTTTAAGAGGTTCCAGTGTCGCATTTATCGCAACGCAAGCGCATGCAAAGAGCACAAAAGTGGTTACGTTAGGAACCATATTAACTATGAAACTGAAGCCAAAATGCAGTCAAATCGGAGGTATACATGCATTTATAGAATGACAAATAAATGGTTATAATTGCAGTCATTGTTTGAAAGTAGGTACCAATTAATCGGGTAATTAAAAGTAACGATTATTACGATAGTGAATGCATTCAAGTATTTAGTTTTACATACTTATTATGATGATTTTATTAATCAAGATAATATTTACATAATAATGATTAGTTTGATACAGTTTTGGTTATTGTGTCTGCTTACTTCGCTCGTGCTTTCTGCGGAAATCAGCCGATCTAAACATTCTGTAAAAATCTCAAACTGAGTGAAGGGAGCTTGACCAAGGCATTCAAGGATGTGTCAATCGCAGAAGATGTTCTTGTAGTAAAGAGGTATGAGGAACAGGGTGTAAGGTTCACTCATCCAATCATAGACAAGGGTGGATGGTGCTAGACTACTTCCAGACGGTTGATGTCGGGATGTTAGTCTTTGTAGGCGAAACAGGATTTGTGTGACGTCAGGTTTTTGATGAGGAGGCCGCATCGCATGTGGCGTAGTAGATGACGCTACAGTAGTTAGTATAGTCCTCTAGACTGTATTTCGTCTATGGCGACTAATCTCAACAGAAACTAGCCTTCCTTCAAAATGATTCAGTTTGAGATTTATAGTGTGTTCAATATACAGGGTCGGCAAAAAATCGTGGATCAAACGAAACAGGGCGATAGTTGGGATTATTTGTATTAAAAAATTTGTTTGTGCGAGAGCCCTAACTTGATCTCCTTAAAAGTTATGACAATTTGAGTGCTTACAGTAAGGTTCTAAAGTTACAAATAATTTTTCGTGAGCCTTAAAAGATATTGAAAAAAGTGCCAATACTGATAAATCATGGTACCCACTGTCATAAAAGCACTGTTGTAGTGATGATACTTTTTTTTTTTTTTTATTATTATATTTTTGTTTTACTGTAAATAACCTCAACTATCGCCCTGTTTCGTTTGATCCACGATTTTTGGCCCACCCTGTATATATCACTAAATTTATCCACTCAGCGAAAATAAAAAACTTTAGAATTATCGAAGGGCATAGTCTTCTGGCTACTGGACTAATATCTGTCTGGCCTTTTCCCAATTATATTGGTGTTAGCTTTCAGTCTAACTGAATTGAAATGCAGCTGAATTCAGCATTCAACCCAGTTACTGGTTAACACGATACCCTTTGGCAAGACTGGTTGTCAGACTTTCGGGTTACTAACGACCCGTAAAGACTGTCAAAGATCCACAGGCACGGAGGGTCTCGGTATGTAAAGATGGTCACCCATCTACGGACCAACCGCGGCCCGCAACCCGTGAGGCTGTTATTGCTTAGCCACGAGGATAATAGGATGGTTATAGGGTGATAGGTATGCTTATGTAAAAATTGACCATTGAATAATTGCAAAAGCAAAATCGGCACATAAAATACAGCGTCCCATTTCTGAATTAGATACGGATGGAGTCGCTATAATTGAAAAGAGATAGTTTAGAGATAGTAGATTTTGATGATTTGCCATGCCTGACATAGGTAGAATCAAGTAGAATGCACACTGGTGCTGCAATTTTGCAGCTGGCGTGCAGTTCAAATGTTGTGTCTGTTTAGAAGATGGGCCAGTAAGGAGGCCCCACTTTGGGGTCGAAGAGAAACCCGCGGGGGGCGTGGTGGCTACAAAAATAAACTGTAGGCTGTATATCTATACTAATAATTTGTAATGTCAAAGTAAGGTACCCCTCTACCTTCTTATAACAAAAAAACATTTTTTTAATTTTTTCTGTCTGTTTGTTTCACCTAACCTAAACTCCGAAACGGCTGGAGCGATTTTGACGGGACTTTCACTGGCAGATAGCTGCTCGTTTTAGGCCTACTTTTACTTTTATTTTAGAAAAAGATTTAGGGTTCCACGCAAAAAAAAGCCCATGAAATCAAAGTTGTTTTCCGCCAAGCACGCAAACGAAGTCCCGGGCACGCTAGTTTATAAAACGTTCCTCATAGAATAGAAAAAAAAGCTTCACCTTGAGATGATAGTGACCCACATAATCAGCCTATAATGTTCCAACTGCTGGGACACAGGCCTCCTCTCTGTGAGAGGGAATGCGCCGTAATCCACCACGCGGGCCCAGTGCGGGTTGGCAGATGTCACGTCTTCGAATTTTTGGTTCTAGGACATGCCGGTTTCCTCACGAAGTTTTCCTTCACCGTTTTTGGGAGCAATGATGGTTGAACGATGATGTGATGAATCAGATGATGGATTTCGGGTACGGGGCACACTTCATTGACTCAACCCTTAGACAAGGGGGTGAGGAATAAGGGAAGTTAGGGGGGGGGAGGGTGTAAGGTAGTTCAGAACCCAAGTTATTATGAAACTAGTAGCGCCCCGCGGTTTCACCCGCATAAGTCTCAATCCTGTGGGAATATCGGGATAAAAAGTATCCTATGTCCTTTCCCGGGACTCAAACTATTTCTATACGAAATTTCATCTAAATCGGTTCGCGTGAAGAGGTAACAGACAGACATACTTACTTTCGCATTTATAATGTTAGTACCTATGGGATATGGATAACTAGTCGTTGGTTACTGTGAATGTGGGCTTAGTTTAACATCGCCTTTCATGTTCTATGCACAAATAATCATCATTGTAGATATGAAGTTATTGTCGAAGCTGTCTTGTCTGTTGTCGTGTAAGTGAGTGTAAAAGAACTAGATACTGTGTATTACGATACCCCTTGCTAAAGGTTGTCAGAATTTCGGGCAACTGACGACCCGTAACGACTGTCAAAGATCCATGAATGACAGCCGGGACCAACGGCTTAACGTGCTTTCCGAGGCACGGAGGGGTCTCGGTATATAAAGATGGTCATCTACAGACCAACCGCGGCAATTGAAACCTTTTTTTTTATCGTGGAGAAATGCTCATGCATTCTGCACTACCACGGTGAGTTAGTGCAGTTATGTGTCCTCTGCCGCTTACGGCGGGAACACGGGCACGCGTTAGCACTCATCCGTGAACCCGCCGCGGCTGTCCGTCACCGGACCCTTCTCTGGGGACTATTCCCCATCACCGGCGCACCAGAACACATAGCACGCCGTGACCACCCCAGGGACCAAACTAGCACATGGGCGCCAGACGACCCCGTGTCAGGACACCCTTCGTCTCCGCGCGACGGGTTATGTCATTGGCCCCGCCGCCTGCCAATTTTCGGCCACAGAGGATAGGGAGAGCGGCCAACGTCATACCAACACTCCTCCTCCCCTCGGCCCCACCGCGTCCGCCATGAGACGGTGGCGACCCCATCAAGGCCGCGGAAGGTAGGGAGAGCGGCGCACCGCAATACCGGCACTCCTCTCCCGTCGCGGCCTCCAACCCTCAGCCGCAATGCCTCCCATACGACATCGCGGCCCGCCGCTATGACGTCGGCTTACCGGCAAAAGCCCGGACGAGCAGCCCCTCCTCGGGTTCCTCCTTGCTTCACCGTGGGTGACCAAGCTACGGCTACTGAGCTCCCCCCGCCTCGACAATGCGGGAACCCTCCGCGGGGGGGGCAATTGAAACCTACCTTAACCCAGATACTGCGACGGGCCTTTTAAAAGACCCAAAAACGCATACGATCCCTATAATACCTCGGACCTTTTAAAATGCCACCTTTTCCTGGCTTTCCTGGATAAAATATTTTCAGTAACATCTAATTTAAACTAAGTCTTTGTAAGCCTTGTAGACTTTAGATCTGTAGACCATTTTTTATTTTATCAAGTACTACTTGTTGACAGGCCTACGCTGTCCTCCCATACCTACTGTCACTTGAAAACATTGTAAAAGCCAATTATTTTTAAAAGAGTAAACCATGGAGTTTGTTGCCGGTTCTTCTCCATAGGAAACAAACGACCAATTAGAACCGTGCACCTAGCTTCTGACGTTACATAAGTGCCCATGTTGGTTTATGTGAAATAAAAATATTTTGATTTGATTTGATTTGAGTAAGTTTTGTTACCAGTGCTCCTCTGCGCGCTCAGCGTGGCCTCGCCCTTGGTGGTAAAGACGTCGGACGGTCGTAGGATGACCATAAGTAGAAATCAGATGAATATGTTGCACCCTCAAGCTAACCGCCCCAAACGACTGGTCAACTTCAAGCATATGCACACGTTAATAGGTGAATAACGTTTTCTAATAAAGAATTGACTAAATAAATAAGTTCGAATGTCTAGTTTTTTTTTTTATTATATCCTGTGCCTCCGATAGCGTGGCAGCAGACAGGGTTAGGTTACGTTTTTCATGCGTATTCTATGTATCTTTGTATGTGGGATTCTTTATACCCTCGAAACACCTCTAGATGGATTTCAATAAATGACGCCTGCTGTCCTGCTGTCTAAATCCGTCAACGAAGAAACGAGCCCGTCCAAATGTAAGGTCCGGTCGCGCTTTTGCCAAAGATGTAAACAAAAATGGCCGCTCGAAATTGAATCATCAGGTTTGATCTTCAGGGACCGGCATTTCTCGGATTCGGATCGGACGTAGTGCGAAACCGCCCTAACCCTCCCGCCTCGCTTAGCCGCCGTCAATGTGGCATCAGAGCGGTTCGGCACTACATCCGATCCGAATCCGAGAAATGCCGGTCCGAAGTGACCATAGTCCTATTTCTGTGAGGGGTTGCGCACTAGATCCGCACTAGATCCGTCCGAATTTAGAACTTTCCCAATTCGGATTTCGGATTGAAGTCTGCTTTAATTCGGATTCGGATCGGATGTAGTGCAGAACCGCACTTAGTGTACCAATTAAAATATTCCTTTAAAATATAACGAGGTACCAATCAGTCTAATTGAAGTAACAATCAATTTATTTGATGCTAATAATGCAGGCAGCAGTCGAGAAGGCGCATTCGGAAGGTTTAGGCTTTAAACTAACTCCATGGATAACAAAAATATTATTTTAAGACTATGTTCTGTAAGTATTTTATGTTCTTATAAAAAGAGGAGGACCGTAGGCGCGGGCCTGCGGACGGAGAGTAATGGGTAGCTCACCGTTCGATCAGGACCAGGCCCGTGGCGGACGTATGTGTTCCACGCGCGCCTCAAAGAGATTTCAGCATAAGGGAAGGGGCCCGTTGGGGCCGAAGCCTGCCGGGGTAGCGGGATTGTCCGAAAGGGCTACCGCTGCCCCGGAACATAAAGGGCTAAGGAAGGAGGTATTGTAATATTTTCTCAATTAGTGTTATAATGTATGATAAATGTTCCACACTCTATTTTTGTAAATTCTATGACTAAAGTGTATTGACATGTAATTTTAATAATTATTAATAAATGAACTGAACTGAACTGAACTGAACGGAACACGGGTGGGCTTTAGTCAGTACCTAAGAGTCTGACACTCCCTTCCGCTCCACCCAGACCGAGAGGAGGGGATTGGATGGGAAATCATCTAAATACTAAAAAAAAAAAAACATTGGCACTCCGGGAGTGCCGACAGAAGTGAAAACAAAACCGAATACTTTGCCATCACTCACTGACATATCGGATATAAGTACCTACATTAAAACCGACTACATCCCGAGGACAGCCGAACACATTCGAGGCGGTGTCGGTTACGATAACAGTGGCGCGAATTCAATGGTTTTACCCATCTCATAAAGTGGGCACTCGGGCCCCATGGCCCTAGTGTTTCAACCCCAAACGGCTCAAATATATAGGTTCCAAAGAGATTGGAGTATTTGCGCCGTTTGAGGTTTTCCGCACCTGCAGCAGCCGCCCCGGCACAGCTCACCGTGCTTGGAAGATGGGATGGCGCAAGGGTGTCGACACACGTTGCATCCCACACCAAAGGCCTACCTACCTTCTAAGGCAACCTGATGAAATTGGTAAACTAGGTATAGGACTATAGGCTTACCTGATACAATTTTCTTTTTCACAGGTTTTTTTAACACTGCATTCTACCAGAGCTAGCAACGATGTGTCTTCTTTTCAACTGGTAACGTATACCGACTTACTTGTAATGGACTATATTTTAAGGTTATACAAACAAATTGATAATTACAAAAAAAACAACAGACTTCCAAAATAAAACAATACAAAGTGAAAAAAATACTTCAAGTATGTAAGTAATAATAAGTCGATGGCAAAAAAGGAAAACACAGATCCAAAGATACTGACTTCCGAAATTAAAGTATTTTTTTCCCTTTGTAAGACCTAGTGGTTTTTTTTGGAAGTCGTTTGTTTTTTTTTTTTGTTTTTGTAAAAAAGTTTTTTATGGGAACGTTTTTCTTTTATTTTCAGCTCGCCCGGTTGTCGTTCCCTACTGTGGAAACGGTAAGAACTTTATATTATTACGCTGTGGCTAATTATAAAATAATCAGGTTAAGCTACGCTTGCCGCGGTTGATCCGTGGATGGGTGACCATCTTTACATACCAAAACCCCTCCGTGTCTCGGAAGGCACAAAAAGCTGTTGGTCCCGACTGTCATTCGTGGATCTTTGACAGTCGTTACGGGACGTCAAAAGCCCGAAAGTCTGACAACCTGTCTTACCAAGGGGTATCGTATTACGTATTACCCAGTAACTGGGTTGTGGAGGTCAGATAGGCAGCCGCTCCATGTAAAATACTGGTATTCAGCTGCATCAGGTTAGACTGAAAGCTGACCGCAACATAGTTGGGAAAAGGCTAGGCAGATGAAAATCCTTAAAGAAACAAAATACCGCATCTTTTGATAACCCAAGCTTTAAAACCGCGGTAAAGCTTCCTGGTAGACTAGGGCTTCAAAACTTACCTCATCAGCATCCACAGACTCCCCAGCCGACTTCATCCGCGGCTGAGCGCAGGCCCTTTTTTCAAGTGCCAATCCCCTCGCTCCTGTGCCAGCCTCATCCAGGTTCTACCCGCTATGGTAACGGTTGTCATCCACCCATCTCGCCCCCGGATGACCGACGCTTCGTCGGTCACAACTTACCTATAATCCATAGGCTTAGGTAGTTAAATAAAGGTAAACAAAAAAACCACGTGACTTAGTTAACCGACTAAACGTAATACCACTCACTTCAGTTGACATGCTACGTCACAGTTGTACTCTTCAATTTAGCAACATTATTAACGAATTATAACGTTGCTAAATTGAAGAGTACAGCTGTAACGTAGCATGACAGCTGAATGGACTGGTATTACGTTTAGTCGGTTAACTAAATCACGTGGTTGTTTTGTTTAAGTTCCATCCAAATCCGTGCAGTAGTTTTGGCGTGAAGAAGTAAAAAACATACAAACACAAACTTTCGCCTTTATAATATTGGTGTGAAGTGTGATTTTTCTTTTTCTTTATTTTTCATATTTCCCAGAAACCCTACAACATGCCGAGCTCCAAAGAGATCGACCCTCGACACAGCTACGCAGACGAGAAGTTTGAAAAACTACAAGATTACTTCAACTACATGAACGGCCGGATGAAGGAACCACACAACCCTGTAAGTATTGACAACACACCGTATTAAATTACCCCTTAATCTACCTATCTATACCTACCTTACATTTAGTTGTTATTGATTCCACGACTCGTTACCCTACACGTTATTGGTTCCAGGTATGATTACCCTACAGTTCATAACTTCACGTCTTATTACCCCTTTTTTTTTTAAATAAAGAGTATTCTATTCTATTTGTAACTAACTCAATATTATATTACCCTTCATCTTCTAAACCCTATATGATAATGGCCCCACGTCTGATTACCCTACTTATTATTGGTTCAAAGTAAAGAAAATACATATTGTATTTGCGATAAATATAGCGCAAAGAAAAAACACAAACACAACAAAGAACCAGTGGGGGAAAATATGCGTCACTACCACGCAAAATGGCCATCGTTCAGCATAATGAAAGGTTATTTTATTAGTCCCACGACTAATTACCCTACACTGTACTAACTTCACGTCCTTCTTATTACCCTACACATGCAGCCTATAATGTTCGCACTGCTGGGACACAGGCCTCCTTTCTGCGAGGAGTGGGCCGTAATCCACCACGCGGGCCCAGTGTGGGTTGGCAGATGTCACATGTCTTCGAATTGTTTGGTTCTAGGACATGCCGGTTTCCTCACGATGTTTTTCTTCATCGTTTTGAGAGCAGTGGTGATGAAATTACTAAATACACAAAGTAAAGTGCCTACCTGGGTTTGAACTCACGATCTACAAATCGTAAGTTGCGGCCGATACCACTGGACCACCACTGCTCGTCTTATTACCCTAATCTTTATGGACTAACGACAAATTACTCTACCTACATGGCACATAGCATCATAGTAAAAACTAAATAAATATATCTATTTCAGTCAGAAAGACACGAAATAATGGAACTCGGGTCAAAGAAACTCTTCAACTTTATTGAAACGCACATCAAAGATATGAAGAGGCTTCTATTTGCTACCGACATGGCCCTCATGTCTATGGTTTTACTGAAACTGAACAAGAAAATGGACACTTCTGAAGCTAAGATCAAGTCTACGCAGGCGAAGATACCGTTCGGCTTGTATACTAGTCCTGGTAAGTTTTTTATTATGCCACCCAGTTTCTTTCATCTCTCGTTAGTCCTGCGATCTATTCTGTAATAATTTAATCTTACCGTGATATGACCTTGAAGTAAGCTGTCATTAGTGTCAATCACTTGCATAGGTTATACACTAATAGCTTTCATTTTGACAGTTCAACAACATGCATTGCGTTATTTACGTTGCTGTGCAGACAAATTTTTCGAAGATATGAAGCAATGGTTTAGCAATATCCTTCAAAATGATTCAGATCGTTATTAAAAGTGTGTTAAATAATTAGGGTGCCGAATCGGATCAGTCAGGTCTTTGAGACCGAGCTACTGAGCAGTATCCATATCCTAAACTTTTTGGACAGGTGCTTATCCTGTAAAGTAGGTACTGTGATACTGTCACGATACCTATTTCAATCTACCTAGCCTTTTCCCAACTATCTTGGGGACGGCTTCCAACCTAACCGCATGCATCTGAATACCAGTATTTTACCTGGAGCGACTGCCTATTTGACCTCCACATCCCAGTGACTGAGTAACACGAATCGATTGATACCAGTCAGTCAGATTTTTGGTCTTTTGACAACCCGTAACGACTGTCAAATATCTAAAAATGAGAGCCGGGACCAACATGCTTTCCGAGGCACGGCGCGGCGGGTAGGGTCTCGATATGTATCTAATAGAGGGATGCCACGTTATCTATTTCTGCCGCGAAAAAGTGATGCTGCACATGAAAGATTTTAGCTTTTTCTCAGAGATAGCTACGCATATACAGGGTCAGATTAAATTAGCTAGCGAAACTCTGTAGACGTGATGAGTTTCGATATCTACACACGATAAAATAAAAACAAAAAATATTGATGTTTTTTTTATGGTCCATAGACAGCTGGTTGTGTGGTAATTTCAAGTACTTATGAGTTGGGAAAATCTTTTATCTTTTGTTTTTCGTGTTGAGATATCTAAATACCCATCACGCCTGTGAAGTTTTCCACAATAAAAAGAAGACTTTTATACTGATATTTCAAAGTGACTACACTAACTGCGGTCGGTGTCCCACAAAAAAAATCGTCAAATGAATTTATTTTTTGTTCAAGTTGACATCAAGTCCACGCAGTTTCGCTAGCTAATTTAATTTGACCTGTATTTTTATAGTTTTGTGTTCTTTGCAGAATTCAAATGTTTGGACACGTCGTACTACATAGTGTCGGCTCACAACCAGGAGGACGCTCAGATGATACTATCCAGCGAGAGGAAGCCGCATTGCTATACATTTAGAGGTAACACATTGACAGCGTATTCGTATACTTGGTTACCGCAAGTAAACTGCGCGTCGCTTCGTGAAATTTGTAAAAAAATATGAGTTGATAGAAAAATAACTTTAATTCCTACACAATAAAGTTCAGTTTGCGCTACAACTTAAAAAAAAATATAACTTATTTTTTTATGTGTCCAGGTGCCTTTGCCTTCATCGGTTTCTACCACCGCCACTCGGAGACGACGTATGTAGGGCCGCATGCGGAGCAGTTCCAAGCTAAAGACCCCAGCCAGGGCCTCTACTGCCATTCTGACGACAACTGGAGCGACGCCCAATGTATCTACAAGTACGTATCCCATTGCTGTCAACCTGGCTTCCTCTTTGAGAGGAGTAGGCCGTATAAACCACGCTGGCCCAGTGTGGGTTGGTGGAAGGATTTTTTTTTTCGTGGCGGCCGCGCGTGTGTCCTATATAAATCGATAGCTGACATCAATGCAACGAACGCAAACAGGAAACGTCATAAATCAATCATAATCAGCCTATATTTTGCCCACTGCTGGGACACAGGCCTCCTCTGTTCGAGAGGGAGTGGGATTTAATCCACCACGCACGCCCAGTGCGGGTTGGTAGATGTCACATGTCTTCGAAATTTTGGTTCTAGGATACGCCGGTTTCCTTCACCGTTTTGAGAGCAGTGGTGATGAAATAAATTGCACAAAGTAAACTTCATGCCTGCCTCGTTCAAACCTTGATGCCTGAAATAAATGGATAAATAAATAAAATTATAAACTTCATGCCTGCCTCGTTCAAACCTTGATGCCAGAGCCTGAAATAAAAGGATAAATAAATAAAATTAAAATTTAAAAGTTGACCTCTATTTATCTTCTTGCCAGAATCAATCCTCGCGAGGAATTCCCGGAGTCCGTCGAGTACGAGCCCAAGGTCTCGTACTACTGCGGGCCATACCGCTACTTCATTCCCGCCACTACGGACGTCCGCTGCATATTCTCCATCTTTGCCATGAACTTCGTCTTCCGATTCGGTTATGACGGCGTCACGTACAAGAGCTCGGATTTGACTTTTGTGAGTAATGTTGAGTTTCAATAAACGGGCTTGTGGCTCACACAATTTCTGATTTGGGATATAGAAGTTGAGTACTGACAAATTAACCAATTCAACGTTATTTAGGGTGATTTTTTTTTAATTTAAAATTTCGTCGAACAAAGACTTCGCCAGAGTAGCCCGCGAAACTCTGATTTACTTAAGTTTTTGACTGTTTCATGGAATATCAATCAATAGGGTTATATTAACTTAAGAGGGTTGTAATAATGATTTTAATATTTTTACTTCTGGACACGGCCCGCATTGTTAGGAGTTTCCTCTCTCTGGAGCCCTTAGCTTGGACCCTGTTCCCGATACCGGTGGGCTACTATTTTTTATATTTTTAAATGTTTTATATACCTATATTTTTATATTCTAATACCTATTTGAAAATATAATTTATATGTAGGTATTTAAAATGAATAAAGGAGATTTGAATAATATTATAATTCTGTAAATATATACTGGTTACGCTCGCGAATCATATTTCATTCAACATACAACCTTACACTGACCTGCAAATAGCAAAAAACGTAAGAAACATTGAATTTCGCGGGCTGTCTAGCGCATCCCTCTTGAGAAAATGTTAATATCGCGTGCTACATTGAAAGAATCACCTTAAATAATGCTAGAGTTTGACAAGTTAACTTCAAATTCTCAATTCAGAAACCGGGTGTAAGAAACAGCCGCACGAGTCGGTAAATCCAGGTTTAGCCACGCTTCCCGAGGTTGATCCTGGTGAGTATCCATCCACTTAATTCCCAGAGTGATCCTTCCCTCGGAAAGCCATTAGTAGATCTTTGACAGATGTTACAACTAGTCAGAAGAAAGCCTGACAACCAGTCTTACCAAACGGGCATCGTGTTACCCAGTAACTGGGTTGTCAAGGTCAGATAGGCAGTCAGTCCATGTAAAATACGGAACTCAGCTGCATCCAATTAGACTGGAAGGCGATCCTAACAAAGTTGGAGAAAGGCTACTAAGGCTAGGCAGATGATGATGAATTTGGTCCCACACAGAAAATTGGAGCATCCCAACTGTGATAAATGTATTTTCTTTATCAGGATTAGCTGTCATTATGATTTTACTAAGAGAACGCAAGAGCCAGCGCAAAAATTTGGACAGGTTTTGCAAAATTACGAATTTTAGGGCCCCTTGTGGATTGGAGGCCACGTAACATTAATACGGCAGTAGCTACGCCTCTGCACTTGACTATCGTCCAGATAATTTTGCTCCCCTGGCTAAGGCGCCCGGGGTAGTCCTGAGTCCCAGCTGTGGGAACATTACAGGCTAATTATTGTTCTTTCAGATGTACCAGAACGGCCAAGTGTTCTACACGGACGAGCCGTGGGCCGGCATGTCATGTTGGAACTGGGCGTGCAAGTGGCGCCACAACCAGAACCAACGCTCCAACGAGTTCTTTGTGAACTAAGTAGCTACAATAAACTCATGAGTTAATAGTTATGGTAGTTTCATTTTAAATCCTTCCTAGGATTTAAACTCTCTCATCGGTGCCTTGATAATATCTGCGCGTACAGTCGACCTCGTAATAACTTTATCACCCTACGGTTGAATGTGACTTGCCCGTTACAAAACGTCCTGAGTACTCAGAAGCCCGAAAATCTGACAACCAGTCTTACCAAGGGGTATCGTATTACCCTTTAACTGGGTTGTGGAGGTCAGATAGGCAGTCGCTCCATATAAAATACTGGTATTCAGCTGCATCCGGTTAGACTGGAAGCCAACCCCAACATAGTTGGGAAAAGGCTAGGCAGATGATGACTTCTCTATTAGTCGTCATCTCGGTAGTCACCCCCTTTCTAACCATATCATCATTCACACAGTCCATCCATCGTTTCTTTGGTCTTCCCCTACTCTTATAGACAAAATAAAAGAATAATATTTAAAAAAAAATCGTTTTTTATTTGCTAATAACGTAACAGATTAGTGTTCACAACTGTAACATCCTATAATACAAGTATATACATAAATTAATGCATCAACACTGCATCGCACCAAAACTTGAAAAACTTCTACAAAAATTACACGTTATAAAGATTATTCCTTAACTCTGGTACAACTGGTTCGGTTTCTCAGGCTTTTCTTTCCTCTTCCAATAACATTTCACCCTAAGAACAGAGTTTATTACGTTCAGGGCCAGCGGGGCAATTGCGTAACACACTATCAGTAGCAATGGGTTTCATTTTGACAGCTCATCAACATTCATTGCGTTATTTACGTTGCTGAGCAAACACATTTTTCGAACATTTGGAGCAATGGATTAGCAATAAGCTTCAAAATGATTCAAATTGAGAGTAATAGTGTGTTACGCAATTAGGGTGCAGGTCTCACCATACTCTGTCAGTGACCTGAGGAGCAATTCTCGTAATTTTAAGAACGTTCACAGTCTGATCTCAGTCTCAATCTGTCAAAAATTTAACACGTTCTAAATCTAGTCGCTGTCTCATCTCGGCGACAAACAAATGTCAAAAAAACTTGTCGAAAATGTGGGGAAATTAGAGGTGTTTTTGTCTGATTGAGACTGAGCTCAGACTGTGAAGTGTGAACGTTCTTAACCTTTTAACCGCTTACGTCGGATTGATCCGACAAATATTTTCGTGTCCATTCCGCTAGAGTCGTATATATACGACCAAATAACACAGCTCGTTTAATCTGAATTATTATTACATCATCACAGCTCGTTTCATTGGTATTTATTTTTCGTTTTTTTTTTTTTCGGGCGTTGGGGGCACGACAACTCATATCATAAGTCGGGCGGTTAAAAGGTTAAAATTACGAGAATTGCCCCTCTAGTATTTGACATTAGGGTGTCAAAAAACGCTTTGTATTTGGACAGCTATTGCCGCCGCCCGGCGACGACTTTTGGCTAGCGGCAAGCGGCGCGGTGTCTTTGTCATGCACTGCTAGCGTTGACGCTGCGAGCGGTGCGTCGTCGTGGCATGGTTCATACATTTTCGTATATTTGTTTGTACCGCTCGCCGCCCCGCGCTAAGGTCGTGGCCAGGCCGTTATTGTGAGACCGTTGTCCGCTTTCCAAGGGCTTATACAGACGCCAGCACATCAAGTTCCCCGAAACTGTCAAATTTTCCCAATCAACTTTGAATCTTATGCTTTAGCAGATAAAGTTGAAAATCTATTAAATACATTTGACAGAT
Source organism: Hydraecia micacea (assembly GCA_914767645.1). Classification (NCBI taxonomy): domain Eukaryota; kingdom Metazoa; phylum Arthropoda; class Insecta; order Lepidoptera; family Noctuidae; genus Hydraecia; species Hydraecia micacea. The sequence goes on from OU611803.1 coordinate 3,078,912, forward strand.
TCTAGTAGCTTGATGTGCTGGCGTCTGTACTCATTGACCGGTGAATGTCGGTGAAAGCTTTATCAACTTTGGCTAGGTTTTTACCAGAATTACAAAAACTGGAAAGGACTGAAAAAAATGATACTTAACAAGTATTTGTTACTTATTATTTTTAAATGGCACCCAGGATGTAAAATTATCTTTATAATGAGATATTAATATAGGTACCTATTAGTATGTCTGTATATCTACTAGTATACTATGTGAGGTTTTGAAACATTTAGGTTGGAGCCAGACAAAGGTCGACGCAAAATAAAACGTCGCAAACGGTTTCACTACGAATAGACTTAACAACAAATACTAAAAACACAATAAAATAAACATTTAATTATATGTAGTGTTAAATATTGTACAGTGGTACGGAACCCTTCGTGAGCGAGTCCTATTCGCACTTGGCCGGTTTTTTTTTCTAAGCTTATCTGGCTCCAACCTCACGTAATATTTTGTTAAATATTACTAAATAATGCATATTAAACAAATTATTTTAAAAGCACAGGTAATAATATTTTTATATAATTCTAAATACATTCTAATTGCATCATAAATGTTTTGTCTGCTTAACTTAAATATTAACTAAGATATCAGTGCTGTTTCTATATGGATTTTGTTTTTTTAATCTACTTAGTAAAATAATAAATACAAAATAATATTTAAATACATAAATAAATACATACATTGTTGGTTTATAAAGGTGTGTAACCAGACGCTCTGGGCATAGGGAGCCGCGTGACGACTCCCGGCCGCCGTAGGCGCGGGCCTGCGGACGGAGAGTAATGGGTAGCTCACCGTCCGATCAGGACCAGGCCCGTGCCGGACGGCGCGTATGTGTTCCACGCGCGCCTCAAAGCGATGTCAGCATAAAGGAAGGGGCCCGCCAGGGCCGAAGCCTGCCGGGGTAGCGGGATCGTCCGAAAGGGTTACCGCTGCCCCGGAACATAAAGGGCTAAGGATGGAACACGGGTGGGTTTTAGTCAGTAAGAGTCTGACACTCCTTCCCGCTCCACCCACAGCGGGAGGAGTCATTAGATGATTTCCCATCCAAAAAAAATAAAATGGGTGTGTAACCACCAAAGTTATACAGCATGTATAATATTTTTATTTCATGAAACGACGCGCGCTTTTCTTGTGGTAACCAAATGTATAAACACGCTGTGAATGTGTGTGTAAGAGCAGGAGCTCTCGGTATCACTCAAGACACGGGAGAAGACGGAAGTCTGCGTATGTCTGTGTGTGTGCGTGTTAAGTGCTGACATCTATGCGCAATTTCTAGGTTATCATACAACAATACACACCCTTATCTAGGAACAACAAAAATCCCAAAATTAAACTATTTGAAATCATTTGTAAAAATACATGGTAGTTCTAAGTACTAAAAATATACATAAAATAACTGTTTTATAAAAAATAAATAACAATATAAGGTGTTAAAAAATTAACCCGACAAACTTTATGAGGTGCTTTAGACTATCGAACTAAACAACTTTCACTATGGGACCAACTCTGAAATCACGAAAAAAAATCAGATGTACAAAAGTTCAATACCTACTTGACCAAAATGTATGAAACAGCAGATTTGTTTTTTCGTGATTTCAGAGTTGGTCCCATAGTGATAGTTGTTCAGTTCGATGGTCTAAAGCACCTCTTAAAGTTTGTCGGGTTAATTTTGTAACACTTTGTATAATTATAAAACTACGTTCGGAAGACTATGGACAAAAAAATTTAACTTATTACTATTTATATTGCACTGTATGGAGCAATAACCGCATAACTTCGTACTTTTATAGTTTGTCTAGCGAAACTCCACAGACTGTGCTGGGTATCACGTCTGCTGCGCTGCGACGGCCACTTATAGTTAAAATAGTGAGTTTAGGTTTTGAAGTGAAAACTTCTTGAGGCGCTCTATGCGCTGTTTCTGAACAGTGAAAGAATCTGAACCATCACGCTCGGGTCGGTGATGCTGAATCAGGTATACTCGGCTCAAATATGTTTTGACTTCCATTGTGTAGTCATAAACACACACCCTCTTTTGTTTGTTTTATCATCATTAGCTATCGATACCATTCACGTCTATGAAGTTTCGCTAGTCAAATTAATTTGACTTTGTATAGCAAAATTTTACGTTTTGACGACAAAATTACAGCGGATACATTCATTGGTGCCGATTCTCTATTGCACCGAGTTAATAAAAAATATAGTATTGCTGTCCTTTATTAAGAGACAGCGCAAGAAAAAGACAGCGATATTTCGGAGCTGTCATACTAACTAGTCCAAAAGATGTATTTACAAAATCAATTTAAATTAGCTGATAAATACACAAACGTGATGGGAAACTGTGAAGTTTTGCTAATTAAAATTTGACATATGAATAAAATAATAAAAATATTATAGTATGACGTAAACGCAATTTCAACGCATTTATTTCAATTAAACCATTTACTGACACTTTGAAATTGTCAGAGTCGTTCAGTAAGTCAGAAAGTTACCCATACAAATCTCAATGGTGAAAGTGGGCAAGAAACTCCAAGGACACTCTTATAAATCAATATATTACAAAATCATGAATAACTAATAAAAATATTATGAAAATATTATTAGTATGACAAGCGTTATGAAACGTAAGGACTATATTTCTTTGGTTTATTTGTGCTGCATTATGTATGAAAATTCCGAATAAAAATTCATCCCCGGTTTAAGCGCATCTACTGAATTTAATATTTTGATAAATATCATGTCAACTTGCATGATCTGTTGTCACTATTTAGGCCAACCAATCACAAGTGACATGAAATTCAAAATCATATTGACTGAATAGAGGTTTTTTGAACCTCGAAGTAAGTCTAAAATAACCTAATGTCTTCAAGACAGGATTTTATTTTACCATTTTTTCGATACTCAAGGTAGAGACGACCATACGACAATAAATTAAAATGCGTATATCTAATAATTTAATCATTGCCCAGTAGTGGGCAAAAAATTCTTATAACGTTCCCAGTCTGCATACGAAAATTCAATCAAATATCCCACTAATATTATAAATGCGAAAGTTTGTGAGGATGGATGGATGTTTGTTACTCTTTCACGCAAAAACTACTGCACGGATTTTGATGAAACTTTACAGTAATTAATAAAGCTTATACATTAGAATAACACATAGAATACTTTTTATCCCGATATTCTCACGGGGTCGATACTTTTGCGGGTGAAAACGATGGGCGCTGCTAATGTCAAATAGTTTAGTCTCTATCCTCTATCCATAGTCGGCCCACTACTATTCAATTTTGTTTGAAAAAATCTATTTTTTTTATTTCGATGTTAGGATTTATTTGATAGTTCCAAAATACTCTTATGCTAATGCATTAATCGTGAGTCATTCCATTATTTAAATTAAGTTGTTTTATTGTATTTTTTGTGTAGTTATGTGTTTTCATGTATGTTTTGTGTATAAAATTGTAATGTGTGTTGTTTATGGACTTATGGTCTGAAATAAATTTATTATTTATTTATTTATTAGTATTGCCAGTGTTTTCATTTATTGTCATATTGTCATCTCCACATTGTATTTAACATTCCAAGGACATTTTTTTTTCGGTTTACATATACATATCCTATTTACCGACTTTCCTTCCAATACTGACCATTTTATTCTTAAGATTTAATTTATTAATATTCTCTTAATATTTTTTTAAAATATATTTTAGTAACTATTATTATTACCGAAGGTATGCCTCTATTGCCTTTATCAAACATTAAAGGGCTAATGCTCAAATCATGTGTTTTTAACAATATTTTAGTTATTTTTCTACAAGTTTTTGAACGTGAACGACATCAATGCAAACAGAAAACATAACCATAACCCCGTAAAGCGTCACGTTTCTCCTATTATATTTTCCGTTTGCATTGATGTCAGCTATCTATTTATAATTATATAGGTTTCATGCGTAGCGGCCATTTTGTAAAAAAAAAATACAAAATGGCGCGACAGTAGCTAGGTAGGCTTCATATAAAAATCTTCAATCGCCATTGCCAATGAAATTGCAGCTTTAAACAAACTGTAGAGTTTTTATACAATCCCTTGACCATAACTCTAACAAAATCCCTTCTTTCTAATTATTTTACTTCTTAATTAAAATATAATTATTATTCAATGGTAATTGATTACTCTGCGGCTTGGCTCGCGCGATATTTATTACTAATTATTATATTATTAATTTCTTCCTGAGCTTCTACTGTATTTCTCATTAGTTTTTTTTTTTATTTCGCCAGTAATGGCAATATAATTGGGCAAGCCTAGTGCCACTAAGCTTATTACTCTCCTGGCCGACGCACATCTGGCGAGGCGCAGCGCAGCGCGGTTGTCAGTGTCAAACAAAAATCAACATTGCGAGCCTTAAAATAAAGTCGAAAATAAATAACCTGGGACGCGCATCTTTTTCCGCTTAGATACGCTCTCGAGCTAATGGAAGTTTATTTAATCTCAACTTTATTTCAACTCTAGCAAGGTCAATATTTGTTTGGTAGTGACTAACACGCTGCGTTGCGTTTCGCCAGATGAGCGCCAGCCCTAAGCACGAAATAACCCTTTGAAGTCCTGAAAAAAGGTGGACATTTGCAAAAATTCAGGACATTTCGATTTTAATCTGCCGATATTCGATTTTGGTTAAAAACTATTTGACCTCATGTTGAAAAGTCCGGACGGGAGGTCAAAATGGCAGACAATTCCGGACAGTTAAAGGCATCCTTATTTACATAACCGCCTAAATTATAAACGCTTTGTAAATTCTTTTTTGTCCTTGTCATCTTCAAGGCAATAAAGAAGGCAATTATAATCGTGTTTATAAAAAAAATCACCGATGTTTTTTTTATTAATATTACTGTGTCGCTCGAATTCAATTCAGATTGACTAAACTTGTTGTCCATCTCAATTGAATTCGAGCCAAAAATAAAGCGTTTTTGATCGAAGTTACGATCAAAAACGCTTTATTTTTTTTTCGAAATTGTTTCAGATTTTTGGAGAATTCCAACATGATATTTTACATTTCATCAAGTATTGTCAATGTAACTATTATATCGTACGTACGAGGAAATATCAAGCAAAATATTTACAGTATAAGTTGACTTCGCGTTGCATTGGCTTTCCGTACTAGGTCAAGATCATCAACATCGGTCCAGCCGTTCTTGAGTCATAAATGGTGTAACTAACCCGACTTTTGTCTTATTTATATAGATATAGAAGAGGTACAGCCAAGAAAAGAGATAAGAAAACAGTCAATAACCGTTATACAATATGGAGACGAACATACGATAAACAAACTGTGTATATCTAATGACTATACAGAGTCAAAATAAATTAGCTAGCGAAACTCCGCAGACGTTATGGGCATCGAAAACCAAACGCAATAAAAAAAAATGGAAAATATTTTATGATTTGTTGTTTGGGGTCAACGACCGCTGGTAACTATGCTACCAGCGGTCGTTGACCGCAACGTTTTTACTACTTGAACTATGAGTTGAGTAAAAAGTTTTTTTTTGTTTTGTCGTGCTACCCTTCACGTCTGTAAAGTTTACACAATAAAACTGATATTTTAAGAAGAGATAAACCATTCTAAAAATGCACGCCCCTCCACTAAAATTTCTATACAAACATTTGAAATGTGAATGCAATAAGCAGTGGAGTGGCGTTCATTTTTAAAATGGTTTATCTCTAGCAAACTACCAACTTTCGTTGATCCCTAAAATTAAATTCAACATATTAATTTATTTTTTTAAATTATCATGTTTAGATATCGATACCCTGATGGGTAATTAAATCAGTTAGCGAAACTGCAGACGTGATCGTCTGCAGTTTCGCTAACTAATTTAATTTGACCCTGTATAGTTCCGAACTTCAGAGTCTGCGTACAAAAATTCAACCAAATATATCCAATAGTTTAGTCACTATAGTTAGTCAAAGATTGGCAAGAACCATAGCCAACCCTTGACTACTATTTAGTTTATTTGAAAAAATCACTTTTTGATTTCGATGCTAGGATTTATTTACATAACCAGCCTATAATGGTCCCACTGCTGGGACACAGACCTCCTCTCTGCGAGAGGGAGCGGGCCCAGTGGGTTGGTAGATGTCACACATGTCTTCGAATGTTTGGTTCTAAGACATGCCGGTTTCCTCACGACGTTTTCCTTCACCGTTTTGAGAGCAGTGGTGATGAAATAATTTACACAAAGTAAGGGTCAGGACACATTGATCGACGGCCTTTATCTAAATATATAAAAGAAGAAATGACTGACTGACATATCAACGCACAGCCCAAACCGCTGGGTCTAGAGATTCCAAACTTGGCATGTAGGTTCCTTATGAGGTCTAGGGGTGCACTAAGAAAGGGTTTTTCGAAATTCCACCCCTAAGAGGGTGAATGGGGGGGAGGGTGAAATTTCACGCGGACGAAGTCGCGGGCAGAAGCTAGTCTAAATATATAAAAGAAGAAATGACTGACTGACATATCAACGCACAGCCCAAACCGCTGGGTCTAGAGATTCCAAATTTGGCACGTACGTTCCTTATGAGGTCTAGGGGTGCACTAAGAAAGGATTTTTCAAAATTCACCCCCTAAGTGGGTGAATGGGGGGGGGGGTGAAATTTCACGCGGACGAAGTCGCGGGAAGAAGCTAGTTTATTTATAAATACTTTATTGTACACCACAAAAATACATAACAAAAAGAATTATCGATCACTAAAAATATACAATGGGCGGCCTTATCGCTTTCTGCGATCTCTTCCAGGCAACCTTGGAATGGACAGTGATTTGCCTGAACATAAAATGGGGTTGTCGTTGGTGTAATAATATACTAAAGTAGATACACAGATATATACATATCCTAAATAATAGATACATAAATACATACATACTAAAAATATACGCAACAAAAATAAATAAAGACTACAGATAATTACAGTTTCGAGAACAAGATCACAATGACAAGTAATGTGTGCCTTTCGCACTTTGCCGATTGAAAAGGAGCTCTCTTTATATGCTCTCTTTTTGTAGTTTTTGTATGGACAAACCGTCGAACGCCGTCGATCAATGTATCCCGACCCTAAAGCGCCTGTCTGTGTTCGAACCTACGACCTACAACACGTAAAAGTCTGAAATCGACAACCCGTCTTGAGCAAGCGTTGTTGTGATCAATGCCCGTGCCTTCTCTGTATGAGAAGCAACCTTTGCCCAGCAGTGGGACACTAATAGACTGGTATTATTGTAGCTAACTGCCTGGTTGCTTATCTCTTTTATTGTGCAGTGACGTCATCTCAGACAAAATAGTAGAAAGGGTACAGATATCTCCACCACCCACCAGTTTTAGGGTCCTCTTCATCCGCTTTGGTATCCGTGTCCGTTGGAATTGAATGTGCCTCCTGATCCTGGAAAATATAATATAATAGTAAGTTTCATCTGCCTAGCCTTTTCCCAACTATGTTGGGGTCGGCTTCCAGTCTAACCGGATGCAGCTGAATACCAGTATTTTACATGGAGCGACTGCCTATCTGACCCACACAACCCAGTTACTGGGTAATACGATACCCGGGTAAATTTACATTATAATACGTCATTTACTGAAACGAACCCTACCTTCCGAATTGCGTCAAAAGCGATTATATCGCGAATCTGACCAAATTTAATAGTCACAAAATATAAGGGCTATTGAGTAATAATTGTGACATTGCGCGTTGGTCGGATTCGCGATATTATCGCTTTTGACGCAATTCGGAACGTAGGGTTCGTTTAAGTAAATGACGTATTATAATGTAAATTTACCCACCCCTTGGTAAGACTGGTTGTCAGACTTTCGGGCTTCTGACGTCCCGTAACGACTGTCAAAGATCCACGAATGACAGCCGGGACCAACGGCTTTATGTGCTTTCCGAGACACGGACGGGTCTTGGTATGTAAAGATGGTCACCCATCCACGGACGAACCGCGGCAAGCGTAGCTTAAACTGATCAATCGACCCGTGCGGCTGTTATTACTTAGTCACAAGCTTAATAGTAAGTTTATTCATCAAAAAGTAAAAATACAATGTGACGGATTCGGTGAGCCACAAACTAAGCATCGCTTGTATCTTGTGGCTCGAATCGATATATAAAAGTGTATAATATGTTGAGACCGCTCCTCTCAACATGTTGGCGGCTGTGACGTCTGTGCACGCGCAGCGGACAGGCAGCCTGCGCGGGCGCCGCGCCGCACCAGGCGACACACTCAGCTGCAGCACGCACGCGCGCCCGCTTTTATTAACGTCTATTTATTTTCTTGTTTACATTTTATACCGATCTATATGTAAATATAATAAACTAGCAGCGCCCTGCGGTTTCACCCGCATAAGTTTCCCGTGGGAATATCGGGATAAAACTTTCCCGGGACTCAACCTCTATACCAAATTTCATCTAATTCGGTTCAGCGGTTTAAAGCGTGAAGAGGGTTACCTCTTCTCTCTTGTCTGTCTGTTAAGACAGACAGACACACATTCGCATTTATAATATTAGTATGAATTTTAATTTCATGAAACATTATTATTTATTTACAATTTTCTAAAATAGTATCTTAGAGCAACCTCTACTTAAAGAACTCCGGACACAGGCCTCCCCAAGCATCGCCACTTCGACCGGTTCTGTGATTCACGCATCCAGTGGGAACAAGAACAATACAAAATTCATATATTCACCTTCTTATCCTTTATAATTTCCCTATTCGTCTGTGCCTTTCGGAAAACACAAGTGTCAAGTTACGAAAGGGGAAGAACAACTTTTGTCATATTTTTTAAGCTATTGCATAGCTTTTATCTTGGGCTTTGAGCGCGGCGACCGAATGAAGAAATTCCGTATCGAAAATAAACCTAACACCCCCCACTCCGACCGGCACAGCGGTGCAGCGTTGAAAGCCGTGCATCGTCTAACGTCGTATCAGTTCGGCAGACTTCGGCACGGTGTTTGTGTGCGTGCGACTAGACGTATGCTATGCAATAGCTTTACCGCGGCAGTCCCCGAGTGCCACACGTATTTTTTATTTTTTTCAACTGGTAATACAGCAGTGGCGAAGGGTGAATTTATGACAGAGGTAGGCCGGAGAAAAAAAAATACCAAAAGAAAATTTCAATGATGAATTGACTATAGAGTGGTTATGTTCTGAATTTTAGAAGGGAAGCCGGTGCGAATCGAGTTGTATGGTACCTTCGCCACTGCAATGCAGTCTGAATGGTTATACCTGTCGCTATGTTCTGTCAAAAACAACAGAGCAATAACATCCATAGTCTCCAAGCTTTCATGCTTTTAAAATATCGATACAGGGAAAAACATACAACGTCCTGACCATTCAGCCCTCCCCCCTATACCATTATACCTATTACACTTAAAGTGCCTTTGGTATAAATGACACTATTTTATTAAGATCTTATCTTTTAACTAGCTTCTTCCCGCGACTTCGTCCGCGTGAAATTTCACCCCCCCCCCCCCATTCACCCCCTTAGGGGATGAATTTTGAAAAATCCTTTCTTAGTGCACCCCTAGACCTCATAAGGAACGAACGTGCCAAATTTGGAATCTCTAGACCCAGCGGTTTGGGCTGTGCGTTGATATGTCAGTCAGTCAGTTCTCCTTTTATATATATAGATTAGTAATATCTCGGTTTTTTCATTAGGTGACAAAAGTAGTTCTTCCCCTGATCCCTTCAAATGTTAACGTTAACTTACATTCACTTTGTCCTCAACCTCATCGGGTTCGTCGACGGTGACCTTGGAGGACAGTTGTGTGACCTTGACTTCCGGCTGCTGCGGTAAGGTCGCGATGATCTCTGTCTGCGTGCTTTGTTCGCGAGTTCCATCTATGTCGGGACCAGTTTGAGAAGACTAAGAGAAAACAAAAACGAAATAATATGTAAAATCATGAAACATAACATAATCAGCCTATAATGTTCCCACTGCTGGGACACAGGCCTCCTCTCTTCGAGAGGGAGTGGGCTAATACCACCACTACTACTACGACCATCGAACTGAACAACGTTCACTATGGGACAAACTCTGAAATCACGAAAAAAAAAAATCTTCTGTTTAATACAAAAGTTCAATACCTACTTGACCAAAATGTATGAAACAGCCGATTTTTTTCGTGATTTCAGAGTTGGTCCCATAGTGAAAGTTGTTCAGTTCGATGGTCAAAAGCACCTCTTAAAGTTTGTCGGGTTAATTTTTTAACACCATATAATATATGAAAATAAGGTTTATAATATATTTTGCTCACCTCCATGTCCTCTTCGCTTTTTACGTTGGCAATTTCTACGCAGGGCTCCTCGTCGTTCACGAATGGTATGAACTCAGGTAAGTCATACTGAAAAATAATAAACAAAACGTTATTTTAGACCGACTTCAAAAAAAGATATAGGCCTCTTTTTTTCATTGCTGAATGGGCACGCTCTTGACCTCAATCACGCCTGATGGAAAGCGATGGATGAGGTCTATGATGGAACGAGCGTGCCCAGAAGATGCCTAAGGGTGCGTCCACATCTGGCGAATGTGCCGCGAATGTGCAGCTCGCGAGCCGTTTGCGAGCTGCCCGCGAGCTGCGCGCGTGCAGTCACGGCAATGGTTTGATGCGCCTCTTTAGCGCAAATTTAGAAAACCTCAAACGGCGAAAATATTGAAAATATTGATTGGGAGTTATAATGTTCGAGCCGTTTGGGGTTGAAACACTAGGGCCATGGGGTCCGAGTGCCCACTTGGTTTTTCGAGATATCGCCAAGCGGTTAGTCGACTCTTCACGTGACCAGAGGGCTGGCCTATTTCTTGGCCAAAGAATTAGCATTGCCATACAACGTGGCAATGCTGCCAGCCTTTTGGGCACTGTTCCTGTTGACAGCGATGCGGACGAATTGTTTGATGCCCTATGATTATTTTGCTTATTTTTTCATATAAATGTACATATTATTATAGTTTATATCTTAGCTTATATTATGTAAATATTTACAGATTTATAAAAGGACAGAAGATAAATTTTAGTTTAGTCCTGTCAAATTAATCAGCGCCTGACACTACTCCATGCAAGTTTAGACGTGGTTAACCTTTTCGCCGCCAACGTACACAAAACGCAATGCCTCGCCGAGCGCCAAGCTATAAATGTATAACTAAATATATAGTAAACAGTAGTGATGGGGATATCGTCATATCGATGAATAAGATTTGTACGCGTAAAGTTAAGATTTAAAGTTGATTTTACGAATATAAATAAAAACTGATTAAATATTTCCAGATTTGTTTTGTTTCACAGTATCCTTAATAAGAAAAAACAGTATAAATTATGAGTATCAAAGAAACTAATACATAACTCAATTAGAACTATAAGGAATGGGGTACATCTCTATTTGTTTCATGATCTCATTCTTTAACTTCATATCAAGTTATTGGCACTGAGGGCACGTTGAATTCGATTCTGATCAGGGATGGGGTCTATGGTCTTTCTTTCTTCTATTTTTGTTTATTCCTGTTTTTTAAATAACTTCAGTTAACGTTTTTTACCGTAGGTATCTAAGTGGCAGAATTTTTAATTTTTTTTAAAGTGTTTTTTGAAATGGAAAGTAACTATATATTTAAATTCTATCACGCTTGTAGCCGTGTACTTATCAAAGCATTGTTTTTTAAGTGTTGTTTCTGTTCTTTTCTTAACTCATGTATTGTATTTACCATAATAGTGTATGGAGTACAAAAACAGTACCTAAATCTACTGTAATTACAGTGCATCTGGAGATACTGGGCTCACCGAACATTTTACATACTTATTGAATTCCTACTCTTTGATGAATAAACATTATTATTATCATCCAGTTAGACATACCTACCTCAGAATTATCTTCTGGTTCAATGTTCTCCACAAAATACTCCGAGTCCGATTCCACACCTTGCAAAATTTTAAGAAGTTCGTCCGAATCAAGTTCTTCACTCATTTTTCTATTTGTTATCAAGTGAAAGAAAGAAAGATGCGTGCGCGCGAATCCGATTTTGTGCTGCACTATGCCAAAGTGACCTTGACAGCCGCACGCCTATGACGTCACTGACCAACTTCTATAGTAGTTCGTGGCACTCGGTGGCGCACAGGGGCATAGACGACCAATTGTTTTGTAGAGATGGGAAAATAACTATCGACAAGAATTGGTAACAACTTTATAATTACGTATCGGCATCTACCTGAAGGTCGAAATTCATCTACTATCCTTTGTAATGAAGTAGATAACTAAGTTCATATTTTATTGACCTCAAATTGTTTTCGATATTCGTAACTTTCTGTATTTATAAATATTTCAATGGTGAAATCAACCTTTCACGGCACATCACTGGTCAACTTGATATGAAGTGATTGGCGTTCTGAGGAAAGTAACAAAATTCGGATTTTCTGTTTTTGCCGATTTTAGGACAAACTAGGGCTTATTTTGTGTAGAAAAATAAAAAACAGGGTAGTAGACAGTGCTATCTTAAATAATAAAATGGAACAAAGCTTTTAATCACAGTAAATTTATTTTAATAAGATAGTTAAAATTAACAACTTCTATAGAAGTTGTGGCGCTGGTGGCACGAAAATCCCGAACTTCTATAGAAGTGCTTGGCGGTGAAAAGGTTAAAAACTTGCCTACTAAAATGACGTCCATTTACGTCAGTAACGTTACTCTTGTCAATCGACCTAATCATCCCGCCCACAGCCCGTATGTTAGTAGTACCTTTTGATGTCTCGCCAGTCGCCAGGCCCGATATTCACAGGCGGCCTTGCGCATGCGCTGCAGGTAGGCAGGGGCGGCGCGGCCGGTTGCCCACGACGCCACAGTGCTGGGCATCCCGCCCACGGCCGGCTCGTCGTAGTATGTTAACACGAATTCCATGCCTGTCTGCGGATACACGAAGCTTTGTGACTGACTGACAACATCTTAAGTCATAGGTCCTCAACGTGGGCGATAACGCCCCCTCGTGGGCTTTCGAGACTTCCAGAGGGGCAGTTGAAGACAGAGAAAATATATCCTATCTTACGACTATATAATACTAGCTGCTGCCCGCGACTTCTTCCGCGTGAAATCCTATCCTAACTGTATAATAATTATAAATGCGAAAGTAAGGGCCTGTGCACACCACGTTTTTTAAACGCGCCGTTAACGCGCATTTTAGAAACGTGCGTCGACGGCGCGCTTTTATCCTACAGAAGGTCTACAGGCTGCGTCTGACGCGTGCGTATCGCGTCTGTGTCGCTGCAAACGCGCGTCAACGGCGCGTTTAAAAAACGTGGTGTGCACAGGCCCTAAGTTTGTTTGTTATCTTTTCACGCCTAAACCACTGAAGCGGTCATCCTGAAAATTTGCTTATACATTGTCAGGAGTACAGAAACGGACATAGGGTACCTTTCATCTCGAAAAAAGTGCTGTTCCCGAGGAAAACAACAATACACGTGGCGCCATCTATTATCATAATAACGCTATTGTTGTTTTCCTCGGGGCAAGCAATTTTTTCGGGATGAAAGGTACCTTATGTCCGTTTCTGTACACCTGACAACGTATATGAAAAATTTCAGGATCGGTTCAGTGGTTTTGGCTTGAAAAGGTAACAAACAAACTTACTTTTAGTTAGGATAGGATTTCACGCGGACGAAGTCGCGGGCAGCAGCTAGTCTAGTACACACATAACTGTTCAAGTTTTCACTTCTGTCGGCACTCCCGGAGTGCCACTGTTTTTTTTTTCGCGATTACGATGTTGGTCTCATGGAAAACGTTGTTCAGTTTAATGGTATGTATTACACCCTTAAATATGACCTCACATTTGTGATACCAGTCCTCCATTCCGTATTTCGGCCAAGGCGGCCAATCTCAACAGAGACCAGCCTTCGGCGCGGGAGATATTATAGTGCAGGCTTGTGTGCGCAGACACAGGTGCACTCTTTTCCCTCACTCTCATAGTCCGATGGGACGGCAATCCGACACGACCGGGGAGAGATCAGGCGCAGGACCAACGGCTTAAGGGGATTGAATACTGACACTTTTTCATACATTCTTTCGGGGTAGAAATCTCGATACATAAACGATTTTTGCAGAACAAAAGCACGTATATTAAGTTGTTATGATTTATAATTGACGCATATCGACAAAAATCTGTAAAAAAAACACTATTTGTAGGATTTCTAGGCCTGAAAAAATCGATAAATTTTTCTATGTGTGCGCGGACGGAACACGCCCTCTGCAGGATATTTCAAAGAACTATCTTGATGGTTCTTTGAAATATCCTGCAGAGGGCGTACATTTTTGCTAAGGTTATCAGCAGCAGTTGATCTTGATCGTTAGATGGCGTTGTTTGTCAAAGTCGCACAGATTGGCCAATTTTATAATTTTGTGCGTTGCGGATCGTACTTAGGTTGCAATTTTTCTTACAAGGCTGGCGCGGTAGCTCTGCCCGCGCAGTTATACTTTTACCGACTTCACAAAAAGGAGGAGGTACTATGTTCGGCTGTTTTTTTTTTTTTTTTTTTGTATGTTTGTTCATCGAATACTCCGCCAATTGTCGACAGATTTTCAAAATTCTTTTTTTGTTCGAAAGTAGATAGTTCTGAGGTGGTCCCATTGTCACCAAGTTAGGATCTGATGATGGGATCTTAGAGAAATCGAGGGCAACCCTCAAATTTTATAGGCTTACTTATGGTTTTTCGCATATTTTATGAAGTATCTTGTGTATTTGCGTATGGTTATCACCATCTCAGGTAGCTGGGCTGATGATGGAAGGTACAACTCCTTAACAGTAAGAAGTTAATCGAACAGGCAAGGACTGTTTTAGTAAATTGTTTTGATGCTTGATAGGACATTTGCCACATTTGATCTCATGATCATCAAGTCATGACCTGATGCTGCAGTCAGGATAGTCTGCAGAGTACCTAACTCCTCGACAACTAACAGCAGATAATATCGTGTTTAGGCTCATTGAAAAGGGCTCGATGTGTGGATAAACGTACTGTTAATGAAGAACACCGAAGTACATAGAGACGTGATGCTGAAGCCAGGAGCATCAGAAAAAGTACAAACCTTGAAATTACAGCACCGTAGTCGTGTTTGGGCTCATTTTAAACAGGACTAAATTTTAAGTTCAATGCAATGTTGACATAAGTCTGGCCTGATGCTGCAGCCAGGATTATCAGCATCTAGTCTAAAAACTAATAAATATATTTTTTAATGAATAAGGTATGCTTCAGAGGTGGTCCCATATAAATTTTATGAACTTTGCTTGGGTAGTTTTAGAATTAGCTTCAATAATACGATTGTTTTCCACTTAGTTTATATTGATGATGTTTATCTTCCTGTCACTAGCAAGTAGTGTTATATGAATTTGTATGGGGTAGGTACAACTAAAAAGCGAAAAATAAAAACTTTTTTACAAAAAAAATACAACCGACTTCCAAAAAAAACACTACAAAGTGAAAAATAACTTTAATTTCGGAAGTCGGTGTCAAAAAAACGAAAATGTGGAACCAACGACACCGACTTCCGAAATTAAAGTAATTTTTATATATCTATGAATTTTTCACTTTGTAGTGTTTTTTTTGGAAGTCGGTTGTATTTTTTTGTAAAAAAGTTTTTTATCAATTTAATCATGAAGTGAGAAAATCTACCCTGGGTTCGATATTACTGTAATGAATGTACAGACGCCAGCACATCAACCTACCCGAAACTGTCACATTTCCCCAAGCAATTTTGAACCTTATGCTTTAGCAATAAAGTTGAAAATGTATTAAAGAAATTTGACAGATTGTAGTAGGTTGATGTGCTGGCGTCTGTACTAAGTTTATTATAAGTACCTACATAAATGTAAATAGGTACTAACTTACACTTGAACTGTCTTCGAGAAATTTTCTGAATTAAAAATCTTTCTGCATTAGGTAGGTAGGTAAGTACCTACCTATTGAGAGAGCCCTTCCCAGTTCCCAGACCGTCTATCCTATCGTCAACGCGGGCATAGTCGAAAAGCTTGTTCACAGAACAGTATAAACTCCTAGTAGCGGATATGAGTTTGTTCTTTCATCCAGCGCAATGTTTGAAAAACTGTGAAAAACAGGCAAAGCCGAAAGAGAGAGATAGCGTCCGAACGCTTGGTTGGCTGCATGTGTACAGTGATGCGGCAAAATTTTTGCGGTGCGGCGCCGCACCGCACCGTGTGGCTTCTCTCTCACACGCAGGCGGCAGGCCGCTATCATTCCATGATGTCGCATCGCACGCGCCTCGCTACGTGGCCGCGCGCATAAATGCCATAGTTTTGTAAATTGCTCTGCATGCACAGAGGTACCTACATAACCTACATATAGTACGGACGTAGCGCTTGGCCCCGGAGATGTGTTTGAATTTTTACCAATCTAGGTACCTATCGTACTTGCGTTATTTTTGACTGCATGGAAATTATTGATAATATACACATAGAATATACATTAGCTTTTTCATATTATGTATATTCCTAACTAATATTATAAATGTGCATGTGACTTTGTTTGTTAATTCGTATTTTATACAGTCCACTATTTTCATTTTGCTCCACCACGACCTATCGTCGCGATCAGCGTTATTTACGTTTTTGAGCAAAAAAAAGTTTCGAACATAATGCAAAGCAATGGATTAGCAATATTCTTCAAAACGATTCAGATTGAGATTGATAATGTGTTAGGTACACAATTAGGGTGCTGGGTTAGGACATAGGATTATTTTTATTCCGATAGTACAGACTGGTACAGACCCCAGCAGATCAAACTACCCGAAACTGTCAAATTTAGCCAATCAACTTTGAACCTTATGCTTTAGCGATAAAGTTGAAAAACTATTAAAGAAATTTGACAGATTGTAGTAGGTGCTGGCGTCTCGTCTGTACGATTCCGTGGGATAATCTCCGACATTCACGCGGGCGCAGCCGCGGAAAACATCTAGTAGCTACATAAAGTACGAAACAGTAAAGGTAGCCAGAAGTTCATGTATACGGCGGCGGAGGAGGTCCGAGGTAGGTAGGTATACAAACTAAGTATTTACCTATTTTTCCCTAAGCTATGATTCACCGTTGCGTAGGTACCTAATCGATTAATTGAATTATATTTAATTCTTGTGAAACCAGCATTCAAAACTAAAAAGTAGGTACAGGTATGCGAATACACAGCTTACGATTTGTTTGCGCTTTTCAGTATTATTATTATTAGCATAGCATAATAGCACACACAGTGCGGCAAGGTCATTCTCAATAACAACAACCATTCGTTCAGAAACTAAACTGCAAAACTAATTCAAATAACAATATTTTTATAATTTATTCAATAACTACCTGTACAAGCAATACGAAAACGCTAATTTCATAAATATAAATAAATGTTTAGCGAACTGTGAAGCTAGCTATGAACAGGCGAGTAGGTTAGTACGTTCAAAAATCAAAAAGACGTCGTAGGTCGTCTTTTTGATTTTTGAACGTACTAAGTACTATTATACTATTACATTACAAATAGGTACGTGAAACGTGCAGTGTGCTCCACCTAAATATATTTCCCTTAATTATGATAGTAAAGTTTATTAGGGTATGAAATGTTTTATTATGAACAAGTTATAATAACATTCGCATGATGTACATTAGATACCATTTAGATACGTTGTGCATTTCATGTAGATCAAAATTGCTCTTTACAGCATATATAATTAAAATGAATATCTTAGAAGATAGCAGATTTAAAATGCGGGGGTAGAGTGGCTGGCGGGGCGGTACTAAGTTCGCCGGGGTCAGCTAGTATATAATATAATAATAATTACCCATAATAATTGTTTTTTTTTTTAGGGAAAAACTGAAAAAGTGGCACATCCAAAATCAGAGGCTGGCAACACCACGTATTCAAATAGTTCTTTCTGGTTTGCTCCAGTATAAAATAATAATACCTCTGTGGGTCTGTGGTTTCCCATTGCTTTACTTGCACTGCGTAAATTCATTTTGTACTCGTAGACTTTGTAGTACCTAGCGAAAACTGCGGCGATTTTATTGTTCATGAGATTCGGATGAAAGGAATAATAACACACGATGGAAGTAAAAAGTGACAAGCAGAATTTGGATTCTTAGCAACTAGCCCTGATGGTAAATTTATTTCAATAATAAAAATATATAAATAACTAGCTTTCGCCTGCGGTTCATCCCTCGTGAATGTTTGGGATGTAAAGTATCCTGTCCTCCAAAGCCCAATCTATCAACAGATAAGTTTCTTTCGCATTTATAATATGGACGTATGTTACAAAAACTTTTGTTTGTTACAGGTATTATAGAAGCAGTAAACAACATTGGCAGTAAATGCTGTTTTAAACATAAAATGTTTTCTTTGGAAAGGAAATCTCAAAATATTAGAGTAGCATCAGGAAATAGAAATTTTCCTATTGTTTTCCTCAATTATGTTTTACTTATGAACAAAAAACATGATTATTATCAAGTAAGTAACAAATAGGTACTATTATATCTTTGTTCATGTATAAAAAAATTACGTTTCTCGGAATATTTGTTTTAATTGCTATTATTATTTTGATTCTAGGTCCAGGGTCAATTGCGAATTACCAAAATGAATAAATGTTACTTCATTTGCTTCATATCTGTCACCCAACCATGGACTGTCATAGAGGTCAACCGGGATGAAATTATTTTGAGACGCGTCCAGAAAAATGCTAAATGTCAAGACATCAAGGAATTAAAAGGTATGAATAATATAACTAAATTATTTCTAGGGTCTGAGGTTTGGGTTCAGTATAGAATAGTCTTTACAAAATTGTGTTAATTCATTTGTTACAGTGAAAACTGCGGCTTCCAGTAGTTGAGTTTATTGTTCTTAAAATTGGGACGGAAAGGAAACACACGATTGATACACCAACAAAAAGCAGCGTGTAGAACAGAAGATATTTTTATTGTAATACTTAATTTTAAATTCATGTATCTTTGTACAGTATATCAATGTATATTTTAATCAATTGTGTTATTTATTAGTTCATAAGATTTTTCATTGTAGATATTTTCACTTGTTTATTTAGGTACCAGCTAGAAATTCAAAATTGTGTAAGTGTAGGTATTCTTGAAACTATGTTAGGTTAGCAAGCTACTTGTGTGTTATTGTGAGATAGGTACTTATATGTTTCGACGTGTCATGTTTTGTATGTAGCAATGTATAGTTTATGTTATTTGTTAAAAATATCAATTTTTAATTATTTTGAACTATTGTGGTATAGTAATATCGTCTTCACATATACTTAATTAAATATAATTAATGTACCTACTTATACAAAATATTGTAAAACATTTCAATCAAATTTAAGTTTTTATTATAAATATTGATGCTGGTCCTGCTCCATAAGTCTATCTAGAGTCTAGACAAAATCAAACTGGTTGCTAATTTAGTTGTAAAAGTTATTATTTTTTTGACATTGATTTACATTCTGTAATTACTTTAACTCACACCCTGACTTATTACTTGTTAATTTGTTTTTAATGAAACTCGTTTACATTTACCATGTTTGTAAATCGCACTGCTAACACAAGACTGTATCAACTCAAAATGAAGCTTTTTTCAGAAATGATGGAAAACTGATTACTCGTTTCCTGTTAACGATTGTAAAAAGTGAATACTGTTTTAAAATTAGTGATAAAATTAAGGGGTTTCTTTAATTATGAGTAATTCAGAGATTGCAGGTTATCAAGTTATTTCCAAATTTGGAGTTAATACAGGATTGTGTGAGAAATAAATTTTTGAGTTGATACAGTCTTGTGTGAGCAGTGCGAAATATGTGAGCACCATGTATCTATCAGATAATTAATTTATATGTCATGGTTTCGTTTTTAATTCTTTTACCTATTGTTGTATAGTAATTTTATTTTAGGTGCATCGTCTTCACATATTTATTACATAATTAATGTATGCAAAATATTGTAAAACATTTTAAGAGTAACGGTGGAGTTTCTTGCCCATTCTTCTCCATACGAAAACTACCCTTTGGAAGGGGCGACTAGAATCAATTCTATTTGAAATAAATGCTTTGACTTTGATGATTAAATGTGCCTTTTATGTGCTTAATTGAAATAAATTATTTGACTGAGTCTATTATTTATTTAGGACACGACAAAACCAAATTTAGATTCTGTCAGTATGTGTTTATGTTACTGACATAATCTAAATTTGGTTCAAACACAAATAAACCTATTTACAGTTTACAATAATTAAGTAATACCTACCTAATATATCTATAATTGGATAATTTGTGGACTTGAAAATGTGACCAATCGTTATATGAGCCTATAGGAAACAAAATAGAAATACATAAGTATTCTTTTCAGTTTTTATATTATTGAATGAGGACGGTCATCATAAAAATATTTTATTTTAATTAACGCCATCTGGACTATTTATTTCAAACCAAGTTTATGAATACAACGCCATCTAGTTCTATCGAAAGTAATATATATCGTACTGCATATGATGTGACTCAGGCTGGCTGGACAAATCTCCAAAATTGCTCGCTTTTAACTAGGTCAATAGGGCACTTTATGTGACGGCTAAACACCCTTATTTCAGAATTTGTAACGCTACAGAATCTTAGATAATCGATCGAAAACGTGTCCAGCCATCTTGAAAAACCACTTCGCTGGTCTCTCAATCTCGGTAACGGAAGTGATTTTGACGACTTTTTGCATATCAACGGGCGTTACATAAAATTGTAACAGGCATCGAGCTAAAAGCTTTGTGGTACGTACAGCGGTTTAGTAGAAAAATGCAAAAATCTGTGTCCAGCCAGCTTGATTTTACGTATAAAACTTTTGGCTGGCACTTCCGAATCTCAATAACGGGAGCGTTTTCGAATATGGTTACTTTACTAACATTTAGTAACGCAATGTGTAACAGTAATAACGTTTGATTTATGGCGTCACATGTAAGTGTTTACGAGAAATCAATAAAAACTTAATGTCCAGCCAGCCTGAAATCAAGCTGGCTGGACACATGTATCTCCGCTGCCTGATGATCTACGACCTTCGAAATGTGTTCAAAATTTTGTACCGGGGACGATAATGATAACCTGAATTTGTAACGGAGAAACTTTGCGTAGTTTCAAAGATATTGATCATTAAAATGTTTTCATATAAACACTGCATTAGGGTTACCAATCTTGTAGGTTTTATGTAGGACTAAGTATATTTTAAGGTGTTTTCTTTAATGGACGAAAATCCGTGTATTGGTGATACTAATACGAACAACTGTAGTTCACAGTCTGATCTCAGTGTCAATCCGTCAAAAATATCTCTAGTTTCCCTTCATTTTGACAAGTTTTTGACATTTTTTTGTCGCCGAGATGAGACTGTGACTAGATTTTGAACGTTTTAAATTACGAGAATTGGCCTTCAGGTATTGTGTCACCCCAAATAGACCACATGTCTTTACTCTTTAGGATAAGGTTTTGATCAACGTTCGTAGTAACGTGTTCTGCCGGTGTACCTAATACTTAAATAAATAAAACAGGGCGCATACATCCAACTGACGACACAAATCGTAAAAACTAACAACTTTTGCAAAAAAACATTGTAATTCACGTTAGTTACCAAGGGCACATTACCTATTAACAAAACAACAGTTGTATAAAAAGACAGTAGGTACTTATCTGAAAGTTTATAACGGTCAGTTACACACAAGTCACACACACAGATTACACACAAAGCAAGTCTCATCATGGCCGCGTTCCGAATCGCACTCATGAGCGCTAAAATCGCTCTTGCTGGTAATTCATAGAAATGGGTTAGTAGTGATTGAATGTTATGAAGTTGCAGCTGGGTATTGTTTATTTAATTATCAGAATAATAATTAAATAAACAATATCGATTTCAAAATTTGAAATCAATAAATTGCGTAAAAAATGTAGTACGTCGGGGGACAAAATAACTGTGAACGGAATGTAATACTTACTTCCATGATAGCTGATGTTGGTGTCTCTATCTATTGCTTAAAGTTGGTACTACTAGGACAACTGGTGGAATCTTAACTCTTATTTATGTTGTCAACCGCAGATTAATTAATAGTTGTCTTACTCTGTTTAGTGATGACACTTCGAAAAGTACATACAATGCCGACTGTAGAGTTTAGTTCTCATTTTCAGTTACCTAAGATAATGAACTAAACGCGAAATACAAGTGGGCTCTCTTTTGCAGCGCTGGTAAGTAGTCAATAATTATTTTGAATTAACACATACTTACGCTTTTTACTGCAGGAAAACCTTTTATTCCCACGGGAAAATCAAATACAAAACAGGCGTGGCTGCTACCGGCCGATTCGTCGATTAAAAAGAAATCCTTTATTTATGTAAAAATTATGGTCACCTCACAATATTAATGGCAGTTTGTATGGGAAAATTTAAATGATCAATATCTTTGAAACTACGCAAAGTTTCTCCGTTACAAATTCAGGTTATCATTATCGTCCCCGGTACAAAATTTTGAACACATTTCGAAGGTCGTAGATCATCAGGCAGCGGAGATACATGTGTCCAGCCAGCTTGATTTCAGGCTGGCTGGACATTAAGTTTTTATTGATTTCTCGTAAACCCTTACATGTGACGCCATAAATCAAACGTTATTACTGTTACACATTGCGTTACTAAATGTTAGTAAAGTAACCATATTCGAAAACGCTCCCGTTATTGAGATTCGGAAGTGCCAGCCAAAAGTTTTATACGTAAAATCAAGCTGGCTGGACACAGATTTTTGCATTTTTCTACTAAACCGCTGTACGTACCACAAAGCTTTTAGCTCGATGCCTGTTACAATTTTATGTAACGCCCGTTGATATGCAAAAAGTCGTCAAAATCACTTCCGTTACCGAGATTGAGAGACCAGCGAAAAGTGGTTTTTCAAGATGGCTGGACACGTTTTCGATCGATTATCTAAGATTCTGTAGCGTTACAAATTCTGAAATAAGGGTGTTTAGCCGTCACATAATGTGCCCTATTGACCTAGTTAAAAGCGAGCAATTTTGAAGATTTGTCCAGCCAGCCTGAGTCACATTGCATATGTGTGTGTAAACTGTGTAAAGAAATAAAGTGAAACGGCAAAATGTTTAGGGGTACAAATCTTTGTATGAGAAGAGTTAACAAGCAAAGTGAATATCCAAAAAAATTAAGTTAATGCGTTAGTTGACGCATATAATAAAGTTGTCTCTCAAAGCTTTCTGAATTAGGCGTAAAAATTGAAAATGTTCGAAAGTGCGAATGTGCCGCCATCTAGCGAAAAAGTGGCTGGGAGATCATGTAATGAACAACCTTAAGGTGAATGCGCAGTTGTAGACCGCGAAATTCAAATTTTCTTACGTTTTTTGCAATTTGCAGGCCAGTGTCAGTTTTGTATCTTGATCAAAATTTGATTCGCGACAATAACAGGTACGTATTTATAGAATTATAATCATTAGAATCATTAATACATCTTTCTAAGTTAGATTTGTACCACTAAGCAGTTTTCCATAAGAGATTTGTTGTCGTGGTACAAATCTAACTTAGAAAGATGTGTTAATGATTCTAATGATTATAATTCTGTAAATACGTACCTGTTATAGTCGCGAATCAACTTTTGATCAAAATACAACCTGACACTGATCTGAAAATTGCGAAAAACGTAAGTAAATTTTAATTTCGCGGGCTACCCTGGCACTTGCCCCTTAACGTGCGTACCGAAGCACGGGGGTATCACAAAACTAGATTCCAAACTCCGGGCTGTTACCAAGAAATCCCTAATGGTTTTCCTATGATCCTTACCTTATCGGGTCCATCAAGGGTCTTCACAACCATATGACTCCAGTATTCCAACACTCGTATCGCATGTTTCGTTTCGGGAACCTTCGGGTGCTCACACGATCGTGAAATAATTACGTAAACCTTATTATCGGTTGGTTTTCCGTCTCTCTCTCTGTCGTACGCTTCCAAAGCTTTCCGTTTCGCTTTGGAGTGCACGTTCTGGCGTTCGGCATAAACCTGCTCTGTTCGTCTTTCGCAAGGGGTACGGAATATGCAATCTTTGTGCTGTAGGCTTTTTTTCGCGATCTCGAATTCTTTATGTCGTCTAATGTACACGTAATCTCTGTTTGCGAAAAGTCTCTGCGAGAAAAGAAAAAATTTATAAGTAGCATATTTACACATCTTTTTAAAAGTCATTTATTCAAACCAGTGGCGTAACTATACAGTTTGGGGCCCGTGGCAAATTCAAGGGATGGGGCCCTCCCTCAATGTAAAGAAGCTCAACCAACGTGGAGACAGCCCCGCTCACATACCTAAAGCCCGGTTTCCACCGCGAAAGAGTAATGAGCCGGAAATGGCTAAGCGGAGCGGACTTCGTTTTCATGAAATAGGTTTGCGTTTCCACCAAGAAAGAGTTTAGTCGTCTGATTCTCTCTGGACATGAGCGAGCTCATTTTTACTCTTTTTGCCCGCTGAGTCATTTCCGCTCGACTCTTTGTTGGTGGAAACACATGTAAGCAGTTTTCTCTTGCGAAGTAAAAGAAGTCATTGATGGGTCCGCTCCGCTCGCGGTGGAAACCGGGCTAAGACGCGGCCAACTAGTTCCGCTCGGACTATAGCAGCGCCCCGCGGTTTCACCTGCATAAGTTTCCCGTGGGAATATCGGGATAAAAACTATCCTATGTCCTTTCCCGGGACTCAAACTATCTCTATACTTAAATTTCATCTAAATCGGTTCAGCGGTTTAAGCGTGAAGAGGTAACAGACAGACACTTTCGCATTTATAATATTAGTATGGATATTCCAGAAAGAGAGAGCTATTGGCCGCACATTTGTTTTGTCTCTTTCTAGAGTGTGGTCACTTTTGTCCACGGCCTGGTCCGCACCCTGTTCGGTACCGTCTGCTACACCATACTACTACGTCAGAGACTCACCGGCCACAGCACCTCCCAGTGCAACACAGCCTGGTCGGCGAGGCCGTTAGCGCGGCGCTCCACGACCGCGAGCGCTGCCACGGCCGCGTCCCACACTGTACGGTAAGCGCCATCTACTTGGACGGCTGCGAAGTCTGAAGCTCGGACGTCTGGATACCTGCCGTATACTATGAAAGAAAGATAAATTATAAATGATTTTATTTTTGTAAGTAGATTTGCACAAACACTTTTACACGTCAATCATATTTTTAAAAACTAGATGAGGTCGGCGTTTCCTATCTGATTACTCTGAGAAGAAAGGCCGAAACAAACTCAGAGGTCACAGTCTCTTTTAAAGTCCAGACATAATATTGGTCAGATCATGTGAAGACCATGTAGATCGGGGATCCCTTCTTTTCGCATAATGTTCTTTTTCCTAATATCATCATCATCATGTCAGTCGATAGACGTCCTCTGCTGGACATTGGCCTCCCCCAAATAATAATATATAATATTCCTAATAAACTTTTACATAGCTATTTTGGTATAAGTAATTCGTTTTGCCATAATAATACTTTGCCATATTTTTTGGCACACAGTTTATGTTGGCGTAATTATCTAAAATCGCGAAAAAAAAATCAGCAGTTCCCTACATTTATGTTCGTATAACTCGTCAAAATGTAGGGAACAGCTCATTTCTTTTTTTCGCGATTTCAGTTTTGGTCCCATAGTAAAAGTTGTTCATAATGATGAGTACAATGACCTCTTAAGAGGTTGTTGGTGTTTTTCCAATAACCCTGTATAACGCTATGACGATAAAGACCCGTAGTTAATGATAATGCTAGTAATAATTGATGATGACGTATGAAGGCGGAAAATATGTAGACCTTGTGTTGTGTATCGCGGTATTCGACGCGGTCATGTAAGTGCTAGTGCAGTTTCGAGACGAAGTAACATAACATCACGTCTGTAATTGTCCAATTTATTGTACGTGTGGTGGATAAGTCACACATTTGCTGTTACTGGCTTGGTGGAATTAAAGAGTTGCAGGTTGTTGACACTTTTTATGGTTACACGAATCTTATGGTTTTCAGATTTATAGTTTTTGACACAGTTTGAGGGGCTTCTGGCTAATTAATATCAGCCGCACGGGTCGATCGATCAGGTTAAGCTACGCTTGCCGCGGTTGGTCCGTGGATGGGTGACCATCTTTACATACCAAGACCCCTCCGTGCCTCGGAAAGCACGTTAAGCCGTTGGTTCCGGCTGTCATTCGTGGATCTTTGACAGTCGTTACGGGTCGTCAGAAGCCCGAAAATCTGACAACCAGTCTTACCATGGGGTATCGTATTACCCAGTAACTGGGTTGTGGAGGTCAGATAGGCAGTCGCTCCATGTAAAATACTGGTATTCAGCTGCATCCGGTTAGACTGGAAGCCGACCCCAACATAGTTGGGAAAAGGCTAGGCAGGTGATGAGTTTTTGACACAGTTTGCATGGTTCACAGTTATGGTTTACACGGTTTATAGTCAGTACATTTGAAGACTTACTTGTTCACACTGTTTATTAGTTATAGTAGGTTATAAGAGCACTGTAGAGAACTAGTGCCGATTATGCTAAATGTTCTTATATTTATACCCAAAATACATGAGCACAGGTAGTGGGTGTTGTATGTTGAAACTATATTCCTAGTCCAATGGCATAGCGTTTATCCAGTGTAGTTCCCGACAGTTTTGTACAGGTTTCGACCTGTATAGACCACACTCCTAGGCCACGGCAACGGCCAATCAAAATGATGGCAAATATTTGCACACCTAGCTATGTGACCAATCACATTAATGTGGTGCAATAGCATCTTATTATTATTAATTAACACAATAATCAGCTAGGTACTTAATCTAGCGATACTGTACATGTCAGTTACATGTTTATTAAGTACATTATACATATTCTAAGAAATAATCATACGCCATCCCGCACAGTATGTTCAAAATGGAGTAGGCCAAAAACATGGTTAACGCTTGTTATTTTTTACCTACATAGTTATCCCATGTCTCGCTTAATCTGACTTGACGAATAGTAGGGTCACTTCAATAATTGCGAGTCTACTCTTGCAATGTTATAATTCAACATAAAATACAATAAGGATTAAGGATAGACGCGGGCGACTGCGTGTACGCACGCGCTCCTGATATAGTGACCCTGAGCAGACTGTCGGCGGTTGGCTCGCGGCGAAGCGACGCGGCCGCTCGGGCCCCCGTCCCCCGCGTCCCGCGGGCTGCACAGTGGGCTCGCCGCAGTGACACGCACAGTGTGCGCGTTAACAGCCTCCCACACCTTGATAGCTCAGCTATCAATCTAATTTTGTTTTCATGCAGTCCTTGTCATCTTCATTAGGTATAATACAGAACTTATGGACTGCTCTCTTGATAGTACCTCTCGAAGTGTAGACATCAGCGACTCTGCTGACACCATCTCGTCCCGGGTATAGTGTTGTTATGCGGCCTAGACGCCAGCATAATGGAGGTAGGTGATCTTCCTTCAGTATAATCAAATCGCCTACTTTTGGTTCATGTTGTGGTCTCCTCCACTTAGTTCTTTGTTGCAGTTCGGCCAGGTACTCTCGACGCCACCTCTCCCAAATTGCTGCCGCAGTTGCTCTATCCTCTCGTATCTGTTGGGTCTCGTTTTATTAATGCTTAGAGACGGCACTGACATGAGTGGCCGCCCAATGAGGAAGTGCCCTGGAGTAAGGGGTAGGATATCTGATGGGTCTGATGAGAGAGGAGATAAGGGTCGTGAATTTAGGATAGCCTCTATTTGTGTAAACAACGTCGACAGTTCCTCAAACGTTAACGCAGCGTTGCCTGCTATTCTTTTTAGGTGGTGTTTCGACGACTTTACCCCAGCTTCCCAAATACCCCCAAAATGAGGTGAATATGCAGGGCTGAATTTGAACCTAATGCCTTCAGTGCTGCCATACTCTGTCACAGCTTCGCGACTAGATTTGAGGACTCGACCCAGTTCATTGTTTGCCCCTACAAATGTTTTGCCATTGTCTGAATAAATTTCAAAAGGTTTACCTCTTCTTGCTACAAATCGTCGTAGGCACATTAGGAACGCTTCAGTAGTGAGATCACTTACAAGCTCTAAGTGGACAGCTTTAGTAGTAAGGCAAACAAATAAACAAAGGTAACATTTTGTTACACGATTACCTCTGCCTTTCTTACTCGATATCATGAATGGACCAGCAAAATCTGTTCCACACGTATGAAAGGGAAAACTGGGATTTGTTCTAACATTTGGAAGGTTACCCATTATAGGCTGTACTGTTTTACCTCTAAAACGTATACACACAATACAGTTTCTTAATATGCTACGAGCCAAGTTCCTGCCACCTATTGGCCAATATTCCTCCCTAATGGAGGATAAAAGCAATTGTGGTCCAGCATGGAATAAACGTATATGCTCATATCTCATTAGTAATTTAGTAAAATTATGTTTAGAATCAAGTAATATTGGGTGCCTTTTTTCAAAATTATAATTTGGATTTTGTATACGACCACCCACCCTGAGTATACCATCTGAATCTATGAACGGGTTCAGTGGCAGTATTTTAGATTTATGATGGAGCTCTTTGTTCCCCTTGATTGTATCTATTTCAATATAAAATGATTGCGCTTGGCAAAATTTAATTAATGTTTTTAATGAATTACTAATCTCATCAGTACTAAGACACCCTGTTAACATTTTCTTAGTTTTATCTTTACTATACTTGCAAATAAAATTGTTAGTAAATCTATGTACATAAGCTATAATTCTTTTGAGTTTATTAAAACTTGAATATCTAGAAAAGTCTAAGAAATTAGCTTCTAGTCTAATTTGTAGAACCTTTAGTTCTGGTAGTTCTATATTTGGAACACTTAGTTGTGGCCATTCGCTTGGTTCCTTTCTAAGGAACGAAGGTCCCTCCCACCACAAGGATGAGGACTGTAACTGGTGCGGGGTTACACCTCTTGAAGCCAAGTCAGCCGGATTACATTCTGTAGGCACATGTCGCCATGAATAGTCAGATGTAATTTCGTTTACCCTATTCCGAACAAACGGTTTTAGTTGTTTATATTGAATATTAAGCCAACCGAGTACTACTGTTGAATCGGTCCAAATAGTTTTACTAGTAATGTTACAACGGAGTGACTGTAGGACCTTTGCACACAGTCTGGCTCCGAGCAAAGCACCACACAATTCCAAACGTGGTATAGTAGTTGGTTTTAAGGGAGCTACACGGGCCTTGGCACATAGTAGCTTAACTGTAACTTTATTATTAACATCAGTTGTGCGCAAATATACACAGGCACTATATGCATTTTGTGAAGCATCAACATAACAGTGTAGCTCTATTGATATAGGCATATCACAAATAACATTCCTGTCTAATTGTATACTAGATAGGCATGATAGGTTTTTTATAAAAGTCATCCAAGAATTTTTTATATCATTAGGTACTGGATCATCCCAGTCTATCTTAGCACTCCATAAACGTTGTAAAATTATTTTTGCAGTAATAATGCAAGCACATAGAATACCTAAAGGATCAAAAATTTTGCAAGTCATTGAGATTATTGTTCTCTTAGTTATTTTTGAACTAGATTCTATATCTATCGGAAATTGAAATGTGTCCATTTTAGGGGACCAATTTAGACCTAGAACACATGACTGCTTTGTAAGCTCTAATGTATCATTTAACATAGGTTCGTCTGCAAATATTTGAGGACAATTTGTGCGTATTTTGCGTAACGGAAAATGTGCCGAGCCTAATATTTGTGTCACAGTCTTATGAATATGCATCAGCTCTTCTTTAGTAGATGCTCCAGTGCTTAAATCATCATAATAAATCATTTTTAATTATATTAGCAATATGTTGATCTGTACATTCCTCTGCTAGCTGAAGAAGACATCTAGTGCTTAGAAACGGCGCTGACGCTGTACCATAGGTCACAGTGTTTAATTGCAGGACCTTGAGGGGCAGAGATGCATCTTCCCTCCACAAATTAACTGTAAATGACGTTGTGATTCCACAATAGAAATCTGTCTAAACATTTTCTCAATGTCACCCGTTAGTACGAATTTATGAGTGCGAAAACGTAACATAATATTAAATAAATCATTTTGTACAACTGGGCCTATCATCTGGATATCATTTAGTGATTTTCCAGAGGATGTTTTCACTGAAGCATCAAAAACAACTCTAAGTTTTGTTGTTTCACTTTTTTCTCTTAGTACTGCATGGTGAGGCAAGTAATTACCAAACCTTGGACGCTCTATTTCTTCCAAATGACCCAGATCTGAATATTCTTTAATAAAATCACAATACTGTTTTTTAATATTTGGATTCTTATCAAACTTACTTTCTAAACAAAAAAAACGCCTTTTGGCTATATTATAAGAGTCACCTAGTGTCTTTTCTGGTGAATCCTTGAGTGGCATTTTAACATTAAATCTACCACTTTGCAAACGACTCGTATTTTCTATAAAACTGTTCTCACAAGCTTGTTCTTCAAGGGTGTAAGATATTTTGTTTGAAGGCAATTCTTCAACCTCCCAAAATCTTTGTAATGATTCTTGAATATCATCCTGTACAATCTTACAATGTAATACATTAATACTAGAGTAAGCATTTTTAGCATGATTTAACTTAGAGTGTCCATTCCTTATAGGGCCTGACACTAGCCAACCTAATTTTGAATCTTGTAATACAGGTTGGTGTTTACCTAATCTTATTTGTTGGGTACCTACAATGTCCCAAAAAACGTCTGCCCCCAACAGGATATCTATGTCAGAGGGACAATGGAATCCAGGGTCTGCAAGATCCAAATCAGCAGGCAATCCTAGGCTTAAAACATTAACATTTAGTGTTGGTAATGTACTAGTAATTTTAGGCACTACTAAACACATAACTTGTAAATTAAATGAATTGTCAAAACGTGAGTACAATTTTAAACTACAACGCTCCTTAATGTCACATTGTACATTATTGATGCCAGAAATTCTTATTGGTTCTGTACAATGAGTTGGTATTCCTATCTTTGCTTTAAGTTTTTCAGTAACAAAGGAAGATTGACTTCCAGTATCCAAGAGAGCTCGTGCATGGTATGTAGAATTATTTACAGGATTAACAATTTGAACAACTGCTGTACACAATAGGACCTGTTCCGCAGAGATAGCAGACAATGTTACAGGTGATGTACTTGGAGGTAAGTCGTTATTATTTGTATTTAAATTGGAAGAAACATTACTACATCCTGCTGTTGTATCTTTATGCACTAAGCTATTATGTTTCCCATTGCAAAGCTTACAGGAACCTTTAAGAAAGCATTTTTTGGCAGTATGTCCACTACGCAGACAGTTAAGACATAACTTTAGCTTTAAAACTGTCTCTAACCTAACTTCAGGTGACATATCATTAAACTTGGTACACATATACAAGGGATGATTGTCCTTACAAACAACACATGAATTTTTGGAAGAGTTGCTACTCGTAGCACTCACAAAAGCCTTAGCAGAATGCTTTGGCTCCTTGGAACCACCATGTGACTTACTATGGTCATTTTGACTTTGTGTGGTTTCTAGAACATCTGCTCTGTTACGCAAGAAATTAGTAAATTGATCTAATGTAGGCAATTCTGGTAATCCATTCTTATATTCTTCCCATTTTCTACTAGTAGTGACATCAAGCTTTATTGACACCATATATATAATTAAAGCATCCCATTTATCTGTAGGCTGCCCTAAACTATTCAACGCTCTTAGATTTTTTGAAACTAAATCAATAACATATCTTAAAGCCTTATGAGATTCTCTTGTGAGTGATTCAATACTGAAAAGCGCTTTCAAATGATTATTCATAAGTAGATTTTTATTATTATATCGTTGGCATATTAAATCCCACGCTACTTTGTAATTGTTTGATGTAAACTCTATAGACTTTATTACTACTAAGGCTCCTCCTTCTAAAGATGACCTTAGATAGTGAAACTTGTTCATATTTGGGATTGCATCGTTAGAATTTATTAAGGAATCAAAAGTATCCCGATACTCTAACCATTTTGTGTAGTTGCCATCAAATGAAGGCAATTTAATAGTAGGCAACTTCACTGAATTAAACTTATTATGAGTACAATGACTATTATTATTTGAACCACAGTCCGAGCCATCAGACCTTTGTTGATCAGTTTTAGACACATTGGCAGATTCATTTAACTCTTGAGCCAATGATATACATGAAAAGAACTGATCCTCAATTAACTCTCTTTCTCTTAATTGCTCATCCAAATCTAGACAATTCAATTCAATATTATTTTGTAACATATCAAACGTACTCAGTAAAGCTTGAAATTTATCTATTTTCATTGCAATTTCTTTGGCTTGCAAGCTACTGAGTGGACTACACTTTGACATTTGTTGTAAATAGTCTTTAAATTTAGTTAGTTGGCCTTTCATAGCGCTACGTTTTCTTAGCAGACCTTTAAATTCTTGTTGTTCAATTTCACTCATTTCTACTTTATTTATCTCACTATCCATCATATTATATTTATTTGTAAGTAGTTTAATCTATATTCTAACCTCTAGTTATATAGGCAACAATGAATTGGGTACAATAGTCACTTGTATAACTCAAGATCGCTAACTTACGGTACTGAAGCTGTGACAGCACGAAGTATGCAGCACTCACCACACCAGGCGCCCTGCACTGCAACGCGTAGACAGGCAGGTAGCTAGCAGATCAATTAGCGAAGCTCGGGTTCATGCCATGCACACTCACCGCACCTGGAATAGTCGGCAAGCTTTGGTGAAATAACCGTTACTTTTAGGTTGCACTATTTATAAATCTAGAATTTACTTAGGTTACCTAGGTATGGTAATAGGCGTAAACTCCAAGTTAGATATTAATACAGAACTCAATCGTCTGCAACATAGGCTTAAAACGTACACGTGCTTTATTAGGGCGTACTATAGTTTAGGTACTAAGTGCAATAGTTAGGGTTTAGTGCTTAGATTGAAGCTTTAGGCAAACTTTTAGGCCCTTATATAAGCTATTTAGACATCCACCAAACAAATAGGCAGGCGCGCAACAGGCGCCAATCGCACACACAAGCACAAAAAATGGACTCGCCCACCACGTGCGGCAAGAAAATTAGGTATCGTATTTCGATTATTTTAGGCAAGCTGATCGAAACGTTCGAGCGAAACCAACTAGCCTATTCACACAAATAGAAACAAGTGGATAGGCATCGTGGAATAGGTAGGAATACAGGAAACGGGCTTACTTCCCTCGGGCTAGACCTCTGGTGCACGTGCAGGCGATGATATTGTTGCCAGCTTGCGTAGTCCGAAGGCCCCGTGGGTGACTGAAGAACAGCATACGCGCCAATCTTCTCCTTGATACCCGTCGTTTCCGGTGATCCTGTCTCCACGTGTTTTCTCGAATGTTCTCGCCACGCAGCTTCGGTCGTTAATTGTATTGATTTGTAGGTTCGACGAATATTATCTTAGACGGTCGCCACTTGACGAATAGTAGGGTCACTTCAATAATTGCGAGTCTACTCTTGCAATGTTATAATTCAACATAAAATACAATAAGGATTAAGGATAGACGCGGGCGACTGCGTGTACGCACGCGCTCCTGATATAGTGACCCTGAGCAGACTGTCGGCGGTTGGCTCGCGGCGAAGCGACGCGGCCGCTCGGGCCCCCGTCCCCCGCGTCCCGCGGGCTGCACAGTGGGCTCGCCGCAGTGACACGCACAGTGTGCGCGTTAACAATATATAATATTCCTAATAAACTTTTACATAGCTATTTTGGTATAAGTAATTCGTTTTGCCATAATAATACTTTGCCATATTTTTTGGCACACAGTTTATGTTGGCGTAATTATCTAAAATCGCGAAAAAAAAATCAGCAGTTCCCTACATTTATGTTCGTATAACTCGTCAAAATGTAGGGAACAGCTCATTTCTTTTTTTCGCGATTTCAGTTTTGGTCCCATAGTAAAAGTTGTTCATAATGATGAGTACAATGACCTCTTAAGAGGTTGTTGGTGTTTTTCCAATAACCCTGTATAACGCTATGACGATAAAGACCCGTAGTTAATGATAATGCTAGTAATAATTGATGATGACGTATGAAGGCGGAAAATATGTAGACCTTGTGTTGTGTATCGCGGTATTCGACGCGGTCATGTAAGTGCTAGTGCAGTTTCGAGACGAAGTAACATAACATCACGTCTGTAATTGTCCAATTTATTGTACGTGTGGTGGATAAGTCACACATTTGCTGTTACTGGCTTGGTGGAATTAAAGAGTTGCAGGTTGTTGACACTTTTTATGGTTACACGAATCTTATGGTTTTCAGATTTATAGTTTTTGACACAGTTTGAGGGGCTTCTGGCTAATTAATATCAGCCGCACGGGTCGATCGATCAGGTTAAGCTACGCTTGCCGCGGTTGGTCCGTGGATGGGTGACCATCTTTACATACCAAGACCCCTCCGTGCCTCGGAAAGCACGTTAAGCCGTTGGTTCCGGCTGTCATTCGTGGATCTTTGACAGTCGTTACGGGTCGTCAGAAGCCCGAAAATCTGACAACCAGTCTTACCATGGGGTATCGTATTACCCAGTAACTGGGTTGTGGAGGTCAGATAGGCAGTCGCTCCATGTAAAATACTGGTATTCAGCTGCATCCGGTTAGACTGGAAGCCGACCCCAACATAGTTGGGAAAAGGCTAGGCAGGTGATGAGTTTTTGACACAGTTTGCATGGTTCACAGTTATGGTTTACACGGTTTATAGTCAGTACATTTGAAGACTTACTTGTTCACACTGTTTATTAGTTATAGTAGGTTATAAGAGCACTGTAGAGAACTAGTGCCGATTATGCTAAATGTTCTTATATTTATACCCAAAATACATGAGCACAGGTAGTGGGTGTTGTATGTTGAAACTATATTCCTAGTCCAATGGCATAGCGTTTATCCAGTGTAGTTCCCGACAGTTTTGTACAGGTTTCGACCTGTATAGACCACACTCCTAGGCCACGGCAACGGCCAATCAAAATGATGGCAAATATTTGCACACCTAGCTATGTGACCAATCACATTAATGTGGTGCAATAGCATCTTATTATTATTAATTAACACAATAATCAGCTAGGTACTTAATCTAGCGATACTGTACATGTCAGTTACATGTTTATTAAGTACATTATACATATTCTAAGAAATAATCATACGCCATCCCGCACAGTATGTTCAAAATGGAGTAGGCCAAAAACATGGTTAACGCTTGTTATTTTTTACCTACATAGTTATCCCATGTCTCGCTTAATCTGAGATATTGAACATTTAACGGATGATAAGATAATATTTCCATGGCTAGCGTGAATATGTTGACATGTCTAAAATTACAATTTGTCAGAGCGGCCATTTTAAAGGTTTGACTTCTTCTGGTATTTTTTAATTTTTTTTATTAATTTTTATCGGCAATCAGTCGCATGACTATAAGCAGATGAGTTGACTGAACATTGGCGTTTAGGCGAAGAGACCAGTAGGCCTACCACAAGCTCTTAACGCGATCCATTTTAGGACCTAAACTGAACTGTTCTTCTAATTCGTACCATGACGTCAGTTTAACGATTCAGTTTAGGCCATGCCATCTGCTGACAGCTATTGTCCCAAACTGAGTCGCAAGTTTTGGTTTCATTCATACTTGTTTGGTACCATGACGTCCATAGAGCAGCTCAAGCGATGCAGTTTAGGAACCTAAACTGAAATGTCTTGTTTTTGAATCGTTTTTAATTAGATCATGGTAGGCCACCAGTGTCTCGACTGCCTTCTTAGAACACGTCCTTCCGATTCAGCCTTTTCACCGTTACGGAAGGGTTTAAGAGATCACAGGCCAGGGTATTTGGATGAACCGAGACCCGATCGGCATATTTCCTTCTGCTAAATCGGTAAATTAGTTTAACGTATGCGTTTTAGTTGTTTTAAAGGTTATTTTACGCTATCGTTTAATTAGACCATCGACTGTATATTCGACCTCACAAGGTTGAATGTCACTTGTACGTCATAAAACGACATAGTCTATTTGTCTGTGTGACAGTTAGATAATTTGAACCTTAGTGAAGTTTCAATTTACTGGGAATTGTAGTCAAAAGTGACAAAGCAAGGCAATTATAACTTGGAGACACATATGATTCATGTTGATTATTTAACTATTGTGTCTACTTTGTGGACAGTGTAACCTAAAACATAAAATACATCCTACTAGCAGCGCCACGCGGTTTCACCCGAATAAGTTTCGATCCCGTGGGAATATCGGAATAAAAACTATGTCCTTTCCCGGGACTCAAACTATCTCTATACCAAATTTCATCTAAATCGGTTCAGCGGTTTAAGCGTGAAGAGGTAACAGACAAACAGACACAGAAGAACAGAACAGACATTAATTATTGTGAATGTGACGACTATGTGGCTCATTTTTTTCCTCAGTTAGTTTTGACCATAGATATATGAAGTTTTTTACATTTCTATGGTTTTGACGATGGTCTGGCAGTTTGAGTACTTTATGCAGCCTACCCAAAATTTCGTACCGTCCCGGAGTCACCTCGTACGCTTAGTATACCTTTTTTTACAAATTAGAATAAATTCATGTAGACGCCAGCACATCAAGCTACTACAACAATCTGTTTTTATTTAATAGATTTTCAACTTTATCGCTAACGCATAAGGTTCAAAGTTGATTGGGAAAATTTGACAGCTTCGGGTAGCTTGATGTGCTGGCGTCTGTACATTTTAGTACATATTTGCCGAATACAATTTTCATACCTTTATATGCATACAATCCCAGCCCAGGTTTGTACTCCTTCCGCCAGATGATGACGTCCTCAGCCTCCATGTAAGGAACCCAGCCATCGGAAGAACTCTCACACCCTGATGTTTCTGATACTTTACACCTGCAACAGGTTTCAACAATTAGGCGGTAGACCTTAGGGTGCTTACATAAAGAAACAGGTTTCCGGTGCAGGCGAGTCTGTGCGGGTCGGTACCGATCGGTACAGGTGAAATAGTCCCACATTAACTTATGCGCTCACACATAAAGAAACAGGTGAAACATGTAACCGTTTCCTTCCGAAGATTAACATGCAGAGACCTGTACCGGCAGTCGGGACCGAAAACCCGCTTCTTTATGTAAGCACCCGTAGTCGATACGCATATGAATATACTCGCCCGAAACGGGAGACTCGTCACTTTTAAATAACATTTGGGATGCATGAAGAAGCCTCCTCGTGTAGCGCAGTTTGTTCCGCCAGTTACTCAACTGAACCGAGCGCTCGGCGCATCCTGGACAGTCACACCCTATTTGACACCTTTTTTTTTGTTTTTGTTTTCGGCGGGAAACCTTCAAAAGGCGCCTGTTCTTTGGGGATAAAACCAGGGAGTGTGGGATTTTTACCTCACTAAAACCACCCTGGCGGTCACCATCTGCAGTATGGAAGGGGCACCGTTACCTCTCAAAAGACCAATCTGGAGCTCCCTCTGTGCAACGCCTGTTAGGGCACATCTCTGGGGAGACTGTAAAGGGGTCTCCCCGGAACCTAGCTGTGCAAGTGTGCAAGGCAGCACATAACCACTGTGCGCTGCCTTTCCTGAGGTTACTCAGTGGGCCGACAGAGTCCCCACTCTAATCGACCGCGACCCCATATTCCCGCCCCCCTACCTACCCTTCACCCTATTTGACACCTACACCTTATTTGACTGGCCAATTCTTCCATTGCGGTACCACCCATAGATATACCACCCATAGATATGGTACCACCGCAAAGGAAGAATTGGCCAATGGCCAGTCAAATAAGGTGTTGGGTGTGACAGTCCAGGATGCGCCGAGCGCTCGGTCCAGTTGAGTAACTGGCGGAACAAACTCCGCTACACGAGGAGGCTTCATCATGCATCCCAAAAATATGTATATCATAATCAGCCTATAATGTTCCCACTGCTGGGACTCAGGTCACACACAGGCCTCCTCTCGGCGAGAGGGAGTGGGCCGTAATCCATTACACAGGCCTTTGATCTGGGTCCTTCCTGTATACTTACACGCAATATGGAACTCCTGGCTGCTTCTTCTCGATGACCAGTCTTTTGCCACATCCATGGCAAAACAATGTGTTTCTGGATAACGTTTCAATGTTATCCAATTCTGATAGTAGGGCCTATGGAAAAATTATATTATTTTATTAACGTATAGGAAGATGATACAAGACCCTAACTCCGTAACTCATTATCAATATCTAGGCAATATCAATAGCTAGGCAGATGATGATGAGGTAGGTAACAAAAGAGGGGCCCATGGCTAAATAATAACAGCCACACAGGTCGATCAATCAGGTTAAGCTATGCTTGCCACGGTTGGTCTGTGGATGGGTGACCATCTTTACATACCGAGACCCCTCCGTGCCTCGGAAAGTATGTTAAACCATTGGTCCCGGCTGTAATTCGTGGATCTTTGATAACAAGTCTTACCAAGGAGTATCGTATTACCCAGTAACTGGGTTGTGGAGGTCAGATAGGCAGTCGCTCCATGTAAAATACTGGTATTCAGCTGCATCCGGTTAGACTGGAAGCCGACCCCAACATAGTTGGGAAAAGGCTAGGCAGATGATGAGGTAAGTAACAAAACAAAGACATTTTATAAATAAAACAGATAATAATGAACAAAGAATAACAAAAATAACATTACAAAAGTATCTTGAACTCTCTTTGTCAGTATACAAATGCTTTTATCATTTATTTTTGTAATGACCTTGAAATATCTTGTACATAAACAATGCATTTTAGATTTTGGTTTTTTTTCTCACAAAATAAAGCACCTGTGCTGCATTCAAAGAGAACTTTGTTTTTTTTAATGCAGCATTTAGAGGTCGAGGAAATAAAAAGATTAAAAAAATAAAGAGTATTTTTCTTGAGAGTCTGTCAAGATAACTTTTTTATTTTAATGCATCTAAAACTTTCTTAAAACTAAGTAAATATGGTAATTCGTTGTATACACAACAATGCTATGCCTAATTACCTTTAGATTAACTGAAAAAGAGCAAAAAAAAAAAAAAATAAGTTGGAATTGAAAGTATAAATAGCGTAGTTATCTCAACACCTCTCTCCCTTGAATTTATATATTAAAGTTAATAGTATGTATGTGTAATAAAGGTTTATCTGTGTACCTATTTTATTTATAATTCAATAGTTTTTTTATCATTGTTCGTCTCAACCAAAGCACCTGCCATCTAATCTCTTCACCACCCTTGGTCGACTGGTAGAGTCCGTCTTTGTACCTCTTTTGTGTGCAAAAAGTTTAAATAAATAAAAGTACCTGTAAATCTTCGTCAGTAATGTTTTTGTCACAACTGACTGGCTTGCAGCCATCCTCGTCGTCCCCGTGGGCTTTATATGCTGCTGTCGCCGAGAGCAGTAGAATTCGTCTAGGCCGAAAAGTCTGTTTGAAACATTGTATCACTTCCCGTACACTGCGATCCCGTTTACACCTCTTCACCACCGTACTCACTAAATTACTCCGTGTCCAAAAACTCCATACACGAAAATCCCGCAATATAAACCTCAGAGCAGACATATTTCCAATTTCCTTTTTACAAACATTCGCCAAAAACTCGTCGTACCACATCCATCTTTTGAACAGATATCGAGACGTTATTAAATAGCGAAACTGCACGTTATTGTTTAAAGCCTGTTGTGGTAATACAATTTGTTTAAATTTACTACATAACATCTCTGTCGGGGTTGCGAAATTTATAACCTCAATTCATTCGACATTTCAACTGATTATTTCTCTTATTTCTGAATGACAGAATGACATTGAATAGTGATGGGCTTAGTTTACTTACTAGAAAAACATGTGGGCTTCGAAATAAGAAAGAAAGAAGAATAAATAAAAGAAAGAAAAGTTTATTCTGCACAAACAAAACGCACATTATAAATAAAAGACATAAAATATACAGATAAAACGTAGTCAAAAGCCTCGTACTATGTATTATACATAATTTAATTTTTTCATTTCTTTCTAAGATTTTTCCTATAAATATTGTATTGTAGTATAGTCATCGGCAAATAGATTCATGGGGTGTTCTATGATTCTGGGAATCATTCATTTTACATATATAAAAAAGGAATAATAACAACGGGCCAGACGGAGATGACGGGATGAGCTGGACTTTCCTTTGATAAAAATTGGTCCTTTACAGCTCTGCTGGATAGAGAGAGGTGGAAAGAGAGTTAGGGAGGCCTTTGCCCAGAAGTGGGATATTAACGGCTTAAAATAAATAAATATAACAACGTGCCAAGTACACTCCCCTGGGGTACACCGTAATTTATAAATCTTTTTTTCGAGTAGGTTGGTTCTGTTTTAGTTTTAGGACATGTTTTTTGTTATTTGTTTTGTGTTGTACGAAATGATTTTTTCAAAAAACACTACATTCAAGAAACTCATGTGGGAATATTCTTGAAGTTGAAGCACTGTTACAGCTTTTGTATTGCATGCCGCACAGTAGGAGTATGCCATCATGCTTGGAAAGTTTGAATGGATAGTATTGACAGTGCGAAACTGTGGACATAGTTCAATGCAATAGTAGACAATAGTCGTCAGACACTCATTATTACAGTTATTTACATTAAAGCTATTATAAACTTGTTACTAAAATACAACTTAAAGCAATTATTTTTCGACATGAGTTTTTTTTTCGACTAAAATAAGTCTATAAAAATCAAACGGAAACGGGTACATTACTTCGATTTTAGTTGCATGTGCGAAAAAAGTTCTAAAATCCAACCGAAGAGATTTATTTCCATGACATGTTTATTTTGTTGTTTCACTCATGGTTTTCCACTAAATAATTTTGTATTAATCAATTTAATTCCTTTGTCGAAAACAAAAGTGGGTTCAAGATTGCCTTGCGACAAGAAAAATCAAAATCAATATAATTTTTAGTGCTGGCAACAGCAAACCGCATTTTCTTCTTTCATTTCATCGACGGACGACACAGCGTTCGTTCGATCGTTTGTTCAACGTCATCTTTTATCCCTGTAATGTCTTATTTCTACGTCCCACATGCTTAGGGGTAACCGAATAAAGAAAAAATCCAAGAATCCCCGCACTAGAAGAAAAGTACGAGCGACGGCAAACGTAAATGTGAACTTAAAAGTGCGTGAATAAAGTAACGAGGTTCTTGTCCGTCCGGTTTGATCTGGATTTGAGCAGTTTGGACCGCAAGTCGGGCTCCCTTCCCCTCGTATCCCTTTATTAAGAAGTTTAGTGGTGTGTTATTTAGACATTATTTTAATTTTATTTGTCTATTAGTGCGTTTTTGTGGTGTATTAGTTAAATAAAACCGATCCAAAATGTCTGAAGAATCGTCAGCGGATCGCAATGTCGAAATCTGGAAGATCAAGAAGCTGATCAAGAGCTTGGAAATGGCAAGAGGGTGAGTAATTGAAAGTTTTTTTAGTGTTTCTTTAAGTTTTGTTTGGGTTATGAAGTTTTCCGTGGCATGTTTTTGGCCACATGATTGGACGAAACTGCCAACAAGGCTGCGTCACTTTTCGCACATGCGCTTTTGTTGGATGCGCGAGTCTTTGGTTTGCTGACACGCTAGCAAGTGGCTAGGAAAGAAAAAGGCTAAATTCGACTTTATCTATGGGCTTATAAGGGACGCTAGGGTTGCGTAGCGACTGTTGTCAGTTGTGGTTATTTTATGTTTGCAACGTGCGCGGACATAGGGCGCCGGTGTACTCTTACGTCAAAATCCTATGTATGACTAACGATTTCACCACACTTTTTTTCTACCCTTATGGTATACAATGCAGTTATCTATTTTGCTACAGGGTTGCAAAGAGTTATGCAATTCGAATTTCGAAATTGGTTATGTCTGTCTTGAAATTGTCTATTGACCACCAGTATTATCACGAAATAACCCCATTTTTGTAGCCATTGATCACAATAGATACTTATGGTCATATCTTGAGTGAACTATTTTGAATGTTTGACCAAAACATATGATTCAACAACAAACTCATTAGATTTCAGAAACATTAGTATAAATTATTAGTCATACAAAACAATCCAACAAAGTCAACACACTTCTCTTTTTATCTATCTAGTTTTCTGTTGGAAGTACACTGGAAGAGATTTCTTTAAAATAATCATCGCCTTTTTTTCAGTTCTTTGATTAAATGTGTGTACATCAATGGTTACTTGTATACACATGTAGTTATTATCTACTTATACAGGTGTCCCATAAGCCGATGTCAAGCCGGAATCAGGTAATAGGCCAAGTCATAATAGTTATCAGAAAAATATTAAAAAAATATATATTTGGAATAAAAAAATATTTAAAAATAATTTTGGAATGCTTATTAAATGCGCCCTCTTTTAATGCTTACTTGTCAAACTCGCATAGTACATTTTTTTTTTTCAGTACAGTCAGTCAAAGTTTGGCAAAGTATTAATTTTGAATATTTGGTTGGGCAAAAAGTGACATTTAAATGCCAATAATTTTAAAAATACACAACTTAGATTTTTTTTTTAATATTTGTTCTGATAACTATTTTGACTTGGCCTATTACCTGATCCCGGCTTGACATCGACTTACGGGACATGTGTATGTATAGCCTGTATTGTCCCACTGCAGGGCAAAGGCCTCCCTCTCTCTTTTCCGCACTTCTTTGTTCTCTGCGAATGCAGGCCAGTTCCATATGGCCCCAACCATCAGACCAACTCAGGCTCATCCTGCCTGATATTCACAAAATGGTATTAATAGAGGATTTTTATATATACACCTCTGCCACTCTCCGTCACCCCTCCCTCTTGTGTGTTATATTTATTGTTCTTCAAAACTAGATCTTACAATTATTTTAAATCTGTGTGGCTGTTTTCTGCATCACTGGGAAGCAGCTGATTGGGGCCAATTTCAAAGCATTTACATAATGTCACTATATCCAGGTACTTTTACTGCACACTGCACCGCTCACCGTAGCGGTGTCCAGTGCAGCGTGTTAACCACTTAAGTTGACAACACATTCATAAACTGAGTGCTTATATTTAAAACATAATGCTTTCTCAAACAAATAACTCTTAATAAACCATCAGTTGTTTACATCCTGTATTTAAATAAAAAACTTGATCCATATGGACACTTTATAAATGAACAGTCTGTATATAAGCTGACTAATGATTTCATGAAAGGATTTTGCTTGCCCTGCTGACCTTCGCGTCTGTATACAGTTGCGACTTGTCGCTAGACTTATCGCGCGACATGTCGCGGTGCCTTCCCTACCCCAGTAGATAATTATAATTTCTATGACATCCCACGCGATTCTATAGTTGTCGCGTTTTAGCGTGGCAATAACGGTCATTGACCCATCTCCATTTTCTAGCATTTCTTTATTTCAAACACTGTTCAAAAATGAAGTCCGTTAATGTCTGAATCAATAGATATTGTACTTGCCTACTTGGGTCTGCAGTCTGCACATCCGCAGTCGATAAATATGACGCAAAAATGTGATCAAGCAAGTCGCGTTTGTACTTCATCCTAACTTCCTAATTATAGTATTATAAATGTGAAAGTAAGTTTGTTTGTTACCTTTTCACGCCTAAACCACTGATCCTCAAAATTTGCTTATACATTGTCAGGAGTACAGAAACAGACATAGGGGTACCTTTCATTCCGAAAAAAAAGCGCTGTCCCCGAGGAAAACAACAATAACGTTATTATGATAATAGTTGGCGTCACGTGTCTTGTTGTTTTCCTCGGGAACAGCACTTTTTTTTCGAGATGAAAGGTACCCTATGTCCGTTTCTGTACACCTGACAACGTATATGCAAAATTTCAGGATGATCGGTTCAGTGGTTTAGGCGTGAAAAGGTAACAAACAAACAAACTTACTTTTAGTTAGGATAGGATTTCATGCGGACGAAGTCGCGGGCAGCAGCTAGTAATTATGAATATTTTAACCGTCGCGTATTCGCGCGGCTTTCTATTACGAGTATTACGACACGGTGTTACGCGATTGTAGATAATGTGCGACGACCAGCCTTAAAGTTTAATATTCATTGCGCCATAAGATTACGTCAACAGTAATGGCTGCAGAATAAAACCAGAATTAGCAAAATAGTCACATGTAAATGAGAAATTATAATTACAATCATGAATGACTATGAAAACCAAGGAGCTGACGAAAGCGCTATCTTGCGCAAGTAGATACAGTAGATTGCACGTCATTAGTATGTGTGCATACACAAGCGACACGCGTCGACGACAGAAGCAACTGCAACCGTCGACGTGTGTCGGCGACAGGCGACGACGCGTGAGCACCGTACTCAAATACACGAGCGACACGTTGTCGACGGTTACAGTTGCCTGTGTCGCTTGTGTATATCTGTCACGGCTAATGGCCGAATTGCGGCTACACCTAGTTTTAGCCGGCCGAAGTGCGGCTACACCTAGGTTTAGCCGGGTACAACTAGGTGTAGCCGGCCACATGCGGTTCGTGTGTACTTCTGGTGACATCGGTTGCATGCTTGCGGTCGATCGATAGGCGACGTAGGATGCAAGAGCGAGCGAAGGGCACCCCGAGGTTAGGTTTGGTTAGGTTACTTTAAACCCTTTAGGTACACAG
The DNA here is from genome assembly GCA_914767645.1 of Hydraecia micacea. Classification (NCBI taxonomy): domain Eukaryota; kingdom Metazoa; phylum Arthropoda; class Insecta; order Lepidoptera; family Noctuidae; genus Hydraecia; species Hydraecia micacea. The sequence goes on from OU611803.1 coordinate 3,123,621, forward strand.
AAATAGGAGCCCCGCTAAGCGGGGCTTCCTCGACGTAGGATGCACCTAGTTGTACCCGGCTAAACCTAGGTGTAGCCGCACTTGTTATTAGCCGTAACATATCCACACTAACAAAACCAGTATTACGGTATGATTCCGATCTCGGCAGCACGCAGCAGTGCTGCCGCAGCACTACTGGTCCCCATATATTCTCTATAGGTTTATATGAGAGCAATGTTGCGCGACATTGCTGCTGTGCTCGGAATGTAATCTCATATAAACCTATAGAGAATATATTATGGGGACCAATAGTGCTGCGGCACTGCGGCAGCACTGCTGCGTGCTGCCGAGATCGGAATCATACCATAATGCGTAACACACAAATAATCACAATATGAATCATTTTGAAGAATATTGCTAAAACATCACATTATAAAGGCGAAAGTTTGTGTGTTTTGTATGTTTATTACTTCATCACACACAAACGGCTGTAGTCTGGACCAATTTTGATAAAATTTGGTATGGAGGTAGCTGACACCCTGGATTCACACGTAGGCTACTTTTTATCCCGATATTCCCACGGGATCGAAACTTATGCGGGTGAAACAGCGGGGCGCAGCTAGTTACTTCATATGTTCGAAAAATTTGCATGCTCAATAACGTAAATAACGCAATGAATGTTGTTGAACTGTCAAAATGAAACCCATTGCTACTGATAGTGTGTTACGCAATTACCTCGCATTATAATCAGGGGGCCTACCATGAGCTCTTAACGCGATCCATTTTAGGACCTAAACTGAACTGTTCTTCTAATTCGTACCATGGCGTCAGTTTAACGATTCAGTTTAGGCCGTGCCATCTGCTGACAGCGATTTTCCCAAACTAAGTCGCAAGTTTTGGTTTCATTCATACTTGTTTGGTACCATGACACCCATAGAGCAGTTCAAGCGATGCAGTTTAGGAACCTAAACTGAAATGTCTTGTTTTTGAATCGTTTTTAATTAGATCATGGTAGGCCATCTGGCCTCGTCGTACTACGCTAGGCTCAGGCCAGCTCTAAGTGAAACTGTCTCCACTGACGTGCAGTCAGACCGCTTTACGTGGTAGATAATGGGCAAGGCAGGATTTTGTCGACATCCCATCACCCGAGCCCCAACACCGGTAACAAGGAAACGCCTACTGTGGGTAAGTGGACACGTTTAGCGAATAGATAGGCAACTACGATAGGATGCGTGTTCAGCCGACAGCGCCTCATTGTTAAAACTTTGACCTTAGTCACATCATATTGAGATCGAGCGTGTTGGCCTCGTACAGGATTTTCTATTCTTTGGAGCATTTTGACAGTTCAACATCATTCATTGCGTTATGGTCATTAACCAGACAGAAAACAGGCGAGTTTCTGTGCAGAAAAGACTACCCGCATTTCCTCTTAATGCTACCACGGCAGATTTCTCGTAGTTTTTCGCTGTCGAGGCATTGCACTCTAGCTGTTAGCGTTAGGCAAACATTCGTCTAGCCGCGCCTTTGGAATCCCCCCTTTTCACCACCCTAGCTAGACTGCCTGGGGGTATTCAATAGACACAGCTAAGTACACACTTAACGATTCCTTATTTCGAAACCACGTCAATTCTAGCAAATTCCGCCAATCTCGCGTTGATTTCGCGCGGTTTCGTTCTTTGTGTCATAGAGAATTACGGCGCTGGGTTCATAAAATCTTATCTGCACGTCGCGTGTCGCCAATCTACACGCATTTCAAGTGCAACCTTGACCGTTTCAAGTGTTCTATGAAGTTTATAAAGAAATGAAAGAGTATAATAGTGTTTCTCAAGTACACATGCCAAATAGTTAGCACGCAAGTGAATCTGGGCTCCGCGCAGACAGTTTGTAAGAACTAAGCACAAAAAATACTCGTCTTTTTCGCAGCGGCACGAACTCTCAAGGAAGGTTTCAAGGCGGGGCAGGATGCCGGGTTCGCAGGACGTACCATAAATTCCAAAACTTCATAAATTGTTGATTCTTTTTTATTTGAAATGGACTTGCTCTTGACTCTAGTCTAGGTCAAAGGTGACAGAGACAAAGTCGACGATGGAGCGAGCTTATCCAGGAGAAGCCTGTTCACTCTCACTTTGAAGAGATTTGGGTTGTATACGCTCGGAAAAACAGACGCAGGTAGGTACGTATTGCCAATTGTGCAGGCTTTTATCAGGACAAAAGACAGAACTTGGGCCAAAATCCAGAAGAATGAAAAGAAGATTTTTTGTTGGATAGAGAATACATAAAGCTTTGTTAGATGCCTTTCTTACGCTTTCCGACACTCAATTCGGCTTATAGCAGTTCACTTCTGGACATAGGCCTCTCCCAGACTGCGCCACAACACCTGTCCTCCACCTTGCACCCAGTCTGCTGTCCCAGCCATCTTTAAACGTCGTCGTTCCATCTAGCAGTTATGTGTTTACTGGCAAACTGATTCATCAACAAAACAATATCGACTAGTATTCCAAAACCTTCGCAAATATGTAATAGATAGACGAGAACGAAGTCTGGTCCAGCCAGCTTGCTACTATATATCTACAATATGATTGCGGTATGCAACGTTGCTAATATCCGGACACGACACGTGATGACACGTGTTTTTGAGCGGAAACCACACATGCCGCATGTTTGTGGTGGGCCGGTAATACGATCGATCCAAAAGGTCGGCCGCATTGTAGAAGTGTAGATAGATTTTCGTATACGAATTTGAGCATAGTACTGGTGCAAGTATAATCACGACTAGCTGCGCCCCGCGGTTTCACCCACATATGTGTCGATCCCGTGGGGATATCGGGATAAAAACTGTCCTATGTCCTTCCCCGGGATGCAATCTATCTCTCTGCCAAATTTTATCGAAATCCGTTCAGTGGTTTAGGCGTGAAAAGGTAACACACAGACAGACAGACAGAGTTACTTTCGAATTTATAATATTAGTATGGATAGATACTGATTTTCCAAAAAGTTTCGTTAGGAGAGGCTGACAAGACCAATAGTGGCCCAGTGGTAATGGCCCTGAATTACGAGTTGTAAGTCGTGGGTTAAAACGCAGGCAGGCGCTTTACTTAGGGCAAATAATTTCGGTCAGTGGTGATGTTTTCTTTCACCGTTTGAGAGCAGTGGTGATGAACTAATTTACTGAAAGTAAAGTGCTTGTCTGGGTTCGAAGTCACGACCTACAACTCCGTAACTCCATGCCACCCCACGCCATGTTTGACGCAAACTGTAATTAGACAAAAATAAATTGAATAGCGTTTCAGACACTGAGGGGCAAGTTTTGGAAAGATTTGTGTCTATATACCTAGTTGCTCTTAGTCTAAGCTACAGATTACAAAGAACCACTTAATCTCATTACTGTCTAGACGAGACCCTCGCTCGGGTAGTCTCTTATGCAAGGAAAGTATACACAAGCGAGCTCGTCGGAACAAAGGCTAAGCTCGCACAACGTAATTTAATCATTGCGGCAAATACTCGCCAGTCTGTGAACAATACCTCAAATAATCGCTTGAAAAAATATGTAGCGTTCGCGATTTTATTTCGTATGAAAATGCGATTTAAAAAATCGCATTGGGGCCCGTGGTTAAATAATAACAGCAGCACAGGTCGATCGATCAGGTTAAACTACGCTTGCCGTGGTTAGTCTGTGGATGGGTGATCATCCTATACCGAGACCCCTCCGTGCCTCGGAAAGCACGTTAAGCCGTTGGTCGCGGCTGGCAGTCGCGGATCTTTGACAGTCGTTACGGATAGTCAAGCCCGCAAGTCGTGACAACCAGTCTTACCAAGTATCGTATTATCCAGTAACTGGGATGTGGAGGTCAGATATTCTCTCCCATGTAAAATACTGGTATTCAGCTGCATCCGGTTGGAGTGGAAGCCGACCCCAACATACTTGGGAAAAGGCTAGACAGATGATGATAGATTACTATAGATACCTACCTACTACGTCATCGTCAGTAGTAATGACTTAATGATCCATCATCAGCTGTCTACAACGACCAGGAATGTACCGTACAAAGGTATAGATAACAGAGCAGTTACTTCCTTGATATTCACCTTGGATGCGCGGGCGCAGGTTTGGTCATGACATTGAACGGCGCTCGGTGATAATGTTATTACCGGCCAATTGTTTTATGTAACATGTTGTTGATAAAATTGGCCAAGTGCGAGACCGAGACCAAGTGCTGTCTGTACAGAAGTACATCCTCTATGAGTCAGTCCGTACATGATTTTGAACCCCAGGGGCGTTGAAATAATTCGTCGGTTATTTAAAAAAATTGTGGCACTCCGGGAGTGCCGACAGAAGTGAAAACTTGAACAATTACGTGTGTATTTTTTGAATCGTCATACAAACAAAACACAAACAGAATACTTTGCCATCATTCACTGACATATCGGAAATACATTAAAACCGACTACATCCCGAGGACAACCGAACACATCCGAATGTAGCGCGGTGTCGGTAACAGTGTCACGAGTACAATTTTTTTTTTCATCTCAAAAAATGCCCAACGCGCCTAGAGAAGTTTTCACTTCAAAAATATAGCTCTGCCATACACTTTGACCGCGTAGGTATTGCACTTTTCTATAGAACAGCTGTTTTTTTTCTAACTGACGAAAAATTTGTCTAGTATCGTGTGCTGAATTTATTGTTTCAGTTTGCGCCTCGATGTCATGTCATACATACATAATCAGCCTATAATGTTCCCACTGCTGGGAAACAGGCCTCCTCTCTGTGAGAGGGAGTGGGCCGTGATCCACCACGCGGGCCTAATGCGGGCAGATGTCACACATGTCTTCGAATTTTTGGTTCTAGGACATGCTGGTTTCCTCCGTGTCATGTCATATATATATAGTTATTTATGCATACTTGTAATAAAGCTGGAGAGTTTGGGTGCTTAACAAAAAGAGACAGGTTTCCGGTGCAGGCGAGTCTGTGCGGGTCGGTACCGATCGGTGCGGGTGTAATAGTCCCACATTAACTTATGCGCTCACATATCCTACCGTCTGTGAGTGTATCACGGGTTGATACCTGTCAAAAAGCTCGCATCTGTGAGTGAATCACGGGGTCATTCATGTCAACAAAAACGTGGCATCCGTGAGGGAGTCACGGGTTGATACCGCGGCCTATAAAGTAAATAATTACCGGTATTTTATTCTGTAATGCATCTACGCTGCTCTAACTTGCACAAAGTATACGGGAAAGAACAAGGATGGCATACCATCACTTGTCATGCCTCTCAAACGACCGAACAACGGTTAACTAGGCTCTTGCAGCGTCAATTTATATGAAACTAGTTTCTGCCCGCGACTTTATCCGGGTGAAATTTCTTGTTCTCCGACCCACCCCGCCCGCGCCGCATCGTGTTTCGTTTTCGCTCATCGTTCTTTCTAACTTTTTTGTTTTTGCGAGGCCTCTGTCGTGATGTTAAATATCATAATAGCCTTCCTCAAGAATTAGGCTATCAAATACAAAGACAATTTTTCAAATCCGTCCGGAGAGATTACCCCCTTTTTTTTTGGATGGGAAATCATCTAATGACTCCAACCGCTCTGGGTGGAGCGGAAGGGAGTGTCAGACTTACTGACTAAAACCCACCCGTGTTCCTTCCTTAGCCCTTTATGTTCCGGGGCAGCGGTAACCCTTTCGGACGATCCCGCTAACCCGGCAGGCTTCGGCCCTGGCGGGCCCCTTCCTTTATGCTGACATCTCTTTGTGGCGCGCGTGGAACACATACGCGCCGTCCGGCACGGGCCTGGTCCTAATCGGACGGTGAGCTACCCATTACTCTCCGTCCGCAGGCCCGCGCCTACCGTGGCCCTTACACACAAACAAATTTTACCTCTTTATAATATTAGTATAGAATATAGAAAAGGCACGCAAACCATACCGCGCCTCGTTTGCGAAACTCCTTAGCAACTATACATACCACACCACAGCGAAAAGCAAACATAAACTTTCAGTTGCTATGTAATTACATATGAATCTATGTTATTAATAGGTCCGACGCATGGGAGGGTTTGGTATTATACCTTAATGATGGCTATAATTTACGTTGATAAAATTATAGGAGTTTTGGTAATAGGACATGTGTGCCGTTTAAATACTAACGGGACCTAAACGCAAAAAACGCAAGTTTTATAATGCCTAAAAGTATATGATCGACTACAGTAAACAAAATCAGAAATATATATGATAATTTTCAGGATATATGCTAGTTAGATAGTGTGTTGGAAACAATACAACTAATTTGATACGATAGAAAAAAATCATGAAGATTCTAAAAACTTTCTTTTCACAATAAAAACCATACTAATATACATACAATCATTCTGATTTTTTTGTCAGATTATTCTACAAGCAACATACTAAAGCGCTAGTGTTTTGATTTTTTAGTCCAAACAATAGATTTTTTATAAACAGATAATTGCTTCATATTTTGTAATAAATTACCAGTTACCAGCGTTGTGTCATCGCGCTTCCCTTTATTTTCTATGCAGTCCGACAGTGACCGCGCTTTAGGACCAGATTTGAGAGACGACACATTCCTTTTGTGAGATTTCTTTTACAAGTGAGTGATGCAATACTGAAGATACAATTCGGAAGGCAATACGTAGCGGCAACGCCGCAACGCCCTATCGCAATGCCAGATAGCTGCGAAACGACTGGTGCCTTAATTTTATGTATCCTATGTAACTTTATGAAAGTCGACATCTACGGAAACAAGCAACAGGATCAAAACTTAAAAATGAATAAATTATATAAAAAACTAACAGCGCCCCGCTGTTTTAGCCGCGTCCGTTTCCCGTGGGAATATCAGGATAAAAACTATTCTATGCCCTTTCCCGGTACTCAAACTATCTCTATACCAAATTTCACCTATATCGGTTCAGCGGTTTAAGCGTGAAGAGGTAACAGACAGACAGACACACTTTCGCATTTATAATATTAGTATGGATGTTTAATGTTTATCCTTTGGCATCGATCCCATTGCCATGGCAAAAATACTGAATCTCAATAGGTCTATCGAAATACAAAACTTATATTCAATTAGACAAGCACTCTTATTTGTTAAAATACGTTAAATGACGAGGGTAGGGTCGACTGACGATCGATAGGTCGTCGACTGATTTTAACCCGTCAAACCATTGTTTGTTTCAACCCCTACTAGTCAAGCTGTAGGGTTAAAGCGATGCAAATATCCGGCAATTGAGGGGTCTTAACTAACCAGCAAACATTCGTGCCGTGTAAGAAATTCGATAGTGAAAGGCCTGTGATATTAAAAAAAAAATCGCGTCTACTTGAGAACCTCATCCTTTTTTCGTCGGTTTAAAAATAGAAAGAAACATTATTTGAGTTGAGACACGCACAGGAAGTCCAAACAATATAAATTCGAATATAACCTCCTCCTTTTTGGAAGTCGGTTACATAAACATACATACATAAGACTTGTGCGAGGCCAAAAAGGCTCCTTTCTCAGCGTAATGCTGCGAAATTTAAATAACAAATACCGCAGCGTTGGTACTCCGATAGGGCCCCCGCTGTGATGCCACGGAAACACCCACGGCCAAATAATAGATATAGATACACCTAGATAATGCAAGAGCAACTACTTCGCGTGCCAAAAGTCTCACCAGCTTACGTACAAAAATCGTAAGCCGCCACTTTCGCGTTCGGACCTGTGTACTGCCGGCTGGGTGAGCGTGAACGCTGGCGCTAGGCCCTGGAGATGGGGCGAGACGCGTGCCCCACGAGGCGGCGTCTTTGGATCGATTTGATTTATTCAAACTAGGCTGAGAATCAGCCCGTTTTGAAGGTCAAAATTACATAAGACTGTCCTCCAAAACGCCTGCCCTTCACCACTTCCTAGTGCTTTAGCTGGGAAGAAGTGGCGCAATAAACTCCCCAGCAGCACAGCTGTCTGCTTATTATTATTTGCCACGTATTGTAAAAACTACAATATATTCTTCTTTTTTTTCCAGAAACGGGACCTCAATGATATCCCTTATCATTCCGCCCAAGGATCAGATCTCGCGGGTGTCTAAGATGTTGGCGGACGAGTTCGGAACAGCTTCCAACATCAAGTCGCGAGTCAACCGACTGTCAGTGCTGGGGGCCATCACTTCTGTGCAGCATCGACTCAAGTTATACACGAAAGGTAACAGCATAATCATTAAAAAGTTACTTGGGACTTACCACATAGGTACAGTCAACAAAGAGATAAGTATGCAGGATCGTCGGATATTGGTGAAGTTTAATAAGAAACCGATTTAAAAAATCTGGTGTTCCCTACACTTTGACGAGTTATACGAACATAAATGTAGGGAACAGCTGATTTTTTTTTTCGCGATTTCAGGTGATAATGATGAGTGCAATGACCTCTTAAGAGGTTGTTAATGTTTTTCCAATAACCCTGTATATTAATTACTATAGTATGGATTTCATCACCTCTATTCTCAAAACGGTGAAAAAAACATCGTGAGGAAACCGGCATGACCTACAATCTATTTCTGCATAATGCTGCGATATTTAAAAAATAAATAGGACTCGCTGTGAACTAATACTCATACCCTATTTCTTGTTACAGTACCACCAAATGGTCTCGTAATTTACTGCGGTACGATTGTTACCGAGGAAGGCAAGGAAAAAAAAGTGAACATTGACTTCGAGCCGTTCAAGCCAATCAACACGTCCCTATATCTATGTGACAACAAGTTCCACACCGAAGCCCTGACCGCGCTGCTCGCTGATGACAACAAGTTTGGTTTCATCGTCATGGACGGTAACGGAGCCCTGTTCGGTACGCTGCAGGGTAACACGAGGGAGGTATGTATTGATTTTTAAAACGTTCTTAACTTTTTGGGAGGGCGTCCACGGGCAATTTAGTTGCCCAGCAACTTTTTTGTCTCTGTCGCTATCGCCTCGCCGAGACATGGAACGGCCTGGCCACAGCGCGGGGCGGCGAGCGGTAAAAACAAATATACAAAAAAGTATGAACCATGCCACGACGCACCGCTTGTTAGCGGCAAAAGTCGTGGCCGGGCGGGAAGATGCGTACAAAGCCCTTTACAACAAATTGCAAAAAAGTTTTTAACAGTAGGAGACCAACACACTAAAGGACGGTTGTTTCAAACGGTTGGTTAACGTACAGACGCCAGCACATCAACCTACACCTAACTGTCAAATTTTCCCAATCAACATTGAACCTTATGCTTTAGCGATAAAGTTGAAAATCTATTACAGAAATCTGATAGATTGTAGTAGGTTGATGTGCTGGCGTGTGTACGTCGAATAATATTCGTTATTATTTGACGTACGTCAAGGATATAATTTTGTGATTGTAATTAGAAACAACGCTTTATTTGATTTGACGATAGTTAGCGCCATTTTTGACGTATACGCGTGCGTCAAGAGGATGTGAAACAACTCCTCTTACGAACCAACGTTCTACTTTTCCAGGTCCTCCACAAATTCACAGTCGACCTACCGAAGAAGCACGGTCGTGGTGGTCAGTCCGCGCTGCGTTTCGCTCGTCTGCGTATGGAGAAGCGTCACAACTACGTCCGCAAGGTCGCCGAGGTGGCCACCCAGCTGTTCATCAGTGCCGACCGTCCCAATGTCGCTGGGCTGATCCTCGCCGGTTCGGCTGATTTCAAGACTGAATTGTCGCAGTCTGACATGTTTGATCCGGTGAGATTAGTTTATTTCTTCCAAAATTTACGATGTAAATGCAATAGAGGCGATGATGATTTTTTATTTTATACTCGAAAAATATTTGTTTGCAAATAGTGCAAATAATACAACAAAAATCTTAAAAAAAATGCCAACTGCAAATACACTTTTATCATGTTTAGACAACGAAAACCATTACGCCTGCGGAGTTTCGCTAGCTACTCTAATTTGACCCTGTATACGTTAACTAACGTAAAATTTAGTTTTAACCTACCTCCGTGGTAAAAGGACGGAGGGTGAGTTCATGCATGTATTCATCTTAACTTTTACTTTCTTCGACAGCGTCTCCAAGCCAAGATCATCAAACTGGTGGACGTGTCGTACGGCGGTGAGAACGGCTTCAACCAAGCCATCGAGCTGGCGGCCGAGTCGCTCCAGAACGTCAAGTTCATACAGGAGAAGAAACTCATTGGCAGATACTTTGATGAGATCTCACAGGTAAGGGTTTCATATTTCCTTGTTTAGTCTCCCTTGTACTATTGACACCACAGATATAGATAGCCCTAGATAACGCAAGTATCACGATCTGTATGAAAACCAAGCGTGCCATTTTTTGACTATCTACTATGACGTCACAAGCACTATTTAGTGATGGGAAAATCAAATCGATTCAAAGCCACGCGTGCGGCACCCGTCTGCCCCCAAACTAGGGACTTAGCGCCAGCGCTCACGCTCACCCAGCCAGCAGTACACAGGACTGTAAGCGAAAGTGACAGCTTATGATTTTTGTACGTAAGCTGGGCACGCGAAGTAGTTGCTCTTGCGTTATCTAGGTGTATCTATATATCTGTGGTCTGGAAAGTATTTATAATTGCACCTAAATTCAGTCTGTTTATCATCATCTGCCTAGCCTTTTCCCAACTATGTTGGGGTCGGCTTCCAGTCTAACCGGATGCAGCTGAATACCAGTATTTTACATGGAGCGACTGCCTATCTGACCTCCACAACCCAGTTACTGGGTAATACGATACCCCTTGGTAAGACTGGTTGTCAGACTTTCGGGCTTCCGACTACCCGTAATGACTTCAAAGATCCACGAATGACAGCCGGGACCAACAGCTTAACGTGCTTTCCGAGGCACGGAGGGGTCTCAGTATGTAAGGATGGTCACCCATCCACAGACCAACCGCGGCAAGCGTAGCTTAACCTGATCGATCGACCTGTACGGCTGTTATTATTTAGCCACGGACCCCTCAGTCAGTCAATTCAGTCTGTTTATATTAAACAGTAATTAATAATAATTATTCTTGTTACAGGACACCGGCAAGTACTGCTTCGGTGTGGACGACACGCTGCGCGCTCTCGAACTCGGCGCCGTTGAGACTCTGATCTGCTGGGAGAACCTTGACATCCAGAGGTATGTCATAGAGAAGATTTTTTTTTTTTGTACTAATATTTTCATTATTTCCGATTGTTGAAGTCAAAGGGAGAACGCCAACGAACGTAAAAGCGTACATAACAGTGTCATTGTTAAAACAATGACTTTACTGCGCCCATTCAACTACTCCGACGCGTGAGGTGTTTTGATACTGTAGGCGGGCAAACGTGTGAGAGGTTATGGTGAATGCGCAGTGGTAGACCGCGAAATTCACATTTTCTACCGTTTTTTGCAATTTGCAGGTCAGTGTCAGGTTGTATCTTGATCAAAATATGATCAGCGGCTATAATAGATATATATTTACAGAATTATAGTCATTACAATCAGTAATATATCTCTTTTTTGTTCCATAAACACTTTTCTAAGTGTTCGTAAGAGATTTGTTCTTATGGAACAAATCTAACTTAGAAAGATGTACTAATGATTATAATTATGTAAATACGTACCTGTTATAGTCGCGAATCATATTTTGATTAAGGTACAACCTGACACTGACCTGAAAATTGCAAAAAACGTAAGAAAATTTGAATTTCGCGGTCTACAACTGCGCATTCACTTTAACCTTTTCACCGCCAAGCACTTCTATAGAAGTTCGGGATTTTCGTGCCACCAGCGCCACAACTTCTATAGAAGTTGTTAATTTTAACTATCTTATTAAAATAAATTTACTGTGATTAAAAGCTTTGTTCCATTTTATTATTTAAGATAGCACTGTCTACTACCCTGTTTTTTATTTTTCTACACAAAATAAGCCCTAGTTTGTCCTAAAATCGACAAAAACAGAAAATCCGAATTTTGTTACTTTCCTCAGAACGCCAATCACTTCATATCAAGTTGGCCAGTGATGTGCCGTGAAAGGTTGATTTCACCATTGAAATATTTATAAATACAGAAAGTTACGAATATCGAAAACAATTTGAGGTCAATAAAATATGAACTTAGTTATCTACTTCATTACAAAGGATAGTAGATGAATTTCGACCTTCAGGTAGATGCCGATACGTAATTATAAAGTTGTTACCAATTCTTGTCGATAGTTATTTTCCCATCTCTACAAAACAATTGGTCGTCTATGCCCCTGTGCGCCACCGAGTGCCACGAACTACTATAGAAGTTGGTCAGTGACGTCATAGGCGTGCGGCTGTCAAGGTCACTTTGGCATAGTGCAGCACAAAATCGGATTCGCGCGCACGCATCTTTCTTTCTTTCACTTGATAACAAATAGAAAAATGAGTGAAGAACTTGATTCGGACGAACTTCTTAAAATTTTGCAAGGTGTGGAATCGGACTCGGAGTATTTTGTGGAGAACATTGAACCAGAAGATAATTCTGAGGTATGTCTAACTGGATGATAATAATAATGTTTATTCATCAAAGAGTAGGAATTCAATAAGTATGTAAAATGTTCGGTGAGCCCAGTATCTCCAGATGCACTGTAATTACAGTAGATTTAGGTACTGTTTTTGTACTCCATACACTATTATGGTAAATACAATACATGAGTTAAGAAAAGAACAGAAACAACACTTAAAAAACAATAAACAAACAAGCTTTGATAAGTACACGGCTACAAGCGTGATAGAATTTAAATATATAGTTACTTTCCATTTCAAAAAACACTTTAAAAACAATTAAAAATTCTGCCACTTAGATACCTACGGTAAAAAACGTTAACTGAAGTTATTAAAAAAACACAGGAATAAACAAAAATAGAAGAAAGAAAGACCATAGACCCCATCCCTGATCAGAATCGAATTCAACGTGCCCTCAGTGCCAATAACTTGATATGAAGTTAAAGAATGAGATCATGAAACAAATAGAGATGTACCCCATTCCTTATAGTTCTAATTGAGTTATGTATTAGTTTCTTTGATACTCATAATTTATACTGGTTTTTCTTATTAAGGATACTGTGAAACAAAACAAATCTGGAAATATTTAATCAGTTTTTATTTATATTCGTAAAATCAACTTTAAATCTTAACTTTACGCGTACAAATCTTATTCATCGATATGACGATATCCCCATCCCTACTGTTTACTATATATTTAGTTATACATTTATAGCTTGGCGCTCGGCGAGGCATTGCGTTTTGTGTACGTTGGCGGCGAAAAGGTTAAGAATAGAAGAGGAGTTCATAGGCCCCTAATTACGAGCGAAAGTTTCAATGAATGAATTACGACTCAAACTTTTCTACTTGAGAAACAATATTATATTAGTCTTACCCATTCTGGATTTAAGCCCAATTAATGGCATTACAAAGAAGAAGAACGAAAAAGAAAAATTCTTTATTCTGCACACAAAAAAAATACATAATATGTAATAGTATGAGATTCGGACATATTTTGCCTTCGAGGAGCCTATTCCCAAATTTTATCCGAAAAATTATTGTATTATCCGAAGGAAATATAAAAGGATATAATCCTAAAACCACAAATTCACCAACCCGCACCGGGCCCGCGTGACTATAATCCACTTTCGGCCCGTTCGCTGTCACAAGGAGGCCTGTGTTCCAATTGTGGAAACAGGCTGCACGGGCCCACCTTTGCGCCTTCGCGGAAAACTGAAGGCCAATTCTCGTAATATAAAACAAAATCTAGTCGCAGTCTCATCTAGGCGAAAAACAAATGTCAAAATGTAGGGAAATTAGAGGTATTTTTGACAGATTGAGACTGAGATCAGACTGTGATCGTTCTTAAAATTACGAGAATTGCCCTTCTGGGTTGATGTTATTTTTAACCGACTGCATCGGAGCCCAAAAGGAGGGTAATGTTTTTAATGTCGCTTTCTTTAATATCTTCCGCCAAATTTTCCAGATACGTGCTAAAACTCCACTCGACCAATCAGGAAACCATCCTTCATTTGACGCCCGAACAAGAGAAGGACAAGTCTCATTTTACAGATAAGGAGGTTATTATTTCTAAGTCACATTTCACTGACAAAGAGGTGATTATTATTTGTTGCTATTTCTTCCGCTTTTTTTTTCATTACAACGTCATAGGGTGAAATCATATTTTCTTGAAAATGTCAACTTTTTTTTTTTGCATCTGTAACTTTCTGTCTCTTAATTGGCGCACCCAGAGAGGTCACTTGAACGAGTAGCGAGTAGAACTAGCAAATGAAAACGAGTTGGCGAGCAGCGAGTGTCCGAGTGCGACGGGCGATTACTCGCACCATGTGTTATAGCGGCAACAGAAATACGTCATCTGTGAAAATTTCAACTGTCTAGCTATCACGGTTCATGAGATACAGCCTGGTGACAGACGGACAGTGGAGTCTTAGTAATAGGGTCCCGTTTTTACCCTTTGGGCACGGAACCCTAAAAACAGTGAGTGCGTACACACGGCTACACATCAAGCTATACATTTCCAGTTTTCGCTGACCTCGCATTGTATAGGTTTTTCGTACAATCAGAAGTCAGCTTATACTGTTTATGTATAGGTTGATGTGTAGCCGTGTGTACACTACTTCAATCGACATGGTCCGATTATTACATAAACATAATTTGATTCGATCGGCCGAGTTTGGTCGACGACGAACGAGCACTGCACTGCTGATGACGGATTTTGTGTATCCGAACCGTTGCCCAGTACCAAAGTTGTGAGGGTCAGATTAGGCATGTCCATGTTAAATACTGGTATTCATCTGCATCCAGTTAGATTGGAAGCCGACCCTAACATAGTTGGGAAAGGCTACGCAGTCTGATGATGATCATTTTGGAACATTGTCGTGCCCGGACCGCACCAACGGGAAACGCCAATAATTATCGCGATAAGTTGTGGCTGCACCTACGATTAACGTCAGGCGTTTCCCGTTGGTGTGGCCCCGGCATCACAGTGCATGCTAAGATTGTGTTGGTCAATTAACGTTAATAATAATTGATTTATTGTTAAGTGACTTCTTTGAATTAAAAAAATGGAGGTGGCATTCGCTAGAGCGAGTAGTCCGCTCGCAAGTGTTCGCATTCATTCGCATCGTAAACGAACTACGTGCGATTGGATCTCTCGCTCTAGTGAATGGCGCTTCTAAGTGACAGAAAGGGATAGAGATACAGTAAAATGACGATATAATCGTGTGAATGTGATTTCATCTACATACACAGTTGGTTATGCCACATCATATTTTTTGTTTTTGGTGAAAACCATATACCTAGAAATCCATATAGTTGTAGTTTAGAAGTAAGCCCACACACAGACACGCACATAGCGACCCTTTTTAATACTGCTTAGAGATGACTACAAGCAAGCACACAGCTGCAGTACTAGAGGCGTCGCAGGCGCATCACTATTGCAGAGACGGAAGCTAAATGTCCCGTGTACCTGTAATTACACCGGCACTCATACCCTTCAGACCGGAATATTAGCGGCAGAAATAATTGTCCCACTGCTGGACAAGGCCTTCTCTAAATTCTTCCAACTAATGTTTTCTTCTGCCACTTAATGCTCTCAATTTGGCAAAAAGTAGTGTCAAGCGATTTTGAACCTTATGTGGTGCAGCAATTGATGTCAACTTGCCCTGAAAAATGAGAGCAGTGGTCATGGGTTCGAACCCAGACAGGCGCTTTACTTTGTGTAAATAATTTCATCACCACTGCCCCCAAAACGGTGAAGGAAAACATCATCATGTTCTAGAACCGAAAAAAAAGACATCTACTAACCCGCACTGGGCCCGCGTGAAACCACTACGCGTGCGCCACTAGAAGAGAGGAGGCCTGTGTCCCAGCAGTGGGAACATTATAGGCTGATTATAATTTATGGGCCGTCCAACTTCAGGCAACCGCTGCGTGGAGACTTGCCTAGAGGCTTGCATGATACTGACATGGTCCATGACCTGGCAGTCTTTTTGTCTAAGTCCCGTTTTGCAGCGCAGGGTGGTGTTCCTTGATCTGTTCTGTTATTTTTACGCCCAGAATCCCGCGCTCCGTTAATCTTTGGCAAACTCCTAAGAGGAGTTTTGCTTGAGCACGTTAAACTGTTGGTCCCGGCTGTCATTCATGGATCTTTGGCAGTTGTTACGGGTTGTCAGAACCCCGAAAATCTAACAACCAGTTTTACCAAGGGGTATCGTATTACCCAGTTACTGGGTTGTGGAGTGTAAAATACTGGTATTCAGCTGCATCCGGTTCCACTCGATGCCGATCCCAACATACATGATGTTGATGATCTCAGTTTACAATGGCTTCTTGAAATAAAATTATTTTTTTGAACATAATATTATTAATCATCATCTACAGGGTGGCCGGAACATTGACGTCCAAAAATAAAATTTCGGTCCCTCGTATCGTGGGGTATTCGAATCACCCCCATGTATGTTCCGCGACTTTTCATAGTTTTCGAGTTATGAATTTTTTTCTGAATGTTTGAAAATTTTCGACCTGACCAACCTAAAAAAATTCTAAAAAAAAAAGTAGAGGGTTTTATCGAGTTTCTTTTTTTGCAACTGAATTTTCATAAGTAGTACTTTTATGCATAAAATAATCAGCTTCGTAACTGTGATGAAAGTTATGAAAATGTTGATCTAAAGTGAAAAATTTACGTTCGGTAAATTATGACTTAAATTTTCAACTTCAAATTAAAAATCTAAACAGGTGACTTCATGGTTCTCAAGTAGGCTTCAAGAATGCGCCAGACTCTCAGCTTTCATAATCATTAAAAAACGTAGGACTTAATGGGGCTAACTTTGGCCTTAATCGGCCTTCAAAGACTGCGAGGTGGAAAATTCTTAAAATTAGCTATCTGATTAATAATTTTTTTTTTCAATTTTCTCGCTCCTAAGGTTATTTAGTTTGCTAACCAAAAATGACTGCAGGAAAGCTAAGATTTAAACACGGAGATTTTTTTAAATGATAGTTTAATGAATTTTGCGCGATCCGTTCTCGTGGACTATGGGTTGTAAACGAGGGTGCAACTCTTTTACCTGCAATAACAATGGACCGAGAGGAAAAGAGACCGAATTATTGCTATCTCTCTCACGCAAGGCGCGCAACCGAAGCCAACGCAAAACAAGTACCTCAGTCGTACTCACATTGTGTTTACTGCTATACGCGTGTCGCCATTTTGTCTTTACCACACTCGCTTTGCCCACGGACTCCGCTGCCTACTTGTTTGACTACTTTGCTCGTTTATTGGACTGTGTTTTGCATTCTGATTTGGACTTTTTTTACGTGGAAGTGTAAAAAATGAGTTACACGTTAAGTGAATATGCAGAAATGCATTATTTTTATGGAGTTGCACAAGGAAACGGCCATGAAGCAGCGCGACTGTATCGCGAACAACTTCAACGTCGTGGTGGGCCGCAACCTGAGCGATATCCCGACCATCGTGTTTTTATTAACACGCACAACACTTTGATGGCAGGCCGCATTCCTGGTCGACGCGGCAGTCATGAAGGAATCCCTAGAGCTAACCCGGATCGCAGAGAAATGGTGCTGGAAGAAGTTCAGCGAAATCCGTCTACGAGTACGAGAAGTATGGCTCGTGCTCTGAACATCCCAAGGACTTCTATCCAAGACATTCTTCACGATGAAGAATACCACGCGTTCCACATCCGACGAGTCCAAGCTTTACTGCCTACAGATCACCAATTGCGCGTTGATTTTTGCCAAACCATGTTACGAAAAGAGCAAGAGGATCCTGGATTTTTCAATAAAGTTTTATGGTCAGATGAGTCACGATTTGAGCGATCCGGAATATTCAATATTCATAATTACCACACGTGGGCGAATGAAAATCCACTCGAAGTGAGAGCTTCGACATTTCAACATCGCTTCAGCGTTAACTTGTGGTCTGGTATCCTCAATGGCGAACTAATTGGTCCGTTTGAACTGCCGTCCAGACTTGATGGAGAAACATACAAAAACTTTTTGGAAAATGAACTTCCATTGTTGCTGGCAGATGTGAATCTCGAACTCAGACGAACCATGGTGTTGCAAAATGACGGCGCCCCGTGTCACTATGCAACCCAGGTCCGAAATTACTTAGATGAAACATACCCCAACAGATGGATCGGACGCAGCGGACCAATTAGGTGGCCTCCACGCTCACCTGATCTCAACCCCATCGATTTCTTTATTTGGGGCTATTACAAGGAAATAGCATACGCCCGAGACTGTTCAAGTGAACAAGAGCTGAGGCAGTTGATTGCAGAAGCTGAACGTGTTGTGAGAGAGAACAGAGACGCTTTTAGACGATTGCCAGACAATTTCTTACGTAGGTGTAGAATGTGTATTGCTACTGGTGGTGGCCACTTTGAAAACCTTTTGTAAATGTTAAAAATAAATTAAGTACTTTTTTCACATTATCATCTGTGTTTTATTCAAAACCACTTTTTACGTAAAACTTTTCTTACCCAACTCTGAAACTATTTGTTGGTTAGTTTTCAGTATTCTTATCATTAATTAACCTTAGGAACGAGAAAATAGCCAAAAAAAAATAATTACTCAGATGGGTAATTTTAAGAATTTTTCCACCTCGCTGTCTTTGAAGGCCGATTAAGGCCAAAGTTAGCCCCATTAAGTCCTACGTTTTTTAATGATTATGAAAGCTGAGAGTCTGGCGCATTCTTGAAGCCTACTTGAGAACCATGAAGTCACCTGTTTAGATTTTTAATTTGAAGTTGAAAATTTAAGTCATAATTTACCGAACGTAAATTTTTCACTTTAGATCAACATTTTCATAACTTTCATCACAGTTACGAAGCTGATTATTTTATGCATAAAAGTACTACTTATGAAAATTCAGTTGCAAAAAAAGAAACTCGATAAAACCCTCTACTTTTTTTTTTAGAATTTTTTTAGGTTGGTCAGGTCGAAAATTTTCAAACATTCAGAAAAAAATTCATAACTCGAAAACTATGAAAAGTCGCGGAACATACATGGGGGTGATTCGAATACCCCACGATACGAGGGACCGAAATTTTATTTTTGGACGTCAATGTTCCGGCCACCCTGTATATTATGGTTCCAATACGACATAATACTTCCTTTAGTCTGAACACCGTAGGTTAAAACAGACAGAACACACAAGACACATTAAGTCCAACCGCGGCAGATTTGCCAAAGATTTAAACAACAATGGCCGCTCGAAATTGAATAGATTCGATAAACACACTTTTCGTCTAGTTAGCTCGGAGATTTAGACGAAAACAAACATTACTTAAAATAAATACTCTTTGTTTATCGATTTTATTCAATTTCGAGCGGCCATTGTTGTTTAAATCTTTGGCAAATCTGCCGCGGTTGGACTTTACCATGTTCGCCCAACAGTAAAAATCATCCCATATTTTCTCTAATTTCCAGAGTGGCGTTGAACTCGAGCTGGTCGAGTGCCAGCCCCTGCTGGAATGGCTTGCCAACAACTACAAGTCTTTTGGAGCTACCCTCGAGATCATTACTGATAAGAGTCAGGAGGGCAGCCAGTTTGTGAGAGGCTTTGGTGGCATTGGAGGTAGGTTTTATGATATCTTATTAAGCAATATAAAATTCTATAATAGGGATGACGACGGGGTAAAGTAAACGAAATTCTATTTAGTCCGTCAGTTAGATTATCAAAAAATAATGGACACATATTTTTTCTTGTGTCAATCAACCAAAAAATTACAAAGATAAAGCGTGTCAAAGTTTGGGAGTGGGGGCTCGTGACGTCACGTGTAGGTTAAAATTGTACCAACAAGTGACGTCATGCGACATTTCAAATCAATATATCTCTGTAATGTTTTGATTATGCGAAAAAAGAAAAAATACGTGCCCAATACTTTTTAATAATCTACCTGATAGACGAAGAAAAAACAGTTAGTCGTCATCCCTATTATGATCTAGCTGGGTAGAGTGCTGTGATAAATACTTGCTGGAAAGGAGATTTTTATATTATGGAGCCTGGCAAACCGACCGACGCGCCATTTTGTATATTTTTTTTCAAAATGGCGGCATTTGAAAGTTTAAAGTAATCAAACATCAAGAAGCTTATAGATAAAAGTGGAGCCAACACTCTGAATACCTAAGTGAAGACGACTGTGGTCGGACATTCTCTTTCTAAATATACACATAAGAACGAGACAATGATATCTGTTTTCTTTGTCATATGTATGTATTTAGAAAGAGAGCGTCCAACCACAGTCGGTTTCATTTAGGTATTTAGAGTGTTCTCTCCATTTTTACCTATAAGCTTCTTGTCAAACATCTATGCAACAAGATGTAAGCAAGTTAAAAAGAAAATGGATGTCACGTGATCAACTTTGAACGTTAATATGTCCTAAACGTGACACTTTACCGGGTTTGGTCTTGTTATGTTTTCTGTTTGAATTGATGTCAGCTAAACTTACTGATCGATCGAACCGTGCGGGGCTGTTATTATTTAGCCACGGGCCCCTCTTAAGTTGTAAAGAACGTTTGATATATGAACTCGCATCTTTTTCCCATGGACCTCCATGCATCCATAGGCAGAAACTGGAGAACGCCACTTGATTCTATAAAAACACAACAGTTTGTACTACCATAAACTTGCCCCTGGTAGCTTTGCCCAACGCTCTACCCAGCTAGAAAAATACATAATAAACTTTAAGGTGCAGCGCAGACGACACACTTTTGTGCGATCGAGTCTGTGGCGCACAAAATGTCTCTTTGATACTAAGTAAGCTTTTAGTGTAGTAGCCGAAAATTAGAACGCGACATCACAACAATTCTAGGTACAGACGCCAGCACATCAACCTACTACAATCTGTCAAATTTCTTTAATAAATTTTCAACTTTATTGCTGAATGCTAAAGGTTCAAAATTGATTGGGGAAATCTGACAGTTTCGGGTAGGTTGATGTGCTGGCGTCTGTACATCCTGTTATTATTTCATCTACAGTTTCCATTTTATTGGTACTTACTATAAAAAGTGCGTCACGGATAGTCTGTCGTCGGCGCTTGCACCTAATGAATATGATCTACAAAAATTAATGACTAACATGCTTTGGGATTCGCAAAACGAACTGTTATCTGTATATTATGTATGTATGTTTACTTGATATGAATATCTTGGCCCGCAAAACAACTTTTCTTGAAAAAAAAATTCAATGAAAATTTTTATTATAATTATGTGTATTTTTAACAATATAAAATGTTAAGATGGAGTTTGACGCTTCAGTCGTGGTATTGAAAGTTAATACGTCCGCTATAACAAAAAAATATACAGCGTGTGACATGAATTCAGCATTCTAGACATAAAAATGTTACGTCGGCTATCAAAAAAAATCAGCTGTTTCATATAAAAATACGTGTAGTATAAATACGCGCAACGAAAGATGAGACTTGACAAGCTCAGTAGTAGGGAGTTTGCGCAGGTAAGTCGTGTACGAAATAGTTACCCATAATGTGTAACTTAATTCGTTGGTGATGATGAAGATTATGTTTAAGGCGCCACTAGTCGATATTTTTCCATACAAATTTCGGGAGAGTATTACTCCACTGTTTGACATTGTGCATCCAAAGTTAAACATGACATCGTTTTGACTTATTATTAATTTTGTCTGCACGGAAACAGAATAGTAAAATAAAAAGCCATTAAAAAGTTATGAGCCAACAAAGATTCGTTTCTCTTGCTATTTTTAACGTAACGGGTGTAAATAAGTAATAAAAGAACTGTAAAATGTTCAAAACCAAGTCTGTACCGACAAAGCTCAGTTATCGAAGAGTTCAATAAACTTTATTTGTAATTGATTTATGCAGTGGTTTTCTCATAAAACTCGATTTTCCAAAGCACCTTTCGATTTTTTTTACGCGTCTATCAGTTCGGAATGGTATTTCTGTGCGTGAGAACTAGACGTTGTGCGTGTAGACTAGTGTCTAACTGCTCATCACTGATACTAGCTCTGTCAGACACGAAGCCAGGTGAGAGAGCGTGCTTTTTGACCATGACCACCAGTGAGTTCGAGCTCGCGACTAGCTTACTCTTAATCATCATCGTTATCGCGCTATCTGTACCTAGCGATATGTAATGGATTCGCAGTTCCACCCTGATTCGACCCTACCCTTACAGCATTGTAGCGTCAAACTCCATTAAACCCGCTTGCAGTGGCGAAGGGTGAATTTATGACAGAGGTAGGCCGGAGCAAAAAAAAAATACCAAAAAAAAATCTCAATGATGAATTGACTATAGAGTGGTTATGTTCTGAATGTTCGAAGGGAAGCCGGCGGGAATCGAGTTGTATGTATGGTACCTTCGCCACTGCCCGCTTGAAAACTAATGCCTTATACCGAATACTTACTAACTGTCTTTATTTTTTTCTCCTACCCGCCGCTCGGACGCCGTGGGACACACACGTAAATATAACCTTCCTAATAGGCATCCTTCGTTACAAAGTGGATTTTCAATCTCTGCAACTCGACGAACCGCTCGACGACGTCGACTTAGACGATTATTAAAAAATATACGTTTCACTTATTTGAGAAAAAAACATAAAAAACACCATTTCGACTCTTTAATGTTAGGATTTTATGCTTGAATTATGATTGTGTCTCTGGTCGCTTTGGCGTGGACGCTGCGTTTCTTTTTTTTTACGAGGGTTCTGAAAGCTGGCAACGTCGCGAATGACTGTCAAATGTTTTCCTGTTCTGAAAGTTGGCAACGTCGCAAATGACTGTCAAATGTTTTGTTTTGTTCTGAAAGGTGGCAACCTCGCAAATGGCTGTCAAATGTTTTCCTGCTCTGAAAGTTGGCAACGTCGTAGATAGCTACCAAATATTTCACTGTTTTGATTACTTAATCAATAAACTAAATGAATTTATTAAATACCACAATGTACCACCAATACTGAAATTAGGAAAGTTGCAATAACTAATATTGTGACACTGAATATTTCGTTTTAAGTGTAAAAAAAGCTATTGGAAATCTTCCAAATACAATTTTCACCTAAAACTGTTACGACACCTAATCAGGCGTGGTGTTTGCAATCCATAATCAATATTTAAGTACAAAACAGCGATATTACAATGCGCACCACGAAAGATGAGACTTGACCCCCCCTCCCGCGCTCTTTCCGCCGCCCCTATGACGCCCGCTCCCGTCCCGCGCTCAGACCTCATACCGCTAAAGAGACCTAAAATCTAGTACTGCGCATGTCAAACCACGTGGTGTGTCAAGTCTCATCCTTCGTGGCACGCATTGTAGATAATTTCATTTCAGTAGTAATATTGATTAATTAATAAGATAGCAGGGCCCCGACTTACGAGTTGTAGGTCGTGGGTTCGAACCCAGACAGGCGCTTTACTTTGTGTAATTAATTTCATCACCACTGCTCTCAAAACGGTGAATTAAAACATCGTGAGGAAACCGGCATGTCTTAGAACAAAAAATTCGAAGACGTGACATCTACCAACCAGCATTGTGCCTGCGTTGTGGGTTACGGCGCACTCCCTCTCACTGAGAGGAGGCCTGTGTCCCAGCAGTGGGAACGTTATAGGCTGATTATGTTATTGCAATACATAGCCTTGATGTTACTATCTCAAATCATGGTGACGCGAAGCGCTAATACGACCGTCTCTAGCAGCGCCGAAGCGTGGTTTGCCGTTTGATGAAAATTCAAGCTTGGTTTTTGTTGCCGGGGTAGCGGGATTGTCCGAAAGGGTTACCGCTACCCCGGAACATAAAGGGCTAAGGAAGGAACACGGGTGGGTTTTAGTCAGTAAGAGTCTGACACTCCCTCCTGCTCCACTCAGAGCGGGAGGAGTCATTAGATGATTTCCCAACCATAAAAAAAAAGCTTGGTTTTTTTATAGAAAGTGTTGAATGCCGCCTATCCTATGACAAAACTTTCCATACAAAAACAGTGAGTTTCACACACATCAGCTATTAATGATCCCAGTGCAGGGACACAGGCCTCCTCTCAGTGAGAGCGAATGGGCCGTAGACCGTAGACCATCACGCGGGTCCAGTGCGGGTTTGGTGTTTGTCACATGTGTTCGAATTTTTGGTTCGAAAACATGTTTCTAATGCGGCTTCATCGTTGACGGCCTGAGACAATACTGATAATGCCTGTAACAGTCAATTACGATCAGTTGCGCCAAATTCAGGCACGAATATTAAAAGTAATGTCTGTTGTTAATACTAAAGGGATAGTTTTCCGAATCGACAGTTCAATCTAATATGTCAACTTTATTATTTTCATACTTATTTGTTTTATTGTTATTGCATGTGTTGTTGTGTTGTAATTAAAGTATGAAATAGATAAAGGTGTGTGCAAGTCTTAGATTGACAACCGTCATGAGCCAGAAACTCTTATAAAAAAATATAAAATGTAAAAAAAAAAAAACTCGTGGAATGCATAACTTCCTTTTTGTAAGTCGGTTAAAAATATACATTTCCATCAGGTGGTTCGTCGGGAAAGATGACCACGCGCCTAAAAAACGTAGCGTATATTAACCACGCGCCTAAAAAACGCAGCGTTTAATCGTCCAATGCGACCTAAATGTTTTTCTAGCTAATATTCCCCCTCTAGTTCTAGATAAAACCTATTTTCATTATTTCGTAACGTATTGCTTTAGTACACACAACGCGTTTTTATACATTTCCCCTCTTCCCAGTAAATAAGTAGTTTGTTTTGTTGTTTGTTTGTTTTTGATGTTGAACATCGGGATTATTACGAAGTTTAACGAATGTAACCACGATAGAAAAGTAAAAAAAAAAACGAAATAAAATTTTATATTAAAATAGAATGAGACGGAACGCACATGCAATTGAAGGATATTTTAAATACGTTTTTTATTAAATGAAGCTTTGTATATTGTTAGTGAACATAAATAATCATAGTACTTTTCCTATTATAAATTAGTTATTGATAGAAACTAGGTTTTCCAAATAATACTGGTCGTGATGCGTTTATTAATATAGAAACTTGCTAACGAGCCAACTAACGCCTTTTATAGTGTACTCACATTTTAGACAGCTAAGAATTAGAACGAAAAAGAAACTAAGACAAACGACGTTTATTTGCGACTAGCTTTTGCCCGCGACTTCGTCCGCGTATATGTCGGTTATCGCGGACGCAGACGAAGTCGAAGTCGAATAAAAAGTAGCCTATGTCCTTTGTTGGGGTTCACACTTACCCTGTACCAAATTTCACACAAATCGGTTCAGTAGTTTAGGCGTGAAGAAAAGACAGACAGACAGAGTTACTTTCGCATTTATAATATTAGTTAGGATAAACATGACGCAAAGACAAAAACACACATACAAGTTGGGGGGGAAATATGCGTCATATTCACGCAAAATGTGCATTGCTCAGCATAATGCTGTGTAAGCGAAGGGGCTGGCTGGATTTCTTATTAAAAAAAAACAATAAATAACTAACCGGGGGTTGCACTCAGTACCCCATAACATCCCTTTACCCCGTAGCCACGAGCTCGCACTAACACGCTCAAGAGATACGCTTCTTGCGACAGCGACTGCGGAGAAAACAGCAGAATAGAGAAATCCCGATAAAACTGATAAGAAGGGAAGAAAACTGTCAAATTAGTTCCGCAAATGGCGCTAAGTGTTTGATACTTTCATTCAAGTAAACTGTTAAGTTTCTCGCGAGATGGCGCTAGTGTCTTGTGTCTGGTCGCCGATTTGTCGATTTTATTTAACCCGTCAATCGCTCGCATACTAGAAGCCGTTTGCATGTAAGCGCTCAATGGTTTTCACGATTATGTTTATTGTCGTTTCGAGTATATCTTTCTTATGAACCGGTGGGGTTCATGTGACAATTAAAGGTTAAGATCACTTTGACAAGTGTCAAATACACAGTGCTCTACATGCGGCGCAGCTTCCAGTACACAACCCCTTTTGATGATAAAATATAGAATTAAAATGTAATAAATGCGAGACAATTAGTGGCCTTATAAAATCAATCTTATAACAATTAGAAATATAATAACTGTAGAAATAATAATTAAAACATGCTAGTCGAAAATTAAGCAATGAGCCTCGTAAAGTACATAATGTAATGTAAGAATATTATTTATCTGAAACCAGTAGACATTTTGATATAATATAGAATGAAAACACATTTATACAAGGTGCTGAATTTTTCTGTATCTCTTTCTCTTTCGATCACTTAGAGCTGTCGTTTGTTAGAGAGAGATGTCCGCCCGTAAGTATTCGCACTGATCCACATTGGAATTGCTTTTACGTGCGAATGGGCTTCTCACAAACACAACATTTGTTTCATAAGAAGGAAACAGGCTAGAAACTCTGTGGACACTCGTCTTCAATAAACCATTTACAGGCACTATTGAATTGTAAAAGAGTCGGTTAGTTAGAGACATGACGTAGTTGCCCATTCCAAAGCCTATCCTCTGGATGATCCCACAAAAAAATCGTCAAATTAATTTCTGTTTACCCGACTACGGCGAAGCAAAAATGAGGGTTATGATTTTGACCGGTATGTATGTATGTATGTTCATCTGTTCCCTCATAACTTCTAAAGTTCTTGTCATAATTGGACAAATGAGGTATCGTTGGAAGCGTCTTGATTGTCCGCTGCTTATAGGCTATGTGACGTCAGATTAAATTGAATATGGCACCCTCTAGCGGGCATAGTCATGATCTAAAAAATTTTTTTTTATTCATGCCGTGTTTGGTATCAAATGAAAGGGCTTAATTAGCACATTTCAAAAATATAAATATTACTGAAATATGCCCCAAAATAATTAAATTAAAAATAATTTTAAAAACTAAAACCCAACTACTGAAAAGGATGAAACAAGAAAGTACCTTCCCGTGGTCGCATGCTACCACAGCTTAAACTTATTTGTTTTGTCATTGTTGAAGTCTATTTAGTGATTTTCTTTTCTTATGACTGCGTCAGTGAACGGAGTTCGCGCAGCTGATTTTTGGGCCAAAAATATTTAAACTTTTTGCCGTCAATACGCTAAGAAGAAGAGCGACAGAAAGGGACAGAGATACAGGCAAGCAGATCTGTGCGGATAAATGTTATTGTACCCTCAAAAGCTACGTAATAATCCCGATTATAAGAAAACTCGTGAAATGTAATCTTGCCTACTCAATATGCCAATATAATAAGGTGACCAGTATAATATCAGCAATAATATACATTTAAATAAATAAACGACATATTATATAAATAAATTATGGTCGGTACACGTTTTGTGGTACATTGTTGGAAAATCTAAGCAGCCGCCTCCACGAGCGAGAGAATCGCGGCGATATTATCGTCGTGCCACGTATTTCTATACACTCTCTTAGAACGTGTCTAAAATTTGATGGCACGGCGAGATTATCGCCGCGATTCTCGCTCGTGGAGACGGTCCCTTACTTAGTGAATGGACCTTTTGGGGTTATGTTGCATATCTTTCGCTTAGACTTAGAAAGATCCTGGCTAAATCGTCATCATCGGCAGCCATGTTCCTTCCTATTGTGCCATACTTCCCTGGTCTGTGCGAGTCTCGTCCAGGTCTTCCCCGCGATCTTCTGTAAGTCTTCAAACCCACCTGGCTATTGGGCTGCCAACGCTCGCTTCTACGGTGGACTAGCCTGTCTAAATACTTGATAAATAAATGATAAATGATTTTATTTCTGTAAGTAGGTTTGCACAAACACTTACACGTCAATCATATTTTTTAAAACTAGACGAGGTCGGCGTTTCCTATCTGAATACTCTTGAGAAGAAAGGCCGAAACAAACTCAGAGGTCACAGTCTCTTTTAAAGTCCAGACATAATCTTGGTCAGGTTATTATGAAGACCATGTAGATCGATGTCTGAGATGGTCTTTTGAGGAAAGAACCACACAGACATTAAGGTATCTTGTTATTCCTCTTCTTCGAGTCGTAGGCACGACGGTTATTCAAATTTTGTGGGCCCAAAACAACGCCACTCTCTCGGCGTTATCTGGATCACTATCTTGTTGGTGAAAAAACAAAAAAAGTCTACTAAGTACGGTATCATCATCTGCCTAGCCTTTTCCCAATTATGTTGGGGTCGGCTTCCAGTCATACAGGATGCAGCTGAATACCAATATTTTACATGGAGCGACTGCCTATCTGACCTCCACCACCTAGTGACTGGGTAATACGATACCCCTTGGTAAGACTGGTTGTCAGACTTTCGGGCTCCTGACGACCCGTAACGACTGTCACAAGATCCACGAATGACAGCCGGGACCAACGGCTTAACGTGCTTTCCGAAGCACGGAGGGCTTTTGGTATGTAAAGATGGTCACCCATCCACGGACCAACCGCGGCAAGCGTAGCTTAACCTGATCGATCGACCTGTGCGGGCTGATTTTACAGAAATAACCACAAAATGTGTATACGGCTTTAAACATATATTTAAATTATTTAGTACTTGTTGTCCAGAAATATTCGCATAAGTATTTAGTTATTTACTGCATAGATGTTTTAATACATAATATAATTATACAGGGTGTCCCTGGAAGTATGGATCAAATCGAATAGGGGCGTGGGCAAGGTCATTTCCAAACTTTTTAGCCCTGAGAACGTCGGTGAATTTTTTTACGGTTCAAAAGTTATGAGCATTTTTTTTCAATCACTTCGCATAGTATTCAAAGAAAATAATAATAAAAAAATACTATCAGGGCTATCTAAAAAAAAAAAATTGATAGCCCTGATAGTTTTTTTAAAAGATTCGATTTCTCGTCTCTTTTTTTTAAATTTTTTTTTGTTGAAACGTTTTGAAATGAACTTGCTCACGCCCTTATTCGATTTGATCCATACTTCCAGGGCCACCCTGTATTTATATCAACATAATATGATATTTGTATGTATTTAGTTTTCACGTTTTCTATTTATTTCTATAGTCGAATCGTTATACGCCTATAAGTGTTGTACAGATTTTTTATATATTTTTAATGTAGAATTTTTATTCACTGTATGCGTGGTCTGGGCCCGATATAAAACAAAGAATGATGGGCATGTTTGTATGGAGTCTGACCTGATGACCAATAGAGTTCCAATGAGATCCACGTAGTACTAATTCCAACCGAAAACTGTCATTTTGATGGAGTCGTCATATGAAAAAGATGATTGCAAATAGCAGTTGTTATAGCAGATGGCTTCATTTTAAATGTCAAGTTGATAAAGAATCGTTACCCTCGTTTTAAGCTCCGCTGGAGTCGAGTAAGAAGGATTATGTTTTCTTCCCCGCCCACAGTTCTACGTTTGCTTTACAGTAACTGATCACGCTTTTAATATGGAACGAATATAAACTAAACTTGTTGATTGATATTCATATACACTAGATTTGTAATGTTTTGATGTATTTAGTTCAACTTTATTAATTAGTATTGTTGTTTGGCGATTGCACTTCAATGCGTCAGAGACTCTATGGGCCTCGATTTTACTGGGTTATCGTAAAATTTTATCATAATGTACAGTCAACAAAAGAGATAAATATGCAGGATCGACGTATATTAGTATAAAGTTATCTATTTTAAGCGATGTTTTTCCTTAACCAAGCATACAGACGCAATTTGACAAGATATCGAACCAGTAGCACTATCAAATAGATATTTGGGTTGACAATACCCCGGAAACCGGTCATTAAGATGACAGACACGTTTCGTTTGATAAATACCGTTTTTAAACATCAGACGGCCCCGTCCTGGCCAATCAAATTGGTCCAAAATCACCTTAAGAGAGAGATAGCGCTATACGACAGTCTACCGCCAGAAAGAGCAAACAATACACAATAGTGTTGTGCAATCGCTAAATATTTGTTTAGTTAAAACTAGCTAATATTATGTTTCTGAATTGTGTGAGCTTATGTTGATTACGTGTTTTTAATCAAGGCTGTGTTAAAGATAGCACGAAAGTCATTGATTTTCGTGACGTTTGTAGTAAAAAGTTTTTCGCTAGCCATTTTCTACAAGATTCTTCATTAAGTACAAATACGCTCACATGGCGTTATTTCAATACTAAGAGCCTCTGTTCATAAAAGGCGTTTCACGCCCGTAAGGGTCAGCTCAGATAGAGATGAGCGTGTTTAGAACTAAACACAACTAACATTGAGTTCAAAATCGCGTGCAAGAGATGAATCCCAGAATGCTCGCGTATATTTTCATTCAAAACTTGACAGCAAAAATGGTACTCGAGCATTATGCGGCTTTATCTGCGCTGACCAGCGTTGTTATCGTAAAAATCTGAGCTGCCGTATGTCACAGTCCGGTTTGACGTATTTTAAGGGAAAAAATACCAATATGCAGTATTTATTAAAAATGCCTATTCCTCATTTTGTTTCTCGTTTCTCATGTTTATCTAGAGCACACTTGTCCTTGCTTCTCATTATGTCGCATCGTGGATTGCCGTATAATACGGCAAAAAGGGTCTAATCGACCCTTTTTGTTGTCTGGATTCTCGCGTAAATAAAATGTCGTCAATATATACGGAATTATTGGTACGTGGTATCTCGGCTACCTGCGTAAATCGGCCTTTTCTGAACAGTCTTAATGTTACAATTTGTCAAAGGCGACACGATAACTCTTACTGCAAAACTCTTGTTAAAAGTACAAATCTCACAACTACCATTGTTCTAAAATAATTGTCCTTAATCACATTAAAATACAGTTTAGTTTCTATTGCACATTACATTGTTAAACCGCGCTCATAGTGTAGCCATTCTAAAATAAACCTACTGTCCCTAACTTACAGTTAACTTTTATATAAGCAATAATGCGTTTTATAATGTTTATACATAAATGCTTAAACATAAGATCTATTTTTAATGTAAAAAAGTCATATTACAAGTTCAAAACCAATTTATCACATTTTAAATATTCAACGCTTTAGAACATATTTAATAATCTTACATGACATTAACATTCTGACAGAGTTGTCACATGAAAAAAATAATTACAGATTTATTATCGCGGCAACTCCTTTCAAAATGTTTTTTTGAAATCTGTATCACTTTTATACCGATGGCTGTAAAATTATGTAATATTTTTTATTATATAATTATTAGATTAAAAATGTATCAATGTCGCTCTTTGTGGATCAACAGTTCAAGCATTGGTTTAATGTTAAATATTGTCTAAATATTAATAGACGAGGTGTTGATTTGCAAAATCGCTACGTTATTGATCAAGGAATTATTCGAGAAAACATTAAAACCACAAGCTAAGACAAAGAAAAAAATCAGTGTGTGGTTTCCAAGTTACAGTACATTTTTATGCTAGTTCATAATTAGACGAAAACTGAAGTATCACACTTCAAAACGGTGAAGGAAAACTTCGTGAGGAAACCGGCATGTCCTAGAAACAAAAATTCGAAGACTTATGACATCTATCAACCCGCACTGGGCCCGCGTGGTGGTGGATTACGGCCCACTCCCTCTCATCGAGAGTAGGCCTTTGTCCCAGCAGTGGGAACATTATAGGCTGATTATGTTGTTGTTGAAGTATCACGAGATTTTGTACCTCGTACAAAAGTTCTCCACATAACGTAACATCACGACTATACCCCCGATGGGTTAGGCAAGGCAGTGATATACTAGGAGTACAAAATATTCTACTATGAAAAGGGGATTGAAGACTTTTTTATGGCATACATAACTGTCCGCCATTTTTTTTTTCCCAAAATGGCGGCTACATGATATGTGATCAACTTTGAACTAGGTATCTAGGAAACGTGAAATTTTACGGGGTTTTGGTTCTATTTTGTCTTCTGTTTGCATTGATGTCAGCTATCGATTTATACTATAGGTTTCATGCGTGGCCGCTATTTTAAGCAAGTTAGAAAAAAAAAACAAAATGGCGGACAGATAGGTATGCCACTGCCCTTCAAAGCCCTTTATAAAATCGCTAAGATTTGTTCCTAGCATAAGAAGAATGTATAATTCCGAGGCGAGATTGCAAATCGACACCTTGTTTAAAAAAAAAAAATGAACGGAAACCGACATATTTATGTATAACTTGCATAGAAACAATAGAAACATCCAAGTGTAAATTTTTTTAATAGGAAATTGTAACGTTTATTAAAAACCTCGCAGGGTGAAATGATCTCTAACTCGTTGTAACTATCACCAATAAAGAAAATTAGCTTAGAAGAATAGAAACGTATAGGAAGCGAGACTCATGCCGCCGCACTACGAAGTCCTGATGTTGCAATTTGGATCTTATGCTGCTTTGGATCGCTTTTAGCGATAAGACAGCCCATTGTGTCACCCATTGTAAAATTTATATATTTATGTCTGTAATTTATATGGTGTACATAATAAAGAGTATTCTATCTATCTATCTTATGTTCAACGTCGTAATGGCAACAAGACAACTTATCAATATATCTGGCTGTTGGTCTACCAAAACTCCTTCTCCCGTCTCTAGGATCTGTAATAAGGACCTTAGAATGCCTATGGAGCATGAGTTTCGCTTTTATAGGTCTAACGGAACCTCATGGCATTAAAAAAAAAAATGTGATTTTCATATGGACTTTCACACATTGCCATAAGAAAATCACAATATTTTTTTTTATGCCATGAGATTCTGGTAGACCTATACACGTTTTTATTCTATGGTATTAGTCAAAACCTGTTCGTGTTAGCAATATAGTTGAAAAGCTAGAAGTAGTAGAAAAATTAGATCTTCCCTGATTATGTCCTTTTATTATTGTAGTATATTAATATAGCCGGTTCATGAAGTAACTGTCCGATATTTTTCCGTTTTTTTTTATATTTATTACCAAAGATTTAAATCTTAGTTTCTTATCTGGATTTCTTCGGTTCTTAAATGTGCATACAATACTTTAGCATAACTTGAGTATCTTTTGAAATGAAAAATTTATTCCTTACATTCTTTTTATAGGTTAACTTTTTTTTATTTGTAAGAATCAAATAAAAAAAGTTTTCACTATGTGAGCTCAATCATCTATGTCCTGTTTAACGTTGTTAATGTGACACTAAGGGAAAATTCCACCAATGAAACTGAACGCGACCAGCACATCTAGACCGCGTTCAGAGCTGTCAGTGTCATCATTGCTCTGGAATATTGGAAACTGGCAGCTTTTGAACGAGGTCATTGGTGAAATTCGCCCTAAGAGCTGCAGAATAACAACATAATCGAAAAAACTAATTACTGTCGATATCTTCTCTACATTGTCCTTATGCTATGTTACAACAGATTAAAAATTATTATTGTATTTTTCATATGACATATCAAAATCCTGTCTTTTCCCAACTTTGTTGGGGTCGGCTTCCAGTCTAACCAGTATTTGACATGGAGCGACTGCCTATCTGACCTCTGAGTAACATGCTACCACTTGGATTCGACATAGCAATGATAATAATGATAAAATCGGACCGTTACTGTCAAAATGACGTCAAAGACAGCCTTAAATTGGATTTAAAATAATGCAACGGAAAAGTGAATAAATTATTATTAGTAAAATACATAATATCAAGGATTTCATGTTAAAATATAATAAAATAGTTTGTATCAAGGAATAAAACGCTTAGTTAGGAATATAGAGAGGGACTTACCAAATATTTTTATTAACATTTAAATAAATCGCCGATTGAGTATGCTAGGGTGTGTAGGTTTAGACTAAAGCAGTTACAGGTCTCCCAAAGTGATAATGCGCATAGAAATCGACCGGCGACCGCCGCCGACCGCCCGAATTGTTTTTAGGGCTCTTACGATTCAATGATTCGGGTGTTTCCGGGAATACGACCATTAGCGAAGATCTGCATGCGCATTATTAATTTGGGAATACTGTACATTTGAAAATAGTGGTATATGGTTTGTCTTATAAATTCGGAACTTATAATCTGAATCGATATAGATATCTTCATGAGCAGTGGTGGCCCAGTGGTAACGGCCGCGACTTACGATTTGTATGTCGTTGGTTCGAACCCAGACAGGTGCTTTATTTTGTGTAAATTTTTCGACTAATTCGGCTCGCTCGTGTTTGTCACAGTTCTAACCCAACCTAACCCGTTTGGTCGGGGTACCCCAGCTTAGTTACGGCTACAAAATGTGTGCAAGTCCAGTAAGTAAAAAGTTAACCTATTTTGTCCTACTGCTGGGCAAAGGTCTCGCCCAATTTTCCTTATCTTGTGCTTTCTCTGGCCAATCCGAATGAAAATCGTGACGTCAGCGTTTCTTAAGCCTACCTTGGTGACGATGCCCGTCTTCAGGCCCCCACTGTGTGATGATCCTGGCCCATCTGTTTTGATGCATCCTCGTATGAAATATAAAAAGAAATTCATTTATTTAAAAAAAATGTATCACTTAGAGACCCAAAAAAAATTCTGGAGGATCAGCTTACCTTGGTGACGATGCCCGTCTTCAGGCCCCCACTGTGTGATGATCCTGGCCCATCTGTTTTGATGCATCCTCGTATGAAATATAAAAAGAAATTCATTTATTTAAAAAAAAAATTATCACTGAGAGACCCAAAAAAAATTCTGGAGGATCAGCTTAATATTTCCCATAGTATTTATATCACAATTTATCGACGCAAAGTTTCATAAGATTCTTCCGTTTATAAAACGACCATTACCAGTGGTAATTGGCTCATCTCTTCTCAATTCTTCAAAAATAATATTATGTAGACAAAATCGCTCTAAATACCGTGACATTAGCATAGGCTTTTAGAATAATATATGGCTAAAGTTCAAGTTGCCAGGGTTCTGCTTAAAAACGAGAATTTTTAGTTCAACAATTTTGAGTAACAGGTGCTTATGGAACTCAGTTGCAGCTATAGCTTAGCTACATCTCTGGTAAATCAGGCGTGAGGTATTTTTTTTACCACTACGTATAAACTCGTGGCCTTCATCTCTCCTGGTGGTAATTCATGATCAGGCCGAAGGTGGAAGCGAGCTTCACCCGGAGTCCTCAATCACAGAGGAACTGGCTATTTGACTTCTAACTGTCGAAACACAACAATGCTGACAGCATTGTCGTTATGGCAACTGAGACTTGATAAGAACAGCAGCGCCCCGCGGTTACACCCACATAAGTGTTGCTCCCGTGGGAATATCGGGATAACAAGTATCCTATGTGTTATTCTGATGTATAAGCTATATTACTGTAAAGTTTCATAAAAATCCGTTCAGCAGTTTTTGCGTGAAAGAGTAACAAACATCCATCATTCATCCTCACAAACTTTCGCGTTTATACTATTAGTAGGATGGTGATAGCTGGCCAGGCGGACTTAGACTAAGCCCTACCACCAACCAAAACTAGCAGAAATGTTTGCACCCACTAGGAATTGAACTCCGGACAACTGGATCAGACATGTGGTCTTATCACTAGACTACAGAGGCGGTTAAAACATGTGTAAGAAAACAACTTATAATGTTGCCGGCAATCAATAAGCCCACCGCAGTCCAGTGCTGGCTATGGGCCTGTCTTCTGGGACTGCAAGTTTCGCCAAAAATAATCGGCACTCCGCCTTCCGTATCCAGTCGGACCAAACCGCAAAATATCTAACCATACTAATATTGGAAATGTTTTCACATCTTAACGGCTTAAGGAAATTTTAATGAAACGTTATA
This sequence comes from Hydraecia micacea, assembly GCA_914767645.1. NCBI lineage: Eukaryota > Metazoa > Arthropoda > Insecta > Lepidoptera > Noctuidae > Hydraecia > Hydraecia micacea. The sequence goes on from OU611803.1 coordinate 3,159,230, forward strand.
CGACTTTCCCCAACTATATTGGGCTCGGCATCCTGTCTAAGCGAATGCAGCTGAATACCTGAATACTTTAAATGGAGCGACTGCATTTATGACCTCCACAATGAAACATTTTTCTCGACCTTTTTTATGTCTGCATTACCAACAATTGCAAGTTTCAACCTTTTGGTCTCAGCCCAAAGCCATACTTTCAGGCATGGTTATTTATCCTTCTGATTGTTAAACACAAATATTATTTGACAGTCTAAATAACCTACCAAACATGTTTTGTGTCTTTTCTGGCCAAGTTTTATCTCCCCAAAACGATCAAATCCGTTTAAGATTCTCGGTTTTAGCAAGAGAAATGTACTGCTAGCTACCTATATGCAGTAACATGACTTTAATACCGTGGCAACTATGAATCTTTACGTCATGAAATTTGTGAAAAAGGGGCTCCAGTACATTGTAGGTTTAATAGTAATAAGGTCTTAAGGCATCGTCGACATACATACAGCAAACGGTGGCAGGGAAAACGGCGCGAAACCGTTATTTAAAAAAAAATGGTTTTTCCATACATTTCGACCGCGTAGGTTTTGCACTTTTTTAGGAAACGGCCGATTGTTTTTTTTTTTTTTATAACCGATGAAAAATTTCAACGCAGGAGGTTCAGACGCATGTACTGAATCCTTGGTTACAGGTTGCGCATGCGCATTGATGTCCCTGTCACCCTGTATTTTATATACTCTCCAATGAAAGCAAAAAAGAATTTAAAAATATATTTATACATTTTATTAGCTGTTCGAATATTTCTGGACAAGTTTTTACGACCGTCATATTTTATTCATCATAACGAAATATATAGAGAAGCATATTGTGTGAAGTTTTGAACGGGAAGGTTTTTTTTTTTAAGAGAACTTGATGTTATTTTTAAACAACCACGTAAAAAACACGTAAAAAATAATTAAATAAAAGCTATGTGAGAGAAGGACCAAATTAATGAAAAAACGGGTTAGTAAAGTAATTGGTAGAATCGATTAAAAAGAAATTCAACGAAATTATTTATTAAAATTTTGAAGCTGCGTGCAAGCAGGATCGACAAGTTTGTTTTCGAAAATAGGTTTTTTTTTAATTAATATTTAGTGAAACAAATGATTTGACATATTAGTGCAATAAGAAACGATGAGCTGTCAAAATGAGATTAAATCATGTTACTTAAGGGTGTGTTAAAATTTAAGGTAACTGCGTTACAAGTTGGATTGTATGCTTTTCTTATATATAAAAGAGTTTGCAATGGTATTTGTTCGTTATTATTGTTACTACCCACATTTAAGAGATTAAGGCAGCGTTTCCACTAGAAATGAGCGAGGATGCGCAACGAGGGATGTGCGTAAAACTAACCAATAACAACACTAGCTTAGCTCAAGATATCAAAATGAAGCGATGTTATTCGTTAGTTTCACACACATCCCTCGCTACGCATCCTCGCTCATTTCTGGTGGAAACAGACATAGGCTGTAAAAAGACCCTTCTCGAACCCGCTAAAACATTTAAAACTGGTTTTAAAAAAGTTGTAAACAAGAGTTGGAACTTTGACCTTCAATATCTTCGTAACCAGCCCAATCCAATTGAAACTCAGCTTCGTTACGGGTATTTTTACACCCGATGTTCCTTTGTCTCTGCTCTGCGATGGCAACGTACAAGCGATACCTCTGGTATTTCTAGGGGGGATTTTTCAAGTCGTGAAAATTTTTAAAAAAAACATTCGGCATCTTTTTCCCGTAAACTCGAGAATGAAAAGCCTCCCCCCGCCCTTCGAGGATGACTAAGTTTTTATATCTTAGTAATAAGTAATACATCTTGTATACAAAGTGAAAATACAGGTTATATTACTATGTTTCTGTCAACTAATGAATTTAGGAAAGAGGGCAATTGCTCCCCCCATCCCCCACCCCGCGCTGTATCCGCGTCTGCACCCTCAACGTAAAAAATTGTCCTTTAATCTAAGTATTTCCTTTAAAAGTCTGAAGACGAAACATGTAAGTTGGTTTGAAAATGTTTTACTTCACTTTCATTAAATTTTTTTAATCGAATTAATGTTTCCATACTATGCATTGACATGTTTTTATCATGGTTATTTTTTATATTTAAATCTAATGTCCTACAAAAGCAGGAACGTAAGTCTAGATCTAGAGGAGCATAGATCAGAGGATTTTCTGATGACATTTAATAATATACTTTGTCACCATTGCCATAAGGCACCTGACACCGCCGGCGAGAATCGAGTAGAGCTAGCAACTAAAAACGAGTTGTTTGTTTAATAAACAGAGTTCTCGCTGTTGTGTGATCACCTGTTAATATATACATATTTTTTTACTGACATGGGACCTATAATCTTTTGCACGTTTCTTGAGCGAGAAAATGGCCGATAGCTAGTCGCTTACTCATCGACGACGGTGTGAGAGAGGTGCCTAAAGCTTAAAGTTGTACGAATATCGACGTACCAAAAATTTCTTTGGGAGTCTCCCCGTTTGAGTTTATTATTCAATGTCATATACAAGTCAGCTCTGCGCTAGCCATAAGTGATGAATCTAAAAAGACAACATTTTTTTCATTGACGCATTTAATAAAAACATTTGTTTTCTATTTTTTTTTTATTAATATATTGTTTTTCTTTTACTAACATGCTAACTAACACTGGAGACGAGGTAATTTCAACTAATACGTTTTGTAATGTGTGTGCAATTTTAATATATTTATGTTGTTTTATGTTTTGTGCATGGTTAATACGTACAAAGGTATGTTGGAGTAAGTTCAGCGCTAGGATAAGACCGTACCGTGTGTGCCCGCTTCCTTTTCTTCTTTTCGTGTCGATGGTACAGACGCCAGCACATCAAGCTACCCGAAACTGTCAAATTTTCCCAATCAACTTTGAACCTTATACTTTAGTGATAAAGTTGAAAATCTATTAAAGAAATTTGACAGATTGTAGTAGCTTGATGTGCTGGCGTCTGTACTCTTCCTTATTGTATAGTTTGAGCCCAGTAGGTGGCCACGAATACTGCTAATTTGGCTATATATTTGTTAATGTTCTGCGCCATTTTATTCTGGATCTCCAGCAATTTTTTAAATGTTGTTACATTACAAAATATTGGAAAATTTGTCGAAAATGTTAGAACTTGTACTGTACCGCAGCGCCGAACTTACCACAATAAAAAAAAGTAATATTATAGTCTGGGCGTCGAGAGAAAGCGCGGACACCTGCCAGTGAGACAATTAATTATAGTGGGTAGTAAAGATCAAATTTGCAAAATATGAAATCGTTTGTAGGAAACAGTCCGGTGTCAAGAACGCGTTCTCTCGCGGGCCGCACCGTAGTAGTTTTTTTTTTACTGTTGCCACGCGATTTTTTATATTTTCTGCTATGAATTATTTTATCTATTTTCAAATTCAGCATGAGTTAATGATGTTCGATTTGACACGGAGGTGGATCGAATGGTTGTGAACAGCAATGCAGAACCTAAAAAAATTGGTGATAGAATTTTGACTGGTTTTCGTACATAAGCATAATCAGCCTATAATGTTCCCACTGCTGGGACACAGGCCTTCTCTCGTTTTAGTACATAATTTCTAATATCTATCATCGTTGTTCCCAGGTCTTCTTCGTTACAAGGTGGACTTCCAATCGATGCAGCTCGACGACGAAGAAATCGACAACCTGTACGACATCGACGACTATTAAACGCGCGTCCGTCGCATCTGTCGCAACTGTGTGCCGTGTCGCACGGCTGCGTTCGATGTGTGCCTTTACTTATACATAGAAGCTCAAATTAAATTAGCTAGCGAAACTTCACTAAGGTGTTATACATATCTCATTGATAATAAAATGAAAAATAAAATAAAAAAATAATGATTTTTTAACTCACTATTTCAATCCATCAACACTAGATATCGATTCCTGTGTCTGTGAAGTTTTGCTAGTTAATCTAATTTGACCTTTTAATATGGTGGTATACTGTCATATTTCAATGCTCAATTATAAAAATACTAGCTTATACTCGCGGCTTCGCCCGCGTGGAGGTCGAAAATTATCCCACGGGAACGTACTGCCGGGATAAAAAGTATCTTATGCGTTAATCCATGTTCAAAATGTCAGCCAAATCCATTCAGCCGTATTTTCGTGATTGAGAATTCATACAAACTTTCACATTTATGGTATTACTAGCAGCGCCCCGCGGTTTCACCCGCATAAGTTTAGATCCCGTGGGAATATCGGGATAAAAAGTAGCCTATATATTAATCCAGGGTGTCAGCTACCTCCATACAATATTTTATCAAAATTCGTCCAGCCGTTTGAGTGTGAAGAAGTAACAAACATATAAACACACACACACACACAAACTTTCGCCTTTATATTATTAGTGTGACTAGCGGCCCGCCCCAGCTTCGCACGGGTGCAATTTTTTTTCTTGAATTTCCGAAATTTTCATACAAACCTTGTCCCGGCAATACCGAACACAACAAAAAAACAATTATCCAATTTGGTGCAGTCGTTCGGAAGTTATGCGCGTACGGACATTTTGGCGACATTGTTTTATACTATGTAAGGATAGGCCGACCGCTTAATTGAGACGTTGCCTGAGGTAGCCGCGCGGTGCGGGAGGGGTGTGGTGACGTGGATGCGAGAGCTCAGTGATCCTTCAACTTGTGAAAACTATTACCCCTTCGCAGTGGCGAAGGGTGAATTTATGACAGGTAAGCCGGAGCAAAAAAAAATCCAAAAGAAAATTTCAATGATGAATTGACTATAGAGTGGTTATGGTCTGAACTTTCGAAGGGAAGTTGTATGGTACCTTCGCCACTGCCCCTTTGCACCGTGCTGCTACCTCAGGCAAAGTCTCTGTTAAGTGGTCGGCTTATAGTAGAACACTCACGCCCTTTTTCCCAAATCGGTAGACAAAAACTGCAATGAATGAAGAAGTTTTCACTTCAAAGAGTTCGGTGTCTTTGTAGAACGTCCGCTCGGTCACTTATACCTGTGTATGTCTCTTTCTACTCGAACCTATCCAGTTTTAATTAAACTGTACTAAAGGCAGTATAACCGGTCAACCTCTGCGAATACACTTTGTTTCCTTGAACCTTGACATTGGCAGAATTATCGATAAAACGATGGAGCCATTACTATAAAATTGGAATTGGAAGTCTCTTTCTATTCTTCAATGTGTCTTAAGAGCTCTGTCACTATCATCTGCCTAGCCTTTTCCCAACTATGTTGGGGTCGGCTTCCAGTCTAACCGGATGCAGCTGAAATACCAGTATTTTACATGGAGCGACTGCCTATCTGACCTCCACAACCCAGTTACTGGGTAATACGATACCCCTTGGTAAGACTGGTTGTCAGATTTTCGGGCTTCTGACGACCCGTAACGACTGTCAAAGATCCACGAATGACAGCCGGGACCAACGGCTTAACGTGCTTTCCGAGGCACGGAGGGGTCTTGGTATGTAAAGATGGTCACCCATCCACGGACCAACCGCGGCAAGCGTAGCTTAACCTGATCGATCGACCCGTGCGGCTGATATTACTTAGCCACAAGCCCGCTGCCACAAATGAGACACAATTACTTTTTCTATTGTTACTGAAGAGTTATCAAGTTGAAATTGATATCTAATACTCAGGGCTGCAATCCCTTGAAGCAGTGAAAAAATCAAACTTCTAAGTCGACGCAATCAAAAGATATGGGGGTGTTTATGTTCCGGAATCAAAACCTATAGGGTACTTCCCGTTGACCTACAATCATGAAATTTGCCAAGAAGCAATGTCATGTAGCACAAGTAAAGGAAAAAAATCCGAAAACCGTAAATTAGTAGTTACATTACGAAAAAAAATCCCGTGACGAACTATTTAAATACCTACAAATATGTAGAGAAACCCTCGGTGCGCGAGTCCGACTCGCACTTGACCGTTTTTTTTTTTCCTCAATATTGTAAATACTTGACAGTAAGTATACCACCATATTTACTAGAAGACTGACAGTTTGCAATATAAATATATTATAATTATGTTGTCTGTTGCTGAATGAGTTTTAAAAGAACTGTTAGTCTGGAGGAGTTTTGCCAGTGGTTTAACCATAGTTACGACCCAATGATATTATAAGTAAAGATACGTAGATAATTTTACCTACCCTGTGTTCGCGAAATACGTTTCCAAGAATGTAAACAATCTTGTGTTTTTGGAAAAGGAAGTAACGCTAACACATAAAGTTTAGTTTGCGCTAATACTCCTAATTTCCAAAAAAAAAAAAAACTGTAATCAACTTAGTTTGTTTTTTCATAAAGTTGATATTCGTTTAAGCGGAAATAGCATATTGGAAACAACAATTTGAATAGACTTTACCGAACATGCGGTCTTCAAAAACGGCACAATGACAATTAGATGATACGTGGAAGTAGGACGGCATGTCGTAATTATCGGGAGCGAAAGAGACAAGACGATATGAGTTCGACTGTCGCTGATGAGACACAATTTTTCTATTGTTAACGAACTTAATAAACTTGCCTAACAAACGAGTATGTAACTAGGATATTTAGCCAAGTTTTGACTTGGCAGTTGTGCCCTTTTTCTTTTTTTTTATCGTGGAGAAATGCTCATGCATTCTGCACTACCACGGGGAGGTCGTGCAGTTATGTGGGACTCTAACCCACTAAACCTCCACTGTGTCCTCCTCTGCCGCTTACGGCGGGAACACGGGCACGCGTTAGCACTCATCCGTGAACCCGCCGCGGCTGTCCGTCACCGGAGCCTCCTCTGGGGAGTATTCCCCATCACCGGCGCACCAGAACACATCGGCGTCAGACGACCCCGTGTCTGGGCGCCCTTGGTCCCCAGCGACGGGTCAGGGCATTGGCACCGCCGCCTGCCAATTTTCGGCCACAGGGGATAGGGAGAGCGGTCAACGTCATACCAACACTCCTCCTCCCCTTCGGCCCCACCGCGTCCGCCATCAGACGGTGGCGACCCCGTCAAGGCCGCGGAAGGAAGGGAGAGCGGTGAGCCGCTCTCCCGCCGCGGCCTCCAACCCTCAGCCGCGACGCCTCCCACACGACATCGCGGCCCGCCTCAGTTGTGCTGTCGCCCAAGCGGCACCGCAACCTACTTGTTGGCCGCTACGTCGTCGCCTTACCGGCAAAAGCCCTAACGACCGGCCCCTCCTCGGGTCCCTCTTCGCTTCACCGTGGGTGACCAAGCCACGGCGACTGAGCCCCCGCCTCGACGCTACTTGCGCCCTATCCTAGGTATTCTTACTTATAATATCATTGGTTAGACCAAGATGCATAAACATGACTGAAACACTGCTTCCGTTGAGAATTAAAGCGCTGCTACACAGCGCATGACTAAGCTACGACGGACGTGTACATAGATTTACTTTGCGACCCGCGGATGCGTAGCTCGCAAAAAAATGAACCGCGAAGCTAACATGGCTATCTTCCCCGTGCAAATTCTGCGTAGCAGTGGGCATTCAAGTTTATTCCTGTCACTGTCGCACAAGAAAGAAAATATCTGCGGTAAACATGACGTAGAGAGAGAACAAACATGAAAAAAATAACAAGTTAGGCGTCACTTCCACGCAAAACGGCCATCGCTCAGAATAAATACTAAGACCTTATGCGTGGCAGAGCCCCTGTGCTGGTTTTCAGCGACAGTCCGCGTTGACGTGTGACGTCGACCAACAGTTTGACAGCTGTCAAACTACAAGAACAAGATAGAGACGGGAAGAATGTCTTAGCCAAAGCATGGGCGAAGTAACGTTTATCAATCTGGGTACTTTATAAGCATTTTTTCATAAAAATATTAGGTGCAAACAATAATAATGATAGATAACGTCATGCTTCTATTGGCCAAGGCTTGTGAGAGGTGTATTGTTTACAGACATTTCGCCAGTAAGGGTCAGCTCACACCGCGACGCGACATGGCGCGCAGTTTTCAAGATAGCAATACAATTATAGACCTTATCTACTACACAAAAAGGTACACAATTCAGTGAGGTGGTGTCTACTACGTCGAGCTACGCCGCGCGGCCCACTTCAATTAATTGTGTACCTTTTTGTGTAGTAGATAAGGTCTATAATTGTATTGCTATCTTGAAAATTGCGCGCCGCGTCGCGTCGCGGTTTGAACTGACCCTAATGTTTCAAGTCCCATGTAATAGAGGGCGAGCCTATTGCCATGACGGCGTAGAAATATAATACATAAAATTATGTATTTTTTTTAATTTTACTAAAATGTCAATTTATTGAATAACTGGGAAAAGGCGAATGGAGGGTTCTGTACTTAAAAAAATACTCATAAAATACGTAACCTCTTCCTTTTTTGAAGTCGGTTAAATAAAGAACCTCGGCGCAAAAGCTGCTAAATGAGTTTTTATAAGAAAAGTATTAATTAAATAAAATCCAAATAGAGAAGCTATGTGAATTAGGGCTGATTTTTCAATCGTGTGATAACTTTATTTGAGGAATTATTTTGAAATTTTGACAGTAATTTCATACAGAAATTGTCCATTTGTTCCCAACGAGTAACACCCTCAAATGTCACACTGTTACTCGATGGGATTTTTTTCTGAAAAAATTCCCAACCGGTCACACTACCAGTCACGGGAACTCGCAATTTTCTCTTTCTAGCTCTTTTTTTTTCTATTTGCGCAAGTCGTTTCTGGCACTCGCCGGCCGCTGCCGCGGCACCGCTCGCTTCGCTCGCTCGGCTCGTGCGTAGAGGGGTCTCAGTTTTAACCTAACCTAACCGATTGTTCCCAACGAGTCACACTGTGACATGTTACAGTGTGACTGGTTGGGAACACACCAAATTGTCATATGTCAATTTTATTCCTCTAATAAAAGTTATCTGGTAATGGAAAAATAAAAAATCAGCCCTTATGTGTTTAAATTGTTTGCATTCACATATTTATATCACAATATTTCCATAATATATTACCAGCCTATTAATGTCCCACTGCCGGGCAAAGGCCACTTCTCATTGATCACCCACGCTTGCTCGAGACGGGTTGGCCATATAGCAAATAATTAAGACTGATTTTAAAAACTTGTCACAAGAAAACCACTGGTTTACACCTACAGTATTGCGATAAGACACGGCACACATCTCGACAACCTAGATCGCATTCGGAACATCGTTTACGTATATTATGAACTTAATTACTAGCGTGTAATTAGTCTGAAGAGATCGTCAAACAGTCCATTGCAATTATTAGAATATTACAGTATTTTGTTGGCGATCGCGCGACTAATCGCGGAAACGCAATCGCGACTAATTCCGAATGCGATCTGTTATTTTAAAAACCAACCAAGACATCTGTATTTTTTTTTGTTCTCATTAAAGAAAATACGCGTTATATTTAATTATATTATAAAATAAAAGAATATGATTTCCTATGTATTAGCTAATAACACCTGCACAGGTTTTTAAAACGATTTTATTTGTTATATTGTATGATAATATTAATAAACTGGCGGTTGGTGGATCACGTCATTTCTTTTCTTACTTTTTTTTAACCTTTATTTACCCTCTTTCAAATTCTGCTGCAAGGCTAAAGCAACGGCTTCCTAGAAGCTGCAGCCGAATTGCGTAACAGAAAGAAAGAAAGAAAAAAAGTTTATTTGGTCACAGTTCGTGAAACACAAAATACAAAAATAAAATAAAGAGGTTTCAAACACATTATCAATCACAATTTGAATAATTTTGAAGGATATTGCTAATTTCATATTGCCAATTTAAGATTCATATTCATCATCTGCCTAGCCTTTTCCCAACTATGTTGGGGTCGGCTTCCAGTCTAACCGGATGCAGCTGAATACCAGTATTTTACATGGAGCGACTGCCTATCGGACCTCCACAACCCAGTTACTGGGTAATACGATACCCCTTGGTAAGACTGGTTGTCAGACTTTCGGGCTTCTGACGACCCGTACGTAACGACTGTCAAAGATCCACGAATGACAGCCGGGACCAACGGCTTAACGTGCTTTCCGAGGCACGGAGGGGTCTTGGTATGTAAAGATGGTCACCCATCCACAGACCAACCGCGGCAAGCATAGCTTAACCTGATCGATCGACCTGTGCGGCTGTTATTATTTATGTGACTCAGGCTGGCTGGACAAATCTTCAAAATTGCTCGCTTTTAACTAGGTCAATAGGGATGTGACTCAGGCTGGCTGGACAAATCTTCAAAATTGCTCGCTTTTAACTAGGTCAATAGGGCACATTATGTGACGGCTAAACACCCTTATTTCAGAATTTGTAACGCTACAGAATCTTAGATAATCGATCGAAAACGTGTCCAGCCATCTTGAAAAACCACTTTTCGCTGGTCTCTCAATCTCGGTAACGGAAGTGATTTTGACGACTTTTTGCATATCAACGGGCGTTACATAAAATTGTAACAGGCATCGAGCTAAAAGCTTTGTGGTACGTACAGCGGTTTAGTAGAAAAATGCAAAAATCTGTGTCCAGCCAGCTTGATTTTACGTATAAAACTTTTGGCTGGCACTTCCGAATCTCAATAACGGGAGCGTTTTCGAATATGGTTACTTTACTAACATTTAGTAACGCAATGTGTAACAGTAATAACGTTTGATTTATGGCGTCACATGTAAGGGTTTACGAGAAATCAATAAAAACTTAATGTCCAGCCAGCCTGAAATCAAGCTGGCTGGACACATGTATCTCCGCTGCCTGATGATCTACGACCTTCGAAATGTGTTCAAAATTTTGTACCGGGGACGATAATGATAACCTGAATTTGTAACGGAGAAACTTTGCGTAGTTTCAAAGATATTGATCATTTAAATTTTCCCATACAAACTGCCATTAATATTGTGAGGTGACCATAATTTTTACATAAATAAAGGATTTCTTTTTAATCGACGAATCGGCCGGTAGCAGCCACGCCTGTTTTGTATTTGATTTTCCCGTGGGAATAAAAGGTTTTCCTGCAGTAAAAAGCGTAAGTATGTGTTAATTCAAAATAATTATTGACTACTTACCAGCGCTGCAAAAGAGAGCCCACTTGTATTTCGCGTTTAGTTCATTATCTTAGGTAACTGAAAATGAGAACTAAACTCTACAGTCGGCATTGTATGTACTTTTCGAAGTGTCATCACTAAACAGAGTAAGACAACTATTAATTAATCTGCGGTAGACAACATAAATAAGAGTTAAGATTCCACCAGTTGTTCTAGTAGTACCAACTTTAAGCAATAGATAGAGACACCAACATCAGCTATCATGGAAGTAAGTATTACATTCCGTTCACAGTTATTTTGTCCCCCGACGTACTACATTTTTTACGCAATTTATTGATTTCAAATTTTGAAATCGATATTGTTTATTTAATTATTATTCTGATAATTAAATAAACAATACCCAGCTGCAACTTCATAACATTCAATCACTACTAACCCATTTCTATGAATTACCAGCAAGAGCGATTTTAGCGCTCATGAGTGCGATTCGGAACGCGGCCATGATGAGACTTGCTTTGTGTGTAATCTGTGTGTGTGACTTGTGTGTAACTGACCGTTATAAACTTTCAGATAAGTACTGTCTTTTTATACAACTGTTGTTTTGTTAATAGGTAATGTGCCCTTGGTAACTAACGTGAATTACAATGTTTTTTTGCAAAAGTTGTTAGTTTTTACGATTTGTGTCGTCAGTTGGATGTATGCGCCCTGTTTTATTTATTTAAGTATTAGGTACACCGGCAGAACACGTTATTACGAACGTTGATCAAAACCTTATCCTAAAGAGTAAAGACATGTTGTCTATTTGAGGTGACACAATACCTGAAGGCCAATTCTCGTAATTTAAAACGTTCAAAATCTAGTCACAGTCTCATCTCGGCGACAAAAAAATGTCAAAAACTTGTCAAAATGAAGGGAAACTAGAGATATTTTTGACGGATTGACACTGAGATCAGACTGTGAACTACAGTTGTTCGTATTAGTATCACCAATACACGGATTTTCGTCCATTAAAGAAAACACCTTAAAATATACTTAGTCCTACATAAAACCTACAAGATTGGTAACCCTACTGCAGTGTTTATATGAAAACATTTTAATGATCAATATCTTTGAAACTACGCAAAGTTTCTCCGTTACAAATTCAGGTTATCATTATCGTCCCCGGTACAAAATTTTGAACACATTTCGAAGGTCGTAGATCATCAGGCAGCGGAGATACATGTGTCCAGCCAGCTTGATTTCAGGCTGGCTGGACATTAAGTTTTTATTGATTTCTCGTAAACACTTACATGTGACGCCATAAATCAAACGTTATTACTGTTACACATTGCGTTACTAAATGTTAGTAAAGTAACCATATTCGAAAACGCTCCCGTTATTGAGATTCGGAAGTGCCAGCCAAAAGTTTTATACGTAAAATCAAGCTGGCTGGACACAGATTTTTGCATTTTTCTACTAAACCGCTGTACGTACCACAAAGCTTTTAGCTCGATGCCTGTTACAATTTTATGTAACGCCCGTTGATATGCAAAAAGTCGTCAAAATCACTTCCGTTACCGAGATTGAGAGACCAGCGAAAAGTGGTTTTTCAAGATGACTGGACACGTTTTCGATCGATTATCTAAGATTCTGTAGCGTTACAAATTCTGAAATAAGGGTGTTTAGCCGTCACATAAAGTGCCCTATTGACCTAGTTAAAAGCGAGCAATTTTGAAGATTTGTCCAGCCAGCCTGAGTCACATGAGATTTGAGATTTGAGACAAATTAGTAGACGACAAAAGTTACTCTTGGGCGCCCTCAGTGAACTCAAACCCCACTGCCGTCATTTTCATGACAGCCTCTTCTAGGAAACCTTAGCTTTAGTACTAGTCCCATACAGACAGATGTCATTATATATTATAAAATGTGGCCGCAATCATAATTGTGTGGCGCCATCTAGCCGATAAGCTTGAAGGTGGGAGAACACGAAGAAGTCTCCCAATTTAGTTTCGGTGACAGTGCAGAGTTTTATTTCGTTACAATACAGATGGCGCTGTTACGTAGTTCGTAAAAATGATGTCGTTACGATGTGTGTGCCAGTAAAAGGGGCGAACCAATTTCGATTAACCGGACATAAGTCCAAAGTTTGGACTTTTTTTTTTTTTGTTAGCATATAGTGTCCCACTGCTGGGCAAAGGCCTCCCCCAAATCCTTCCAGGAACTCTTTTAAGTTTGGACTTATGTCCGGTTAATCGAAATTGAAACTCCGGCCTGTTACTAAGTCATTTCCGATGGAAAACCTCAAAAACACAGCCCCGTCATGCGATTCAAACTCGGGAAGCAGTCAAATCAAACCTTTCGTAGATCAATAAGATGTAAGATGACAACGCATTTTCACCATTCTCTTGCTCTTAAGTATCTCAATTTATTTGGGGTCGGCGTAGTCTTTTTCTCCCATACTACTCTACAGGGTCAAATTAAATTATTAAGCGAAACTGCGATATGATAAAACAAAACAAAAAATTAATTAATTTGATGGTTTTTTTGTGGGGTCATCGACCGCACTTAATGTTTTAACTTGAAAATATCGGTTTAAAAATTTATAAACTTAACAGACGTAGGTAAGTATAGGTTTCAATATTTAAACACCATAAAACAGAAGTTCTCAACTCTAACTTCAAGTAGCAAAACTACCAGCGGTCATTGACCCTAAAAAAAAAAAAATATTTTTTATTATTTCGTGTTTAGATATCGACACCCATCACATCTACAGTTTCGCTAATTTAATTTGACCCTGTATACTCGTAGTAGTCATCTCTATAGTCACTCCTCTTTCTAGCCATATCTTCATTCACACAGTCCATCCATCGTTTCTTTGGTCTTCCTCTACTCTCATAGGCCATCCATTCATACTCAAAAACCTTCCTCACGACAACTAAGCAATGACAATGCAGGTTGCAAGTTACAAAAGACAGATTTTAAAAAAAACTTGCGGGTCTATATACTCCATTTGAAATAAGATTGAGACATTTAAATAAAAGTTTTGTACAGTCCGTTCAACCGATTTTGACTTGTATACCGTAGGCATAAGGATGGCATTAAAAGCAAAAAACTGGTTACAATACCAACTGTTTACTGCAGCTGCCATTTGCCATGCTACCAACGCAATAGAATTCAAAATCAGTTGAACGGACTGTATAAAAGGTATATTGCAAATGCGAACCGCACATGTAAGTCTAAACCCAAAAATGGACCGTGTCTAAAGCTCATTAAGTTCAAATGGGTATTATAGCCGTAAGCAAATTGACTAGTAAGTACATTTTTTTGTCAAGTCATCATAGGTAGTATTATTGTCTATTGAAGGATCAAATTGCTTCATCAGTATTATATTATCTGTGATCAATGTGATCATGCTTTAATTCTTGGCTCTTCAGTCTTTGGGTTTGCTATAGCTCGCATCCTAGCAAAAGTAGAGCAGTGATAGCCTCCAACTTACGAGTTGTAGGTCGTGGGTTCAAACCCAGGCAGGCGCTTTACTTTGTGTAATTAATTTCATCACCACTGCTCAAAACCCTCTAGAAAACGGTGAAGACAAACATCGTGAGTCACGATTTTTTTTTTTTTTCAATTTTGTTTCTAGAACCAACATTTCCAAGCCATGTGAGTGTGACATTCAGTAACTGATGCAGCACTGGGCCCGTGAGGTGGATTACAGCCCACTCCCTTTCACAGAGAGGAGGCCTGTGTCCCAGCAGTGGGAACATTATAGCACATTTATATTATAGGCTGATTATGCTAACGAAAGCGATCGGTCGCGCGAGCACGCGATTGTCGCTCTTATACAAACAATGTGGTGACGACAATGAAACCTCGACGATACTAATGCATAGGAGTATTTTATGTTTTTTTACTATTTCAAATAAATACTTCAATTAAAAAGTTTTTTTTTCGAATTAAAGTTCGAACTCAAAGCATTGATATTATAAAAGGGTTTTTATATATCAATGCCTCTGAGAGAATGCGTTCCTGACCACCTGTCAGTTAATCAGTTTCATACAAACGATTAGGAACCTCTTTTTCGAATTTGATCTTCAGGGTCGGGCCACATTGATCGACGGAGTTCGACGGTTTGTCCATACAAAAAGAGAGCAAAGTATGGAACGACGTACAGACGGCCAGCACATCAACCTACTACAATCTGTCAGATTTCTGTAATAGATTTTCAACTTTATCGCTAAAGCATAAGGTGCAATGTTGATTGGGAAAATTTGACAGTTAGGTGTAGGTTGATGTGCTGGCGTCTGTACATACGCATCGAGGGCGACGAACGCGCTCCGGCGGCGATCGACGGTTTGTCCATACAAAAACTACAAAAAGAGATCATGTGTGCTCCTTTTCAATCGGCAAAGTGCGAAAGGCCGTCGATCAATGTGTCCCGTCCCGACCCATATTAAGTATATTAGCTACTACAATTGTCGCACTGACTGGTTTTAAGTTTCGCATTCTCTTGACGTCTGGACTGTAAGTCTGAATTTGTGCCCGGTTGCCATGGGACTCAAAAATAACTGGCGAAGTAAGGGTGTACCTACCTTAGCAGGCCCATACGGATATGGCGGGATGAGATGGACTTGGGACTCCTTCAACAAGTTGGTCCTTATCAGCTTTAAACAGAGAAAAGTGGCAAGAGAGTAGGCCTTTGCCCTGCAGTGGGACATCACAGGGTTTTAATAATTATTTAACTAATACCTACTTGGAAATCATATTTTTAAATATAAAAACTAGTAACCCACCCGTATCGGGATCACGGTCCAAGCTACCGGCGGTCAGGGGTGCAGAGAGAGGAACCTAACGATGCGGGCCGTATCCAGAAGTACCGCTTTCTGGATCAAGCCCTTGGTCCAGCTGCCCGACGAGAGCCTCCTCAGGTGTTGGTCGAGCGAGGCTCTTGGCTATTAAGCCAAGATTATTAATTAATAATTATTATTATTAATAGGTTTGGTACCCACTGCCCAATTCTTCAGGGATTCCAGTCCGAATATAGGTAAATGAAATTACCAACAGTAGGTACATCTTCTATAAGGAGAATCAACTAAACTGGGCGTCAAACCAAAAACTTCCACTGGCCTCTAACTGACGGAAAAATACTCAAAAGATGGCGCAAAAACTAGAGTGACGCAATATCGAGAACCTGGTTCGTTTCGAAAGTTAACTTTACGTTTATTTTTAACTAACTGGCAAATAGAACTCGATGCATTTTGATGTCTACAGACGCAACTCAAAAGAAAGTGTTAGGTAGGTACCTACTTTGGTGTTTTTACTATTGATTGACTTACGAAAAACAACTTGATTGGGTTGGGATTGTCATGTATTTGAGAAAGAGAGAGTTGAGCTGCACGATTACTGAGAAATGCGTGCACTGACTAAGACAGGTCCACTCAATCCGTGTGGTTCTTTCCTCAAAAAAACATTTTCAGACAACAATCTACATGGTCTTCACTCTTCACATGATCTGACCAAGATTATGTCTGGACTGGAAGAGAGAGAATTTGTTTCGGCCTTTATTCCCAGAGTAGTCAGGGGTATGATAGGAAACACCGACCTCGTCTAGTTTAAAAAAAATATGATTGCCGTGTAAAAGTGTTGTACATACAAACCCACAGAAATATATCATTTTATGTTGTTTATTTTACTAAAGTCGTACCTACCTATACACAGGGTCCCATTAAAATAGATGGACAAATTTTAACACAGCGCTCAGTACGTCTAAGTGTCTAACCAAAGATATCCAAGCATTATTTTGACCTAAAATAAGAAATTGCCGGCACATTCGTGTAGTTCGTTTGTTGGCTTACTTACATTACTTTTACAATATTGAACACAACTAACTACCTATTTACACTAGACACCTACTTACGAAATTCAATATTTTCGTTAGCTGCTGCTTATTTTTCTTGAATCTAATGCGTTTTTCTTATTATAATTTTTTACCATCGTCCATAATTTGGTGGTCTGAATGATTTCTAAAAGTTTGTCCACCTATTTTAATGGGACCATAATTATTATAATAGCATCACGCCCAATCACGCCTGAGCAATACCCACAGAGTACTTTTTGATAGGCAATACCTAAGCAGCTTTTTTTTGTAGTAGGTACCCAAACGCCAGATCTGGATCTGGTACCTATATGTTTTAAGCCCCATGTTGTTATGGGAGGTGCTAGCAAATCCAGACTTCGAGCTCCTACTTCTGAAAATCATAATGAAAAAATTCGAACCGAGGATCTAACCCAGGACGAGGTACCTATATGCACTGTGTTTCTAAAAGTTATAATGCAGAAGCAAAGCAATGGTACATACTAATTCCATATGCTCATCTTGACGTAAACTCTATTCTTTTTTCAAACTCTTCTACTTCAATCATTTGATCGAAGCTCTTCAAGATTGAAAAACGGCGTCCATTTAGAATTCGATTTAGTTCATTTTCAAATCGAACAAAAACTGCTGACCATGGATAGCAAAATAAATACTAGGTATTTAAATACTTACTTTAAAAAAACGTAATATTGCGACAACCGAGTTTGCTTTTTTTTAATGACCTTTTTAAGTTTTTGGCTGAATGATTTCCATGACTTGGTTTTTAAAAAAACGTCAAGTAATTTGACGTTTCGTTTCGCGGCAGTCTTGCAATGATTTGAGTTCAAAACTATTGTTATTGGTGTACACACGGCTACACATCAAGCTATACATTTCCAGTTTTAGCTGACCTCGCATTGTATAGGGTTTTCGTACAATCAGAAGTCAGCTTATACTGGTTATGTATAGCTTGATGTGTAGCCGTGCGTACAAGTAAAACCTATATTAGAAAAAAGGGGCTATTTTAGTGTGAAACTTACATAAGTCGACTTAATAACTTAATCGACTTAACCTACCCGACTACGGAAAAAGATGAAGCTCGTTTTCTGAACACGCTACGTAAAAGTTTTTAGGTAGGTACCTAAGTAATCTTATCAGAAATTTCTATAGACTACGCACTGTGATATCTTATTTTTCCTATCACCCACCCTTTGGAGTTGATAAGGCAAAACCCACGCTATCACGTATCTATATTTAGAACAAAACTGAGTCAAAATCATAAAATATCAAAGTAGACATGAGGTTCTTAGCAAAGTTTGCCCACATAAAAAAATATTGTAAAGAAGGTTCACTCCATTTTTTTTATTATTATTTAAATGGTCAGCACCCAAATTGCGTAACACACTATCAATCGGAATCGGAATCATTTTGAAGCAAATTGCTGATCCATTGCTTCATAAGTTCGAAAAATGTGTCTGCTCAACACGTAAATTACGCAATGAATGTTGTCGAACTGTCAAAATGAAAGCCATTCCTACTGTTATTGTGTTACGCAATTACCCCGCAGAGCTTTAAAATGAGTTTAACCAACATTTCACGAGGCTAAGGTTGGCAGGAACGAGCTATGCTTGGCGTCTCTCTGAGGGGTAGAATCCGGAATGAGGTGATCCAGCAGAGAACCAAAGTTCATAGCTCACATAGCTCACAAAATAAGCAAGCAGCATAGCTACTCACAACCACTCGATACGCTTCCGTACCGTATCGAACATCAATCAATGTTATTGTACCACTCCCTGGCGAACCACCACAAGAAAGACAGTGCTTCCTTACCGAAACCGTTCGTCCCACCCGATGAAGACCTCCCACCTGGACATGAGTTACCTTGGGTAACCTGGAAGTCTTTAAACAGACTCCGGACCCAGGTTGGCCGAAGCAAGGAAAACCTGTTCAGGTGGAGATTTATAGGCGACTCCGCGTTGTAGTGTAGGTAAATATGTGGCGCTGTTCCACAAACAATGGGACACTTAATATCGTGCCCGGCGTGTCCTGTCAGCTGCACGTTACAGGAACTGATGGATGTTAGTGATGGCGCCAAACAAGTAGCCGAATTCTGGGCCGAGTACATTTAGATTGCTATCGACACGCTAAGAAGAATGTTATCGTAGGAGTCTTCTAAACCTTGTTCACAAGTCCAAAACCCGAAAGTTTATATACGATCGCTATTCTTCCGACAGCTGCTTGCGGTTGGGGTACAAGGCAAATCAGATTATCGAAATGTGTCATTTTCGATACGATAGTCTGTCGGATTATTGTGAATAGCTATGCTGAAGTGGCAATGAGCCCGGCCATATTAGCCGTAGAACCGATGACCGTTGGGTAGATGTGTTCTTGAGTGAAGACCGCGAATCGACAAACGTAACGTAGGACACCCTCAGGCCAGGTGGAGCGACGATCTTCGCAGGATGGCTGGTAGCAGCTGGATGGTTGAATGGTGTGCAATCGGAGAGGCTTATATTCAGCAGTAGACTGCTGTAGGCTGATCATTAAGGTTGGCAAGCATTTCCCCTCGATACGGCACACATTTTGAGGAGGTTATTGTCTCTAAGAGTCCTAACAACCGGTAGCTTTGTTGACCCTGTTCTCTAAATAACACACTGGCAATCACGATCTGAATCAATTTGAAGGACATTGCTAATCCATTGCTTCTTATGTTTGAAAAATTTGTCTGCTCAACAGCGTAAATAACGCAATGAATGTTTTTGAACTGTTAAAATGAAATCCATTGCTACTGATAGTGTGTTACACGCAAGTACCTCGCTTGTTCTAAAGCTGTCGATCAAACCTTACCTTCTATACATAACTTGTAGCGTCACAGACGACATAACAAAAAAGAAACAGGTTTTTTTATCAATAAGTGTTTTTGTTCACGTTTTTTGGTGGTCGGTAGGTATTTTGTACAGTTCTGTGAGGTAAGCGAGCCAAAATTAGAAAGCAAGCATTTCGTGGTGCTATTTTTAGCCCGGCCGCCATTAATAAGCAATTTTTAAATATACTTACCTAGCGTACGAACCGGTTTTTTTTTTGACTTAATATTTTTGGAGTTGATTTTGTAACTTGGCTTCTTGCTTGTGTTAAATTATGTTTACACGTGTGCTGTTATTTTTTTCAGAGTGGCTCGTGGCTAATTACATCCGCATTGGTCGATCGGTGGTTAAGCTACGCTTGCCGAGGTCGGTTTGCGGATGAGTGACCATCCATTACATTTCGAGACTCCTCCGTGACCCGGAAATCACGTTAAGGCGTTAGTCCCGGCTACCATTGGTAGATCTTTGACAGTCGTTACGGGTAGTTAGAAGCCCAAAAGTCTGACGACCAGTCTTACCAATTAATGGGTATAGTTAACACTATACTATAATTATAATGTGTAACCCCAGTAACTGCGTTGTGGAGGTCAGATAGACAGTCGCTCCATGTAAAATACTGATATACAGCTGCATCCGGTTAGACTGGAAGCCGATCCTAACATACTTAATAAATGTATTCGCGATTTATTTGCCAAAAATGTAAACAAATATGAGTTTATGGAAAAATAACTAATCCTAAACAGAAAAGTTCAGTTTACGCTACAACTTCAAACATTTTTATAACTTTTTAAATAAGTAGTGCTAGTCACTCTGAAATCAACTACAATCAATACTAAAACAATTACTTACTATTAAAGATGACATATCGTCGTTGATAGTCCAATTCAGCGTAACTAACGTTGTCAAATACCGCGTATGTACACTTTCGCTAGTTTTACTTTAGAGTCAAAAAACTAAGTTTCTAAAAAACTAATAGGCCGGATTTTGAATTAAGGAGAACGAAACGGTCCTATATATTCAAGTTCGTTTAAAATTCGGCCTATTAGCTTTTTAGAAACTTAGTTTTTTGACCCTCATGTAAAACTAGTGGAAGGGTACATGTTACGCGGTATTTAACAACGTTAGTTACGCGGAATTGGACTATCAACGACGATATCATAATCATATTTCTTTAACTTGAAATAATATTAATTTGAAATATAACTTTGAATAGACTTTAGTCCTTAGGTAGGTAATATTATAAAATGCCTCTGTAATCTGTTGCGCCATTTCAGGAACAAAAATTACCGCGACGCCTCAAAATTAAATGCAAGTCAAATAATTCGATTGGCTGTTGATAATTCAGTCAACCAATTACAGCAGAGCCCTATTTCACTCTCGTTAGAAGTAGTATATTCCTTGCTAATTCACTATGACCACTTTAACGATTCCTTACTTCGATTTATTCCTCGTAGATACCTACACTTTCCTTGTAGATACACTTTTGAAAATCATTCACTTGTGTTCCTGTCAGATACATTTTTAAAAATCCTGAACAGTTATTCTTCTTAGATACACTTTTAGGTACAGTTGTGCACTAAATAATTATGTTGATGATGAATGATGACTTCGACACCACGTCATTTCCTTAGCTAATCACGACATCTGAGGGGCAATTCTCGTAATTTTAAGAACGTTCAGTCAGGTGGCCTACCATGATCTAAATAAAAACGATTCAAAAACAAGACATTTCAGTTTAGGTTCCTAAACTGCATCGCTTGAGCTGCTCTATGGACGTCATGGTACCAAACAAGTATGAATGAAACCAAAACTTGCGACTCAGCTTGGGACAATCGCTGTCAGCAGATGGCACGGCCTAAACTGAATCGTTAAACTGACGTCATGGTACGAATTAGAAGAACAGTTCAGTTTAGGTCCTAAAATGGATCGCGTTAAGAGCTTGTGGTAGGCCTCCTGATATCAGTCTCAATCTGTCAAAAAATACTTCTAAGTTCCCTACATTTTGACAAAAGTCAAAAACTTGTTTGTCGCCGAAATGAGACTGCGACTAGATTTTGAACGTTTTAAATTACGAGAATTGAACTGCTGCTATTAACGTATTCTCTATGACACCATGAACAAACCCGCGCGAAATGAACGTGATGTTGACGTGGTTTGAAACTTTGAACCTATTAAAAATTTTCTTCTATGCTTTGAACCGGTACTTGCCCGTGGTCCCCCAGGCTAGTCCCCCTTGGGGTACCACGAACAAATATTTTTGCCCGTGGAACCCCCAAGGGGGACAAAGTGGTACCATGGGCAAAATACCGCCCTTGACAACCGCACGTGGTTTGCACGTGTTTAATATAATTACCATACAGTATTGGGGCCCAGGCGTGATACAGAAGGGTCTGTTTCGAGTTTTCAATGTGACCTAAAGGAACTAAAAAGGTTTTATTAAAAAACGTGTTCGAACGACGTAGGTAGACACGGTTTTTTGACTACTGGCAACCCTGACTGGCCATAGTTAAAACTAGTTTATCGACGTCAATGCTTGAACTTTGCATCCACTGCCAAATAGACTGAATGTAGGTTTCTCAATCCTCGGAATTTGATCATCCTCAATCATCATATCCTGCAATAGTCCTACACCAACCGGGGTTTGTTCTTGGGTGCACTTGCATAGTGCGAACAGGGATAAGACTGCCTTTCCACCAGAGATGAACAGTCTGGTGCAACTGTCTAATAAAAAAGGAAACTATGAAACGTGCACTAAACATAATGGCGGCTATCGCTGTCTCGCTTTAACATCTGCAGTCTGTGCATAGTCTGTGTCATTTTTGCTATGTTGGTATTCAGTTTTAGCGCAAGTTTCATACAAGCGCCGTTTTCATGTTTTTCATGGAACTCCCGTCTCTTATAAGGAACATTACTTACTCTATGGAGATGAGCGAGGATGCGTGGCGAGGGATGTGTGTAAAACTAACCAATACCAACGCTAACTTAGTTCAAGTTATAACAATGAAGCGATGTTATTGGTTGGTTTCACACACATCCCTCGCTACGAATCCTCGCTCGTCTCTTGTGGAAACGCAGCCTAATGACAGTTGGTGCCTCCTCATTTCATTAAAAAAAGTCTAAGGGCCTCTGCGAATTGGCTTCGACCCCTCGTACGCCTTTCAAAGGTCCAGGACCCCAGGGTGCAGAGAAATTAAAAAAAAAGGTCTTTATTCCAAAATAGAAAAATAAAGAAAATACGTCTACATTATTTACGGTAAACACAAAAAAAAAAAAAACAAATTGGGGGAAGCATACGTCCCGTCGAAGTATCTGCCTAGCCTTTTCCCAACTATGTTGGGGTCGGCTTCCAGTCTAACTGAATGCAGCTGAATACCTGTATTTTACATGGAGCGACTGCCTATCTGCTAATTACTAGGTAATACGATACCCCTTGGTAAAACGACGACCCGTACCGACTGCCAAAGGCCAACGGCTTAACGTGTTTTCTGAGGCACAGAGGGGTAGACTTGGTATGTAAAGATGGTCACCCATCCACTTACCAACCGCGGCAAGAGTAGCTTAACTTGATCGATCGACCCGTGCGGCTGTTATTACTTAGCCACAAGCCCCCTTCAAATAAAATCAAAGCCAAATCTTGCAAAACATGGTTACTGGTTAAGTACAGCTGTTAGCTTCCATCATCGGGGCTGGGCAAAGGCCTAGGGGTAATCTCCGGAACCACCAGTCAGATTTGAAAAAATATTTTAGCGATTTTAGAGCCCAAATTTTGAGGAAGGCTATATAACATCATGCTAGGACCCTATCATCATCATCAGCCTATAGCAGTCCACTGCTGGACATAGGCCTCTCCTATTGCACGCCATTCAACTCGATTTTCGGCAACTCTCATCCAGCTGCTACCAGCCAGTCTGCGAAGATCGTCGCTCCACCTAGCCTGAGGGCGTCCCACGCTACGTTTACCGATTCGCGGTCTCCACTCAAGAACACGTCTACCCCAGCGGTCATCGGTTCTACGGCTAATATGGCCGGCCCATTGCCACTTCAGCTTGCTTATTCTGTGAGCTATGTCGACAACTTTGGTTCTCTGCCGGATCACCTCGTTGCGGATTCGATCCCTCAGAGAGACCCCAAGCATAGCCCGTTCCATAGCTCGCTGAGCGACCTTGAATTTATGGACCAGCCGTACCGTGAGTGTCCACGTTTCGGCTCCGTAAGTCATAACTGGCAGGACGCACTGATACCCTATAGAATGGAGTAAAAGGAGATAAAGTCAGAAAGAACGCGAAGTGGAAACGTAGTGCTAGCGCGGGCAGGCAATGCGATGCGACGGGGTGGTTCGAGGAATAACATCACGCAGACGAAGTTGAAGACAGAAGCTAGTCTAAAGTAAAAGTAGCCTAAGTTACGCCTTATAACATCAGCTATTTGCCAGTGAAAGGCCCGTCAAAATTGGTCCAGGCGTTTCGGAGATTAGTCGGAACAGACAGTCAAAAATTTTAAAAATTGATTTTTTTATAAGTACTAATCGTATACACTTTCATTTCTTTAGGTAAGTATCATTTTTCACTTTAAATGCATAATTCATTTATTAAAAAGCTGTTATTTTGACACACATATTTGAATATGTATAGAATTAATTCTAAATTGACGTCATATTATAATTAATAATATAACGTGTGAATTACAAGTCATTGCCATGTTAAAATATTCATATAATTATTTTATACTTTGAGTCGTCCAGTTGCAAATCCCGCTAAAACGATTTAATAAAATTTTACAGGAATGAGCAATGGAAAAAATAAAAAACAGTTGTTTCTGTTTCTAGCTTTTTTTTTCATTCCTGTAAAATTTTATTAAATCGTTTTAGCGGGATTTGCAACTGGACGACTCTTATCTCTATATATTTTTTTAAAACTTGTTTTCTTATTTTTTTTCTCTGCATGTTTTTTTTTATGTACAGACGCCAGCACATCAAGCTACCCGAAACTGTCAAATTTTCCCAATCAACTTTGGACCTTATATTTTAGGGATAAAGTTGAAAATCTATTAAAGAAATTTGACAGATTGTAGTAGCGATTGTAGTGCTGGCGTCTGTACGTAAACGTAGCGTTCAGTATTTTCTGCCTAACCCCGTTGGAAGAAGGCATGAGTTTATGTACTTAAAGTGTTTCAAATTGATGTAATTTCAAGTTAAACAAATATCACCTTTATTTTAATGGTACCTACTAGACCGATTATACCTATTTTTTTTTTACAACCAGAGATTCAAAAGACGTGGACCTTGAAAGTTCAATATTGATCAAAGGTTTACGGTATTTAAAAAGGTATCTAATAGGTATACGTTTTTTTGGCGCACCGCGGACAGTCAATCTTTCATTCTGCCTAACTTTTTCCCAACTACTTATGTTGGGTTCGGCTTCCAGTCTAGAATGCAGCTGAATACCAGTATTTTACGTGGAGCAACTGAATAGTGACTATCTGACCTCCATATCCCAGTTACTGGGTAACAAGATAAAGATAAAGATACCCTTTTGGCTGTCAAGGATACCTACACTATTGCAGCGATTTGGAAATATATTTGTACTTACCTACTAGGATTCCATTAATATTAAAACCGATAAATTCTGAGAATCGACAGTCATGATTTAAGTTATTCCGCAACTGAAGATTTTTTTTATCATCAAATATTTTTTGCTTGTCATGTCAAAATTCGAATTCTGTTTAAAAAGATTAATGACAGACATAGGTATTAATTAATTAGAAAAGAAGGTTTTAACCGCAGACGTAACCTGTAAATAAAAAAAAAGTGGGACTCCGGGAGTGCAGACAGAAGTGAAATTTTTTGAATCGTCATATCCTATACAAAACAGAAACAGAATCTTTGCCATCACTCACTGACATATCGGAAATACATCCCGAGGACAGCCGCACACATCCGAATGTAGCGCGGTGTCGGTAACAGTGTCGCGATTTCAATGGTGTATTCCCATCTAAAAAAATGCCCAACGTGCCTAAAGAAGTTTTCACTTCAAAAAAATATGGTAACCACAGCTTTGAGCCGTTTGGGGTCGAAACGCTCGGGTCATGGGGCCCGAGTGCGCGTCTAATTTCTCGCCGACTCATTGGAACTTCACGTAACCAGAGGGCTGGGTCGTTCTTTAGCCAAAAAATTTGCAATGCCATTCAACGTAGCAATGCT
This sequence comes from Hydraecia micacea, assembly GCA_914767645.1. Lineage (NCBI taxonomy): Eukaryota > Metazoa > Arthropoda > Insecta > Lepidoptera > Noctuidae > Hydraecia > Hydraecia micacea. The sequence continues at coordinate 3,185,133 of OU611803.1, forward strand.
GCCAGTCTTCTGGGCACGTTTCCGGATGACAGCGATGCGGACGAGAACTTCGATGCCTAAATATCCTTTTGTTTTGTATTTATTTATATAGTTAGTTTGTGTTTTAATTTAGTATCTAGTGTATATAATTAGTTAAAAGATATATGAAAATAAACTTCCCACGTCACTTTTACACGCGGTAGTGACCCCGATTCGGCCGGCCCTGTCATTCGAACGGTTCCTGATAACATTTATGGGTCTGGAGCATCCGAAGTGCTCTCCAGACCTCTGACCTGGTCGCCACGTGTAGTAAAAGCGTCATTAATCTCCGATGATACGCTCCAAATTCTTTAAACGACGATAAGACAATTTTGGCACTTACCCGCAGAATAGGTATATAGGGTGACTGGTAATTAGTGACCGATACCTAAACACGTGATTGTACTCATGATAACAAACACCTTTTACTATGGGACCAAACCTGAAATTGCGCAAAAAAATCTGCTGTTTAGTCGTTTATGTTCGCCTAAGGTCAAAATGTACTGAACAGCAGATTTTTTTTTCACGATTTCAGGTTTGGTCCCATAGTAAAAGTTGTTTGTTATCATGAGTACAATCACGTGTTTAAGTATCGGTCACTAATTACCAGTCGCCCTATATAAATAGTACTATGTAATAATAACAGGAGCAGAATTTGGAAAGAGCGTGCAAAATTTTGGATTGGAATTTGCCTTACGAAGATTCTCTTTTTAGGCGCGTGTTATTCGTGTAATACAGGGAAACCAGATAACCTTGAAAATAAATAAAGAAAGGAAATACATTTATTTAACTTAGGGCTGATTTTTCCAATGCCAGATAATTTTATCCGAGGAATAATTTTGAATTTTTGACAGTTCTTCTATACAAAATCTGTCAGACGTCAATTTTATTCCACGAATAAAAATTAAGTAAGTATCTGTCGATTGAAAAATCAGCCCACTGGCAAGGCACACAGCGTAATATAGGTACTTACATCAGATAAAAACAAATATGAATCAAATTAAAAGAGTGAAAAGTCCGATGTAAGAAATTAGCGCAATGAATGCTGTTGAACTGTCAAAACGAAAGCCATTGCATTCAGGATGTTGATGGGGCTGCCCCGTTTCTGCACACGTCGATGGTTTCCACGCCATCGTCAGACAGAAATCTGCCTCTTTGCTTTGTAGAGTGCGGGTCAGCACCAACTCCATCCTGAAGACTATAGCGGGGAGATACGACTCTCCTTTGTTAGGGGATGTTGTTCGAAGATGTATCTCGAACAACATCCTTGTCTCTAAATAGATATAAGTTTACTAACATAGGAATAAGTTATCTTTTTGTTTACTAACCCATATGGATGTTGCTTATCCGAATTAAAGTTTTTTTATTTTATTTATTGCTACAGTTAGTGTGTTACGCAATTACCCCAAAGCTCTATTCTGATTACAAACGAAACGAAACGGGACTGGTCATCCTTAAAAGAGTTATTTTTCCAATGGTCTACTTTTTTCCGCGAGTCGTCAGTTTCCCACACGCTAAAGGTTAGCAGTTTGCTCTAGATTAAAACCAATCATTAAAGAATACTGGACTACTGGCAGTGACTTTTAAATTTAAATCAGGCCAGTGTTAGGCGAGATTTGGGCGAGAGATCCATACTAATATTATAAATGCGAAAGTGTGTCTGTCTGTTACCTCTTCACGCTTAAACCGCTGAACCGATTTAGATGAAATTTGGTATAGAGATAGTTTGAGTCCCGGGAAAGGACATAGGATACTTTTTATCCCGATATTCCCACGGGATCGATACTTATGCTGGTGAAACCGCGGGGTCACGAAATACAGAAGTCAATCTACATACAAATTTCTGTTTTGTGGCGGGGTGCTGCTAGTAGTTAATAAAAGTACCTACTCCCAAGCCTGATATCGGCCTCGGTTCTGAGGTTAGGTGTCAATGTTAGATTTCAAAGTCTGACAGTCAGTCATGTTACCCAGTAATAATAATAGCCTCCCGACCGATTTCGGTCTCGATGGCCAATCTCAACGAAGATTAGCCAGGTACGCAGGAGACATTATAGTGCACAAGTGTGTGCGTAAACACAGGTGCACTTTCTCTTCCCTCACTCTCATTGTCCTCAGGGACGGCAATCCGACACGACCGGGGAGAGATCTGGCGCAGGATCACCGGGGTTATCAGTGTGATACCCCCGTGCCTTGGAAAGCACGTTAAGCCAACTTCCAAAATCCGGGCTGTTACTAAGAAATTTCCAATGGAAAAAACCCAATAACACTTTTCCCGACTCGGGAATCAAACCCAGTTTCCCTCGGCAGTCGCGCTTGCGACCACGAGACCAACGGGGCAATTAATAAAATAATACAATGATACAAACAAACATCTTTATGTTGATAATGCGTTGATAATTATAACATTTCCATTTCGATAACTTTTTCCACATTCCGTTCATACATAAGTTCAAACAAAGATCAAACTAGAAATTAAATATAAAATGTAGGTAATAGCAAAAAAAATCTTATCACATTTTAAGAATTTGGGACAAGCTTTTAATATAATTTTGAATAATTTTCTCGAAAAGGTCAGAGTTCTCATCACGCGATGACGTAGCTCGAATTTAAAGAGACCTACTAATTTATCGCTTCGAAATGCGGTCATTGGCACAAAGTGTATAAAATATTCTGCGAAATTAAAATCATATCCTTCTCCATTTTATAGACCTACTAGCTGCCCGGCGCGACTTCGTTCGCGTGGTGTCCTACTAATACCCCCTACCCTACTCCTACCAATCCTACCCCTGCCCTTCTCCTACCTTACTCCTACCCCTTCCCTACCCCTTACTCCTACCCTACTCCTACCCTACTCCTAACCTACTCCTACCGTACCCCTACCCTACTCCTACCCTACCCCTTCCCTACTCCTACCGTATCCCTACCCTACTCCTACCCTAACCCTTCCCTACTCCTACTGTACCCCTACCCCTACCCTACTCCTACCGTACCCCTACCCTACTCCTACCCTACCCCTTCCCTACTCCTACCGTACCCCTACCCTACTCCTACCCTAACCCTTCCCTACTCCTACTGTACCCCTACCCCTACCCTACTCCTACCGTACCCCTACCCTACTCCTACCCTACCCCTTCCCTACTCCTACCGTACCCCTACCCTACTCCTACCCTAACCCTTCCCTACTCCTACTGTACCCCTACCCCTACCCTACTCCTACCGTACCTCTACCCTACTCCTACCCTACCCCTACTCCTACTCTACCCCTACTCCTACCCTACTCCTGCCCTACCCCGAGCCTACTCCTAGCCCTGTCATTTGCGTTTTGTTATTCCAAGTCTGATTCTTTTTTTTTTTTTTAGTATCTTATGTCCGTCTCCTGGCTCTAAGCTACCTCCCTACCAATTTTCACCCAAATCTGTTCTGCCGTTCTTGAGTTATAAGTGGTGTAACTAACACGAATTTCTTTTATATATATAGACTAGCTGCTCGGCGCGACTTCGTTCGCGTGGTGTCCTACTAATACCCCCTACCCTACTCCTACCAATCCTACCCCTGCCCTTCTCCTACCTTACTACTACCCCTTCCCTACCCCTTACTCCTACCCTACTCCTACCCTACTCCTACCGTACCCCTACCCTACTCCTACCCTACCCCTTCCCTACTCCTACCGTACCCCTACCCTACTCCTACCCTAACCCTTCTGTTGTGGACGACCGGGGTACGTCCAGTACCTGACGGCCGTGCCTGGGACAATCTCCCACGTTTTTGACGTATGTTATACTTTTAATACTCTGCTGGTGACATACGCCACCACGCACCCCTGAATGCGTACCTACTTGTTCGTGGGTACAACCCACTAGGAGGATGCTATTCCCCTCGGAGATATGTAGGGCGGTGAAGAGGCGCCTAATAAAAACCCTGATTTCTTGAATATTGGCTTGCAGATTTCGGCTTGTTCTTCTAGTGTTGCCTCTTCAACGGCTGAGCTGCGACTGACTTTTTGCGCCCAAATGGCGCGATATTTATACCCGGCGAGGCCGGCCTACATTACCTTATCGACGACCGCGATTTTTGAGCCCTTTCTCGCGTTATTTTTCACCAAGCCAAAATCTGTTTTGCCCCATTTATTTTATAATTATAATGTTTCCTTACAAATTTTTGGTTTTATATAATCATTTAAATAGTCCTTTCAATAATTAAACAGTTTTCCAACACTTAACTATTAATAATAAAATTATTCTAGAACAAAAACTGTTAAAAATAGCGAGTTGGCAAATTTTTGTTACACAAAACTCCTTATATCTTTTAAACTAGTGACTCGATCCTTACGATTCAAACGGTATAACTAGTTTTACATCTAATCCTTTCATTTAAAATTAAAATTATTAAAATCTATCCACAAACAAAAAAGTAAGTTTTCAACTTACGTAAATATGCCTTGACTAAACTATTTCTTATGAAAATCCTTTCTTTTACAGTTTTATTAGATTAGGATACGATATCTAATAACAATTCTAACTTAATTAAACTAATTAGAACATAAATAACACGAAATAGAACATAAATAACACGCAATAAATCTCTTTAACTAATTACTTTGAATTTTAGTCTTACATTTTCTCAGCGGTCTCGCCGCTACTTGCGCCCATGTGCATAGATAGGGTCTCGTCTCCGACACCTTCCCTACTCCTACTGTACCCCTACCCCTACCCTACTCCTACCCTACCCCTTTCCTACTCCTACTGTACCCCTACCCCTACCCTACTCCTACCGTACCCCTACCCTACTCCTACCCTACCCCTTCCCTACTCCTACCGTACCCCTACCCTACTCCTACCCTAACCCTTCCCTACTCCTACTGTACCCCTACCCCTACCCTACTCCTACCCTACCCCTACTCCTACTCTACCCCTACTCCTACCCTACTCCTGCCCTACCCCGAGCCTACTCCTAACCCTGTCATTTGCGTTTTGTTATTCCAAGTCTGATTCTTTTTTTTTTTTTCTGATTTTTTTTAGTATCTTATGTCCGTCTCCTGGCTCTAAGCTACCTCCCTACCAATTTTCACCCAAATCTGTTCTGCCGTTCTTGAGTTATAAGTGGTGTAACTAACACGACTTTCTTTTATATATATAGATTATATAAAATTCAATGTCCTGACTGACTGATATATCAACGCACAGCCTAAACCGCTGCCCCTAGAGACATGACATTTGGAGGGTGTGTTCTTTGTGAAGAGTAGGTATCCACTAAGAAAGGGTTTTTCGAAATTCCACCCCTAAGAGGGTGAATGGGGGGAGGGTGAAATTTCACGCGGACGAAGTCTCGGGCATTATAATTTAACAGACGTTTATAAATAAGAGTGATCTTACTTCTATAAGTACTAATATTATAAAGAGGTTTTGTTTGTTTGTACCTGTGGTAATCTCTGGAAATACTTACCAGTCAGATTTGAAAATATCTTTTTGCATTTGATGTGAAGTGTAACGCGTCAGCATACACAGAGCGAGTAATAATGTGAAGTGAACAATGTGTGTCGTACAACATCAGCTATCTGCCGGTGGAAGTCCCGTCAAAATCAGTCCAGCCGTTTCGTAGATTAGCCGGCACGAACAGAGAGACATGCAGACAACATTTTAGCACTAACTTAAATAAAATCCTTTAATTTAATTTATATAAGGTGACTGGTAATTAGTGACCGATACTTAAACACGTGATTGTACTCATGATAACAAACAACTTTTACAATGGGACCAAACCTGAAATCGCGAAAAAAAAATCAGCTGTTCCCTACATTTTGACGAGTTATACGAACATAAATGTAGGGAATAGCTGATTTTTTTTTCGCGATGGTTTGGTCCCATAGTAAAAGTTGTTTGTTATCATGAGTACAATCACGTGTTTAGGTATCGGTCACTAATTACCAGTCACCCTATAGACTTAATATCGAAAAGACACAGACTTCGAGTCAGACCGTATTTACGACTTCGAAATTTTGACATTTAAGTACCAGAGCTACAATACCAAGAGCTATGGATTTAAGTACCTACCAAGAGCTACGGATTGATGAGTGGTGACCGTTTTGGATTAGGCAATTTCCTTCATGTTTCTGAAACTCATTTTGAAGTAATAGCTTTACATTTATACTGTCTGATGTGCAAATGTGATGTGTCTAGAAGTGTTTGGTGCGCGAAAATGAAACAAGCCCTTCCCCTCTTGCCCCGCACGGGGAATGTTTCCCATCATAGAAATGTAAAAAACATATCTACGTTTCCCATGCAGCTCGGAAAAGAAAAACATCGTGTTTGCGCACACAAATGTGTATGGCCACGCACGCCTCTTTGTTTCAATGTTTTTGTGTAAGCAATGTCACAGTAAATATATATTTATCTACTGTGGCAATGTTTCGAAAAAAACCGGTCAAGTGCGAGTCGGACTCGCGCGCCGAGGGTTCCGTACAAAGTAAGTATGTAACTACAAATTTACGGTTTTTAGATTTTTTTCTTTACTTGTGCTACATGACATGGCCTAGCCGTTTCCCATTTTTGTTGGGGTCAGCTTCCAGTCTAACCAGATGCAGCTGAATACCAGCATTTTACACGGAGCGACTGTCTATCTGACCTCCACAACCCACTTATTAGGTAATACGATACCCTTTTCCGACGGATACGAGAAAATAATTATAAAAATAATCGCAATATCTTTCGTTTTTTTAATCTAAACTTACATTTAAAAAAAAACATAAGTAATAAAATGGCTACTCGCCGTAACATGTCAAGTCAAGGCAAAAGAAAAAATATATCTCATGCTCATGGTACCGAGGTCATGCCAACTGAGAAAAATAGCCCTTATGGCAAAGGTTTAGAGATCAGATTTGCTAAGCAAAGGGCGCTCTCCGTAAATAGTTTTGCTATTTCGCGCGTTGGGCTTGTGGCTATGAAGTGCGCGGAGTATGAAAAGGGCGGGCTGTCATCAAGGCGACTGGAAGCGAATTCTAAAAAAATTTGAAAGCGACACTTTCTAATTGCGCAAGTAACACACTCATCTGCCTAGCCTTTTCCCAACTATGTTGGGGTCGGCTTCCAGTCTAACCGGATGCAGCTGAATACCAGTATTTTACATGGAGCGACTGCCTATCTGACCTCCACAACCCAGTTACTGGGTAATACGATACCCCTTGGTAAGACTGGTTGTCAGATTTTCGGGCTTCTGACGACCCGTAACGACTGTCAAAGATCCACGAATGACAGCCGGGACTTAACGTGCTTTCCGAGGCTCGGAGGGGTCTTGGTATGTAAAGATGGTCACCCATCCACGGACCAACCGCGGCAAGCGTAGCTTAACATGATCGATCGACCCGTGCGGCTGATATTACTTAGCCACAAGCCCCTAGCGCAAGTAACACACTATCTATCACAATCTGCGGAGTAATTGCGTTACACACTATCAGTAGCAATGGCTTTCATTTTGACAGTTTAACAACATTCAATGCGTAATTTACGTTGTTGAAAAGACACATTTTTCGAACATAATATGAAGCAATGGATTAGCAACATCCTTCAAAATGTTCCAGATTGTGATTGAAAGTATCACAATAGGGTGCTGAATCATTTTGAAGGATATTGCTAATCCATTGCTTGATATGTGCGAAAAATTCGATTTGTCTGCTCAAAAACGTAAATACCGCAATAAATAACCCTCCTAAAGGGCCTCCTAGCACAGGTATATCTTTACTTAAAAGGAGGTCCCTATGTAAGAGTTACTGTAAAAGTTGTACATTGTTACTGCAATAAACTTTTTGTATTTTTATATTTTGTATTTTGTAAATGATGTTCAACTGTCAAAATGAAAACCATCTATTGTTAAGGTGTGTTACGCAATTACCTCGCAGATAGAAAAGGTTATCGTTTCCCAGAAACGAAAAATTTGATTATCGTTTGATAGAGAACGATAGAGCTACTTTTTTTAATGTTCTTAGGAAAATTAAATGAAATTGTTGATAGTTTTCTGGAGAAACTTCGCGTTTGTCGTGTGTATAAATAAATGTCTACGTAATCTAAAAAAAATAACCCGCCATATTTGTGGCCCGAAAATTACGGAAATTGACGAGCGCTGCCGAACACACCCGATCGATGTTTACAGCGCTAATCTTTACGAAGCATACATGGAAAAAATCTATTTATAATAGGTATTGTAAGCCATGCTTGTTTAAATAATTCCAACATTTGTCATTTACTTAGTGTGTTAATTTAAATTTATTAGGACATGGCTTTGAGAATAAGAAAATGTTAGTCTCCCACGGTCACTGGGCCCGCGTGGTAGATTACAGCCCACTCCCTCTCGAAGAGAGGACGCCTGTGTCCCAGCAGTGGGAACATTATAGGCTGATTCTGTATGTAAGTCTGCCACGGTTGGTGTCATTTTTTGGAGGCAAAAGTATTTTGACAGATTGAGAGCGCATTTAATTAAGCTATGCTTGCCGCGGTGGGTTCGTGGATGGGTGACCCTTTACATAGCGAGACCCGTCCGTGCCTTGGAAAGCACGTTAAGCCGTTGGTCCTGCCTGTCATTCTTAGATCTTTGACTGTCGTTACGGGTAATCGGGCCCAAAAGTCGGACAGTCTCACCAACGGGTATCGAATCGTGTTACCCAGTTACTGGGTAGTAGCCGTCAGATAGACAGTCGCTCGATTTACAATATACTGATATTCAGCTGAATCCGGTTAGACTGTAAGCTGACCACATAATGGTTGGGAAAAGGCTAGGCAGATTGATTATTATCAGTGCATTTATTTCTTTTTACTGAGAAGTTTTGTGCATCAGAGCTTTACGATGTTTAGAACAACATAAAAAAGCGATAAAATGAAAAAATACATCATTTTGAAACACGTGGTTTTTTGAAAGAACGAACGCTTTGTATGTTTTTGAAAGGTTACCTACGTATTTACGTAATGGTTTTTTTTTTGTAATTTGACATTTATTTTCAAACAAGATAATATTTACAAAATGTAAGCTAAAATAATAATATGTAAGTACATGTTTATAAAAAATATATATTTAAAAGGCGGAAAAAATCATAGGACATCAAAAAATTCGTGCGCATAGCTGTCAACAGGAACAATGCCCAAAAGGCTGGCAGCATTGCCACGTTATAAGTATATGGCAATGCTGATTCTTTGGCCAAAAAATAGGCTCGTATCTTTTGATCACTGCTTCAAGAGATTGCAGCCTTGAGTATTTGATATTAATTTCAACATGATAACTCCACGCGTTCCTGAGAAAAAGGGTCTTGACAGACGGACAGACAGACAACGAAGTGATCTTAAAAGGCTTCCGTTTTTCCTTTTGACGAACGTTAAAAACATCAATTTCATTGACCTACGCGGTCAAAATATATGAAACAACTAAGTAACTTTTTTTTAGTTATCGGGTAAACATTTCAACGGAAAAAAGATGTCTGCTCGACAATGTCTGTGACAATGTTTAAAATAACGCAGTGAATGTTGTTGAACTGTCCAAATGAAACCCATTGCTAGATATTGTATATTACGCAAAGCAAGCAAGTACCCCGCTGATCCCTTCCTCCCAAGCCAGACCAAGTTTTTGACATTGATTGTCGCAGAGATGAGATAGCGACTAGATTTTGAACGTTTTTAATTACTTTTATGAGCGTTCGAATTCTAATCTCGGTATCAATCTGTTAAATGTACTTACCTACTTCAAATTTTCCCACATTTTTGACAAGTTTTTGACATTTATTCCCTCCGAGATAAGATTGCGACTGGATTTTGAACGTTTCTAATTACGAGGATTGAGCTGCTGTTCGTTGGCGAATCTGATAAATGAACAGATTTTTGCACAAAATTTATTTGCTGACTTGAGGGGCCCGTGGCTAAAATAGTAACAGCCGCACAGGTCGATCGATCAGGTTAAGTTATGCTTGCCGAGGTCGGTTTGTGGATGAGTGACCATCCATTACATTTTGAGACTCCTCCGTGCCTCGGAAAGTTAAGCCGTTGGTCCCGGCTGTCATTCGTGGATCTTTGACAGTCGTTACGGGTGGTCAGAACTCAGAAGCCCGAAAGTCTGACAACCAGTCTTAACAAGGGGTATCGTATTACCCAGTAACTGGGTTGTGGAGGTCAGATAGGCTGTCGCTCCATGTAAAATACTGGTATTCAGCTGCATCCAGTTAGACTGGAAGCCGACCCCAATATACTTGAGGAAAGGATAGGCAGATGAATTTATTTGCTGCCTGTCTAGGAACTGAGAGCTCAGTGGTGGACATGCCCTCGACTTATGAGTTGTAGGTCCTAGTTTAGAACCCAGCACACAAATTGTGTAGCAATCTGAATGATTTTGAAGGATATTGCTAATCCATTGCTTCATATATGCGAAAAATTTCTCTGCTCAACAACGTAAATAACGCAATGTATGTTGTTGAACTGTCAAAATGAAAGCCGTTACTACTGATAGTGTGTTACGCATTTACCGCGCTGGACTCCCATTTGGTGCAACCTTGAGACGCACACCGCACTTTGTATATATTCATTATTTTGATATTTATAAAGTATGTCATAAGTGTGTCTTAATTTCTTTAAGTATGTTTTCATTTTTTATTTTTATGTAGGGTAATTGGAAGATGGGGAGGTTCCCGAAAACGGTCAAAAAATTGGTTTTTTAAAGCAGTGTATCTCTTAAACCGTAAATACTTTTGACCAAAGAAAAAATTATGATATTTTCAAGTCTTACTTTAATACAGTGATGGAACTGAAATCATAAATAAATATACATTAATGCATCAAAATAATGTTCAAATACACCTCTTAATTTTCTTTAAAAGCAGTTTATCCCTTCATTAACAATTTTAATTACAATTAAAAATATACCATTAAATGTCTAATGCCAAACTGCATTCAATGATGGATTATTTATTATTAAATAGTTTTTGTAAATAGATAATTGCTTCATATTTGCAATAAATTACCACCGTTGTGTCATCGCGCTTCTCTTTCTTTTCTATGCAGTCCGACAGTGACCGCGCTTTAGGTCATGTAGTCGCCTTAAGGTGAAGATAGTACAGACCATTTAAGCCATGGTTGTCTTAGACGAAGTCATCATTCATCACCATTCTCCTGCCCTTGTCCCAATTTATTTGGGGTCGGCGCAACATGTCTTTTTCTTCCATACTTCTCTATTAAGGCGCGTACGCACGTACGAACACGAACATAGCGAACACAAACACCAGACCCGAACATTTGGTTCGTACGTATGGACGGCATATTCGAACACGAACGCAAACATAGTTCGAGTCGAGTTCGCGAACAACAGTCGTGAACTCTATCTTAGTAGCCATGACGGCGCCGTTGGAAGTTTTGTTGTGTAACATTTATTAAAGCTCTTCGAACACCGTCCATACAGAACACACTACAAGGATCGCCGCGAACATGTTTGACGAACAGAGTGTTCGATGTTCGATAGTGGTACGCACGTGCGAACCAAGTTGTTGCGTATCATGTAACGCAACAAATTTGTTCGTACGTGCGTACGCGGCTTTTAGACGTCATCTCGGTAGTCACCCCCTTTCTAATCATATCATCATTCACACATTCCATCCATCGTTTTTTTGGTCTTCCTCTACGCTTATAGCCATCGACATTCATACTCCAAACTCTCCTCACGACATTTTCCTCATTCCTCCGCATCACATGACAAGTCTTACCAATTTTTTTTACCTAAGTAATTTTTTTTTATTTTTATTTCTAATAATGACATATAACCCTAAAACATATTTTGCTAGATTGCTTACACATTACTTTAATTAAATAAAATATATTCATTTATCACTCAATTAGGCCACAAATAAGCGAAAATAAAACAAAAATTACGTAAAATAAATTGGTAAGACTTCGTCTAATGCCCGGTTTCTGAGGTTTTTAAACAGAGTTTATCCTTTCGATAGTGTTTATTGGTTCGATATCGTGATTCTGTACACGTCATTAAGGAAGAATTTAGCTTAAAAGTCGAGAAAATTATTATCGAGGGTTTATCTGAGAACCTCAAAAACCGAGCGTAAGGAAGGAATTCGCTTAAATAGATAATGATGTCGAATAAATAGCTATTGAAAGTTTAAACTCCGTTTAAGAATTCCTCAGAAACCGGGCATAAGACAACCATAGCTTAAATGGTTCTAAATTGTCTGCATCATCTACGCCTTAAAGTTTTGCACTCATCTTCCAATCAACATATATATTCATGTAATTTGTTATCATTGAATTGTGCTTATGTGTGTAATGCTTCTTTCGTGTGCACTAAATAAATGGTTTAGGTATGTATCTATCTTCCACTGACGTGCACAATACTGTGTGGCCTACTCGTACCGAAGACTTGACGATTTTGCACCGTACAATTTTTAAAAAGCAAAGTCATCTAATAAAAAAAAATGTCTATAAAACTGTACGTCATGCCTCGTGCTATTGATTCGATTTTTTTTTCTTGATCCACGCAGACGCAAAGATATAAAAATTTTTACAGCCAGCCCTCCCCATTTCGCCTCCCTATCTCAAAAACCGGTGCCAAGGAATAGGATATTAAAATGTCTAGGGCGAGTTTCGTGTGTCTATGCTCATGTGACATTTTGGAAGTGAACGGGAGAGGAATTATGATTTTTTTCTGTGTTGATTTTGCCCGTTTGATGGCGATAGGCTCGCTCGACCCTTATTACATCGCTAAACGTGTTTATATTTATTTAAATATGAAGAATTAATTGTTTAGTTTCTAATTTTATGTAAGTACTTATAAGGTTGTTTATTGTTTACAAATTTTATGTTACATACTCCGTTTTCTTTTTGTATTTTTTTTTACTCTAAGAAGTTTTAATTAGGTAATACTTATGTTTAATGTAATTTTGTAGAATTAGCATTATGTAGGATATCTATGTACCTATATCTAATACTAAAAATAACAAAAATAAATCCTAACTTAACTAAAACTATACAGAAACTAAAATATAGCGTCGAAAAATTCATCCGCATCGCTGTCGACTGGTAATGTTCCCAAGAGACTGAATTGGCATAGATATAAGCGATTTGGTGTAAACTGTTAGCTTATATTTGATGAATATGAATATGGGCGAAATATGGGTGTACTATAGTATAGTTAAGGACGACATATCAAGCTTTACATTTTCAGTTTTAGCTAATAAAATAAAGTTTATTTGGAACAACTTAAGTTTACAATTTACAAAGGAAAACAAAGATAGCCACAAAAGTAAAATACTGTGGCGCAGCTATAAACGTTCAACTCAAAATATATACAAAGATATTGTTCCAGACTTTCCAAAGAAAATTAATTCATACTTAATTAACGAAGAATTACAAAAACAAAAAGGAATAAAAAAGAGAATAATTATATTTACTCTATGTGGAGGTTACTATTACACTAATATTATAAAGGCGAAAGTTTGTGAGTGTGTCTGTCTATGGCTCCAAAGGTTTATAATAAACTACCAAAGTGTATCAAATCAGTAGACAATAATAATGAATTTAAAAAGAAGTTATTTCTATTTCTGATCGAGAAGACATATTACTCTATTGAGGAATTCCTTAATGACCGAATATTATAATAATTATGAGTAATTAATTAGTCGTCAAGTACCTACCTATATTGCTTGCTTGTTATAAAAATGGGACTATTATGTACGAGTATATTATGTTGACTGATATTCTGAATATGTAATCTAATGCTTTTATCTGACATTTCCTGCTATTTTAATTATTGTAATCGTGATTAATTATTGGTATTATTATTTTATTATTATTTGTACACCACCAAGTGGTAGGACATAGAGATCATATATATGTAATATACTTGACTGTAACACCTATTGTAACCTATGTTCACAAATAAATGAAATGAAATGTGTTTGTATGTTTGTTATTTCTTCACGCACAAACGGCTGGACCAATTTTGATAAAATTTGGTATGGAGGTAGCTCACACCCTGGATTAACACATAGGCTACTTTTTATCCCGATATTCTCACGGGATCGAGTCTTATGCGAAATCGCGGGGCGCAGCTAGTAATGCCATAAGTTGCTCAGTTTCTTCATAAGACAAACTTTTCTAGACTTTTAGTCAAATACAGGGTGAAATTTTAATCACAGTTTTCCTCTTAAGGGGTCATTGTACTCATCATTATGAACAATTTTTAAAATGGGAGCAAACATGAAAACGCGAAAAAAAAATCAGCTGTTCCCTACATTTTGACGAGTTATGCAAACATAAATGCCTACATTTATATCTCACAAGTGATTTCTTTCCCATCGGAGTCCGGCGTCAAGCAGCCTGCTGTGTTTCGTCGATGCGTGGGAGTTCCAGTGCCTTAGGCATCTTCTGGGCACGCTCGTTCCATCATAGACCTCATTCATCGCTTTCCATCAGGCGTGATCGAGATCAAGAGCGGGCCCATTCAGCAATAAAAAAGAATTGACGGGGTTTCGAAGGAAGGAATCGAATTAGGGCCCTAGATAGTTAGCCAGTATATTACCTACTTGCTTGCTATCCTAGCTTAAAAGACTAGTTTCGTGTAACCCGGGCTTAAGGAGAAAGCAAATTATCGACAAACAAACTTTCAAATCGTCTTTTTCAACCAAGCAAGCTGTTGCCACAGTCAAGAGGTTAGGTCTTAACGGGCAATCGAAAGGTCGCGGATACAAATCGTGGAACGAGTAATGGCGGATCAGCATAGCTATTCACAACCATCCGACAGACTATCGTATCGAAAATGATACATTTCGATAACATGATTTGCCTTGCACTCGACAACAAACAGCTGTCGAAAGAATAGCGGTCGTCTATTTGATTTTAACTGTCTAAATTTTCGGGTTGTGGACTTGTGAACAGCGTTTAGAGGACTCCTACGATAACATTGATTGATGTTCGGATTTCGATACGGTACGTAACCGTATCGAGTGGTTGTGAATAGCTATGCAGAAGGGATTCTAACGGCAAAATAAACTAAGTAAGAAATGTAACGTATTTTAATTTTTAAACTCTTGACTGTGACTTTTTTTTTTTTTTTGGTGGGAAATCATCTAATGACTCCTCCCGCTCTGGGTGGAGCGGAAGGGAGTGTCAGACTCTTACTGACTAAAACCCACCCGTGTTCCTTCCTTAGCCCTTTATGTTCCGGGGCAGCGGTAACCCTTTCGGACGATCCCGCTACCCCGGCGACTGTGACTTTGAAGTACTTAGGTACCTAACTTTTATGCAAAAAGATTTTTGTAAAAACTTTTTTGTGGGACACCCGCTTGGTTGTTGTGTAACACGCTAAAAGTAGCAATGACTTTAATTTTAACAGTTCAACAACATTCAGCAGACAATTTTTAACATAATATAGATAGCAATGGATTAGCAATATCCTTCATACTCAATTAGAGTGTTGGATAGTAAAATCGGTGTTGCTACTTTCTCGAAAATAGAAAAGAAAGAAAAATTGTTTATTCTGCACAAACAAAACGCACATTACAGAATATTTTTTTTTTAAAAAGCCCAAAAGAAGAACCCAAAAAAGAAGCCATCCTATTAACCTATCACACTAGCTTACAGTCTTTCCCACTTACTAGCCGAAAAATGAGATAGTTCTATATACACGAGGCTACAGTAAAGTGACTTGCTAGCTTAACTGGCACCATCTTGCTATACTAGCTTCAAACAAAAAAAAAAAGAAACAAATGACTTCCAAAGACAACTACAAAGTGAAAAATAATTTTATTTTCGGAAATAGGTAAGTGACTTTGATTTAAAATTTTTGTCACCGACTTCTTTCTGCAATTAAAGTTATTTAAGTACTTCTTTGGAAGTTGGTTGTTTTTCTTTAGTAATAAAGTTTTAATTTAACACTTCTTAGTTGTGGTGCCCACACACATTCGTAAAATACCTTTACTTGCTAAGTCAGTGACAGGAAGTTATTATAACCAAATTATAACATCATCAACGAACACTAAGCGGAAGAAACACGTAATTAAAATTGAAGCTAACTCAAAAACCACGCATCAAAACTTGACTAAATTTATATGGAACCACCATATAAATGTACATACTAGAATTTTCCAATCATTTTATAAATGACGGAGTACTGAGGTAACAAACATAAAAAAATACAACCGAATTGAGGACCTCCTCTTTTTTTTAAGTCTGTTAAAACTAGTCTCGCGGAACCCGGCTATTAGTGTTCATTTTAAAGGTCGGGCTGTTCGAGTTTCTGGTTAACATTTTACATACTAAGTACTTACTTTGCTTTTAAAGCAATTAATTAATCCGCTGGCAACTTGTCACGTCTTAAGATAGCTATCAACATTTCAGTTTTGGCTTTGAGTTTAATTACTTAACCCAAAAAAAATGTTAATTTGACAATTTCAGTTCGTTTTCGAGTACCTACCTAGTGTTTCTGACTCAATCGGCCTCTGCAGAACGCTTGGTATCATATTACCATAATATAAAATGTCATCGTCGAAGCGGAATAGCTATAGGCTATAAAATAAAAAAAATATATAAAAAAGTTGGGTCAGGCTGTAAAACGGAGCCTGATATCCAAGGAGGGAATAAAAAAAGAAAAAAATAAAAATGCCGTAAAAAGGCATCGGCGGGTAATAGAAGTGCGCGGGGGTGAGGGGCGCGGGGGGAGGCTGTTCCGCGAAGTTCAGCCGCCATTTCGAAAAATCGATCACACGGCGCGTGTGTGGACCGTTTTGAATTTCGAATACTTACAAAATTCTGTAACTTTCGCGTCATTGCTAATTTTAACCCTATGTTTACGGCTATAAAGTTTATTTTCGATTGTTGTTATTGGTGCTGGGTATGTGTGCGTGCCACACAGACGGGCCAGATACCAAAATATTAATGGCGGACGTCCCGCCAAAATAGATTTTTTTGAGTGTGTTGGATATCGTACTTTAGTAGGTACGCGAGGGCCAAAACAGCTGCATATTTTTCACAGTCCCGCCCGTTTGTTTGTTGAGGACGAAGTTTGCTTGTTTCTACTTTTTTTTAGATTTGTTATCTGTATCGGAAATTTACTTAGGTATCTTGGAGCCTTATCTAGTTGCCATGGCTGACATGGAAGCATGCGTTTCTTCCTTAAATTATTTACTTGGTATAGCAATATTTTTCCTACTTTTCCGATGATTCGAACAATCTTATCTTTATGACTAATTAACAGCACTTCCATCGGTTCTGCCTACCTCCCGGACTTCGGACACATAATCAGCCTATAATGTTCCCACTGCTGGAACACAGGCCTCCTCTGTGTAAGAGAGAGAGAGTGTGCCGTAATCCACCACACGGAGCGCGAGTTGGTTGATGTCACATGTCTTCGAATTTTTGGTTTTAGGACATGCCGGTTTCCTCACGGGTTTTTTCCTGCACCGTTTTGAGAGCAGTGGTGGTGAAATAATTTACTCATATTAAAACGCTTGTCTGGGTTCGAACCTACGAGCTCGTTAGTCGCGGCCGTTGCCACTAAGCCACCACTGCTCTCTAAAGTTCTCTTCCGGACTTCGGACGATGATGGTTAATTTAACATCTCTGGTCAAATTATGCTCCTCTTTCTATGTCTTCCTGTGTCGCCAAAAGCTGAGTCATTTTTAACCGATTTAAAAAAAGGAGGTTCTGCATTCGACCCTGTATATGTATGTTTGCATGTCCGCGATTTTCTCAAAAACTAATGAACCAATTTTGATATTTCTTTCATTAATGTGATCTAAATTGGTACTTTCAGGAAGGTTTTAGTATATAATACATTAGGTAATTATTCTTTGTACGAAGTTATATGCATAAATGTACTGCATCTCCGACATTTCTATGCGAATTTTGATGATTCTTCTAGTCGGTGTCTTCAAGTTTTCAATGGACTAGTGTTAACTGAATTTGTGTGGGGTAGGTACAAATAAAAAGTGAAAAATAAAAACGTATATTTACGTTGTTGTTTTTTTGTAAACGCGTTTGCGTTATTTATTACGCAATTAATGTTGTTGAACTGTCAAAATGAAATTCCGCAGGGCCTTATGTAGGTCTACTTACTGTTGCTCGAAGAGGCTCTCTATTTGCGTCCATTACGAGCCCACGGGCTATTCTAGACCGGGCAGAGAGCAGTGAGGGCCCACAGAGACTCCATAGCAACCGGTCTTATGTTTCGCGCTTAGTTTTAACGACTCCATGAATTTCCAAGCTTCATCTTAGATGAAGATGAAGAATTCTGGGCCTGCAAATAGACAATAAATGCGGCCAGACAGGCGCTTTACTTTGTGTAAATTATTTCATCACCACTGCTCTCAAAGCGGTGAAGGAAAACATCGTGAGGAAACCGGCATGTCCTAGAACCAAAAATTATAAGACATGTGACATCTGCCAACCCGCACTGGGCCCGCGTGGTGGATTACGACCCACTCCCTCTCACAGAGAGGAGGCCTGTGTCCCAGCAGTGGGAACGTTATAGACTGATTATGCTGCAAATAAACAAATCTCCCGAATTCCCACAAACATGAATAAGCCAGGGTCCGTAATGCGAAAAATTAATACAACAAATCAAATAATTTGGAAAGCTTTCACCAAAGGTTATCTGGTTATAACGCATTAACCGCATTCTCCCCGGTGCGTTATGGTTAATAAAAAATAACCAAAAAGTTTGAAAAGTTACAATTAAAAGCAGGGCGTAGCGGTTATTGAACCGCGTTAGGGTTGCTGCAGCTCACTTAGGTAACTCTCCAACGATGAATGAACGCAAAAAAAAAACATAGGCTGTCATGGGGACTGCCGCCATGCTGGTGTCGACAGAAATGGAAACTTAGAAATGTGACATGACGGTGTTTTTTTTTTATATTTTCTAATGTAGTACTTATCAAAGATTAAAATGTCATAATTTGTAATGGTAATGCCGCCAGTCTCTTGGGTACATTACCAGTCGACAGCGATGCGGACGAATTTTTCGACGCTAAATTTTAGTTTCTGTACAGTTTCAGTTAAGTTAGGATTTAATTTTGTTATTTTTAGTATTAATTCAATTTTTGTTCGCTTTTTAAACTATGTAAATAAAATTCGACTGTATAATTAACTAAAAAAAAATTGAATTTGTAAATTAAAATTATAAAATTATTAATTTAAATACATAGAGTAGCAGGAACGTCGATGCGCAACCTAGTTACCTATCTAGGATTCAGTAAATTATTCTGAACTGTCGGTTATTAAAAAAAAATCGGCTGTTCCATTTCTATGCAACAGCAGGTTTTTGTATAACGATTGCGATTGAATGTTAGGTTTACTGAACTGAACCTCTAAAAACTTTTTGGGCTTCCAATGATGCACACTTTTTTAAATAAATGACCAGTGAGGTAATTGCGTAACAACTATTAGTAGCAATGGCTATCATTTTGACAGTTCAACAACATTCATTGCGTTATTTATGTTGTCGAGCAGGCAAATTTTTCGAACATATGAAGCAATGGATAAACAATATCCTTCAAAATGATTCAGATTGATAGTGTGATACGCAATTTGGGTGGTGATCGCAGTTACTTAGCATTTAGTAGGTATTCTTAGGACCCCAAAATACTAACTATTTGAGGTTCACAAAAAGAGGCGCAATCATTATATTAGAGTGTTCAATAATATTTTTAGGAGCGCAAATGGGACTTATTAGAGGTTCAATTATACGAGTACAACATGCCTTTTAATTTGTGTCTCGGCGCCGCCGTCGTTCGTTGCGTCACGCCGCACAGCTTGACAGCCCTGTCCCTAAAAAAAACATCTGTGACTCAAATCGTTAACCCTTTACTCTGGGCTGTTGACCTAAACTAAATATTGTTTAGTTTACTGCTAACATCACGCCTATATTTCGAAGGTGTTGGCAGAGTAACAATATTGATGACATGTCATTTTAACTCAAACTCAGAGCATTTATTTCAATTAAAAACAATTAGGTACAGGCACTTTGGGCTTGTGGCTAAGTAAGAACAGCCGCACGGATCGATCGACCAGGTTAAGCTACGCTTGCCACGGTTGGTCCGTGGATGGGTGACCATCTTCACAGACCACCCCTCCGTGCCTCGGAAAGCACGTTAAGCCGTTGGTCCCGGTTGTCATTCGTGGATCTTTGACAGTTGTTACGGGTCGTCAGAAGCACGAAAGTCTGACAACCAGTCTTACCAAGGGATATCGTATTACCCAGTAATTGGGTTGTGGAGGTCTGATAGGCAGTCGCTCTATGTAAAATATTGGTCTTCAGCTGCATCCGGTTAGACTAGAGGCTCACCCCAACATAGTTGGGAAAATACTAGACAGAATAGAATAGAATAGAATAGAATACTCTTTATTATGTACACCATATAAATTACAGACATAAATATAGAAATTTTACAATGGGTGACACAATGGGCGGTCTTATCGCTAAAAGCGATCTTTTAAAGACAACCTTTGGATGGATTAAAAAGAGGAAGGACAGACAAGTACTGTAGGTAGTCTGTGGTGTACCATTTACACAATACCATAAATACATACATAAAGTATATTATACTAATCTAAATAAATATATACATATATATATATATATACAATATAATAGTAAACATGAACAAAGAAAAATATAATGATGAAGTTTAAGGAGAGAGGAAGTGCTTTTTTATCATAATTTTAAAAGTGGACAAAGATTGAGCACGCCTTACCGACACGGGCAAGTCATTCCATAACCGTACTGCTTGAACAGTAAAAGATTTGTCATAGAAACTGGTGGAATGCACCGGCATCTCTAGTCTCAGGTTTTCCGATGACCTCAGATATCTATTATGTGTGTCATGAAGGACAGTTTTTTTTTTATTTGAAATGGATTGATTTTGAGGTGACGAGAAGGTAGTTGTGGCTGATAATTTATTATTATCAATTAGTCATTCATATCAGAACAAAGTCTAGCTACACTGTAGACAGGCTAGATAAAACCCAGGTCATGATGGCCTGACCTTTTTACTGAAGATAATAAATAATCAGAAAGGTGTGGTCATCAACAACATGTCCCGGAATTGACGCACCAAATAGGTACCAATTAGAATATCCATACTACTTAATCTTATAAATGCGATAGTGTGTCTGTCTGTTACCTCTTCACGCTTAAACCGCTGAACCGATTCAGATGGGTATAGAGATAGTTTGAGACCCGGGAAAGTAGTTTTTATCCCGATATTCCCACGGGATCGACACTTATGCTGGTGAAACCGCGGGGTGCCGCTAGTTATGTTATAATCAAAATACATACACTGAATTTTTACTATTATGTAATCTGTGCTATTAACATAACATACCTAATCAGCCTATAAATGTTTCCACTAGGACATGCCGGTTTCCTCACGATGTTTTCTTTCACCGTTTTGAGAGCAGCGTGGTGATGAAAATAATTTACAAAACGTAAAGCGCCTGTCTGGATTCGAACCTACGACCTACAACTCGTAAGTCGCGGCCGTGTGTATTCTGTGCGTGTGTGTAACCTATGTACAGACGCCAGCACATCAACCTACTACAATCTGTCAGATTTCTGTAATAGATTTTCAACTTTATCGCTAAAACATAAGGCTCAATGTTGATTGGGAAAATTTGACAGTTAGGTGTAGGTTGATGTGCTGGCGTCTGTACAAAACATTTCTTATTTATTAAATTGGTTTAATTGGCTCTATAATTACTTTGTTCCAAAACAAATAGCGGACGCTGGCCGCACCGCTGCTGGACTAAAGTGGAACTGGGGTGGCCATATCTGTCGCATGTCGGAGCAGCAATATGTAAAAGCCACCACTCGTCAGCGGATCTCCAATGGCAGGAAACGACTGCGTAGCAGGCCCAGAAAGAGATGGCGGGATGACCGCAATAGCATTAGACCGGCGGCGGCGGGGCAATTGCGTAACACATTATCAATCGGAATCGGTTTCATTTTGACAGTTCAACAACATTCATTGCGTTATTTACGTGTTGAGCAGACAAATTTTTCGAACTTATGAAGCAATGGATTAGCAATTTGCTTCAAAATTATTCAGATTCCGATTGATAGTGTGTTACGCAATTGCAGTAGACCGGGTTAAGTGGAAAGAAGGAAGGGAGGTCTTTGCCCTGCAGTGGGACAACACAGGTTTATAATAATAAAAAATAAATTGGTTATAGGGTTATTTATAGGATTATACTAATCTGGAGGGGCTTGTGGCTAATAAATAACAGCCGCACGGGGCGATCGATCAGGTTACGCTACGCTTGCCGCAGTTGGTCCGTGGATGGGTGACCAGTTTTACATACCGAGACCCCTCCGTGCCTCGGAAAGCACGTTAAGCTGTTGGTCTCGGCTGTCATTCGTGGATTTTGACAGTCGTTACGGGTCGTCAGAAGCCCGAAAGTCTGACAACCAGTCTTACGGGGTACTTATCGTATTACCCAATAACTGGGTTGTG
Source organism: Hydraecia micacea (assembly GCA_914767645.1). Classification (NCBI taxonomy): domain Eukaryota; kingdom Metazoa; phylum Arthropoda; class Insecta; order Lepidoptera; family Noctuidae; genus Hydraecia; species Hydraecia micacea. The sequence goes on from OU611803.1 coordinate 3,207,625, forward strand.
GAGCTCAGATAGGCAGTCGCTCCATTTAAAATGCTGGTATTCAGCTGCATCCGGTTAGACTGGAAGCCGACCCCAACATAGTTGGGAGTCGTGAAAAGGCTAGGCAGATGATGGTTATACTAATCTGACCTGACTGATCTGACTGGGGTCTTGGTATGTAAAGACAGACCCATTCACGGTCCATCCGTGGCAACTTAACCTGCGGGGCAATTGCGTAACACATTATTAATCGGAATCGGTTTCATTTTGACAGTTCAACATTATTCATTGCGTTATTTACGTGTTGAGCAGACAAATTTTTCGAACTTATGAAGCAATGGATTAGCAATTTGGTTCAAAATGATTCAGATTCCGATTGATAGTGTGTTACGCAATTAGGGTGCAGATCGATCGACCCGTGCAGTTGTTATTACTTAGCCACAATCAAATCTGTAGATATTATCCAATGTTGCCTAAAATGAAACGTAGTGGCTATTCCTGATAAAATGGTTGTTTATCGCGTACCAAGCAGAAAAGTTCGCAGTCAATCGTAGAATTCTAAGAAACACAAATCAACGTCGCGGGTTGAATGACCAACTAATTTAACAAAGGACTACAACTTGTGTAATATCATCGATAGCCCGTTGATATAAATGCTATTGAGGTGCTCGTGGCTCAATAATAACAGCCACTCGGGTGGATCGAAAGTTAAGCTCCGCATGCCGCGGTCGTTTCGTGGATGGGTGACCATCCATTACATGTCGAGAGTGTCGAGACCCCTCCGTGCTTTGGAAAGCACGTAGGTGTGTCCCGGCTGTCATACTTAGATCTTTGACAGTCGTTACGGGTCGACAGAAGCCCAAAAATCTGACACCCTGTCGTAACGTAACTACCAAGGGTTTTGTGTTAGCCAGTAACTGAATTATGGAGGTCGAAAGGCAGTCGCTCCATGTAAAATACTGGTATTCAGCTGCATCCTAGAACTGGAAGCCGACCCCAACATAGTTGGGGAAAGGCTAGGCAGGTGATGATTGGATACAAATTAAGATCATTAATTAATGCATTAACCCCCTTACTAATAAACGTTGTATAGCGTCTGTATAGTTACACAGCATTTTGTCTTCTTCTTTCGAAAGTCAAATTACTGACGACTGAAAGAGAGAAAACGGTTTGTAACTATTCATCTGATAAGTATAATAAGTAATACGTTTATTAGTAAGGGGGTAAGTGTGTTAAAAATAAATTAGCTACTTAAATATAATGTAGCAAACTTAATTAAATAAATTACTAACGCGTATTTAAAGATCTCTTGGACCTAAGTCCAAGAGATACTTTTTAATTTTTGCACCACGCTTCAGGGCATTAGATTTACATAAGAAGTATACATAATGCCCTGAAGCGTGGTGTTCCTTCCTTGTCTGTAAGAAGCAACGACCATAATTATGGGCTGTATGGTCGTTGGTAAGAAGAGATGCTACTACAAAAATATTTTCGCGCTCGATTGACGTTGACAGGGGGTCTTGAGAAAGGTACCTATTGAAAAAAGAACTTGGCGGTGTTAGGTCCGATTTTCACCACGCGCCAAATGATCCTTTCACAGCTTTAGGCACTAGGAAGTTGTTTTACAAATAGGTAGTAGAAGTAATAACCCTGGAAACCAAGATAAAATAAAAAAAAACGAGTGTGCTTATGACCACACGACTGAAGTGAAACTTCTTCTTAGATATACGGAACGTATTTGGCTATGAGAGGAAGAGAGAAAGAAAATGTGCGCGCGCACTGCTGTCTTGCTTATGTCTTATATCTCCCACTCAACTCCCGTTCGCCTCGCCCGATCACACTTTTCGTAACGCTTACGGCACGCGTTCGCCAGCTTACTCCCCAAGTCAAGCGTGCGTAAAGAAGTTTCATTTCAAAAACCTCAATTTATTTAACAATATTCGAAAAAAAACGTGTTCTTTTTAATTAAAAATCGTTGTTCAAAACCTCAATTTATGTAATCAAATTATCATTTATGTATAAATAGAACGCATTCAAAAACTGTCAGCGTGTTTTTTTTTTTTAATTACATCACTTGCAGCACCGTCACGTCTGCACTCTGCATATATAGCTAACGGAAATGACGTAAGATCTCCGTGTTTCCTTACTGTCTTTTTATCTTTCGTCATCGTATACCTACTTTCATATTTTCTAGCATTATTTTAAATAAATATTATTTTTATAAGTAATGCAATCATGTGATTTGCACTTCAAGTGTCTTGCAATTATGTGACTGGAATAGCACCCTAATTTTCTAGTACACTTTAATCATTATCTGAATCTTTTTGAATGATATTGCTAATCCATTGCTTCATATGTTCGAAAAATGTGTCTGCTGATCTGCTCAACAACGTAAATAGCGCAATGAATGTTGTTGAACTGTCAAAATGAAAGCCATTGTTATTGTTAGTGTGTTACGCAATTACCCCGTTGGAATAAAACTGGGGCTGCATAAAGGAAACAGTAAAAATCACACTAATATTATAAAGGCGAAAGTTTGTGAGTGTGTTTGTATGTTTGTTACTTCTTCACGCACAAACGGCTGAACGGATTTGGATGAAATTTGGCACACAGGTAGTTTATAACCAGGATTAACACATGGGATAGTTTTTATCCCGATATTCCGGATATTCCCACGGACACATGCGGGTGAAACCTCGGGGTCTGGTCTAAAGTAACTAGGTTCTTAGTAAAGAAAAATTCAAATAAAATAGTTAATTGGAACGTTGGATAACCAAAACAGTTCAATAAACAAACTTCAAAAAAAAAATTTTTTTTTTTATTTAAATAAGTAAGTATTCACCTTTTGTAAGTTACAATAGGTAAATAAGTTACAATTTGTAACTTAATAATAATGTAACACAAATCAAAACGGTTCACCAAGCGGCTAAAAACTTGCTTCGGTACATAGGTTGTCAGCGAAAGGTGGGAAAAATTCCATCAAGCGCCATTCCGCTGGATTGTATTATACACACACACACACGCGCGAACACATTCTTCGACTGTGTGTGTGTGTGAGTTAGCGACTTGTAGTGCAAGTAAAAACTGTAGATATACTTTTCTTACGTACATTTTATGTTAGAAAATCTAAGCCACAGATTATATAATCTAAGATAATAAATTAACGAGTATTGAGTTTTTTTTTTTTTAATTACATTATTTATGGCATTGGTTTGTTAGTCTGTAAGCCTTCTTTAATTTAAAATAAATTAATTAATTAGAATAGAATAGAATAATTTCACTGTTACAAAATAAATTTCAAAAATAAGTAATAAGTAAACACAGTCGCTCCATGTAAAATACTGGTAGGTACTCAGCTGCATCCGGTTGGACTGGAAGCCGACTCCAACATAGTTGGGAAAAGGCAGGCAGATGATGATGATGATGATGAAGTAATAAGTAACACTGTATGCTTAATCATCATCGGCCTAGCCTTTTCCCAACTAAGTATATTGAGGTCGGCTTCTAGTCTATCTGGATGCAGCTGAATACCAGCATTTTACATTAAGGCGGAGGTTTCCGAAAACGGACAAAAAGTTGGTTTTTTAAAGCAGTGTAAGTATCTCTTAAACCGTAAATACTTTTGACCAAAGAAAAAATTATGATATAAATAAAATAAATATTTTCAAGTCTTACTTTAATACAGTGATGGAACTGAAATCATAAATAAATAATTATACATTAATGCATCAAAATAATATTCTTAATACACCTCTTAATTTTCTTTAAAAGCAGTTTATCCCTTCATTAACAATTTTAATTACAATTAAAAATATACCATTAAATGTCTAATGCCAAACTGCATTCAGTGATGGATTATTTATTATTAAATAGTTTTTGTAAATAGATAATTTCTTCATATTTGCAATAAATTACCACCGTTGTGTCATCGCGCTTCTCTTTCTTTTCTATGCAGTCCGACAGTGACCGCGCTTTAGGTCATGTAGTCGCCTTAAGCGTCTGTCTATCTGACCTTCACAACCCAGTTACTGGTAATACGATAAGTGATAACCCTTGGTAAGACTGGTTGCCGTGTTGTGTTGTTGTAACGACTGCCAAAGATCCAGGATTGACAGCCGGGACCAACGGCTTAACGTGCTTTGACGTTTGGGTAAACTTAAATTTAATTTCAGGATGTTTGAAAATGGGTGATATTTATTTATTTAACTACATCATCTGCCTAGCCTTTTCCCAACTAAGATGTTGGGGTCGGCTTCCAGCCTAACCGGATGCAGCTGAATACCAGTATTTTACATGGAGCGATTAGCTATCTGACCTCCACAACCCAGTTACTGGGTAATATTGTTACGCGCCACAATTAATGCCTGACATTAGCTACCACTAGCGCCATCTAGTATCGAGTAGCAGAACTAATAGGTCGAGATGCTTCCAGAACTTTCGATACTAGAACATTCTAGAACTATCGACATCGGGTCGGGTCAGTCGGGACCGGTATGTACTCGAACATTCTAGATGTTTCTACAGTAGAAAGTTCTGGAACTATCTGAGGCCCTATATAAGGCCGGTATGGGCCACGACCGGGTCAGTATTGGTTCTGCGATACAAGCGATAACATTCGAAGCGATCTTCAAGTGCGACTTAAGAGTGATCAGTAGTGCGATTGTGTTTTATAATTAGTGTATTTGTGTTTTTATTGGTGTTGTTAATTAAAGTGTTTATTTTTGGTTATTTAATCGGCAGTTTTTATTGTCACGAACCCCAAGCTCGTAACAATTGGTGTCAGAAGCAAGGATTAAAATCATGCCGATTTTACCCAAAGACGACACGGAGGGTATCCGTACCCGGAGTCAACGCCAACAGGAGACGGACCAGAGACGTTTTGGTGGAGCTGCGCCACAGATGTCGGAGGGCCAGCTGCCGACCACGGAGGCCGGGCCGTCCGCAGCTGCTCCAGGATCATCAGCACCAGATTTGGCTGCTCTGATGATGATGCTGCAGGAGCAGGCTCGCCGACAGGAGGAGCAGGCTCGTCGACAGGAGGAACAGGCTCGTCGGCTGGAAGAGCAGCTCCAGCGCGATAAGGAGGAACAGGCCCGCCGTCAGGAGGAACAGGCTCGTCGGCTGGAAGAACAGCTCCAGCGGGACAAGGAGGAACAGGCCCGCCGTCAGGAGGAACAGGCTCGTCGGCTGGAAGAACAGCTCCAGCGTGATAAGGAGGAACAGGCTCGCCGCCAGGAAGAACAGATGCTCCTTATGAAGGACCTTCACGCTACCTTCGGGAAAGACATGAAGGAGGTGAAGGATAAGGTTGCCCAACATGACAACCGCCTCTTGGAAGCTGAAACCCGAATCGACCAAGTGAATAATCGGGTTGACAACGTGATGGCTGACGTGAAGAAAACGCTGAATTGCCTTAAACTTGAGGATGGAATCGCAGCTCCCGTAGCTACAACACCTACGCTACGTGGGTTCAAAGTGCCACCGTTCGACGGAACTTCTTCCTGGTCCGCCTATAAAATCCAGTTTGAGGCTGTCATGAAGGCGAACGGGTGGAATAAAAGTCAGGCCATGACTGCCCTCACCCTAGGCCTGCGCGATCAGGCCTTGACTGTTCTTGAAGCTCTCGGTAAGGAAGTGACTTACGAGCAGCTCCTTGAGGCATTGGAGGCTCGGTATGGCGACGCTCACCTGGAACACGTGTTTCGTGCGCAGCTTAAGGATCGCGTGCAACGCAGTAATGAAAACCTGCAGCAGTGGTCCCTTGAAGTGGAGAAGCTGGTTCGGAAAGCATACCAGTCTGTACCTGCGCTCATTGATGGGAACCTGGTGCAGGTATTCATCGATGGCATCCGCGACCTCGAAGTTAGAGCTGCTGTAAGGCTCGGTCACCACGGGACGCTTAAGGACGCCTTGGCGCATGCACTCGAGGTGGAAGCTGTGCGGCAGGATTATCGTTCCCATCGCGTCAGGGAGGTTGCAGCGGCTACAGTTCGCGACCGCTATAAAGGATACAGCCCTAGGTGCTACGGCTGTGGGGAAAGGGGCCACCTTAGACCCAGTTGCCCTAAGCGAACTGCAGAAAGAGAAGATGGCTGGTATCCAAAGGGTAGTGCGGCTAACAGCACCGCCCAGCAGCAGCAGGGAAAACGAGTAATAGCCAGGACTGCGGGGCGAGTGCTGGCTGATGTTCAAAGAGCCCCGAGGACAAGGGCGGATCCAGCTTTGGCACCAGGAGGGGGTCACATAGTCGTGGTCAAGTCAAGAACTTATAATTTAATTTTGATAACAATAGATACCTACAAGTAAAAAGTAGGCACCTATTTTATCAACCTACTACTACAATCAGCCAAATTTCTTTAATAGATTTTCAACTTTATTGCTAAAGCATAAGGTTCGAAATTAATTAGGAAAATTTGACAGTTTGGGGTAGGTTGATGTGCTGGCGTCTGTACGTAAGTACTGTACTTAAAAATATTTATTCTTTATTGTACACTTGAAAAACTTAACACATAATAACTTGTACATATACACGTACATATTGCCATCTTCTCTTGAAGACATCCAGAGAAGCACTATCACGCACGGTTTTTTTTTTTTTGGTAATGGCATCTCGCATTTCAACCTATGAGGTTGTCGTCTGCTTAACCGGACTTGCCTGTGGATGCATCAAAATTAAGGCCTCCAGCCAGGGCTTAAAAACTTAAAAGCTAAGCGACTACACGCTAAGGGCACCCCCTGTGGGGTACGGACCTCGGCTTAGGGCGTCGCTGGGGGAGGGCAGCAAGGGACAGGCTGGATCGGAATTATTTTGGGGCGAATTTAATACTACAGGCTCAGCGGCGCGGGCTGGCTCGAGCAAGGGTCAGGGAGGAGAATTTACGGGGTGTCGCGACGGGCGTCCTCGACGGCGGGGACGGAAGGACGGCTGACGAGTCTTGTCTATGTATCTCTTAATGGTGCTGGTGACTTTTCTGCTCTCCTGTAAGAGGGTAGTGGCGTCGTCGGGGATGATGAGGGTATGTCTTGGTCGGCGAATCCTAATTATACGGGAGGGAGTATATCGGGAGGCCACCGCAATTAGGGGATTGGGGTGCTTAATAGCGGAGTCGAAGAAACAGTTGGCGACGAGTTTCATGAACTGCTGGACGGAGGGTATTCTAAGATCCAGGTGGAGATTTATGTAACGGACATAGAAGGGGGATCCCGTGACCTTTCTGAGGGTCCAGTTTTGAAGGGTTTGCATTTTATGCAGATGGCGAGGCTTGGCGTGTGCGAAGACTACGCAAGCGTAAGTCATGATGGGACGGATGACTGCGGTGTAGAGGCGCAATTTGAACTTAAGTGATAATTTGCTGCGGGCAGTCATTAGGGAGTGGAAGTGGAGCCTACCGAGAGCAAAAGCGGCGCGCGAGCGCGTCGTCTTTATGTGCTCTTTGAAGTTGAGGTTGTGGTCGAGGATGACACCTAGGTATTTGGCTTGTTTACCCCAAGGGATAGGCTTGCCATACATAGAGATCGGGCTGGGGTATCACGCAAGTAATGAGGCAGCCTATTTATTTTCCATAACCGTGGTGAATGATTTGTCATAACAGCTAGAGGTATGTCGAGGGGTATGACGCAAAACTCCGCATTTCTTGTAATGAATGAATTTGCAGCAACAATTTTTAAGAATACTTATAGAGGTACACTTATAAACACATTATAGGTAGAAAGAAATTTTAGTTTTTTAACTTAGAACTATGTTATGATATGTTTAAATATTGAAGGTATGTAGTTACATAAAATCTGTATGGTGACAAAATATATAAATAAAATCATAATGTTCAATTAGTGGTCCACCTAAGTCCTGGAACCAGCTCAGGGGGGGGGTCATGACCCCCATGACCCCCCCCCTGGATCCGCCGTTGCCCGAGGATGTCGATCACACAAACCCATGACGGGAAAACTCGTGGCAACGCAGATGCATCGTCAAGAAGATCTTGTCCTGAAGACTGTAAGCATTATTCTAGGCACCAGGGTAAGGAAGTGGTACCTGTGAGGATGCTCAAGACAGACCTCAGCAACGAGTGGAAGGATCGCCTACAACGTGCACAACAGGAAGATTCGGACATCAAGCCGATTCTAGAGTGGATGAAGGCCAGTGCACCTAAGCCCAGATGGAGCGACGTCTCAGCGATGAGTTCGACCACAAAAAGCTATTGGGCCCAATGGGACAGCTTGGTGGTTCAGGATGGAGTCCTGTGCCGTAAATGGGAAAATGCTCGGGGGGACAGCTGTCATTTGCAAATGGTTGTCCCTAAAGCTAAAGTACCGGATGTTCTACAGCTGTACCATAATGGTTGTTCAGGAGGCCATCTGGGAGTAAAACGGACTCTACTGAAGATACGAGAACGGTTTTACTGGGTCCACTGTCGGGACGATGTCGAGGAGTGGTGTCGCAAATGTACGAGTTGCGCAGCTGTAAAGGGACCTCAGACTCGTAGTAGAGGTGCATTGAAATTGTACAATGTTGGTGCACCATGGGAGAGGATAGCCCTTGACGTTGCGGGGCCGTTTCCGGAAAGTGAAAGTGGTAACAAGTATTTCATGGTTGTAATGGATTACTTCACTAAGTGGCCGGAAGTCTTCGCCATTCCAAACCAGGAAGCTTCAACAGTTGCCGATAAACTGGTTCATGAAGTCTTCTGCCGTTTTGGAGTACCCTTGGAGATTCACAGCGATCAAGGAAGGAATTTTGAGTCCCAAATATTCCAGGAAACTTGCCGAGTAATGGGTACTCATAAAACGAGAACAACTTCTTACCACCCACAGTCGGATGGAATGGTGGAACGATTTAATCAGACATTGGAGAGATACCTGGCAAAAGTTGTGGAAAATCGGCAACGAGATTGGGACAAGCACATACAACCGTTTTTGTTGTCATATCGAAGTGCTGTTCACGAAAGTACATCGGTGACACCAGCTTTCGCAAACTTTGGAAAGGAATTACGACTGCCTGCAGACCTGATCACCGGAATACCACCTGATGCCCCACGCAGTGTAACCGATTATGCGATGCGAATGACTTGCGGAACAAAATGAATGACATTTATGAGCACGTCAGACAATCAGGCCAGCAAATGTCTGAAAAGATGAAAACCCGTTATGACCGAAAAATTAACAATAAAGGGTTCGACGAAGGTTCACTAGTGTGGTTGCACAATCCAGTCCGCAGCAAAGGGAAATCTCCTAAGCTTCAAGCTAAATGGGACGGGCCGTACCGGATTGTGACAAGGATCAACGACGTAACCTACCGGATACAGAAAGGTGCAAGAGGTACTCCTAAGATCGTCCATGTGGATCGACTGGCGCGTTATTACGGGGCCGATAATGCTCGGGACGAGCATGTCTTAGGAGGGGGCAGTGTTACGCGCCACAATTAATGCCTGACATTAGCTACCACTAGCGCCATCTAGTATCGAGTAGCAGAACTAATAGGTCGAGATGCTTCCAGAACTTTCGATACTAGAACATTCTAGAACTATCGACATCGGGTCGGGTCAGTCGGGACCGGTATGTACTCGAACATTCTAGATGTTTCTACAGTAGAAAGTTCTGGAACTATCTGAGGCCCTATATAAGGCCGGTATGGGCCACGACCGGGTCAGTATTGGTTCTGCGATACAAGCGATAACATTCGAAGCGATCTTCAAGTGCGACTTAAGAGTGATCAGTAGTGCGATTGTGTTTTATAATTAGTGTATTTGTGTTTTTATTGGTGTTGTTAATTAAAGTGTTTATTTTTGGTTATTTAATCGGCAGTTTTTATTGTCACGAACCCCAAGCTCGTAACAATATGAATAAAAAAAGCTAAAATAAAATGTAGTTTAGTTTTTATGAGGACGAGTAAGTATTTCGACGCCTACGTGTCCTTTTGTTTTTGTATTTATTTGTATACTTAGTTAAGTAGTCATTTAATTTAGTATCTAGTGTAAATAGTTAGTTTTGTACTAATCTATAAACTTAAAAACTAATAATAAAGCTGAAGTGTTTGTTTGTTTGAACGCGCTATATCTCTGGAACTGTCGAATTAAAAAATATATTTCTGTGGTGTCTGGGAGAAACCTTATAACTCAATTTTCGTCATTTTTTAGTTTGGTACTAAGTACTTATAATGTTATTTAAAAAAAATCATATTTTATTTTGGTCTATTGCTGATAAGTGTAACTATCATAGGAGGAGAATCGTGGCGGTGGTTGGCTTTTTCTACTTTACCTAACTGATAAACTTGAACCTTAAAAGTCTTATACCTACTGAAAAATTACGTTTTTGGACTTAACAGGTTTCTCCCAGACACCACAGATTTATGCATTCTAGGATGCATATCCGGTAGGCTCCTATCCTTCGGGCACGTCTACCCTACCATTACCGCGCCCCCCGGTCTATTCCTTCCTTGATATGCAATGGTAGCTGTAGCACCACAGAACAGATAAAAGAGGTCTCTTTATCTGTTCTGTGTGTAGCACCATGAACATGAGGCTACAGGAAATAGTGCGAATCTTGGGGTTCATTCGATTAATCGAGTCTGGTTTAACCACGCTGGGTTCGGTGCAATTCATTAATTCGTTCATTGATAGCCCAATTCAGATTTGAGGAAGGCTATAATAGACTATTTAACATCACGCTATGACGCGGGAAAAGAAAAAAAACGTAAGAAAGAACGCTAAGCGAAAAAGAAGTTATAGTGCGGGCAGGCGATGCGATGCGATGGGTACTAGGGGGGACAAGAAATTTCCAAAATTTCAAAGATAAAGGAGCAGAAAAATTGACAACTTATAATTATTGCTTACTTTTTTGATCTTACGGATTCTTACGTAAGAACAATTAGACCCCTCGCATACCCACGTAAGAAAAAATAACACTTAGGGCATGTGCACACTACGTTTTTTAAACGCGCCGTTGATGCGCGTTTGTAGCGATACAGACGCGATACGCAAGCAAGTCAGACGCAGCCTGCATAGACCTTTGCACACCTGTATAAATTCAAATACACGTTTGAATCGATACAAACGACAACAAACTGCTCTGTAGGATAAAAGCGCGCCGTGGACGCGCGTTTTTAAAAAGCGCGTCGACGCGACGGCGCGTTTAAAAAACGTGATGTGCACACTGCACAGGCTCTTATTTGAACACCCTCCCCACTCAAATCGTCTTCTATACAAATAAATAAAATTGGAGCGTCTGTTTGTAATATTAAATTAACCGCTTTTTACTAAATGCATATGGATGTATACTTACACGGTACCTTGGTACATACGAGTATACCAAAATAATATATTTTACTATTTTTGTCTGTCTGTTTGTTCCGGCTAACCTCTGAAACGGCTCGACCTTTGACGGGACTTTCACTGGCAGATAGCTGATGTAATAAGGAGTAACTTAGGCTACTTTTATTTTAGAAAAAGAATTAGGGTTCCGCGCAAAAAAAATAAAACGTTTTCCGTCATGTACGCGAACGAAGTCGGGGGCACAGCTAGTACGTAATAAATAAACAGCCCCTTAGCAATATCCTTGAAAATGATTCAGGAGCCCTACCACAAGCTCTTAACGCGATCCATTTTAGGACCTAAACTGAACTGTTCTTCTAATTCGTACCATGACGTCAGTTTAGGCCGTGCCATCTGCTGACAGCGATTGTCCCAAACTGAGTCGCAAGTTTTGGTTTCATTCATACTTGTTTGGTACCATGACGTCCATAGAGCACCTCAAGCAATGCAGTTTAGGAACCTAAACTGATATGTCTTGTTTTTGAATCGTTTTTAATTAGATCATGGTAGGCCACCTGATTGCGATTGTGATTGTAAGTTACGCAATTAGGGTGCTGACCTTTTTGAAGACCATCACCTATAAGGTCACTAATGTCCAAGAGATAATGTAATTCTGGAAAATTTCATTCGAGAAGATAGGTACCTATTCGATTTCAATGAATATGGATTTCATTAAACGACATTGCACGAATGCCTATTATTTATTTTAGTCATCCATTCAAATGTCTTTGTTTCATGTAAAACAAAGTGTTTATTTATATTGTTGCTGATACTGGAGTAGATAGACTACAGAAAGACAAGCTCAAAAATCGCAGATATGCGTTTGCCGTCTCAGAGACAATACTTTTTATTTATCTTAAATTTTACTGCAAGTGTTGGATACGATGGGATCTCTACTAGAATCCTAAAGTATATCGCTTATCATATCTGTGACCATCTAAGCCATATCATTAATATGTGTATAACCACTGGATCATACCCGGAGAGTCTAAAAACTACTATTGTTAAACCCATCTTCAAAAAAGACAACAAGCAGAGTATGAGCTGTTACAGACCTATTGCACTTATTCCTATAATTTCGAAAGTTTTTGAAAAATACATTTATAATCAAATTTATAACTATTTAGAAAAATTCAACATTCTTACAGAAGACCAGAAAGGTTTTCGCAAGAATAAAACAATAAACATGGCTATTTTTGATTTTTTAAATAACGTCATGGGTAATGTGGATAAAAGGACGCCGGTATGTTCCATTTACTGCGATATGACCCAGGCTTTCGATTATGTTAATCATGACATTCTCCTCCGCAAACTGGAAGCGTATGGCATTAGAGGCAATGTACTAAATCTCGTTGAATCTTATCTGAAAAATCGTAAACAATATACGGAAATTTCGAAAATAAACATTACTACTAAAAAAGAAGAAACATATGCATCAAAAAAACGTATAGTTAAATATGGAGTCCCGCAAGGGAGCGTATTGGGTCCTTTGTTATTCATAATCTATATTAATGATTTGCCATTGGTAACTAATTATCCAGTATCACTTTTTGCAGATGACAGCACGGTCACTATTAATTCTATAAATAAAGATAGGTATGAACATGAAATTAATAATACAATCAATTCAATAATTAACTGGTTAGATAACAATAATTTAAAAATCAATCTCGAAAAAACAAAAATTATGTTCTTCAGTCAACGCTTAGAAGCACCAAATATTAATGTTCAACACAAATTAACTGTTATAAAAAATGTAGACACAGCAAAATTTTTAGGTGTAACCATTGACAAACGTCTGAACTGGAAAGCACACACAGAAGAATTAAATAAAAAAGTATGTTCTTCTGCCTATGCTCTCTATAAACTAAAACCTATTATAAGTACCAATGCGCTTATAACTGCCTACCATGGTATTGTCGGCTCCATATTGAGGTTTGGAGTTATATTTTGGGGAAACTCTACTAATAAAGAAATAATTTTTAAGTCACAAAAAAGGTGTATTAGGGCTATGTTTGGTTTGAAAATAACTGACAGTTGCAAACAGTATTTTATTAAATATCACATTTTAAGTCTGCCTTCCTTATTTATTTACGAAATAGCTAATTTTATACGAACCAATCCTAACCTATTTAAGAAACTATCAGACGTTTCTATTCGTAATCGACGGGATAATAATATATTATGCATACCAAGATCAACCACGGCATTGATGCGTAAAAGTATTTTTTGTTTAGCACCAATCATTTATAATAAAATCCCAAAAACTATTCGACAAATGCCTACTGCTCTGTTTAAGATACATTTAAAAAAATATCTCATAGCCAAATGCTATTATACCATATCGGAATTTTTAAATGACCGCAATTAATTAAATAGATTCCTACAATTACGATATTTTCACAATTTGACCCCTAAATCTGTAAAACAATACTTTATTTTTTAATTAGCATTAGGATTAAGTTATTAAAATTTCATAGTTTGCTGTGTAGACTCAAATTTTAATTTTTTATGGTTTATTCTAAGCCAAAAATATGTTGTTTTGTACGCCATAAATGGCAAAACATGCAGATCTACCTGTTATTTTAAGACCTTGCACATATTATTTGATGTATACTCATGTTTTACAATAAATATTATTCTATTCTATTCTATTTAAATATATATTTTAAATATATAAAACTCAAAGGTGACTGACTGACATAGTGAACTATCAACGCACAGCCCAAACCACTGGAGGGATCGGGCTGACATTTGGCATGCAGGTAGATGTTATGACGTAGGCATCCGCTAAGAAAGGATTTTGATAAATTCTACCCCCAAGAGGATAAAATAGGGGATGAAAGTTTGTATGAAACTTTGTCAATTTTAAACCGATCGGGCTGAGACTTTGCATGCATATAGCTACTATGACGTAGGCATCCCCTAAGAAAGGATTTTGATACATTCTACACCTAAAGGGATAAAATAGGGGATGAAAGTTAATACTTAACGCGAGCGAAGCCGCGGGCAAAAGCTAGTCTTCTAATAAAATTTCAGTGTTATTACAACGAAAATAACGCAATGAATGTTGTTGAACTGTCAAAATGAAACCCATTGCTACTGACAGTGTGTTACGCAATTACCGCGCTCTCTTTTAGAAAGTCTATCTACCTACTACTTCTAAACATTTACTTTTTTCTGTTATCATAAGTTCAGATCAATATAATTGAATAGGTACGGTATTTATGAGAGTGTGACTTTGGTTGGACGTCCTTCCATTGGCTGGCACAGCGACGACATGACTATGAAAGGAGAAAAGTTGCATGCATTATAAATACGCGTCTCTCTGCATAAAAACGAGCGGGTGACGACATCAATTCATACATAGACTGTTAATCATTAGACTTGTTAATCATGAACCCTGTCAGTTAAACATATAACAGACTAGCCGCGCCTCACGGTTTCATCCACAGAAAAATAACCTCAACTATCGCCCTGTTTCGTTTGATCCACGATTTTTTGCCCAGCCTGTATATTACTAGCGTAATCATTGCTCACTTCACTTTTTTGTGTTCACACTTTATGCACACATGCATAGTCAAGCCAGCGCGACTAGAGTACTGTCTCTGTATGATTATATACTCTATGGTTGTGTTTATTACTCAGTTAGTAGGTACCTACATAAATGACTATTTTCTGCGCATTTAGTCACAATCTGTAATTAGGTCACCATGTTAAACTTTATAGCTAAAGGAATTGTAGATATGTGACGTAAGAAATAACTATACGAGGGGAATTTAATACGTATTAATTAATTAATAACCAGGACTCTAATAATTGGGTACCCAACACACTATCAATCTCAATTTGAATCATTTTGAAGGATATTGCCTAATCGATTGCTTCTTATGTTCGAAAAATTTGTCCACTCAACAAATAACGCAATGAATGTCGTTGAACTGTCAAAATGAAAGTCATTGCGCAATTACCCCGAAGAATCACCAGTCCTTTTGCCAAGCTTGGTGATTAGTGAATATTATAGTACCTACTTACTTTAAAATAAAAATAATAGGGGGGTTCGTGGCTAAATAATAACAGCCGGGTCGATCCTCAAGGTTAAGCAACGCTTGCCGGGGTCATTAGTCGGATAGGTGACGATCTATTACATAGGTAGTTACCGAGACACCCATCCGAGCCTTGGATTTTTGGGAACAGTTGTTGGGATGCCTATGTCCAGCAGTGGGCAAGAATGATCATGATAATGACGACATAACGTCATTTAAAGCCTTAAAAATTACAAAAAAATGTTTTACCCCCATTTTGTTGTTATCTGGAAATCAAACTCCGGAAATGCAAATCCAGTTACAACCGAAAAGTTAAAAATAAACTTGTAACCATAACGTACAACACATTTGTAAGAAGGTAAGTATACATAGATTATTTTAGCTATTGAATATTCAACAATATTGTTCAATGCATACCTATGAAACGAAATACCTACTTACCTAACGAGGAATAAAAACGCATCTACATAACAGTTTTGAAACCATAATACATACGATATGTATGCACATAGCGCGCTGAAACCAACCTACAAACTCCTTACTTAGGTAGTAAGTACCTCTGCCCGTCATGACTGCTCAAAAAAAAATTTTTTTTAGATTATTGATTCTGTGAGCCGTCACTGCCTATACAATTTTTATATAAGTGTAATACAAAAACGCACACAGACACATTTTCATCCATACGCCAACTACACATACGGGAAGTCACGCACACCAACACAATTTTACATAGAAAAACAGCCGTTCTCCGCTCTAGCCTATCTATACGTATTATAGAAAAAAAAACTTCAAAATAGTACGGCTTCACTCACTTTCACATTTTAATATACAAATTTCAAACTATAATGTATGAACATCCCATGCCATAAAGATTAGTTTTGTTTGTATCAATATTATATTCCGTCTCTTTTACTCAACCGAACGCTTTCGAGTTTTCCGTTCATGATCCAACTCAAAATACGCCAAAAATGACGTCGAGCCAATGTTGTTTCGAAAACACAGTGTCTCGCGTTTCTTTCTACGGATACCGCGCGCCCGCTCGCCGTTTATTATTTGGAATTTTCCAATCCACTGATTACTACTCGTCGTAAGTTTTACAAACAAATTCGAGTCCGTTTCGTATTTTTCGCGATTAGCAGCAATGTAGGAAAGTCGTAAGTGGCTATGACGATAAGGTTGATTTTCGTGCGCACTCAACGCCTACCCAGCCGAATTGAAACGACTTGCCGGGAGCCCTTGGGCCGTGGAGACGAACGCGCCGCTGAATTAGACCGTATTGTACATAGAAAATTCTGACAGCTCAGAACCGTCACAAGAAAATAATGTCGTTTTTATTACATTTTTTGATAAATTATTATTCTAGTTTCGGTTCGGCGGCGTTCCAACGGCCTTATCGATTTTCCTATTTAGCGCGCTATCGTATTTTATACATTTTCGAAAGGTCCGCGGCGCGTCTATGCGCTTTCGAAAAATATTTTACAAGTATTTTCTCGGCGGCGAACGGACGTCGAGTGCGGTGCCGTAAATTGGTAATAATTCCGTTGATTACACAGTAATATAGTGTCCGAATATGGGTTAGTGGTGAGGAACACGGACACTGCGAGCGTTGACTTCTGTGATACGATCCTATGAAAAATGTTTGTGTTAGTGCAAGTTTTTAGTGCATAGTTGGTTGATAGTTGTGTCTGGTGCATTCCGATTGTGAAAGTGCACGGCTAGTGTTATTGTGCGTTGGATGCTGCAGCTGTGGCCACGGACCTAGGCGCACCTTGTTCACCTGAACGGCCACTAGTGTAAGTACAAGGAACCTTTCTAGAATGACCTCGTAGGGCTACATACACCATTTAAAAGTTCACCAACGATAGCTATCTACACACAGTAAGTTGACACTGTTGTACCAAGGAGTTCTTGTGAATCTATCTCTAACATAACCTTAGCACTGCCATCATACAGCTGTAAACAATGCCATTAAACAAGTGAACATCCTGCTCTAGTAAAGCAAATATATTATTTGAAAATAGAATCAAAATGAAAAGAACCAGCCAGGCTTATATCCCAACCAAAAAGTTTAATTAAAAACTGTACACTATAAAAAATTTATTTTTCTTCTGTGTACATGTAGTTTTAATTTTAAAATTGAAATGCTAGCTATAAAGGTCACAGAAGAAGATAAAAATGACAGCCTACTAAAATATTTGAATGACAAGATACAGTTTTGAGTTAAATATAATATCTTCAGCCTACACAGAATTTGAGAAAATATATCCACCACGTTTTTATGTTAATTCTGGCATTTTAGTTTTGAAAATAATCCTAGAAGCTTCATCAATAAGGCTAAAATTATTGTTGAGTACTTACCTACTTAAAATTTAGAGTATGGGGGTGACCTATGCCCAGCAGTGACCCATAAAAATAAACCCAGTGGTAGATTAACATAAATTATTTTTCTTAGCATCTAATTAAATTATATTTTAAATTAGCCCCAAATTAAATTAACCCAATTACCAATCTTACATCCTAGAGTATTTTTAATGTCAATAAATCAGCCATTCACAAATTATAAATTTTAATTCAAAGGAATTCAACATTAAAGATAAAGCCACAGGTTAATAAGAAGACATTTCACTTAAAATAATAAACTTACATAAGTTCTTACCTATTTGAACACAAAAGCTATAAATAACGCTCACTATCTATTTTTTGAAGATTACATTATAAAGATGTAAACAATAATTTGACAAAAGACATTTTTTATAAGCTTACTAACAATTTAATTCCTTGTGACATGTACCTAGCATGTAAGTTTAAAAAATTCTTGCATAAGTAAATACTCTACACTTATAAAAATATTATGTAAAATAGTTTTTAATACATACATAACTTATTTATGTAATATTTGAATAGATACACAGATAGTAAGTACCTACCTATGTTAATATGTTACAAGTGCCTTGCATTTTATAAATTAAAAAAATAAAATAATGCTGGTATTCAGCTGCATCCGGTTAGACTGGAAGCCAACCCCAATATAGTTGGGAAAGAGCTAGGCAGATAAAAAACAGTTTTGGTTAAAAGTTCTTACTTAGTTACAAAGTTACAAGGTATTTTATTCAAGAAGATAATGCATTTAAAGAAGTCGTAAGAATTAATTGGACAGCAGGTAGTATACATTTCAATACAGTATACAAGTTCATCATCTGCCTAGCCTTTTCCCAACTATGTTGGGATCAGCTTCCAGTCTAACCGGATGCAGCTGAATACTAGTATTTTACATGGAGCGACTGCCTATCTGACCTCCACAACCCAGTTACTGGATAATACGATACCTCTTGGTAAGACTGGTTGTCAGACTTTCGAGCTTCTGACTACCCGTAACGACTGTCAAAGATCCACGAATGACAGCTGGGACCAACGGCTTAACGTGCTTTCCGAGGCACGAAGGGGTCTCAGTATATAAAGATGGTCACCCATCCACAGACCAACCGCGGCAAGCGTAGCTTAACCTGATCGATCGACCTGTGCGGCTGTTACTATTTAGCCACGGACCCCTCATATACAATACAGTACACAAGTTATTTATTTTAATTAAAAAAACAATCAGTAGATTATTAGAAACTATTAATAATAACATTGTTCATGAGGTCGTGGTTTTGATTCCCAGGTCAATGTGTTATTGGGTTATTCTAACTGGAATTTTGCAGTAGTCTGGATTTGTGCCTTGCTGACAGTCCGCTGTGCAGGGCCTGCATGGAGGACGACGAGACAGCGGCACATGTGCTTCTAAACTGCCCGGTGGTCGCCACGTACAGGGCAAAGCACTTCGGTAACCCAGGTACCCTACGTGAGACGGTCAGTAACATCAAGGCGTTGCTGGCCTTCCTTGAGGAGCTGGGGTGGATCGAATAATCGATTTTCCCACCCGTACGCAAAATACGCGCATTGACGTGGAGTTGCGGATACCAGCACGTATTACCTATTACCTATTATTGTGCCTTGCTGAAGGCAATAGGCTCGCTCCCTATTACATGGGACTTAAAGATAACTGTTGGAATGTGTGTGTGTATGATAGATACAGCTCTGCCCAACCTTTCAGGGAAAATAGGTGTGATGCTATCTTGTAAAACAAAATATCTGAAGTCCAAATCTCGTTTTCCGAAGCAGTACCAACATAATCAGCCTATAATGTTCCCACTGCTCGGACACAGGCCTCCTCTCTTCGAGAGGCAGTGGGCTAAGAGCAGGACCAAAAGGTTACAGCCATCATCTTCCTGCCCTTATCCCATGTTACTTGTGGTCGGCGCAACACGTTTTCTTCTTCCATTCTCCCCTGTCAACCGTCACGCTATCATTTACTCCCTTCTCTTTCATATCATTCCTCACCAAAAGGTGACAATATTATACTTTAATTAAGTACTTATTAGTAAATTTTTAATCTGTCAACCATTCTTGCCCTAGGAGTATTGTGTTATCCAGTAACTGGGTTGTGAAAGTCAGATAGGCAGACGCCCCACGTAAAATATTTGTATCCCGCTGCATCCTCTTAAAGTGGAAGCCGACCCCACGATAGTCGGGAAAAGGCTAGGCAACCTGTCATGCCAAGGGGTATCGTGCTAGCTAGTAACTGGGTTGTGGAGGTCAGATAGGCAGTCGCTCCATGTAAAAGACTGGTATTCAGCCTCATCCTGTTAGACTGAAAACCGACCCCAACATAGTTGGGAAAAGGCTAGGCAGATGATGATGATGACCTACTTAACCTTTTCTTATTTATCTGTTTGAATCCAAATCAAGACATTGTCTAAGAAAACGACTTCAACTATATTGACATCTTTGTAACTTTGAACCAGCGGGATGTTAGTCAAATGCAAGTCTGGAATAAAAGGATGAGGATTAATTATGTTTTATGAAACATTTATTTATGTGTACATATTTAGAAACTTTTCACTAAGAAATAAACATCCGAATTGAGAATCTCCTCCTTTTTTGAAGAAGAAGAAGAAAAATCCCTAGGGTAAGCTCTAGGTAATAATGAGTAGATATTATTATTTATCTAATTTGTGGTTCAGTAGTATGCACCAAAATAGAACGCAAACTAAAATAGTTGAAAATTAGAGGTAACTTTGTGATAGTTTTCTAGTTGAGAAAATTTTATCATACTTACTATGTTTTTGGTCAGGGTCGACCCTAAAAATTTATAATGGAGTTTCCTGCCATATGCTTTTTTTCCAATTTGAACATGATTTACTACTGTTTAAATCTAATCAAAGATTGAAGATTTTGCATTGGGCCCGCTCTTAAATTCTAATATTAGTAGGTAGGTTACAGACACAGATATACAATTAAAATTCAGCATGGAGCTGCATCCACCTCCGCAACATCGAGGAATCCCACCGATTTGCGAACACACTCAGAATTTTTTGGTGCAGCCGCGAACACGCGTCATCAAGGATGCACATTTATACCTAACTAGCAGCGCCCCGCGGTTTCACCCGCTTAACTTTCCCGTGAGAATATCGGGATGAAAACTATCCTATGTCCTTTCCCGGGACTCAAACTAGCTCCATACCAAATTTCATCTAAATCGGTTCAGCGGTTTAAGCGTGAAGAGGTAACAGACAGACACACTTTCGCATTTATAATATTAGTATGGATAATGGCGGCAAAACCATTAATATTATTATCCGCAAACATGGTTGCTTCTGTCTCTCGAATAAGTACCTACCAACATAATTTACTTAAAAAATTAAATGATTTCTTAAGTTCGAAATACATTAATTTTAAGAGGTGGACTTTTTGAAATTGCGCCGAATATCGAATCTGTATTAAAACAAAACTGTTAATTAGTCGATTCGCACGAATTTACTCGCCCGAAACGGGCGGATAGCCACTCTTATTTTTCTTTTTCTCGCGTTTGGCGCGAATTTAATTTATTTGTGGGCGAATCGACAACTCCAGAAATATGTAATAGGCAATTGGCACATTTTGAATTTTATGCAACTTCATTACATAAAATTAAGATGTACATGTTTAATAATATTTAACTATACTTTTATATTTTTCTATACTTATATATGTCACGGCTAATGGCTGAAGTGCGGCTACACCTAGGGTTAGCCGGCCGACGCGCGACGTGCGGCTACACCTAGGTTTAGCCGGGTACAACTAGGTGTAGCCGGCCATATGCGGTTCGTGTGTACTTCGGTGGACATCGGTTGCATGGTTGCGGTCGGTCGATAGGCGACGTAGGATGCAAGAGCGAGCGAAGGGTACCCCGAGGTTAGGTTTGATTAGGTTACTTTAAACCCTTTACACAGAAATAGGAGCCCTGCTTGCGGGGCTCCGTCGCGTCGACGTTCCGGTTAAATCTAGGTGTAGCCGCACTTCGGTTATTAGCCGTAACATATATACTACTAAAACATCGTGCGACTTGCATATATAAAATAAAAAATTGACGATTCGGGCGAGTAAATTCGTGCCAATCGACTAATAAGCCAGAAAACACTACCGAAACCAACCTACCTCAATTGTTGATACCGAATGTAACAGTCCTTTTCCTCATTCGAATTCTACGAAATTCGTAGAAGAAGGACACGACTTTAAAAACTTCAATCGACTAATTATTAAAGTAATACTCAGATTGATCAGTAAACATGTAGATCATTCTAGATTTTGGACGCTACTATAATTATGCCCCGCAGTTTCACCCGCATATGTTTCGATCCCGTGGGAATATCAGGATAAAAAGTATCCTATGTGTTAATCCTGGTTATAAACTATCTGTGTGCCAAATTTCACTCAAATCCATGCAGTAGTTTTTGCGTTAAAGAGTAACAAACATCCATCCATCCATACTCACAAATTTTCGCGTTTATAATATTAATAGGATTATACTCGTAGCCTATCCTGGGATTACACAATTTAAATTGACATCGAGATAGGACGAAAACTCGGCAGTTCCACCTAAGGTATTAGTATCAGAATGGGTCCAGATTTGAAAAAAATCATCATCTTCATTCATCTTGTAGGTCGTAAGTTCGAACCCAGACAGGCGCTTTACTTTGTGTAAATAATTTCATCACCACTGCTCTCAAAACGGCTAAGGAAAACAGCATGAGGAAACCGGCATGCCCTAGAATAAAAAAAAATCGAAGACATGTGAATGTGACAGCTACAGACCCGCACTGGGCCTGCGTGACAGATTACAGCCCACTCCCTCTTAACATAGAGGAGGCCTGTGTCCCTGTGTCCTGTGCCTTCCTCTCTCTTTCCATCCATCATCACCATCTGCCTAGCCTTTTCCCAACGATGTTGGGGTCGGCTTCCAGCCTAGCTTAACCTGATCGATCAACCTGTGCGGCTGTTATTATTTAGCCACGGGCCCCTCTCCCTCGCCATCCAACAACGTTTTAAATAATCATCAGTCATCACTCTTTTTTAATTTGACAGAAATATGAACGAAAGAAAGTAAAGGGTATCGTATTACATAGTAACTGGGTTGTGGAGGTCAGATAGGCAGTCGCTCCATGTAAAATACTGGTTTCCAACTGTATCCGGTTAGACTGGAAGCCGACCCCAACATAGTTGGGAAAAGGCTAGGCAGATGATGACACACAATATCTAAATAAACTTCGCCGTCTCTATATGGGGGTAGGTAGGAACTAAAGAACGCCACCTGCTATGATCCTTTTTTTTTATGGATGGGAAATCATCTAATGACTCCTCCCGCTCTGGGTGGAGCGGAAGGGAGTGTCAGACTCTTACTGACTAAAACCCACCCGTGTTCCTTCCTTAGCCCTTTATGTTCCGGTCGGGCAGCGGTAACCCTTTCGGACTATGCCGCTACCCCGGTTTGTTCCCTCTAGTTCTACTGAACAGTTCTACGGCCCGGCAGGCTTCGGCCCTAGCGGGCCCCTTCCTTTATGGTGACATCTCTTTGAGGCGCGCGTGGAACACATACGCGCCGTCCAGCACGGGCCTGGTCCTGATCGGACGGTGAGCTACCCATTACTCTCCGTCCGCAGGCCCGCGCCTACGGTGGCCGGGAGTCGCCACGCGGCTCCCGATGCCCGAAGCGTCTCCCGCGGCGGCTGGGACGTGAGGTCCTCTCCCTCAGCCATCCCGCCACCTCCTTCGCTAGCATGACTGCTTCGCAGAAGGAGGTCTCTCTAGAATAGAATAAATACATGTAATATTTATGCCCGCTTACAGAGGTCTTCAGATCAAACTCTCCATAATAGGTACCTATTTACCTTTCTTATATTACTGTAGCGGTATCTACAACGCCACATGCGAACAACGCGTCATACTGACGTCACGCAAATCCTGCATCTCGCAAGTAGAGTTTACCGCGCAACTAGCATAGATACAACGGCCCGACATGAATCATCGGGCAGTTGCCCGCCAGACACGACACCCGTCTGGTCGGAGGATCCTCCCTTTTCTATGGAGGATGAGTGAACTTTACACCCTGTTCCTCATACCTCTATATTACAAACCCGCACTGCCGGCTCGCGTGGTAGATTGTAGCCCACTCCCTCTCGAAGACAAGAGGCCTGTTTCCCAGCAGTGGGACCATTATAGGCTGATTATGCTAGATAGGTACCCATTGATTCGAAAAAAATCTCTTATAGAAGCACGTCCTTGACTAAGTGTTTAGAAATGGTATGTACAGACGCCAGCACATCAAGCTACCTGAAACAGTCAAATATTCCCAATCAACTTTGAACCCTATAATCTAGTGATAAAGTTGAAAATCTACTAAAGAAATTTGACAGTTTGTAGAAGCTTGATGTGCTGGCGTCTGCACCAAGTTCATTATTCTCCTGCCCTTACCCCAATTTATTTGGAGTCTGCGCAATACGATACCCCTTGATAAGACTGGTTCCGGGCTTCTGACGACCCGAAACGACTGTCAAAGATCCACGAGTGACAGTCGGGAGCAACGGCTTAACCGGGTGTCTTGGTATGTAATAAAGATGGTTACCCGTCTACACACCAACCGCGGCAAGCGTAGGTTATTACTTAGCCACAAGTGTATGTGTATTCTATTCTATCAAGAATAAAATTGAGGCCTCTCAAAGCTTGAATTAGAGCGATTTATTAACTCGTCTCAGTCAAAACTGCCGTCAAATTTCACGAGAATTTGAAACTAAACCTGCAGTGTCGCAATAAAATACTTAATTAAAAACATCCTACCACTTATGGAACTCAAAAACAGGGCTCTGCATGTAACCTGACCTTTAAACTGTCTTGTGTAAACAAAACTCCATTCTGAGAACAATGTGGATGAGACAGAGATGGAGAGATATGATTTTCGGGTAGTCAGACAAAGATGGCGGCTTTAGAAGTATGCACGAAGTTGTACTTGTCGTTCATGGGTCTTATTGAGGAGTTAGATCGTCTGGTTTTAATTTAGTACGATGTTGCTGTTGCTAAGCGTAGTTTTTACCCGACTACGGCGAAGCAAAAAGGAGGGTTATGATTTTGACCGGTATGTATGTATGTTCATCTGTTCCCTCATAACTTCAAAAGTACTTATAATAATTTGACAAATGAGGTATCGTTAGAAGCGTCTTGACCGTCCGCTGGTTGTATGCTATGTGACGTCACACTAAATTCAATATGGCGGCCTCTAGAGGACATAAAGTAATGAATTTACGGGAAAGGTCATAGGATAGTTTTTATCACGATATTCCCACGAGAAACTTATGCGGGTGAAACCGAGGGGCGCTGCTAGTTAGAATATAAAACAAGTAGCGGTCTGTCTAGCTAACGAGGGCGAAGACAGAAGATGAAAGATACATGTAAAAACGTAAATCCATTCGAGGAATAATTATCAAAGTTTCATGACAACCCGTTGAGTGATTTCCTCGTTCAGCACCCTAATTGCGTGACATACTATCAATCACAATCTGTACCTATCATTTTGAAGGATATTGCTAATCCATTGCTTCATATGTTCGAAAAAATTATCTGCTCAACAACGTTAAGAACGCAATGAATGTTGTTGAACTGTCAAAATGGAAGCCATTGCTACTGTTAAAACTGATAGTGTGTTACGCGATTACTCCACTGTATTGGACATTCATCACCATCATCATCCACAGGCTCCACAGTCCGACTTTACCCAATGCTGGGCAAACAGAGGCCTCTCTTTTCTTGTACCAATCTCCACACTCCTGTGCCAGCTTCATCCAACTTTTACCCGCAATGGCAACAATGGCGTCTGCCCATTGGACTTATTAGGTCAAGTGAACTCATTGGTGATGTTCTTCGAAAAGATCAGCGAGGTAATTGCGTATTAGGTAATCAATATCGTTTGAGCCCTTTGTAAAAGCGGGACGTTTTTGCTCTGGTTGGGGACTACGGGACAGACAGCCTGGAAGCGGGACGTAGGTATGGTCACGTTGATCATGCAAACTGAAACTCAAAGCATTTATTTCAATTAAACCATTTATAGGCACTTTTGAATTGTCAAGAAGTCGGTCAGTCAGAAAATATGAAGCTAGTTGCCCATTCCAAAGCGTAGGTACCTATGGAGAAGAACGGGCAAGAAACTCCATGGACGCTCTTTTTTTAAATTATATTTTTACAAAAATATTAGTTACATCTTAATGTTGAATTTAGAATTATATGTGAGAACGATGTAAAAAAAAGGCGTACGTGTTAAAAGCGTCCAGAGTACAGCAATAAGAACAAAACAACAATCCAAAAATAAAATAATTAAAAATAAGCCGAGGCAGCTAAGTGATCACCAGCCCCAACTGACGGCGCCCGTTCACGAACATGACGGATGCCTATGTCAGTTGGAAACGGCTGCGACTGGTGGTGGCCCATAGGGTCCATAGTAAACGCCCACGGCTTACCAGTTAATAAGTTGGATCGAACCCAGGCAGACAGGACTCTATCATTATCATTTCAGCCGAAAGACGTGCACTGCTGGACATAGGCCTCCCCCAAGCACCTCCACTTCGACCGGTTCTGTGCTTCTCGCATCCAACGGGTTCCTGCGGCCTTCATAAGGTCGGCGGTCCACCTGGGAGCCTTCCGGTACGCGGTCGCCACTGCAGAACCACAGGACACTATACTTTGTCTAAATTAATTCATGACCAGTGCTCTCAAAACGGCGAAGGAAAACATTGTGAGGAAACCGGCATGTCTTAGAAACAAACATATCCAAGACATGTGACATCCACTAACCACTACATGCCCGCGTGAAATGAAATGAAATTGATTATTCCATAAATATGTAGGATAATATTATAATCGGAATCACTTTTACACGTCATAATTATTATAAAAATAAATAAGCTAAATATAATGTAGTCGACATTTCCTATCTGAGAAGAAATGGCGAGACAATCTCAAGGGTCAATGTCTCTTTTAAAGTCCAGACATAATCGTGGTGGATTATGGCCCACACCCTCTCACAGAGACGAGGCCTGTGTCCCAGCAGTGGGAACAGAAGCTGATCATGCAGCTTGTCCTCCATCTTTTGAGGAAACGCGGGTGGTCATTTCTCCATAAAAACGCTCTCGTCTGTTTTCTTTCTGGTTAATAACTATAAAGCAATTATTTTTTCAGAATAATAAATATTAACTACTGTCTACTTGTATGTCCCTATCATTTTCCCTTTCTGATGATACATTATTTTAATAAGCACTAGAACTCTCAAAAAACGCTCAAAATTACCGCTGTTACCAGAGGCCTAGTGTACAAATTTGACAGCTATTAATGAAAAAAGAAAAACATAGGGACACAGTATATATCCTTCTTATTCAGTTTATGAAATATCTTTTAAATTGGTCCAATATTGGAGGAGGAAATAGGCGAGAGCCAAACCTCGAATTACGACTTTTTACTTAGAATAGAATAGAAATCATTTATTTGCCAATAATGTAGGTAACAAAATATGGTGTTAATTTATGGAGAGTCCCGATACATTTTGCCTTACGGCATGCAAAATTATTTAATTAATTTAATCATTGCTTAATTGCTACGTTAACATTTAAATAACATTTCTGTACAATTGAGACAACATAATGACATAGAATAAAATTACATCTAACATTTTTCGCTTACTTATAGCATAAAATAATCAACAAATAATCGTATTTAAAAAAAAAAATAGGATTATTCAGTCTCTCCTCTCCAACCGCATTTCCTCTTGAGCGTCATCTCATATTAACTTATACATACAAACTCGACATTGCAATTGAAATGCAGTCATTTATTTTCACTCTATTCCAGCATGTAATGACAGTGATTGGCCAATGTCTACTATCTATGTGTTTCCAATTAATCGTTGCAAGCGGTCTTGTTAATTACAATATAAATTAATGAAATATTAATTACCTGATTAAAGAGTCCATTGAGAATAACTGCCGACATATTTTGATACAGGAATGGTTTCTGGACAAGCCATTCATATTTTATTACTTTTTTTTATTGTTTTATTTTGGGGTGGAAAAGAAAAATGGTTAAGTGCGAGTCGGACTCGCGCACCGAGGGTTCCGTAGTGGGTATGTAACTAAATATTTACGGTTTCCGGATTTGTGCTAGATGACATTGCTTCTTGCCAAATTTCATGATTGTAGGTCAACGGGAACTATAGGTTTTGATTCCGGAACACAAACGCCCGTATCTTTTGATTGCGTTGACTTAGAAGTTTGATTTTTTCACTGCTTCAAGGGATTACAGCCTTGAGTATTTAATATTAATTTCAACTTGGTAACTCCACGCGTTCCTAAGAAAAAGGGTCTTGACAGACGGACAACGAAGTGATCTTAAAAGGGTTCCGTTTTTCCTTTTGAGGTATGGGGAGTGGGGATCCTATAAACATCCCTCTCACTATTCTATTCTATTCTATTCTATTCACCCTCACAGACAGACCAACACACACAACGGAATTCTTTCTAAACATGCCTTGGAAACCGGCTTATATCTTTCTCCTCATTCGCACTCCGACCCCCAAGATACAAGCCCTGCTCAGTTTGAAGGTCAACGGTCAAACCAGAAATTGTGTTATACAAACTTGATTGTCTGTCTGACCTTTTCTTAGTGCCAAAAAACTTTTTCTATTTGTAAATGACCCCTCACGGTACTGGGGTCCGTATTACAGACTTAGGGTGCTTGCATAAAGAAGCGGGTTCCCGGTAAAGACCAGTCAACCTGCAGGGATCTGTACCGAGACAATAGTTACACAAGGTTTTGTCTTCTTCTTTCGAAAGTCAAATTACTGACGACTGAAAGAGAGAAATCGGTGTATAACTACTAACTATTCATCTATATATATAAAAGGAGAACTGACTGACTGACATATCAACGTACAGCCAAAACCGCTGGGTCTAGAGATTCCAAATTTGGCACGTAGGTTCCTTATGAGGTCTAGGGGTGCACTAAGAAAGGATTTTTCAAAATTCACACCCTAAGAGGGTGAATAGGGGAGGGTGAAATTTCACGCGGACGAAGTCGCGGGAAGAAGCTAGTCTGATATAATACGTTTATTAGTAAGAGAGATAGTGTTTTGTTACACCATGTACCGACGGCGACGTCAGCACATCAAGCCACCCGAAACTGTCAAATTTTCCCAATCGAACTTGAACCTTATGCTTTAGCGATAAAGTTGAAAATCTATTAAAGAAATTTGACAGATTGTAGTAGCTTGATGTGCTGGCGTCTGTACACTGCACACATAGACGAGTGACTGACAGATAAATTATGTAGTTTCTATGTTGCATTGATAAACGTATGGATTTTTTAGCTAGAAATGAACACACGACAGCATACACATAATTATAACTATGTGTAAACAGCGAGGTAATTAACAGTAGCAATGGCTTTCATTTTGACAGTTCAACAACATACATTGCGTTATTTACGTTGTTGAGCAGACACATTTTTCGAACATATGAAGCAATAATAAGCAAAATTAAATTAATTATAAGTAATACCTATATATTTATTATTTTTTAATTTGCTATTAGGTATATCAATATTATTAAGATTAAGATAGATAGTGTGTTCAATCGCAAACAGGGTGCAAAACTATCTACATCGTTCTCACATGATCATTACAACATGAATGAGCTGGGGAGTTTGTTCCGCCATTTCTTCTCCCCAGCGAAAGCACTAGGAAGTGGCGAAGGGCGGGCGTTTTGTGGGGACTGTCTTATGTAATTTTGACGTTCGAAAAGTGCTGATTCTCAGCCTAGTTTGAATAAATGACTTTTGATTTAATTTGAATGATGTATAGTATTTTTATCTTACTAAAACAACGCGCACTTGTACTATAGTTAGCGCTACGAAAGATGAGACTTGACACACCACGTGGTTTGACTTGCGCAGTAAACGATTTTAGGTCTCTTTAGCGGTATGAGGTCTGGTGGCCTACCATGATCTAATTAAAAACGGTTCAGAAACAAGACATTTCAGTTTAGGCTCCTAAACTGCATCGCTTGAGCTGCTCTATGGACGTCATGGTACCAAACAAGTATGAATGAAACCAAAACTTGCGACTCGGTTTGGGACAATTGCTGTCAGATGGCACGGCCTAAATTGAATCGTTAAACTGACGTCATGGTACGAATTAGAAAAACAGTTCAGTTTAGGTCCTAAAATGGACCGCTTTAAGAGCTCGTGGTAGGCCTGCAGTACACGCTTTTAGGTCTCTAGCGGTATGAGGTCTGAGCGCGGGACGACGGGAATGGCCTGACGTCATAGGGGCGGCGGAAAGAGCGCGGGAGGTGGGGTCAAGTCTCATCTTTCGTGGCGCTAACTATAACCAAGTGCACAAATTTAATATGCTGTGAATGCTTGCGTCAAGGGTAGCGTAGCGTCAGAAGTTCAGCACACCCACTTCCAAAGTTCCAACTTCGTCATTATCTCGGTCAGTACCGAGAGCTGCTGCACTTACAGTACACACACATTCACAGCGTGTTTATACACTTGGGAACAGTGGCGTGCATTGATTTTCAGAATAAATAGGCTAGAGGCCGGGTCTAGTCTAGGCAGACGCGGTCACTAATCAGAAAAAAAAAGTGGGGTCAAAAGTGTGGTTATTTGAGTAGGCATGCCTACTTAAGGGTGATAAATTGCGAAGGTCGAACGTCATGGTATTACGCGTAAGACGTACGTGTTTTTAATTTTGTCGTATTAACTTGAACAAGTAAAGACCAATGACAATGTGCGAATAGTACGGGAGCCGACTGCCTACTGCCGCGCGTGTTTGTATGAAGATTTTGTTTTTTGTTAGGTATGATAATTTAGTGAGTTTCTTAATTGTGGGGCACACACACTAAAATGTAATTGATAGACTTATGTTGATATATCGAGGTAGGCACTGCTTATATGCATATATGCAATGCACGTCACTCTGCTTGGGAACCACAAGAAAAGCGCTTGTCGCTTCGTAAGATAAAAATACTTTGATTTGAAAGAGTGTCCCTGGAGTTTCATCTTTCTAACTGACAGACAGATCCCTTGACATTTCGAAAGGGCTTGTAATTGGTTTAATTAAAATAAATTCTTGGAGTTTGAGTTTCGATACTCCATCCATCCTGATATTGTAAAACATCAACGTCTACTTGTCTGTATGTCCGTAAGTGCGCTTATAGCTCGGGAACCACTTATCCAATTTACGTGATTTTTCATTTAATTCGTAGCTGTGTTCTTTGACTAGGTTTTAGTTGTGAACTAGCGACCCGTCCACGCTTCGCTCGGGTGTAATCTACTGGTGTGGCGACACGTCAAAACGTCGAGATTTATATGGTGTAAAAAGACCCTACATAAAGTCGACACCGACATCTACGCATTCCGCACATCATCAAACTAAGTGAGCGGGAGGAGTCGTTTGATGATCTCCCACGCTCAAAAAAAAAAAAGGATGCTTGCAACGGTTAATTATGGTTTATGTTTAACTTGTCACCAGATAAAGTAAAATATAACATCAAAAAACACACTGCCAAAAATAGTAAATGATCACCAAAATAATTAAAACTCCATTTTATTATAAAACACCTAGGTATTTGTATTCTCATTTGCTCGCTCTAGCATCCTATGTCGACGGCGGCGGCGGGGCTTCTATTTCTGTGACCTACTTGTTGGCTGCTACGTCGTCGGCTTCCAGGCAAAAGCCCTAACGAGCGACCCCTCTTCGTGTTCTTCTTCGCTTCATCGTGGGTGACCAAGCCACGGCTACTGAGCCCCCCTGCCTCGACAATGCGGGAACCACCGGGGGGAATGTAACCTAACCAAACCTAACCTTGAGGTACCCAGCTAGAACTGTTGTGTTTAGAATCTTTATTATGTACACCATATAAATAACTAACTACTTAATTTTGGTGTTTAGTATATGTTTTTGGTGGTCATTATATTTAATCCCGTTAATTATATACCTCTTTATAATATGAGTGTAGGTAAGAAACGACCTGACAACTGTAAAAAATTGTGCATATCAACTCAGCCTATCGCAATCCACTTCTGGACTCAGGCCTCTCCCATGCTGTGCCAGAACACCCTGGCCGCCTTCCGCATCCAGTCTGTTCCAGCCACCTTTTTGGTGTCCTTCTCAACACAAACCTCACCTTTCAAAACTTCATGGAAATCATTTTTGAGAACGCCAAAAACTGTCACCAAGGTCAAAAAGATAGTCGCATTATGATTCTGAAGTTATAGCTATAAGTTGGTGAGGATACTGTGTTGAAGACACCCTTTTTGAAGTCGTCTGTCCATACGTATAGCGGGGGGCGTCCCACACTACGCATGTCGATACGTGGTCTCCACACCAGCATAGCTATTCATAACCACACGACAGGCTATATATATAGGGAAATTAACGAGGTATTTTTGACAGATTGAGACTGAGATCTGAGATTGTCTCTCTGGTCTGCATAACTATTCACAATCATCTGACAGGCTATCGTAACGAAAATGACACATTTCGATAACCTGACTTGACTTGCCCCGACAGCAAACAGCTGTCGGAAGAATAGCGGGCGTCCATTTGATTTAAACTGACAAAATTTCCGGGTTTTGGACTTGTGAACAGCGTTTAGAGGACTCCTACGATAACATTGATTGATGTTCGATACGGTACGGAAGCGTATCGAGTGGTTGTGAATAGCTATGCTGGACTCGTCTGCTCCACCGGCCATTTGTCCGGTCAAATTGTTTGCATAAGTAATTTTGTTCCAAATGACACAATTTTTTGTAAGCTTTCTCTCGCCTTACCCGCTCTCTCATTGTTGTGAATCGTAACTAGTCGTTTCAATTAGTCAACGATTTTTCTCCATCTGTTACGAGCAGTGGCCTGGTGGAGTATGGCGCTGATAAAGATCTCCAGTTGGTCGGATATTTGATCTGACCATCGATTAGGGTTTCGGCATCTAGGTCTTTTGCCCTCTAGGTTCCTGTGACTATCGTCATCATCTGCCTAGCCTTCTCCCAACTATGTTGGGGTCGGCTTCCAGTCTAACCGAATGCAGCTGAATACCAGTATTTTAAATGGAGCGACAGCCTATCTGACCTCCACAACCCAGTTACTGGGTAATACGATACCCCTTGGTAACACTGGTTGTCAGACTTTCTGACGACCCGTAACGACTGTCAAAGATTCCATGCATGACAGCCGGGACCAACAGCTTAATAACGTGCCTTCTGAGACACGGAGGGTATTTAAAGATTGTCACCCATCCACGGACCAACCGCGGCAAGTGTAGAGTAGCTTAATTTTGACTGTCACCATAAAAACTAAACGAAACTAGTCTCAACCTTAAACGCTGATCATAATATTGTGAGCGGCGTTCCAAGGTTTTTTTCAAGGCGACTACATCTAAGCTAGACTTTCTCGGCTTAAGACAAAAATCCTTATAGCTACCTAACTACTATTATAACCATTACGCGCTAGCAGAAGTCATGATTAAGTTCCGACAAACGTGGTAATTGCGTACACACAAATTTCTTATTTGGCTTTAATTTTGACAGTAGAACAACATTCATTGCGTTATTTACGTTGTTGAGCTGACAAATTTTTAGAACATATTATGAAGCAATGGATTAGCAATATCCTTCAGAATGATTCAGATCGTTATTGAAAGTTTGCTACGCTATTAGAGCCCGCAGGCCTACCATTTTAGGACCTAAACTGAACTGTTTCACGACGTCAGTTTAACGATTCAGTTTAGGCCGTGCCATCTGCTGACAGCGATTGTCCAAAACTGAGTCGCAAGTTTTGGTTTCGTTCATACTTGTTTGGTATCATGACGTCCATAGAGCAGCTCAAGCGATGCAGTTTAGGAACCTAAACTGAAATGTCTTGTTTTTGAATCGTTTTTAATTAGATCATGGTAGGCCACCTGATTCCACTAATTTTACAAATGTTTCATGTGGTCTTCTTTCTCGGTTGTGTATTTCTTACATATTTTGAAAGACAAATGGACTTCAAAAAAGGAAGTTCTGTATTCGACCCGTATGTATGTATGTTTGTGTGTCCGCGATTTTCTCAAAAACTGATGGACCAATTTTGATAATTCTTTCACTAATGTGATCTACATACTTTCAGGAAGGTTTTAGTGTATAATACATTAGGTAATTATTGTTATGTACGAAGTTATATGCATAAATGTACTGCATCTCCGGCATTTCTATGCGAATTTTGATGATTCTTCTAGTCGGTGTCTTCAATTCTGCAATGCACTAGTGTTAATTGAAGTTGTGTGGGGTAGGTACAACTATAAAGTGAAAAATAAAAACATTTTTACAAAAAAAAAAAAAAAAAACATCGACTTCAAAAAAAGACACTGTAAAGTGATAAATAACTTTAATTTCGGAAGTCGGTGTCATAAAACGAAAATGCGGAACCAACGACACCGACTTCCGAATTTTTTTTTTTTTTTGTAAAAAAGTTTTAAATCTTAGGATTTCAGATTCAGATTGATGATGGTTGAATTATTCAATCAATAATAATTAATACGTCTACCCAAATCTTCATAACTATAGAAAAAAAAACAGTGGCACTCCGGGTGTGCCGACAGAAGTGAAAACAAAACACAAACAGAATACTTTGCCATCGAATATACCTTAAAACCGAGTACATCCCGAGGACAGCCGAACACATCCGAAGCGGTGTCGATTACGGTAACAGTGGCGCGAGTTCAATAACTTATTCCCATTTCAAAAAATGCCTAACACGCCTAAAGAAGTTTTCACTTCAAAAACATGAAAACCAGTCCACGGGAAACCGTCACAATTTTTAACGTTTCCATTTTCAGTTTGCGAATCTAAAAACAAAATGGTTCGAGTTATATTTCGAGACACCGACGCAAAACAATGTCCACGGATGTTTTTCAAATAATATGAAACGAATGAAAACTACAATGAAAAGTTGCAAAATATAGGGCGAATCGAACGAATGGCATTTTTTTTTATTGGATTCGGATGTTGGAGTGCGAATTCAATTTATGATTCCGTTATCAATTTAGTTCCTTGATTCAGTAAGCTACGCTTGCCGAGGTCGGTCCGTGGATGGATGGCCGTTCAAAACATATAGAGACCCGTCCGTGCCTCGGCCTGTCTGTGTTTCGTAGATCTTTGACAGTCGTCACCGAGTCGGAAGCCCAAAAGTCTGACAACCAGTCTTACCAAGGGGGATCGTGTTACCCAGTAACTGGGTCGTGAAGGTCAAATAGGCAGTCGCTCCATATAAAATACTGGTATTCAGCTGCATCTGGATAGACCAGAAGCCGGTTCTAACATAGTTGGGAAAAGTCTTGGCAGATAATAATGTTGGGAACTCGGGAAGTAACTGTAGCTCAAATGAGTCATAAATTCATAAGAGCTCGTTCAGACGACATCACGCCACGCGCCCGCTAAGCGCACGCCACGTACGTCAGCACCCGCGTCTAAATCGCTTTGAAATTTGTTGTATATAATTTGAATCTTATGATGACACATCAATAGATCTCAAATTGCATTTATCGACGTTCAACTGCACATGCCACGCACTCGCCTCGCCCCCGCCTCATACCAACCCCGCGCTCACCCCGCACACGCGCTGCACCCACCCCAGGTATCACACCTCACGTTGTGACACCTGGAAGCCACTAGGTCCAGTGAACGAAGTAGTCCAGTCACTATTAGTATAAGCGGGTGCGAGGCGGGCGCTGATTTTGCGCGTAGCGAGCGCGGGTTTAAGGCGGGCACAACGCGTGTGGGGGTCCTGTGCGTGGTCGGCGCGGGTTGTCTGAACGCGCCCTAATACCTACTTATTTAAACGTTTTTATATGTTTATTTCGTTGGAATAAATTATTGTTTTCGTTCATGAATATTTATAAATAAGAGAAAATGGAAAGAGCCCTAATTATATGCATCTCCGTCGGTGTAGTGGAAAATTGTGGATTTAATTAGTTATTAGATGAGCTGTGGACCAAAATAACCACTACGTAGAGCCCTGGGGCCGTATTCCATCATCTGCCTAGCGTTTTCCCAACTATGTTAGGGACTTAGGGTCGGCTTCCAGTCTAACCGGATGCAGCGGAATACCAGTATTTTACATGGAGCGACTGCCTTTCTGACCTCCATAACTCAGTTACTGTGTAATACGATACCCCTTGGTAAGACTGGTTGTCAGACTTTCGGGCTTCTGGCTCTGAGTACCCGTAACGACGGCTTAACGTGCTTTCCGAGGCACGGAGGGGTCTTGGTATTTGTGAAGATGGTCACCCATTCACGGACCAACCGTGGCAAGCGTAGCTTAACCTGATCGATCGACCCTTGCGGCTGTTATTATTTAGCCACGGGCCGTATTCCCTATGACATAATTAACGAAACTGCACAATATGAACGCGAGTTTAGCGTGATTACCTAAGGAATTGACGTGGTTTGGAAGTAAGGAATCAGAATAACACGTTCAGACTTCAGAACAACACCAACGTTTTATTACGACTTTCACTGTGCAAAGCAAATTGATTACAGTTTTAACCAAATCGAATGAACTTATAATAAGAAAAGTGATCAATTTTTACTTGGTTCGAAATAATAAGTGAGATGCACTCATTTCGAATCCCGCCATTTTGGAGTCCCCCGCTGAGAGGTATCAAACCGATTTTCTAGTTCATAACTGTGCATGCACTTTCTTCCAAAATTGCGGGGTTTAGAGTTAATTAAGAAGCACTTTTTAAGGAAATTTCTCGCCGGCTGGTCGATACTTCACGTGACCAGAGGGCTGGGACGTTCTTTGGTCAAAGAATTAGCATTGCCATTCAACGTGGCAATGCCGCCAGTCTTCTGGGCACGTTTTCGGATGACAGCGATGCGGTGTCCTTTGTTTTTTATATTTTTTTATTATATTTATTTTTATAGTATGTTAGTTAGTCTTTTATTTTAGTATCTAGTGTACGAGTATATAGTTACATTGTAATTATAGTTAATAAAGGTAGACATTAATAGATAGATATCTATCTGTATTTGTATATTTTGTGAATTATTAAATAAAGAAGCACTTAATTTCGGACTTCAGAGTATTGTTACTATAGGTGCACTTCTGCCTTATGGCATGTGGCTAAGTAATAACAGCCGCACGGGTCGATCGATCAGGTTAAGCTACCCTTGCCGCGGTTGGTCCATGGATGGGTGACCATCTTTACGTACCAAGACCCCTACGTGTCTCGGGAAGCACGTCCCGGCTGTCATTCGTGCATCTTTGACAGTCGTTACGGGTCGTCAGAAGCCCGTGTCTTACCAAGGGGTTTCGTATTACCCAGTACCGTTTTCCCAACTATGTTTGGGTCGGCTTCCAGTCTAACCGGATGCAGCTGAGTACCAGAATTTTACATGGAGCGACCGCCTATCTGAATTCCACAACGCAGTTACTAGGTAACACGTGATATCCCTTGGTAAGACTGGTTGTCAGACTTTCGGGCTTTTGACTACCCGTAATGACTCATAGGTCTGAATTACAGCCGGGACCAACAGCTTAACGTTCTTTGAGGCACGTTAAGACAACAACCAACGTTTAAAAATAAGTAATTAATGACCGACCGAAACACGATTTTCCAGTTGAAGCCGAAACCGAACCTTCTAGTTTAGAAAGAAAGAAAATACGTTTATTTGTACTATGGTAGTAATCAATAAACATGACGCATAAAAAAAAAACCCGACTGCGGCAAAAAAAAAACTAAAAAGCTAAAAAATGGTCTTGCCATTTTAAATTAAATAAAAGTTGGAAGCAGGCGGGAGCCATTTGAGTTTGAAAATATAAAAATGTAATGGGTCCCGCCTGCTTCCAACTTTAATTTAATTTATGTAAAATGGGCTTGTTTTCAGCTTTTCAGTTTTTTTTTTTAACTTAAGTTTTTTGCCGCAGTCGGGTTTTTTTTCCCAGCTTTTTAGTTTACAATTAATGTGAAAGATTTTATTTAATTTTTTTGTTTTGTGTTTTTTACGATTTGTCACTTCGAATTACTTTTAACCATAAATAAGTTGTACATATTTTTGTAATCACCTTTTAAAACCCTTCATTTTGATATCTCACTCGATGGTATAAGAAAAAAAAAATCGAACTCCACAATATGGCACCCCAAATCCGCCATTTTACTTTGTTTATATTTTAATGTAGCCAGTGACACTTGCGCTACCAAGACAAATCTAAAGACGTATATTTATCCAAATCCGTTCATTCGTTCAGGAGTTACGAGGAAACAAAGAAACGGACATACAAACAATACAGGTCAAACACATAACCCTCCTTTTGGGCTTCGCCGCAGTCGACAAAAAAAAAACGAAAACCGATAATTCGGCCACCTTTTAGCCGAAACTCAGCCTTCGGTCATTCACTAAAAATAATACTCATTACCTAAATTAATTTCGACGAAAAAAGAGCATATCCGACCGTTACCATATTAAGTTGAATTACATATACGAAGTTATTTTTAAGTTTCGTTTCGAATTAGTTTAACGGAACATGTTTTACCGGCTATTTTTAGCCGCACGTGTCTCAAAACGTGACGGTTTTGAGTTCGTAGGTATTTTTTACCTACAGTTATTAGATGGTCGACCAAGGTTGAGCGTCGACTTAAATTCTTTTGTTCGAAATGACGGAATTATTATGCAATTTTTTTGTGTGTAAATGTGTATGCAGATTTTTTGAATTACTGTTCTTGGTGTAAATCCGGTTCGTGTTTAAAACGATTCGGTGTTTTTTGGACTAATGGACTTGTTCTCGAAGAGTTACATACAGTATTACCGAGGGGTATCGTGTTACCCAGTAACTGGGTCGTGGCGTTGCTCCATGTAAAATACTGGTGTTCAGCTGCATCCGGTTAGACTGAGACTTGAGAGCAGTGGTGGCCAAGTGGTAACGGCCGCGACTTACGTGTTGTAGGTCGTAGGTTCGAACCCAGACAGGCGCTTTACTTTGTGCAAATTATTTCATCACCACTGCTCTCAAAACGGTGAAGGAAAACATCGTGAGGAAACCGGCATGTCCTAGAAGCAAAAATTCGAAGACATGTGACATCTACCAACCCGCACTGGGCCCGCGTGGTGGTTTACGGCTCACTCCCTCTCACAGAGAGGAGGCCTGTGTCCCAGCAGTGGGAACATTATAGGCTGATTACGTACGTACGTACGGCTAGACTGGAAGCGACTCCACACTTTGGCTGTGCGCATAATAAAATGAGGAGAAGCGCTGAGTCGTCAGGAAATCAAGAAAAAATGCATTATAAAAGTGGCCAAGCTCGAATCGAACTCGCACATGAAGGGTTCCGAGTTTCCGACCACCGCACCGTACAGATATTTAATACTTTTTAACGTTAAATAAAATACGTTTCTTGTATGGGAGCCCCCTTTAAATTTTAACTTTATTTTATTTGTATGTAAAACACACTCACGCCCTCTGTGTTAATTTCAAGTGTCTACCTATTACGGTTCGAAAGTTATAGCCCTGTGACAGACGGGGTGACAGCGGAGCCTTAGCAATAGGGTCCCGTTGAACCCTAAAAATGACATTATACAGTCTTGCTTTTTAACCGCCTTCAAAAAGCAGAAGGTTCTTGATTCGACTGTTTTTTTTTATATATACATAATTAAGTTACGCGATATCTCCGGCAATTGTGGATCGATTACGAAAATTGATTTTTTAATGGATAGGGTATGCCGCAGGGCTGGAGGCCTACCACAAGCTCTTAACGCGATCCATTGTAGGACCTAAACTGAACTGTTCTTCTAATTCGTACCATGACGTCAGTTTAACGATTCAGTTTAGGCCGTGCCATCTGCTGACAGCGCAGCGTTTGTCCCAAACTGAGTCGCAAGTTTTGGTTTCATTCATACTTTTTTGGTACCATGACGTCCATAGAGCAGCTCAAGCGATGAAATTTAGGAACCTAAACTGAAATGTCTTGTTTTTGAATCGTTTTTAATTAGATCAGATCACGGTAGGCCACCTGGTCCCATATAAATTGTATTAACTTTGCATAAGGTGAATGCGCAGTGGTAGACCGCGAAATTCAAATTTTCTTACGTTTTTTGCAATTTGCAGGTCAGTGTCAGGTTGTATCTTGATCAAAATTT
The DNA here is from genome assembly GCA_914767645.1 of Hydraecia micacea. Lineage (NCBI taxonomy): Eukaryota > Metazoa > Arthropoda > Insecta > Lepidoptera > Noctuidae > Hydraecia > Hydraecia micacea. The sequence continues at coordinate 3,247,520 of OU611803.1, forward strand.
GATTCGCGACTATAACAGGTACGTATTTATAGAATTATAATCATTAGAATCATTAATACATCTTTCTAAGTTAGATTTGTACCACTAAGCAGTTTTCCATAAGAGATTTGTTGTCGTGGTACAAATCTAACTTAGAAAGATGTATTAATGAATCTAATGATTATAATTAAGTAAATACGTACCTACGCTGCAGACGGAAGCCTACCCCAATATAGCTGGGAAAAGGCTAGGCAGATGACCATAACTAAAAAGTGAAAAATAAAAAAACTTTTTTTATTATAAAAAAGTTATGTTTCTCCTAGACTAGAGGCACGGTCCACAGCTCCACTTTCATAGCTTAAAAGGTCTAGGTTTTTTTTGCCAAAGACCGGTAAAACCACTGGTTACATTCTAAACGTGCGCAGACTTTAAAAGAGTTGACTACAAATTTAATGAAATAGATTGGAGAAAGTGCTTCTAAACGAAATAAATAAAACAAAACTGGACGGTTTGTAACACTGACTTGGTTTTTACGTAGTGGAGGACTGGCTTGGTTTCGGCTTTCGGCCAGTTTCGTATGGCATCCAATTTTGATGGACGTTATGATGGAAAAGGCTAGGCAGATGATGAGGTTCGAAGTTTTTCAAGTCCCGGCATTATGTCTAGTTCGGGAAAGACGTTAAAACTTTGGGTTGTGATGCACTCATGATAGACTTTATTACTCAAGTTTTGGTTTCGGCTTTTAATCTATACTAATATTATAAAGAGAAAAAAAAAATCATTTGAATGTCTCTTTTTATTGCTAAATGGGCCTGCTCTTGACCTCGATCACGCCTGATGGAAAGCGATGGATGAGGTCTATGATGGAACGAGCGTGCCCAGAAGATGCCTGTTCAGATGTATGTTTTTTTGTTACGCTTTCACGGTAAAACGGCTGAACGGATTTGGATGAAATTTGGCACATGGGTAGACCATGACCTGGATTAGGACATAGGATACTTTTTATCTCGATATTCCCACGAGATCGAACCTAGGCGCAGATAGTATTAAAAACTGGCAGAAATGGGGCGCAGACGCATAGCAACATCACAATGAACTACATATTGCTTTTATTAGGGGAGAAAATCTTAGGAGAAATAATTACCTATCCGGGTGCCAGGTTCCCATACTCAATATTTAACCCTTTAATTTTTAACATTTTTAGGGTCCGTCTGTCAAGACCCTTTTTCTCAGGAACGCGTGGAGTTATCAAGTTGAAATTAATATCAAATACTCAGGGCTGCAATCCCTTGAAGCGGTAAAAAAAAATCAAACTTCTAATTCAACGCAATCAAAAGATACGGGCGTTTATGTTCCGGAATCAAAACCTATACATATTTCATTTCAACATATTTCATGATTCTAGGTCAACGGGTACTTCCCGTTGACCTAGAATCATGAAATTTGGCAAGAAGCTATGTCATGTAGTACAAGTAAAGGAAAAAATCCGAAAACCGTAAAGTACTTAGATAAATTACAAAAAAAAAACCAGCGATAAACTATTCACATACGTACAATTTTGTATGGAACTCTCGGTGCGCGAGTCCGACCCGCACTTGACCGGTTTTTTTTATTTATTATTATTGCAGCCATATACAGACTCTGTGAAAAAATTCAAGTGTCTACCAGTTACTGTTCAAAAGATAAGTAAATATACAATCCTTGTGCATGATTGCTTACTTACTTATTTAATTGTTTTTGTATCTGTTTGGTCAGAAAATGTTGTAAAAACATTGCCTTGAACCAATGCCTATAGAAATCGATAAGACTTTATTTACAAAGTCGAATCTCTCAGAAACGTGAAATTCGATTTGTTATGTTCGTCAATTTTGTTACGAAGTCATTGCGTAACACACATAAACTGGCAATCGATCGCAATACCTTTCATTTTGACAGTTCAGCCACGTTCGTTGCGTTATTTACGTTCTTGAGCATACGAACTTTTCATACCTATGAAGCAATGGATTAGGAATTTCCTTTAAAACCCTCGGATTGCAGCCAGTCAATCTGGTAGAGACATATTCATAATCAGCCTATAATGTTCCCACTGCTGGGACACAGGCCTCCTCTCTGTGAGAGGGAGTGTGCCGTGTCAAGCGTACTTACTGTTAGTTTATGTACAGACGCCAGCACATCAAGCTACTACAATCTGTCAAATTTCTTTAATCGATTTTCAACTTTATCGCTGAAGCATAAGGTTCAAAGTTGGTTGGGAAAATTTGACGGTTTCGGGTAGCTTGACGTGCTGGCGTCTGTACCAAGCGGACCCAGTGCGGGTTGGTACACGCTTTATCATCATTACATCATCCATTGCTGGGTATTAGCCTCCCCATCTGCCATACGTTTCGGTTCTGTGCGTCACTCACTTATTGAGATATGAGGAACGGGGAGTAAAGTTCCCTCATCCTCCATAGAAAAGGGAGGATCCTTCGACCAGACGGGTGTTGAGTCTGGCGAGCAACTGCCCGATGATTCATGTCGGGCCGTTGTATCTAAGTCTAAGCCAGTTGCGCGATAAACTCTGCTTGCGAGATGCAGGATTTTGCGTGACGTCAGTATGACGCGTTGTTCGCATGTGGCGTTGTAGATACCGCTACACACTCCCGTGACTATATTGACAACCCTACGTGCTTTTGGACGGCCCTGGTTTCTCAGGACTAACCTTGCCCACCAATCGGACAAAGCTTTACTCCATCGGGATCTTCCGTTCAAAAAATCCACCCAAAGGTGGATACGCGGAAACGCATGTCCGAGAATCCAGCCTAGGCCTTGGATAGACTGATCGCTTGCCTTAAAGCAACCTAGATGTTCATACCAGGGAGACAGCAAACACTGATTCATCATCATCTAAGAATTTCCAGCTGAGGGCGGGGCTTAGCCTGGTCTAGTATAATATATTTCTCCAACGTGTCATATTTCCGACTTTTTTTCTCCAATTTCTCACAACGTGGTAATGCCACCAGTCTCTTGGGTACATTACCAGTCGGCAGCGATGCGGATGAATTTTTCGACGCTATAATTATTTTAGTTTCTGTATAGTTTTAGTTAAGTTAGGATTTAATTTTGTTATTTTTAGTATTGAATTTCTCACTTGAACAGGTGGCCTACCATGATCTAATTAAAAACGATTCAAAAACAAGACATTTCAGTTTAGGTTCCTAAACTGCATCGCTTGAGCTGCTCTATGGACGTCATGGTACCAAACAAGTATGAATAAAACCAAAACTTGCGACTCAGTTTGGGACAATCGCTGTCAGCAGAATGGCACGGCCTAAACTGAATCGTTAAACTGACGTCATGGTACGAATTAGAAGAACAATTCAGTTTAGTTCCTAAAATGGATCGCGTTAAGAGCTTGTGGTAGGCCTCCTGATCTTTAATCGTGGTCAACGCCAACCAACCATCTGAGCTTGGGCGGCCCTCGACTTCTCCAACCATTGGTATTCGGTTCTGTCCAGTCATCTTCTTTTCTTATACTCTTATTCGTTGTTTTTTTTTTCTTTTATATATTTTGTGCCCACGTTGATTGCTTTACTATCTAGTAAATAACAAACACAGATTGCACAAACCTAAAAAGGGACAAAAAAGTGTACAATTTGTAAAGATTTTCAAGTATTTAGCAACAATCAAAGACCTTGATTAACCATGGACTTGTTTTCTAAGCGCCACAAAGGCTGCCACTCCCTCGTGATGCCTCATTGGGCTTCAGTCAGGGTCAGTGATGTCATTTCGTGACCTCAATACTAATGTTTTGGCAGAATTCGAAAATGTTCTACGCTTTTCAGTCATTTTTAAACGACTTCAAAAAACGAGGTTCTGTATTCGACCCGTATGTATGTATGTTTGTATGTCCGCGATTTTTTCAAAAACTAATGAACCAATTTTGATAATTCTTTCACGAATGTGATCTACATACTTTCAGGAAGGTTTTAGTATATAATACATTATGTAACTATTCTTAGGTACGATGTTATATGCATAAATGTACTGCATCTCCGGCATTTCTATGCGAATTTTGATGATTCTTCTCGTCGCGTCGCCGTCGGTGTCTTCAATTCTTCAATGCACTAGTGTTATTTGAATTTGTGTGGAGTAGGTACAACAAAAAAGTGAAAAATAAAAACTTTTTTAAAAAAAAAAAAAAAAAAAAAACCGACTTCAAAAAAAGAAACTACAAAGTGATAAATAACTTCAATTTCGGAAGTCTGTGTCAAAAAACGAAAATGCGGAACCAACGACACCGACATCCGAAATTAAAGTTATTTATCACTTTGTGAATAAATAGTTTTTTTGTTGGAGTTGGTTGTTTTTTTTTTTTTTGTAAAAAAGTTTTTATATACCATTCCTACTGTTTGTTAGTGTATTACGTACCTAATTACCTCACTGGTAAAGTCAAAACAAGCCTTTGCTGTAATCGATTCTGAGGCCGGCTCCACACGTTGGCCCCAATATTGGCCCCAACGCTATTCGTCCAACGTGTGGATCTAGAAAATGGCTCGTCCCAATGTTGGTGCGAATGCTATTTTCTAGATCCACACGTTGGACGAGTAGCGTTGGGACTTGGGACCGACGTTGGGGCCAGCGTGTGGAGCCGGCCTGATAGTTCGCTGTAAGTTCCAAGTTCTGTCCATGATTGATTTACGATTAACCGAAATTCTTAGAAACAGCGGTCGAATTCGAAGCAAGTAACACAACGCTTCTTGTATGCAGAACCCCTTTTAATTTATTATTTTTAATCTTTTGCTGTTATAGCGGTAATAGAAGTACACATTCTGTGAAAATTTCAACTGTCTACCTATTACGGTTCATGAGATACATCCCGCTGACTGACAAACAGACGGACGGACAGCGGAGGCCCGCTAATAGGGTCCCATTGGCACCCTTTGGTACATAACGCTACAAATGACATCGCACAGAATTTCAACTGTCTGTTCATGAGATACAGCCCTGTGACAAACGGACAGCGGAGCCTTAGTAATAGGGTCCCCTTGGCATCCTTTTGGTACGGAATCCTAAAAAGGTAAAAAAAAAGAAAGAAAATACATTTATTTAGTACAGACTAAAAGACACACAGTACATCAGATAAAAACAAAAATAAAGTCAAGTAAAAAAGTGTAAATTCCGATGTAAGAAATTAGCAGGAAAGTGTGCCTCACAGCCGCGCCAAAAAGGACCAGTTCATAAAAATGCCAGACAACTACAACTAGTGCCTGCTGACGCTGGTTTTCAACTGGACGTGGTGGCCTACCATGATCTAATTAAAAACGATTCAAAGTCAAGACATTTCAGTTTAGGTTCCTAAACTGCATCGCTTGAGCTGCTCTATGGACGTCATGGTACAGACGCCAGCACATCAACCTACACCTAACTGTCAAATTTTCCCAATTAACATTGAACCTTATGCTTTAGCGATGAAGTTGAAAATCTATTACAGAAATCTGACAGATTGTAGTAGGTTGATGTGGTGGCGTCTGTACCAATTACCAAACAAGTATGAATGAAGCCAAAACTTGCGACTCAGTTTGGGACAATCGCTGTCAGCAAATGGCACGGCCTAAACTGAATCGTTAAACTGACGTCACGGTACGAATTAGAAGAACAGTTCAGTTTAGGTCCTAAAATGGATCGCGTTAAGAGCTTGTGGTAGGCCTGCTCTCAAACGGCGAAGAAAAACATCGTGAGGAAACCTAAACTGAAATGTCTTGTTTTTGAATCGTTTTTAATTAGATCATGGTAGGCCACCAGTGGTGATGAAATAATTTACACAACGTAAAGCGCCTGTCTGGGTTCGAACCTGCGACCTACAACTTGTAAGTTGCGGCCGTTACCACTGGGCCACCGTTGTTCCTATTGCTCCCTCCTTGTCCACCAGTTTTGTTCATTTATGTATCCGGAACTCCTGCTTCTCTTGTACCGGCCGAAGAAGCCGCAGCAGCTAGGTAGTAGCGGTGGTGACCGCAAGGATGCGCCAGACGTACTTACAAGTCTAGCCACTCCTGGAAAATACCTTAATACACCCCTCAAAATAATATACAGGGTCAAATTAAATCAGCTAGCGAAACTCTGCAGACGTGATGGATCAATATCTAAACACTGTTAAAAGAAAGAAAGAAAGAAAAAAAGTTTATTTGGACACAGTTACAAACACAAAATAAAAAAATAAGGTAAATAAAAACTTAAATGATTTGATGTTTTTTTTTGGGTTCAACGCCCACTGGATGTTATTATTACTTCAAGTATGATTTGGGAAAATATATGTTTTATTCAAATTCTTTATTGCATATTCATGTTTCATGTGTACATTTAGTTGTTACAATATAAGTCTTGTAAGTTCCAACATGAAACCCGGTTAGGGCACGGCAACATAATAATAATAAGAGTATGTATGTGTGCGTTCTTTTTTTATGACTATAATAAAATATGTAATTATTTATCTAGCTATCATATTTACTATTATTATAGTTTATATATGTTAGCTAATATTAAATAAATATAATAATATTTACTAAATAAATATTTTGTTCTAGGTATTCTGCGACCGAGTAAAAGCATTTTGTGTTAGATATTCTCTTAATTTCCTGTAAAATTTATTGAATTTAGTTTCTTCTTTTATTTGTTCCGGTAATTTGTTGAAATTTTGTATTGCCTTCCTTAGTTTTGTCGTGACGTCTGTGAAGTTTACACAACAAAAAGCTGATTTTTAAACTGATATTTGTGACTGCACTAAAAGTAGTTGGTGACCCCACAAAAAGATCGTTTATTTTTTATTTTTTTTACCCTGTTTCCATCACGTCCGCGGAGTTTCGCTAGCTGATTTAATTTGACCCTGTATAGACTTATTAACACCTTGTGAGTACCTACGGAATGCTAAAAAGGCTATGACTTGGCAGTATGCTGCTTACCGTTGTCCAGTGTTTGCGTAGACGAAAAACAAGAAAGTGAAGATGACACAGCGTTTTGGATATCCGCGTCCATTATTAAGGCAGGTATCACACCGCCGCGAAACCATCGCAGCGAAACCGTAGTAGTTCCACCATGACTTATTGTGCATGCTGTGGTCTCCTGTAATTGAAAGAGTACACCTACCAAATACTTTGTCGTCCATTAACTATATAATGTTTAGTGTATATCTTTTGTTGGAGATCCTAAAATAAATAAATAAATGACTTGTCTGTTGTACGACAAGCGAACAGTAGCGAAACTGCCTATTGTAACGTACAGCATTGATTATGATTCTTTCTCTTTCCCGCGTGATTTCGCCGATCTGCTCGGAAGCTGGCTATACCTCCACGCTTATCCTGCCATTTTGTTGAGGTGCCGCGATTGTTTCGCACGTGCAGACAGTCAACAAGCTTATAAAGCGAAATTCAATTTTTTTGGACAATGGATGTTGATTATACAGAAAACTAATCCAAGAGGTCCTGACGACATTTCGCTCCCTTTACTACACAATCCAATTGTTGTCCGATGATATTCCTCTACTCGAAACACGACATAATTTACTACTGTAGTAATTAGAATGTAGTACAGAGGCCAGCACATCAAGCTACCCAATCTGTAAAATTTCTTTGATAGATTTTCAACTTAACTACAAAGGAATAAGGTTCATATTCTATTGAGAAAATTTGACAGATTGGGGTAGCTTGATGTGCTGGCCTCTGTACATTTTCTATTTTATTAAGTACCTGGTACTTGTTGACAGGTTTACATTACACTGTCCTTTCATAACACTGTAATTTGAAAACATTGTAAAAGCCAATTATTTTTAAAAGAGTAACCGCGGCGTTTCTTGACGGTTCTTCTCCATAGGAAAAGACCAATCGGAACCGTGCACCTAGCTTCTGACGTTTCATAAGTGCCCATGTAGGTTTATGTGAAATAAAATATTTTGATTTTGATTGACTGTTTCGCAGCGCAATTTTTTTAGCAGCTTCGCATCGTTATTTTCGCGTCGGAGGTGTGCTATGGCCCTTAAACTTTGCGTTTGAGTTTCGACACGCTTTTAAGTTCGGTTGCTTAATTTAAAATGGCGGCTGAGAAAAAAACTACCTGTCATTCAGCCTGTCATTTTCTCACTGGATGGCAAAGACGTATTCTCTTATTAGAGACGAAACGAGCATAGATCCTGATCACTGCGCTTGCTCAATGAGGTTGTTGACATGTGGAATGTGAGCTCGGCTGTCATTGTGCCGATTGCCGTCTCGGCAAATGGCCTGATGGCTGAAAGCCTCGATCAACATCTCTAGGCTCTCGGTTGGATCAAGGGCCTGATTCAGAAGGCAGTACTCCTCGATACGGCTCGCATTGTGAGGAGGTTCCTGTCTCTGGAGCCCTAACCACCGGTAGCTCCCGATACCGGCGGACCACTATTTTCTATATATATTTTTATGTTTTTTATAAAAATATTTACTATGGGTCCCACTAAACGCACGACGCCATCGCGGCAGGCCAAGACGGAGATGGCGGGACGAGCTTGACTCCTACCGTGGGGACTGGCCGGCACTCGCAAAAGACAGAATTGTGTGGAAAAAGGAGAGGGAGGCCTTTGCCCTGCAGTGGGACAATATAGTTAGAACATATTTAAAATTTTATTTAATAAGTAAGCAAATAAATAGACGAGATAATATGTATTACAAATTCGAAAAAGTAACTGTGTCTCTATGTTACCTTTTCACACCTAAACCACTGAACGGATTTCCATAAAATTTGGCAAGGATATAGAGGGCATCCCGGGGAAGGACATAGTCTACTTTTTCTCCCGCTAGCACGTTCCCGTGGGATAATTTCCTACATCAACGTGGACGAAGCCTCGGGCAGAAGATAATATTGAATAGATTTGTCAACTCAAAAGAGGGCAGTTGACACTTTCGCTCCGTGTTTGTTAGTTAAAGAATAACGTTTAACTTAGTATTTAGCACTTCTCGCTCGGCTTCAGTTAACACTTTAGAATCTCATGAAGGAGATAGAGATGCGCCAAGTACAGACGCCAGCACATCAAGCTACTACGATCTGTCAAATTTCTTTATTAGGTTTTCAACTTTATCGCTAAAGCATAATGTTCAAAATTGATTGGGAAAATTTGACAGGTTCGGGTAGCTTGATGTGCTGGCGTCTGTACTGTACAAGTTTTGCCAAGTAACTGAGTACAATACCGAATATTGCTCGGTATTATGTTTACCAAACCAAGTACTCTGCCCAGTAACTCAGTTTAGTCATCTTTCCACCTACTGGAAGGCCTTCAAAGCTACATCTTCCGGTACGCGGTCGCAATTCCAGAACCTTTCGGCCCCATCAACCGTTTGTTCTGCGAGCAACGTGCCGTGCCCACTGCCACTTAAGTTTGGCAATTCTTCGGGCTATGTCGGTTATCTTGGTTCTCCTGCGGATCTCTTCATTTCTGATTCGATCGCGTAGGGAAACTCCAAGCATAGCCATTGTACTTTGGTTGACTTTTAGCCTTCTAATAAGGCCCATTGTGAGCAAACACGTTTCAGTGCCATAGGTCATCACTGGCAGCACGCACTTTTCAAAGACTCGTCTTGAGACACTGCGGTATGTGGGACGAGAAGGTATTTCGTAGCTTCCCGAACGCTGCCCAGCCGAGTCGGATTTGACGATTGACCTCGCTGGTGTTGGGAACGTACGAAACACTTCAAATATTATAGAAGAATGCCATGTAAGGTTTTGGCATTGCTACGAAGAATTGGCATCTACAGCGCCGTAACAGCATGAAGATCCGAACAGTGCCAATGCCGTCGCTATAGAGTTAGACCATTATCTAAGATACCACGAGAGACTGATTATTTAATTAAATGTGTTCGTTTTTTTTTCACGTGATTTTTCTGACAATGACTAATCTACATTAATATTGTAAAGAGGCCAGAGGGGCAATTCTCGTAATTTTAAGAACGTTCACAGTCTGATGTCAGTCTCAATCTGTCAAAAGTACCTCTAATTTCCCTAAATTTTTTGATAAGTTTTTGACATTGATTGTCGCTGAGATGAGATTGCGGGGCGCAGCTAGTAGACCAAAAGTCACCCGTGTTACCCAGTAACTGTGTTGTGGATGTCAGATACGCAGTCTTTCCATATAAGATACTGGTATTCATCTCCTTCAGGTTAGACTAGAACCCGACCCCAACATAGGAAAAGGCTAAGTGAGAAGACAGCCGCTCCATGTAACATATTGATGTTCACTCGAATCTGCAGGTAATTACGTAAATCACTATCAGTACAAACGGCTTTCATTTTGACAGTGCAACAACATTCATTGCGTTATTTACGTTGTTGAGGAGACAGACCTTTCGAACATTTATGAAGCAATGGATTAGCAATATGCTTTAAAATTATTTCATGTTCTTGTAGGTATTATACTCAGTATTATTACTAGGTATTATACTCAGTATTATTATTTAGTATTGTATTATTATTGACATTTAATTTTGACATACCTAACTAATTTCTCAATTTAATTGTACTAATATAAAAGAAAATAATTAATAATAATGTTTAATGCATGCTAATTTATGATGATAAGGACCGGCGAATGATTTGCAATGCTTGTAAAAGGCTGCTAAGTCATAAGTACTAACATAAGATAACACCAACATTGTACACTTAGTTCGCAATAAACGTTTTGCCTTTTGACTTTCGACTTTGATTATAAAACCTCTTTGACATTCACACAACCAATCAGAGATCTTCAAATGAAAAGGTATATTACATAGCATCTATTTAAAACTCCAAAAAAAAAAAAAAAAAAAAAAAAAAAAAAAAAAAAAAAAAAAAAAAAAATCGCCCCGACAAGAGCGTCGCTTTTGACGACAAGGACAAGGCTGAATGCTTGGCCGACAGCCTAGAGGCACAATGCTCCCCCAGCTCCCAGCCAGTAGACCCAGCTCACCTCGCTAAGGTGGACGCTGAAGTCGAACGCCGAACCTCCCTCCCTCCCGTTGAGGACCCAAGTGATCCCCTGCCCCCTGTCACTCCAGACGAGGTGGAGGGAATTATCAAGGGACTCAAACATCGAAAAGCCCCTGGCTCAGACGGAATTACCAATAAGGTATTCAAACTCCTATCCCCAGCCCTCATAGTTCTAATGACAGCTATCTTCAATAGCGCCATGTCAAACAACATGTTCCCACAGTCGTGGAAAAAAGCCACTGTCATCGGCATTCCGAAACCGGGCAAGCCCAAGTCTGCCCCAAGTAGCTACCGCCCCATCAGTCTCCTCAATGTCCTAGGCAAAATCTATGAGAGGCTTATTTATAAGCGTCTCAAAGACTACGCCGAAGCAAAGAGCCTAATCCCGAAAGAACAGTTTGGATTTAGACCCCAACACTCTTGCGTCCAACAAGTGCATCGCATAGTCGAGCACATCAGCGCCCGCTTTCAGCGAGGCATGCTGACCGGTGCCTTGTTCTTCGATATTGCAAAGGCGTTTGACAAGGTCTGGCACAACGGGCTGATATACAAGCTATACCAGCTCGGGGTGCCAGATCGTCTCGTGCTCATCCTCCGAGACTTTCTGTCGAACCGCACCTTTCAATACCGCATCGAGGGTGCCCTCTCCAGCCCTCACCCGATCCGCGCCGGCGTCCCACAGGGCTCGGTAATATCCCCACTAGCCTTCACGCTTTACACTAGCGACATCCCAAAGAGTGACGCAGCCCAGCTAGCCCTTTTTGCTGACGACACGGCCATCTTCTACTCTGGCAGGAGTCCCACCCGTATTGCCCGCAATCTCCAAAACTCCGCAAGAGCCTTAGGCGATTGGTTCCGGAGATGGAGAATCGAAGTCAACCCCGACAAGAGCCAGGCGGTAATGTTCTCCAGACCCAACCACCGCCTCCCTCCTACTCCAAATCCGATCACCATGTTTGACAAGCCGATCCCCTGGGAGAAGCAAGCCAAATACTTGGGGGTCATCCTAGACCACCGCCTGTCCTTCGGAGAGCACATTAAAACGGTACGCTCGCGTGCCGCTTTCGCTCTTGGCAGGCTTCACTCCATGCTGAACGCGCGCAGCAAATTGTCACTTAAGTGCAAATTGCGTATCTACACCGCGTGCATTCGGCCAATCATGACCTACGCGTGCCCTGTGTTCGCGCACGTCAAACCCCACCGCCTCCATAAGATGCAGACCCTCCAAAACCGATTTCTCCGAAAAGCCACGGGCGCCCCGTGGTACATTAGGAATAACCAACTGCATGTTGATCTCAAGATCCCAACTATCCAACAAATCATGAAACGCCTCACAAAGAGCTTCTTCGAAAGGGCTGAAAAACACCCCAACCCCCTAGTTTCTTCAGCCGCCCAGTACGTCCCCTCAAAAATCTCTAAGATTCGCCGTCCCAGGCATACCCTCCTCACACCCGACGACCCTATCACCCTTCTCCAAGAAAGCTGTAGGGAAACCACCACTGTCAGACGAAAGAACAAATACAAACCGCGAAACCGGCCCCGCCGCAGAGGCCCTCCGCGACGTCCCTGTAATATCACCGCCCGACCCTTGCTCGACAAGCCAGCCCGCGACGCTGAGCAAGTAGCTTTAAATTCCCCAATTAATAACCAGACCCAGCCTGATCATTGCTGCCCTCCCCCCAATGACTCACTAAGCCGAGGCCCGAACCCCACAGGGGGTGCCCTTAGTGGAGCTCATTTAAATATCCTTAGTTTGTAAGCCCTGGCTGGGGGCCTTAAAGTAATTTTCGGCCACCACAGGATAGTCCGGTTAAGCAGTAAGGCAACCTTAGCGAGTTGCATCTGCGAGTGGTCAGATCAAAAAAAAAAAAAAAAAAAAAAAAAAAAAAAAACTCCAAAAATAAAAAACGCGGTGACGTCAGAAATATCCTAAGTGATGTTTTTTTTTGTCTATGACACAACCAATTTATTTGTTGAATGGTTTGTCAACGTTATGAATTTGAAAATATGTGCTCTGAATCGTTTTATGGGCAGCACAGTTCTAATGGGCGCGTGTGTTTGGAATATTTGTATGAATGTATGTGTGTATGATGATTGAATATTATGTAGGTACAGACACGCCAGCACATCAAGCTACTACAATCTGTCAAATTTATTTAATAGATTTTCAACTTTATCGCTAAAGCATAAGGTTCAAAGTTGACTGGGGAAATTTGACAGTTTCGAGTAGCTTGATGTGCTGGCGTCTGTACTAGCTTCTGCCCGCGATTTCGTCCGTGTGAAATTTTTTGTTACCCCGACCAACTCCATCGCATCGCATCGTCTGCCCGCGCTATCACTTAGTTTTTGCTTAGCGTTCTTTCTTCCCTTTTTCTTTTTAGGTCGGCTCCTTAGAGTCCTAGAGTGATGTTCAATAGACTAAATAAAGCCTTCCTCAAGAATTGGGCTATCAAACCCTAACTTCCTAACTAATATTATAAATGCGAAAGTAAGTTTGTTTGTTACCTATTTCACGCCTAAACCACTGAACCGATCATCCTGAATTTTTGCATATACGTTGTCAGGTGTACAGAAACGGACAAAGGGTTCCTTTCATCCCGAAAAAAAGTGCTGTTCCCGAGAATAACAACAATAATGTTATTATGATAATAGATGGCGCCACGTGTCTATTGAATTTTGGGTGTGTTCCCAACCAGTCACACTGTAACATGTCACAGTGTGACTCGTTAGGAACAATCGGTTAGGTTAGGTTAAAACTGAGACCCCTCTACGCACGAGCCGAGCGAGCGAAGCGAGCGGTGCCGCGGCAGCGGCCGGCGAGTGCCAGAAACGACTTGCGCAAATAGAAAAAAAAGAGCTAGAAAGAGAAAATTGCGAGTTCCCGTGACTGGTAGTGTGACCGGTTGGGAATTTTTTCAGAAAAAAATCCCATCGAGTAACAGTGTGACATTTGAGGGTGTTACTCGTTGGGAACAAATGGAATTTTGTCACATTATTTAATTCTGAGGCGGTACGAAGTTCGCCGGGTCTTCAGCTTTATTATTAGTGAATAAAATGTATGAGTGTGTATGATGATTGAATATTATGTTGTCAATTTGTCACACGCTAAATACTAAGGAGAGCAGTGGTGGTGATGGCCGCGACTTACGAATTCTAGGTCGTAGCCCGTAGGTTCGAACGCAGACAGGCGCTTTACTTTGTGTAAATTATTTCATCACCACTGCCACAGAATAATATGCGGACTCCTTAATAGTACTACGCCACTGCTCTCAAAAATGCAGAAGATAAACATCACGAGGAAACCGGCGCGGCGTGTCCTAGAACCAAAAAATCGAAGACAAGTGACATTCTACCAACCCGCACTGGACCCGTGTGGTGGGTTATGGCGCACTCCCTTCCACTGAGAAGAGTTCTGTGTCCCAGCTGTGGGAATATTTTATTTTTTTCGACGCTTTTAACGCGTCTTTTTTTTTTTTTACATCGTTCTCACATATAATTATAAATTCAACATTAATGATGTAACTAATATTTTTGTAAAAATATAACTTTAAAGAGCGTCCATGGAGTTTCTTGCCCGTTCTTCTCCATAGGTACCTACGCTTTGGAATGGGCAACTAGCTTCATATTTTCTGACTGACCGACTTCTTGACAATTCAAAAGTGCCTGTAAATGGTTTAATTGAAATAAATGCTTTGAGTTTGAGTTTTCATTAGTAAAGTGCCTGCCTGGGTTCGAACCTACGACCTACAACTCGTAAGTCGCCATGGCCCTGTTTCGAAATTTAGCTAAGTTTTTGGCAACCTCTGATAACTTTTGTGATTGCGAAAATGCATTTTCGACCCTATTGCCAATATAATAGTGTTCTTATCACAAGAACAGGCCTAGTTTCACATCCAACACCCTTAAAAAACCCTAAATTACCTTCTCTATTCCATAAAGAACACCATTATTAACAGTAATAATTATTAATTTGAAAACGCTACAATGTACCGCAAGTCATGGTAACGGGTCTCCGACTTGGACTTTGAAAGTTACGCTGCAATGGAAAAGTTTTTTAAGGAAGCTGTTATGCTCATAAGAGGTAGCGCTTTCCTTGACTGCAGTAAGAAAAGGGGTACCGTCATACGGGATTTTAACATTGAAATAATATCGTTTCTTGCCAAAAAGGACAATGTGTTTACTGTATTACAAACAGGGATTGAAAACGGTTCCAAAATACCGGTATTTAGGGGTACCTATTACCGAAACAGGAACCAGAACCTAAATTGGAACCTTAAAGAAACTATATTTTACCGGTTCCGGTTCCAAAATCCCGGTATAATTCCGGTATTTAGACCGGAACAGGAACCAGAACCTAAATTGGAACCTTTATTTTACCGGTTCCTAAGCAAAGCGAGTCCAAACTTGTTTAAGTTTGTAAAACATCACAAAGTCATCGTAAGCTTAACCTCTAATACTACGAACGAAGACGAACTAAAAAAAAGGCATGGTATGCCAAGCACGCTCCGAACACATCCCCTCTTCAGGGAACCGATATAATATCATCGGATTTAAAGGTACTAGGAACCTGTATTTAGAACCGGTACATCGGAACCCAAACCGGAACCGATACCGGAACTGGAACCGTACCGAAAAGAGGAACCTTTATAAGAACCTAAATGAAGACCCAGAACCGAAATTGGTACCGGTTTTCAATCCCTGATTACAAAGTGTCTTTGTTGGCAACAAACTATATTATTTGAACGTTAAAAGCCATTTTAAAGTTTCGTCCCGATTCATCCCTGCATCCCTATTCACAAAAAATATTGTCTGCTCAACAACGTAAATAACGCAATGAATGTTGTTGAACTGTCAAAATGAAAACCATTGCTGTTGTTAGTGTGTTACGCAAATACCCCGCTGGTAACACAATTCATGATCTTCAACATGAATAAGAAACATGTCCGCTCCGCTTATGATTCCCGCTAGATAGCCGAACGGGACCATCTAAATGAAAGTTGTTGACAACATCTTAGAAGTTTTAAAGTGATATTGTGAAATAATAACAGAGGTGCCCGTGGCTAAATAATAACAGCCGCACAGGTCGATCGATCAGGTTAAGCTACGCTTGCCGCGGTTGGTCTGTGGATGGGTGACCATCTTTACATACCGAGACCCCTCCGTGCCTCGGAAAGCGCGTCAAGCCGTCGATCCCGGCTGTCATTCGTGGATCTTTGACAGTCGTTACGGGTCGTCAGAAGCCCGAAAGTCTGACAACCAGTCTTGTCAATGGGTATCGTATTACCCAGTAACTGGGTTGTGGAGGTCAGATAGGCAGTCGCTCCATGTAAAATACTGGTATTCAGCTGCATCCGGTTAGACTGGAAGCTGACCCCAACATAAGGCTAGGCAGATGATGATGATGATGATTGTGAAATAATAACAGTAGCTAGGTTTATTATGAGTATACGGGGTGGTAGGTACAGACGCCAGCACATCAACCTACACCTAACTGTCAAATTTTCCCAATCAACATTGAACCTTATTGTTACGGACGCCGAGCTCGCTATAGAATTGTCTAGAAGTTAGGAAAAGTACTAGCATGTAACTAATTATAAGAAACGATTGTGATTGGTTGGCGAAGTCTGGCCTCCAGCAGGATCGACACAAGTCGAGACAGGTCGAAACCTGTCGGAGACCAGACACCAACCAAAAGAACTGGATTGGCGGGTCACACAATTTCATTGAGTTTAACACCAACGTGTACCCGCTACTTGCGCCCACGTGAACGGATATAATAAAGGGCGCAAGATCCAGTGAAATTGTAGTTCGACAGTTCGCAAGTAAGAATCAACACGAATAAATACGAAGATCAAAATCGGAGTTTCAATTCAAGAAGAACCACATACAGTCCACTCGATACAGTCTGACCATTACACTTATGCTTTAGCGATAAAGTTGAAAATCTATTACAGAAATCTGACAGATTGTAGTAGGTTGATGTGCTGGCGTCTGTACATCGACGCGCAACAACCAGTTACCAAGGATTCAGTCCATGATACTGAACCCGCCTGTGTTAAAAATTTTCGTGGGTTATTAAAAAAAAAATAGCTGTTCCATACATTTTCACCGTATAGGTCTAGGTATTGCACTTCTCTATGAAGCAGCATATTTTTTTTTATAACCGTCAAAAAGAATCTTCTCTCAGGGTTCTAGAATCATATGTGCTAATTTGCGCTTCGAAGTCGCTTCTACTCTGTAATAATGTTAGAAAAAGATAAATTTATAATTAAGTAAGTACTCCACGTTTATTAATATTTGGACTTAATATCACTAACGAGGACACAGAGAGTATCTACCTGGCAAGGACCAAAGGAAAAGAGGTAGACCGAAATAAAAATGGGTTGATGAAATAATAAGAAAAGCCGGTTAAAATTGGGTCACAAAGGCAAAGGACAGACAAATGTGGCGCAAAATGGAGGAGGCCTTCACCCGTTGAGGGGTCCATAATTGAAATATATATAAATGAAACTATAAATTGTTTTGAAAATTGAAATTATTTAATATTTTTTAGAAATCTATATGTATAAAAGGAAAGAAATTATTTTATTAATCTAGCACATAATTTTTATGCGATTATAACCATTATATTATAATCATGATGTGAATTGTAATAATTTTGTTATTTTAAGCATTCACATTTATATGTATAATAGTAATCTTATGATATATTTGTTTTTTTTTATAAGTAATTCATTATGGAAATAAAGAGGCTATAATAATAATCATTAACTAGGGAGAAAACAGAGGAATACGTTAGTATGTATTGTAATGCTAATGAATGCCAAAGACGATGTGACCACGTGTCCTCTTTGTAAGTTTTATTACGAAGACGGTTGACATGACACTTCGCTAGATAAACAATATGGCGGCCAAATTTTTTCCATTTTGAAATACGAGCTGATAAAATAATTTGATGAACGAATGACGTGCTGACGTCACATCCGTCTGTGGGTCGTAAGCGTATGCGCAACTTCAGTTTGATAACTTCGGAATGAGTTGATGGAATAATTTTGTGGCTAAATTGATAACGTAAAGGGCCAGTAAAATTTTCGAGTTTAATTTTGTAAGAGTTATTTTCAGTTGTCTTGGTTTGAGTGCATGAAAGATGGATGGATTGTGTGAGGAATGATATGAAAGAGAAGGGAATGAATGATAGCGTGACGGTTGATAGGGGAGAATGGAAGAAGAAAACGTGTTGCGCCGACCACAAGTAACATGGGATAAGGGCAGGAAGATGATGATTGGTTTGAGTGCATTTTAAAGTGCGGACATACTTTTTTTTTTTTTTTTTGGATGGGAAATCATCTAATGACTCCTCCCGCTCTGGGTGGAGCGGAAGGGAGTGTCAGACTCTTACTGACTAAAACCCACCCGTGTTCCTTCCTTAGCCCTTTATGTTCCGGGGCAGCGGTAACCCTTTCGGACAATCCCGCTACCCCGGCAGGCTTTGGCCCTAGCGGGCCCCTTCCTTTATGCTGACATCTCTTTGAGGCGCGCGTGGAACACATACGCGCCGTCCGGCACGGGCCTGGTCCTGACCGGACGGTGAGCTACCCATTACTCTCCGTCCGCAGGCCCGCGCCTACGGTGGCCGGGAGTCGTCACGCGGCTCCCGACGCCCGTGTAGCGTCTCCCGCGGCGGTGGACATATTTCACGTACCAACACTACCAGCGGTCGTTGACCCCAAAATAAATGATCCTCAATTGTTTTTTTTATCATGTTTAGATATCGGTTCCCATCACGTCTGCTGAGTTTCGCTAGCTCATTTAGTTTGACCATGTATATACACATGTATCGTTTCTTTTTCACATTTCTACCCATGGTGTTGAATTCTACCTTACCCACCGCTATTTCTAAACAGGCCTTAAGACTTCGCAGCCAGCCGACTGCAACCGCTTTTTGTCTCGCCATTGAATTGTAAATGCAACGTAGAGTGGATCGGACAAAAAAGAGTGAGCGAGCGAGGTAGCTAACAGTACGCAAGTGAGGCAGTAAGTCAAGTCGACGCAGTCTTGGGAATGAGTTCTGTGGGCTGATTACGAAACATACAAGCAGGAAACAAGAAGGGATTTGGCACTTGTTACATTTTTTTTTAAGTTATTGCGTGGAAAGATCTCTAACCCGGGTGTACTAAAGGATGTGTGTCTAAACGTGCCGGATAATTACGTCTCGCGGCGACTGAGGCCGCAGTTACTGGCGGTGCCTCGCGGCCAGACCAACCTGCTGGGTAAAGCACCTTTGACGCGCGCCTTGCATACACCGCAGAAAAGGTGGATTTATTTACTTGTTCTCTGAATGAGTTCACAAAAATTACTTTACATGTGATAAGCTGTAATGGAAAAAACATTGTTTAAGACCACGCTACCGATTTGGGGTAACATGTAATGATAGTTGTGTTGGGAAAAATAAATAAATAAATACTATAAAGGGCTGATTTTACCAAAGTAATATACAGGGTCCCATTAAAATAGATGGACAAATTTTAACACAGCGCTCAGTACGTCTAACCAAAGATATCCAAGCAAGTAAAAAACACTGATTAATGTGATTTTATTTTGAGCTGAAATAATAAATTGCCGGCACATCAGTGTATTTTCGTTAGCTGATTATTTTTCTTGTACACACGGCTACACATCAAGCTATACATAACCAGTATAAGCCGACTTCTGATTGTAAGAAAAGCCGATTCAACGCGAGGTCAGCTGAAACTGGAAATGTGTAGCTTGATGTGTAGCCGTGTGTACGTATCTAATGCGTTTTTCTTATAATTTTTTTTTACCATCGTCCTTATTTTGGTGGTCTGAATGATTTCTAAAAGTTTGTCCATCTATTTTAATGGGACCTTATATTATATATTTTATCCGTGGAATAAAAAATCAGCTGTTTAATACAAAATTTCAATACCTACTTGACTAAAATGTATGTAACAGCTGATTGTTTTTTCGTGATTTCAGAGTTGGTCCCATAGTGAAAGTTGTCCAGTTCGATGGTCTAAAGTACCTCTTAAAGTTTGTAAGGTTAATATTTTAACACATTATACATATGTATATCGTCCTTGAGGCTGTCTGGATGCAAGAGTTGTCAACTTCTACTGCTTTGTCGAGAACCTCTGCGTCACCTTAAACTTGTGACCAATTTAAAAAGTCGTATTACTGTTGTTTCTTCACTGTGGCTCACGTCTAGCGGTTTCTAAACCAGCTTAGGGAACGCACTAGGAAAGCCACGAGCGCAACTTATTCTCTAAAACTTGTTACACGCATAAATATTACTTACATTTTAATTTTTTTATTGGATAAGTACTTCTGGTACGAACTCTATGAGCTATGTTGAAGCGAATAATTAACTTTTCAAAATCAAAGCATTTATTTCAATTAAACCATTTACAGGCACTTTTGAATTGTCAAGAAGTCGGTCAGTCGGAAAATATGAAGCTAGTTGACCATTCCAAAGCGTAGGTACCAGTGGCGAAGGGTGAATTTATGACAGAGGTAGGCCAGAGCAAAAAAAATCCAAAAGAAAATTTCAATGATGAATTGACTATAGAGTGGTTATGTTCTGAATTTTCGAAGGGAAGCCGGTGGGAATCGAGTTGTATGGTACCTTCGCCACTGGTAGGTACCTATGGAGAAGAACGGGCAAGACACTCCATGGACACTCTATTAAGTTGTATTTTTACAAAAATATTAGTTACATAATTTATTTTGAATTTATAATTATTTGAGAACGATGTAAAAAAATATTACGCGTTAAAAGCGTCCAGAGTAGGTACAGCAAATAGTAACAAAACAACAATCCAATTTTTTTTTTATAAAGTATTTACTTGTTAAACAGTGAATAATATACATTATACAAGCTAACATTAAAACGTACAAATACATAAAACGAAAAACGTGCGTAAGGCTTGCAGCATTGCCACGTTGAATGGCAATGCTGCTTCTGTAGCCAACAAATAGTCTTTTCTAGTCATATTATCTTTCACACATTCCATCCATCGTTTCTTTGGTCTTCTCCTATTCTTATAGCCATCGACATTCATACTCAAAACTCTCCTCACGACATTTTCCTCATCTCTCCGTAACACATGCCCATACCATGACAACCGAATTCCACACAACTTTTCAGTTACCGGTGCCACTTTCAGACTTCCTCTTGTGTACTCATTTCTTATTGTATCCATTCGTGTAACATACATCCATCTTAGCATTCTCACTGTGTCTTCCCCTTTCTCCTCTTATTGCCATTTTTGTGCATATAAACTTCGTATGACTTGTGAGGGGCTTGTGGCTAAGTAATAACAGCCGCACGGGTCGATCGATCAAGTTAAGCTACGCTTGCCGCGGTTGGTCCGTGGATGGGTGACCATCTTTACATACCAAGAACCCTCCGTGCCTCGGAAAGCACGTTAAGCCGTTGGTCCCGGCTGTCATTCGTGGATCTTTGACAGTCGTTACGGGTCGTCAGAAGCCCGAAAATCTGACAACCAGTCTTACCAAGGGGTATCGTATTACACAATAACTGGGTTGTGGAGGTCAGATAGGCAGTCGCTCCATGTAAAATACTGATATTCAGCTGCATCCGGTTAGACTGGAAGCCGACCCCTACATAGTTGGGAAAAGGCTAGGCAGATGATGATGATGGTGTATAAAGGCTAGGCAGATGATGATGAAACTTCGTATGGCTAAAGCAATGTTAAGTTTTTGGCATATCATCAGCCTGCCCCGAGTATCGAGTAGTCACAAGAAATTGTAATACAAACCTGTACAGACAATCGCAAATCAAGTAGAATGCGTAAAAGTAAAAATTTCAAAACGCAACTAAACATCAATCAGTTAAATGCTTGTGTATTCATGCAAAACCGACGCTCGCCTATTGTATGCCAACATTTCCAACAGACGATACGGCGTTAGAATAAGACATAATAAGTATACAGGTTCATTTCCGAAGGCGACTGCAGACTGCAAACCAGTGGCGAAGGGTGAATTTATAACAGAGGTAGGTCGGAGCAAAAAAAATTGCCAAAATAAAATTTCAATGATGAATTGACTATAGAGTGGTTATGTTCTGAATTTTCGAAGGGAAGCCGGTGGGAATCGAGTTGTATGGTACCTTCGCCACTGCTGCAAACGGCAGCGTTTTCATTCAAAAACCAGTAGGAAGTGCGGTCTATCAATGCGATTGGGCGGTTTTGCTATCGCGAAAAAAAAATCAGCTGTTCCCTACATTTATGTTCGTATAACTCGTCAAAATGTAGGGAACAGCTGATTTTTTTTTCGCGATTTCAGGTTTGGTCCTATAGTAAAAGTTGTTTGTTATCATGAGTACAATCACGTGTTTAAGTATCGGTCACTAATTACCAGTCACCCTATATATTCATATCCAATTCTAGTATAAGCTGACTTATTGTACAGACGCCAGCACAACAACCTACCCGAAACTGTCAAATTTTCCCAATCAACTTTGAACCTTATGCTTTAGTGACAAAGTTGAAAATCTATTAAAGAAATTTGACAGATTGTAGTAGGTTGATGTGCTGGCGTCTGTACGAAAAGTCTATACGATGATATGTCGCCGTGTGTACCTACAAAAATCATCATCTGCCTAGCCTTTTCCCAACTATGTTGAGGTCGGTTTCCAGTCTAACCGGATGCAGTTGAATACCAATATTTTACATGGAGCGACTGCCTATCTGACCTCCATAACCCAGTTACTGGGTAATACGATACCTCTTGGTAAGACTGGTTGTCAGACTTTCGGGCAACGACTGTCAAAGATCCACGAATGACCGTGCCGTCCTTCTAACGCTAAGGTGTTTTGTGTTTGTGTGTACAAAAATTATTTTCAAAATACCCCGATATCTTTAATGTGCTATGAATAAGTTATTTAACAGATAACAGCATATAACCCAGCACTGTCCTTTGAAATTAAACAAAATAAGATAAATAACCACTTCACGGTCAAAATGATAGGACATCCAAATGAAAAAGTCTGTTGTTAACAACACGTGCTTGATAAATGATAATACACGTTCTGTTTTTAATTTTTTATATGTACAGGTATCTATGTAAGAGGGGCCCGTGGCTAAATAATAACAGCCGCACAAGTCGATCGATCAGGTTAAGCTACGCTTGCCGCGGTTGGTCTGTGGATGGGTGACCATCTTTACATACCGAGACCCCTCCGTGCCTCGGAAAGCACGTTAAGCCGTTGGTCCCGGCTGTCATTCGCGGATCTTTGACAGTCGTTACGGGTAGTCAGAAGCCCGAAAGTCTTAGGCAAACGCGGTCACTAATCAGAAAAAAAAAGTGAGGTCAAGTGTGGTTATTTGAGTAGGCATGCCTACTTAAGGGTGATAAATTGCGAAGGTCGAACGTCATGGTATTACGCGTGAGACGTACGTATTTTTAATTTTGTCGTATAAATTGAACGAGTAAAGACCAATAGCCGGGTCCACACCGGACGATCCATCGCGCTCCGATCGCGCGCGGCTAGAACAATGCGCGGTCGATGTGGAGGTGCCGCGCGCGATCGGAGCGCACTGGATCGTCTGGTGTGGATCCAGCTATTGACAATGCGCGAATAGTACGGGAGCCGAGTAGGCCGTCCGGCGACTGCCTACTGCCGCGCGTGTTTGTATGAAGATTTTGTTTGGTATGATAATTTAGTGAGTTTCTTAATTGTGGGGCACACACACTAAAATGTAATTGACAAGCTTATGTTGATATATCGAGGCAGGCACAGGTTATATGCCTATATGCAATGCACGCCGCTGACTCAATCTGTGTGGTTCTTTCCTCAAAAGACCATTTCAGACGCCTATATACATAGTCTTCACGTGATCTGACCAAGATTATGTCTGGACTTTAAAAGAGAATGTGACCTCTGAGTTTGTTTCGGCCTTTCATCTCAGAGTAGTCGGATAGGAAACACGGACCTCATCTAGTTTTTAAAATATGATTGACGTTTGAAAGCACAGATATAGACACACCTAGATAACGCAAGAGCAACTACTTCGCGTGCCCAGCTTACGTACTAAAATCGTAAGCCGCCACTTTCGCGCTCAGTCCTGTGTACTGCTGGCTGGGTGAGCGTGAGCTCTGCCTCGCTGGCGCTAGGCCCCGGGGGTGGGGCGAGACAGGTGCCGCACGCGGCGGCGTCTTTGAATCAATTTGATTTTCCCATCATTAAATAGTGCTTGTGACGTCATAGAAGGTAGTCAAAAAATGCCACGCTTGGTTTTCATACAGATCGTGATACTTGCGTTATCTAGGTCTATCTATATCTATGCTTGAAAGTGTTTGTACAAACCTACTTACAGAAATAAAATCATTTATCATTTATGATTTGGTAAGACTCACTACACATTTTTTGCTTAGTCCGAAACTGCGTATCTTTGCTTCCCTTTTTTTGCCTCGTCCAATGTTCAAATCTGACGTCGTTTGTCAAAAAAAACAATATTTTTTGTGGAAATTAGATTGTGTCATCTTCCCGACGCGACGCGGCAGACTTGTATCATTCTATTCACGTTCTTGCTAATGATTGTGTTATAGACGTGGGTAATCACATAAACAAATAGACAGACAATTTGATTAGAGGAATTACTGAGAAAGTACCATTTAGTACAGACGCCAGCACGTCAAGCTACCCGAAACTGTCAAATTTTCCCAATCAACTTTGAACCTTATGTTTTAGCGATAAAGTTGAAAATCTATTAAAGAAATATGACAGATTGTAGTAGTTTGATGTGCTGGCCGTCTGTACAAGGGCCGAATGTTTCTGAGCCTGAAAGTGTGTCTGTCTGTCTGTTACCTCTTCACGCTTAAACTGCTGAACCTATTTAGATGAAATTTGGTATAGGATTGTTCTTGCCCGGGACTCGAAACTATCTCCGTGGGAATCCACGGTATCGACACTTATGCGGGTGAAACCGCGGGGCGCTTCTAGTTATTCATAAACTCGACTCAAACTCAAAGCATTTATTTCAATTAAACCATTTACAGGCACTTTTGAATTGTCATGAAGTAGTCAGAAAATATGAAGCTAGTTTCCCATTCCAAAGCGTAGGTACCTAGGGAGAAGACTAGCTAACTCGCTGACTGTGTTCGGATACAACAATAAGGCCTATTTTCCTTTGCAACATCACCAAGTCTCCCAAGCTAGACACGTTCCACATCGAAGTTACAAGTTTTTTACGTCATTTCGAAGAAATAATGAAAGTGCAGCCGACAACTCGTAGGAAAACTGTACTAGACACGTTCTAAGCTGAGTCTTGCGCTTGGGACACTTCACAGAAATTTACGAATGCAGAGAAAAAACGCGGTTCAATGCAGAGAGTAGGCCGTTGTTAGCCTAATTCAACTTCTCAGTAATCGTGGCTAGAAAAACTGGGTGGGATTTTGACCTGGTTTTAAAATGAATGGCGTTGAGACACTGGTGTGTAAGTCAAGTATTATATTTTGACTTGTGACAACATAAAGTTAGTTGACATTATTCCACTTCAGGGCCCCATTTCTGTTTTAAATTCTTCGCGAAATCTTACCACGTGCAAACCAAGTCAATATCGTGTTTTGTTAACGGCAAGGAATTGCAATGTCAATCGTACGGACGACATGTATTTTGACAGTTCAAACCACGCCATTGTGTCAATTTGTGTCATAGAGAATACGTTAATAACGTTTAAAATTGACGTGGTATCGAAGTAAGGAATCGTGAAGTGGTCATAGTGAATTAGGGCCGAGTTGTGATCTCACATTACGATTTAAACTAAAAAAAAGCCAAGTGCTCGCAAACGAAGGGTTCCGTACCACAAGGAAAAAAAAGGCAAAAAATCACGTATGTTGTATGTGAGCCCCCTTAAATATTTATTTTATTCTATTTTTAGTATTTGTTGTTATAGCGGCAACAGAAATACATCATCTGTGAAAATTTCAACTGTCTAGCTACCACGGTTCTTGAGTTACAGCCTGGTGACAGACAGACGGACGGATAGACAGCGAAGTCTTAGTAATAGGGTCCCGTTTTTACCCTTTGGGTATGGAACCCTAAAAAACGGTTCAGTGGCACCGAGGGTTCCGTACAAATTTGTAGGTATATAACCAAAAATTTAAGGTTTTCATTGCTTCTTGCCAAATTTCATGATTCTAGGTCAACGGGAAGTACCCTATAAATTTTGATTCCCTTGAGAGTGTCGAAATATACGTTTTTTGCGGCATAAACGGCCGTTTCTTTTTTTACGTTAACTTAGAAGTTTGATTTTATTCACAGCTTCAAGGGACTGTTGTAGACCTGAGTATATGGTTTTGATCTCAACACGATACCTCCACGCGTTCCCGAGATATCTTGACTTGACAGACAGACAGACAGACAGACGGACAACACAGTGATCCTATAAGGGTTCCGTTTTTTTCCTTTTGAGATACGGAACCCTAAAAGCAGGTACTCTTGATTATTTTTTATGATATGTCATGGTTTAATTAGTCATTAAAAACGTTATAGCAGTTCAAACATTTGCATCACTAGAAAATATAATATCTATGTATATCTAATACTAAAAATAACAAAATTAAATCCTAACTTAACTAAAACTATACAGAAACTAAAATATAGCGTCGAAAAATTCATCCACATCGCTGTCGACTGGTAATGTTCCCAAGAGACTGGCGGCATTGCCACGTTGTATGGCAATGCTTAGCCTTTGGCCAAGGTAAAAGCCAGCTCTTGGGTCACGGGAAGTGTCAACCAGCCGTTTTGAAATTTCTTTAAAAAGACCATGAGCACTCGGACCCCACGGCCCGAGGGTTTCAACCCCAAACGGCTCGAAAATATAATTTCCGATAAGGTTATTATATTTTCGCCGCTTGAGGTTTTCAGCACAGCATGCCGAGCCAGGAAGATGGGATGGCGCAAGAGTATCGACACACGTTGCGTCCCACACTAAAGGCCTACCCACCTTCCATGGAAATAAAGACATACCGTCCGGTCTCTTGCCATCGTCGCGTGCCAAGCCATTGGGTTCTAATACAGCTGGAACGCCGACGGTAACAAGAGCTCGTCGGATGATGTCATTGATGTTCGCGTGGCGCGCTAAGCGACCCGCACTGCGGCTGCAAGACAGGCCATGATGTCCGAGGCTGTTGACATCTTCGCCACAGTGACAGCGATGAGGAGAACAGCAAGGAGTTCCTAGTCTTAGGGAAGCAGCGAGGCGAAAAGTAGTGTCGTCGAACAAAGTGCCTATGTTCGACGAAGGTAGTGCATGAAGCCAAAGACCCGACTCCCACCTACCCACAGCCAGCAGGCGCGCACGTTCCGCAGTAGTAGCAGACGAGTCAAGTAAATTATTCTGTACTACTCTGCAGAGCGGCTCATCCCACCGTCTCTGGGAAGATGGATTGTCGGGTAGATCTGTATTCGGGCAAGCGAGTCTCCAAGCATCCATAGCCTCGGTGAAACACGGCACATCAGAATTAATCAGTGTGGGGGCTAGGATTTTCCTGATTAATTTATCAGTGCCGTGGACCGAGGATATGAAAGCCGGTAAACTAATACTAGAAATTTTGCGGACGCCGAGGCCCCCCATACGAATAGGAAGAGTAGCTTGTGCCCAAGCTCGGTCGTCCATAGCCACATTTAAAATAGAAGTTAATGTATTCCTGATAATTTGGTCTATTTTGTCCAAGAGGTGAGTGTGCTTCCATAGATGGGAAGCACGAAGGAAATATGTTAATTTAGGGCCGAAACAGCAGTAGCGGATTAAGGTTATGGCCGAATGCATATTAATTTGGAACAATCTTTCCGAAACATCATTGAAATTTTGGATTTTTTCCTCAATAAAAACGGGAAAGGAATTGTCAAAGATTGGAGACCCAAGGAGGCGAAGAGAGCTTTTTTCAATAATTTTGATTTCTGGAGCTATTGCGTTAAATTTGGGAAGTGTCAGGTGTCTGTCAGTACCGTCCGCTAAGTATAATTCACACTTCGAAAGATTGAGATCAAGGCCAATGGAATGAAGTTCATTTTTTAAAAATTTAAGGTCATCTAATACAGTTTCTGAATCGCCTCCCAAGGTTCCATCATCGAGATACCAAACGTTAAATTTGGAATTTAGCTGTCGAATAATTGGGTGAATGGCTAAACTAAAAATCACTGGCCCGAGGGGGTCACCTTGTTGGCAGCCAACAGCAGATTCCAAAAGGTTGTCCCGATACAGTAATTTAGTAGGGTTTCTGTAACATTGCCAAATGAAACTATAAATTTGGGGTAATTTTGCATCACTAGGTTTTTAAATTATAAATGTGGTGAGTCAAAGCTGATGTGGAAAAAAACTTTTGAAGGCAAGGGTAAATACTGCCATGTCTTAAGACAATTTTACTTAAAACAAATTAACCTTACAAACTTTAAGAGGTGCTTTAGACCATCGAACTGAACAACTTTCACTATGAGACCAACTCTGAAATCACGAAAAAAAAAAATCTGCTGTTTCATACATTTTGGGTCAAGTAGGTATTGAACTTTTTGTTCAGGCGGAAGGCTCAGGGACATTAAAACATAATTTCGTTGGCTAAAATATCTACGACTCAAACCAATATTCAGCCTGATGTAAATAATAGTCGAATTGCATCAACATTTCCGATCTAGTGCGCACAATGAATGGCGAAAGACTGCCAATACCACTTCCAAATCAAATACACGTGATTGTACTCATGATAACAAACAACTTTTACTATGGGACCAAACATGAAATCACGAAAAAAAATCTGCTGTTCAGTACATTTTGACCAGTTAGGCGAACATAAACTTCTAAACAGCAGATTTTTTTTTCGCAATTTCATGTTTGGTCCCATAATAAAAGTTGTTTATTATCATGAGTACAATCACGTGTTTAAGTATCGGTCACTAATTACCAGTCACCCTATATATTATTATTACGGAAGAGTGGATTTTTGTGGCTTGAGTAAGGGCAGCGTCCTCCTGTGTGTTAATCACAGTGCCCTGCTATATATCATCTGTCCCTCTCATCCAGCTGCTACCAGCCAACCTGTGAAGATCGTCGCTCTAACCAACCTGAACCCTGAACCTCGCTGGAGGGGGATAAAATAATTGGCTTTTACAATGTTATCAAATTACAGTAGGTATGGGAGGACAGCGTAGGCCTGTGACTAAGTACCAGGTACTTAATAATATAAAAAATGGTCTACATATCTAAAGTCTACAAGGCCTACAAAGTCCTCACATTTAAAAAATATAAAAGAGTATCAAAAGCATAAATAAAATATAAAAAAAAAACCTATTAAAACCAAATGATATGATTGGCACCATTGAAATTAGAATTTTCTGTATAATATACAATGTCAAATAATAAAAAGATTATGTCAAAGAAGTATGCAAAAGTAGTAGATTGTACAACTAGTGCATAAAAGAAGCCATGTTAGCCCGAGATGTTTATAACCACCCGAGCCGCAGGCGAGGGTGGATAGTTAAGTCGAGGGGTAAAATGGCTCGTTTATGCCCGAGTTAAACTCTGCTTTTCACTTCGATTGC
Organism: Hydraecia micacea; assembly: GCA_914767645.1. Taxonomy (NCBI): domain Eukaryota; kingdom Metazoa; phylum Arthropoda; class Insecta; order Lepidoptera; family Noctuidae; genus Hydraecia; species Hydraecia micacea. The sequence continues at coordinate 3,277,041 of OU611803.1, forward strand.
GAGAAAATGAAACGGGCATAAAGTATATAACAGTAATTTCACTGTTCAAAAATGTTGCAAAATTGAAGAAGAGAATAGCTAATTCCCGCCACAAAACTTATTAAGTATTTTTTTTATTTTTCAACATGATTGTGTTATTCGACTTGGGTGCCTACTTCATACTGCCAAGTCATAAAAATGTTTCTTTGCGTTTTTAAATAATAAATGACAACTTGACAACTATTTTATCTGGTTTTATTAAATTAACGATAGAAAACACGGAAGTGATATAAATTAAAGCAAATGAAATAAAATAACGACTATAATCTGCAACGTTTTATTGTGCGTGTGTGGCTGTTGGGCCTGATTATCTTAGTCTTATAAAAAAAAATACTTTATGCACTAGAACATAAAAAGCGACTTTATGTCGCCTACGCACAACTTAAACACGAACTTTTAGAGCATGAGAAGTGAAAATAAATAAACATCGTAATTTGATAGCAGTTAATAGCCGCGTGTGCAGAAGGAGTTATTGCCAAACTACCTTAAACCTACCTATAAGAATATTCATTAAAGCCAACCGTTAACTAGACAAGAAGGCACACCCTTCAACTACCTCTTTTCACGTATTTGAAACACCAAAAGAGCGATAGATATAATCTACTACACCCAAAAACCCTAGAAAATTCTTTCCTCGATAAAAAATTATATTCCACATACAAAATATTTGTCAAATAGTTGAAAACTAGTCGCTTTATCTGTCATAGTTTACTGTTATCTCTCATTAGGTACGTGTTATCGGAATATTTTTAAAACTGTTTTCGAAAACCAGTTGATAAGGTATCGGTGGGCTACGTAATCGGTCTTAGGGATCCGCGACCAAAAGGCTAATGAGACACTAATAATACCTAAATCAAGTATCTTGACTTGGCTCGCGAGGTGGTCGACATGTGGGATGTGGACTCAGCGATCATTGTGCCGATAGTCGTGACAGCCAATGGGTTAATAGCCAAGAGCCTCGATCAACGCCTGAGGAGGCTCTTGTTGGGCAGCTGGATCAAGGGCTTGATTCAGAAAGCGGTACTTCTGGACACGGCCCGCATTGTTAGGAGGTTCCTTTCTCTGGAGCCCTGACCGCCGGTAGCTTGGACCCTGTTCCCGATACCGGTGGGCTACTATTTTTTATATTTTTATATCCTAATATTTAAAAATATAATTTAGGATTTATTGAAATAAAGGAGATAGTAAAATAAATAATAACTTTACTTCCAATTTTACAATTAACATAAAGGCGATAGGTTAGTACTATGACACTATTATTTTTAAATTGCATAAATCACTGACTATCTCCATTAGTTTAATTATTAAACTGCAGGTGCCAGACCCAAGCTAATATTAAACTAGTGTTATGGGTGCCAGGGCTCTCTCTATTAATACATTTTCAAATGTATACAATCTAGGACGGAGTCTCTAACTACTCTCTACTCTCGGACTCTATAAGAACCCGATACACTTTGCCCGACCAGAGAATCGAACCCAGGACCTCAGCTCTGCAGTAATGCAACGGTGTTACGCGTCACGGGTCTCACAGGTCTTTTAAACCGTAATAGGTAGAAGGGGGGCTTGTGGCTAAGTAATAACATCGGCACGGGACGATCGATCAGGTTAAGCTTCGCTTGCCGCGGTTGATCCGTGGATGGGTGACCATCTTCATATACCAAGACCCCTCCGTGCCTCGGAAAGCACGTTAAGCCGTTGGTCCCAGCTGTCAATCGTGGATATTTGACAGCCGTTATGGGTCTTCAGAAGCCCGAAAGTCTGACAACCAGTCTTACCAAGGGATATCGTATTACCCAGTAACTGGGTTGTGGAGGTCAGATAGGCAGTGGCGCAACAAACTCCCCAGCAGCACAGCTGTCTGTTCAGTTAGAAAAAAACTGTTTTTTTTGTACGGAACCTTAATACGTGAGTCTAACTCCCACTTTGCTGGTTTTTTCGAAACTGTGATAACAGAGTTCAGAGGGTCGAGCCCTTATCGTGCACACAAAATAAAGTTATTCGTGGCGAACAGGAAAAAATAACAAATTGGTCTTATATCAAGCATTTAATAGACTAATATAATAACATTTATAACACAAACAAAACATCACGCATGTCCTCGGAAGGCTTAGGTAGAAGTGTACCTCTTTTACGTGTGGTGGGGCCACTCAAGTATTACGCAAGCACTCCCGGGGGGGGGGGGGGGGGTGGATTAATAATAATGTTATGTTATAAGAATAATTTTCCCAGGATTTTGTAATATCTTGATTTAAAAGAGTGTCCATGGAGTTTCTTGCCCGTTCTTCTCCATAGAGATCTACGTTTTGGAATGGGCAACTAGCTTCAACTTTCTGACTATTTAATTTTGACAATTCAAGTGTCTGTACATGGTTTAATTAAAATAAATGCTTTGATTTGATTGCTTTCACTACAGTACTTGTCTGTCCTTCCTCTTTTTAATCCATCCAAAGGTTGTCTTTAAAAGATCGCTTTTAGCGATAAGACCGCCCATTGTGTCACCCATTGTAAAGTTTCTATATTTATGTCTGTAATTTATATGGTGTACATAATAAAGAGTATTAAAGAAAGAAAGAAAAGAAAGAAAAATGCGTTTATTGGCATTACAGCAAAATAAATATTATTATTATTTGTATTCTATTCTATTCTATTCTTATTTTTGATGACTTGGGGGAGATGGGGAAACTCGACACCGTTACTCTTTTAAAAAGTTTTTCAATATTTTACATAATTATCCTACTATCACACTAACAGGGATAACGACGGGGTAACGTAAACGAAATTCTATTTAGTCCGTCAGTTAGATTATCAAAAAATAATGGACACATATTTTTTCTTGTGTCAATCAACCAAAAAATTACAAAGATAAAGCGTGTCAAAGTTTGGGAGTGGGGGCTCGTGACGTCACGTTTAGGTAAAAGTTGTACCAAAACGTGACGTCATGCGACATTTCAAATCAATATATCTCTGTAATGTTTTGATTATGTGAAAAAAGAAAAAATACGTGCCCAATACTTTTTAATAATCTACCTGATAGACGAAGAAAGAAATTTAGTCGTCATCCCTATTATTATAAAGGCGAAAGTTTGTGAGGATGGATGTTTGTTTGTTACTCTTTCACTCAAATACTACTGAACGGATTTGGATGAAATTTGGCACACAGATAGCTTATAACCAGGATTAACACTTACAATACTTTTTATCCCGATATTCCCACGGGATCGAAACTTATGCGGGTGAAACCGCGTTATTTATGATGTTGAGCAGACTTTTACGAACAGATGAAGCAATGGATTAACAATATCCTTCAAAATTATTCAGATTCTGATTGATAGTGTGTTACCCAATTAGGGTGCTGGCATCCCTTTCTAGGGCCACCTCAATCATTACAATGTTACATGATTGTGTAATAATTTTACCAATTTTAATCTGTTTTTCCGAGCGCATACAACCCAAATCTCTTCAAAGTAGTTCAAAGTGAGAGTGAACAGGCTTCTTCTGGATAAGCTCGCTCCATCGTCGACTTTGTCTCTGTCACCTTTGACCTAGTCAAGTCAAGAGCAAGACCATTTCAATAATAAAAAAAAGAATAAAAACATTTTATTTATTTACTAGCAGCGCCTCGCGGTTTTACCCACATAAGTTTCACGACACGTGGCGCCATCTATTATCATAATAACGTTATTGTTGTTTTCCACGGGAACAGCACTTTTTTCCGGGATGAAAGGTACCCCTATGTCCGTTTCTGTACACCTGACAGCGCAGCGTATATGCAAAATTTCAGGATGATTGGTTTTGTGGTTTAGGCGTGAAAAATTAATAAATAAACTTACATTTATAATATTAGTTAGGATTTTATTACCGCACGGGTCGATCGATCAGGTTAAGCTACGCTTGCCGCGGTTGGTCCGTGGATGGGTGACCATCTTGCCATCTTTACATACGGAAAGCACGTTAAGCCGTTGGTCCCGGCTGTCATTCGTGGATCTTTGACAGTCGTTACGGGTCGTCAGAAGCCCGAAAATCTTACAACCAGTCTTATCAAGGGGTATCGTATTACACAGTAACTGGGTTGTGGAAGTCAGATAGGCAGTCGCTCCATGTAAAGTACTGATATTCAGCTGCATCCGGTTTGACTGGAAGCCGACCCCAACATAGTTGGGAAAAGGCTAGGCAGATGATGATGATGATGATGTATAAAGTGCTTAAATCCTCCTTGTCTTGTTACAGGTAAAAACCCCTACCACCGAAGGACTACATTCCAAACGAATTGAAACAAATAAACAATGTACCTAATTCTGAAATTATAGAATTAAGAATAGTTTAAATTATAAAAAAAAAGAACTTTCGACCAAATTTTTCTACCAAACTTAGAATTCTCTATGACCTGCCTTCCCTATACCAAAGTGATTAAATTTATTTATTTTGACAACGATACTCAATGAAGATGATGCCCCAGCAATACTGCTTGAGGTGGAAGCATCACCACTCTAATGTGCAGAACATGTTCGCCCAGCTGCTTGAAAAAGGTTGGTACTGTGTTTTTTTCTATTGCATTTACGCATGGCTACACATCAAGCTATAAATAACCAGTATACCCTGACTTCTCATAGTAAGAAAAGCCTATACAATGCAAGGTTAGCTAAAACTGGAAATGTATAGCTTGATGTGTCGCCGTGTGTACCTATAATATCGATGGATGGTGACACGATAATCTTAACTAAAATAAATATTTTCGAACATTCAGTCAACAAAAGTGATAAGTATGCAGGATCGTCGGATATAGTTGAGGTTTACTGGTTTAGTAAGAAACCGATGGATTATGTCGACTGAAATTTAATTTGATAAATGAGCCGTTTGTTTTCTAATAATAATAATTATTTTAATTCTTTTGTACGTTTCTTGAGCGAGAAAATCGTTGATAGCTAGTCGCTTCCTTATTGTCTGTGGGACAGGTCACAGGTGCTTAAGCCACGTATTTTACAATAATAAAAACAGAACATCATCATCTGCCTAGCCTTTTTCCCAACTGTTTTGGGGTCAGCTTCCAGTCTAACCGGATGCAGCTGAATACCGGTATTTTACATGGAGCGACCGCCTATCTGACCTCCACATCCCAGTTACTGGGTAATACGATACTCCTTGGTAAGACTGGTTGTCGAGACTATCGAGCTTCTGACTATCCGTAACGACTGTCAAAGATCCACGAATGACAGCCGGGACCAACGGCTTGACTTGACGTGCTTTCCGAGGCACGGAGGGCTCTCGGTATGTAAAGATGGTCACCCATCCACAGATCAACCGCGGCAAGCGTAGCTTATCCTGATCGATCGGTCCGTGCGGCTGTTATTATTTAGCCAAAATGAAAAAATGACGGAGCCTTATTAAAATGTTCCTTTCATGATAATTTTATGCTGTACTTTTCAAAAATGATTTGGAAATCCGGTTTAGACGAAAATAAATGAAACTAGTTTCTAGAATGTTTTATTGGTAGTTTAGTATTGGACGCGTGAGTCTCATAATAGCTCTATTCGAAAATTAAGGTTGTCATTAGGGCTGCCGCCTTCTATACAGGTTGAAATTTTAATCACTGTTTTCCTCTTAAGAGTAAACTAGTCGCGAGCTCGAACTCACTGGTGGTCATGGGCAAAAAGCACGCTGTCTCACCTGGCTTCGTCTCTGATAGAGCTAGTACCAGTGATGAGCAGTTAGACACTAGTCTACACGCACAACGTCTAGTTCTCACGCACAGAAACACCGTTCCGAACTGATAGGCGCGTAAAAAAATTCGAAACGTGCTTTGGAAAATCGAGTTTTAGGAAAAAACCACAGCATAAATTAATTATAAATAAAGTTTCTTGAACTCTTCGATAACTGAGCTTTGTCGGTACGGACTTGGTTTTGATGATTTTAGACCTCTTTTATCACTTATTTACACCCAAAGTTACGTTAAAATTAGCAAGAAAAACGAATCTTTGTTGGCTCATAACTTTTTAATGGCTTGTTATTTTACGATTCTGTTTCCGTACAGACACAATCAATAATAAGACAAAACGATATCATGTTTAACTTTGGATGTACAATGTCAAACAGTGGAGTAATACTCTCCCGAAATTTGTATGGAAAAAATATCGACTAGTGGCGCATTGTACTCATCATTGTACTCATCATTATGAACAACTTTTACTATGGGACCAAACATGAAATCGCGAAAAAAAAATCTGCTGTTCCCTACATTTTGACGAGTTATGCGAACATAAATTGTAGGGAACAGCTGATTCTTTTTTCACGATTTCGGGTCGGTTTCGGGAAAACGGTGATTAAAATTTCACCCTGTCCTGTATAATATAGTGTCCTACTATACGGGGTCAAATTAAACTAAATTAGCTAGCGAAACTTTATACGTCATGGGCCCACGTGAAGTACGATACAATTATAAAAAAAATAGATTTGATAGTTTTTTTAGGGGTCCACGACCGCTGGCAGTGTTGTTACATGACGCGAGAAACTATGTTTTATCGTGTTTAGATATCGATAACAATCACGGCTATGAAGTTTACACAAAAAGACACTCACTGACATTATCGGAAATACATTAAAACCGAGTACATCCCGAGGACAGCCGAACACATCCGAATGTAGCGCGGTGTCGGTAACAGTGTTGCGAGTTCAATGGTTTTTCCCATCTCAAGAAATGCCCAACGCGCCTAAAGAAGTTTTCACTTCAAGAAATATTTTTTAAACTGATATTTCAAGTGAATACACTAACTGCGGTAAAGGACACAACAAAAAAACAATCATCAAATTAATTTCGTTTTTATTTTTTCATAATATTATCGATACCCATCATGTTTGCGGAGTTTCGCTAGATAATTTAAGTCTTCGATTCCTCCTTCGAAAATACTATTTTTGTTATAAAAAAGTTGGTAACCCTAGTTTGTCTCTGACTTGCCTTCGAATTTGATTTGAATAAAATTAATATTTAATTAAGCTAAAATAGTGCTTGTCAATTTTTTTTCCGTGCTGTGTGGTGATAGTAAGTTGATTATTTACTTATTATTTAGAGATTTGTTTTAAATATTTTAAAACCCATGGGTCGTTCTTTTGTCAAAATAATTGGCATTGAGAGAAAAAAAGTATTTTTGTTAGCCTATTTTGTGTCCCACTGCTGGGCAAAAGCCTATCTTTCTTTTTTTTTCTTTTGCTCGAAGTTAATGCTTCCAAAGATTCAAACTCAAACTCAAAGCATTTATTTCAATTAAACCATTTACAGGCACTTTTGAATTGTCAAGAAGTCGGTCAGTCAAAAATAAAATGAAGCTAGTTGCCCATTCCAAAGCGTAGGTACCTATGGAGAAGAACGGGCAAGAAACTCCATGGACACTCTTTTAAATTATATTTTTACAAAAATATTAGTTACATCATTAATGTTGAATTTATAATAATATGTGAGAACGATGTAAAAAAAGACGTATGCGTTAAAAGCGTCCAGAGTACAGCAAATATTAAATAATAAAAAAAAACAACAATCCAAAAATAAAATAATTAAAAATAAAAATAAGCCGATTTTAAGGGCGGTCATGGCAACATCGCATTTTTCGCGTTTTTCGTGATTATTGGAATTGGAACGAAGGTCTATATCGGAGCTTGTGGTAGCAGTAAACTGGAAAAATCGTCAAGAAACGAAAAAGCGTTACCTATGCTCCAAGCGACTTTTTTTATTACATATAATAGAAAGAGTCAGAGAGAAAGAGAGAGATAGTTTTCATGGTTTTCGAGGATGCTGAAGCCAAGAGTGAGGTCAGAATAAAAATCCAAGATGGCGGCTGCAAAAATTTGCAAATTTTTCTTTATGGGTGTTGTTTTCGTGGTTTTCGAGAGTGTTGAACCCGATAGTGAGGTTAAAATGAAAATCCAAGATGGCGGCTGTGAATATTTTCAAACTTTTAGATATTTTCTAATTTTCGCAGCCGCCATCTTGGTTTTTCATTTTGAACTTCGTTCCTGCCGGGGTCCTCCGACCCCACAGGCCTGTGTGTATCAGGAGGCCTACCACAAGCTCTTAACGCGATCCATTTCAGGACCTAAACTGAACTGTTCTTTTAATTCGTACCATGACGTCAGTTTAATGATTCAGTTTAGGCCGTGCTATCTGCTGACAGCGATTGTCCCAAACTGAGTCGCAAGTTTTGGTTTCATTCATACTTGTTTGGTACCATGACGTCCATAGAGCAGCTCAAGCGATGCAGTTTAGGAACCTAAACTGAAATGTCTTTGAATCGTTTTTAATTAGATCATGGTAGGCCATCAGTGCCTGCCTGGGTTCAAACTCACGACCTAACAACTCGCAGTCGGGGCTGGTAAAACTGGGCCGACACTGCTCAATGTATAAAACTTATTAGCGCTTAATTTTTCAATCCGCAACCTTACATTAGAAAGAGACGGCTATGTGTTATTTATTGCTGTTGATTTAATTTTATTGGCAATCTCAACTCGAGTCTGGCATTCGTATTGTACAAATTGACGAAATAACTTAATTCATCACCCGCCTAGCCTTTTCCCAACTATGTTGGGGTCGGTTTCCAGTCTAACCGGATGCAGCTGAATACCCGTATTTTACATGGAGTGACTGCCTATCTGACCTCCACAACTCAGTTATACCCCTTAGTAAGACTGTACTTACGAAATAATAATTCGATGGAATATTCGGCCGAATTTTTAAGCCGAATATTATATTCGGCCACAGAATATTCGGCCTAACAAAATACAATTCATCTCTAAAATTAAAATTATGATTAAACTAAAAACGGCATGTCATTTGGAATTTCCGGGTCTTGGCCGCGTTTTTGTAGCAATTTGAAAAGATTGAACTGTAACGAAATATAAAAAAAAACTAAGATGTTTCATAATAGTCTAGACAAGTGAATGGGTGCCTCATGCCTAGCATTAGCGCTAGCGAAAGCCACTAGGTCGCAAGCGCTACTCCTAAGCATGAGGTGTTGGGTTCGATTCCCAGGTTGGGAAAAGCGTTATTGGGGTTTTCCATCTGGAATTTCTCTGTAGCAGCCCGGAGTCTGGATTTGTGCCTGGTTGAAGGTAATAGGCTCGCCCCCTGTTACATGGGACTTAAACATAACTGGCGAAGGGCGGGCATTTTGGGGGACTGTCTTTTGTAATTTTGACGTTCGAAAAGTGCTGATTCTCAGCCTAGTTTGAATAAATGACTTTTGATTTTGATTTTGGCGATATGTGGGCCGCCAGTCTCTTGGGTACATTCGACCAGTAGCGAAATTAGATCTAATATGTATAGTTTCGTACCTAAATAACAAAAACAAGGAAAACAGACAAGGAACAGTGGGACACTACAGATTGAAAAAAAAAACATGACAGGTCGTTTACTTAAAAAAAAAACAAGATATGGAATTCAGTGTTCAACACATTTCCGTGGAAGCGATTTACAAAACTATATAATGTTAATTTATTAAGATTATGTAGAATCATTTATTTTAGAAACAGCATCTATATTTCATTAAGTTTGAGACTAAAGTGTTGTTATTAATCTAGAATTTCTAAAATTATAATTAAGCTTTATTTTTATTTGCGTGACGTCAGTACCGGAAATCACAGTTAACTTGAAGCCAGTGTAAAGGCGATCTTTCAGTGTAGCGGGATCTTCCGAAAGAGTTACCGCTGCCCCGGAACATAAAGGGCTAAGGAAGGAACACGGGTGGGTTTTAGTCAGTAAGAGTCTGCACCCCTTCCGCTCCACCCAGAGCGGGAGGACTCATTAGATGATTCCTATCCAAAAAAAATAAGGCGATCTTTGAGAACGAGTTATATTTAATTACTAGCTGCGCCCGGCGGTTTCACCCGCATAAGTGTCGATTCCGTGGGAATATCGGGATAAAAACTATCCTATGTCCTTCCCCGGGATGCAATCTATCTCTCCGCCAAATTTTATCGAAATCCGTTCATTGGTTTAGGCGTGGAAAGGTAACACAGACAGACAGAGTTACTTTCGAATTTATAATATTAGTATGGATTGATTATTATTTCAAAGGCATTTTTTTGCCTCATTCGTTGGTCCTAGTGGCCGCAAGCGCTCTTGCTGAGCATGAGGCATGAGGTTCTAGGGTCGATACCCGGGTCGGGCCAAGTGTTAATGAGCATAGATCTCAATCATCCTCATATTGACGATCTAATCGAAAACACACATAAAACTGTTATCATCCGAATAATAGGCAAGAATTACAATATAAAAAGCCAAATATAAAAACCTTAGTTTAAAAATAGCGACGATTACTGGTTCTCGAAACTAGCATGCCGTTTCACCTTCAAAAACTATAGAATAGAATAGAATACTCTTTATTATGTACACCATATAAATTACAGACATAAATATAGAAATTTTACAATGGGTGACACTATGTATGTTTAATAATTTGAAAGTTGGATAATTCGTGGCGCTGATTGGTCCGTTTTTGGCTGCCATTCTCCGCCTATAACCGCCCATTTAATGAAAGAAGCACATAGACTAAGTTGCAATTGCCAAAATTTATGCACCCATCCAAAAAATGGTTATCTCTATAACTATGTGAAGTGGGTACGTCATCATCATCATCATCATCATTTCAGCCGAAAGACGTCCACTGCTGGACATAGGCCTCTCCCAAGCACCTCCACTTCGACCGGTTCTGTGCTTCTCGCATCCAAAGGGTTCCTGCGGCCTTCACAAGGTTGGGAGGCCTTCCAACGCTACGTGTTCCGGTACGCGGTCGCCACTCCAGAACCTTTCGGCCCCATCGGCCATCTGTTCTACGAGCAATGTGCCCTGCCCACTGCCACTTAAGTTTGGCAATTCTTCGGGCTATGTCAGTTACCTTGGTCCTTGGTCTTGGGTACCTAAGGGATATGAATCACAGACGATATGTTCAATAACTTGTTATAATGACCAAAGTCCACACGCAAGAACACATAAAATTCAAAGAACGGAAGGTGAAAGTCTACACAAGGAATAGGTATATTAATTCTAAAATGTATGCGATATAATTATGTAAGGAAAAATATATTTCCTTTGATATGTTAAAAAAAACCTGACATTTTACGTTGACATGACAAGTGACCACAGAGTCGGAGCACCAACGATACATAGTAATATGTATTATTAATTAATGTTTAGAGGAACAACTGCAGAGTTAGGTACAATTTAGTTTTATATTTCTAAGCATAATTATTAATTACATTATGTAACTGGGTTGTGGAGGTCAGATAGGCAGTCGCTCCATGTAAAATACTGGTACTCAGCTGCATCCGGTTAGACTGGAAGCCGACCCCAACGTGGTTGGGAAAAGGCTAGGCAGATGATGATGATGAATTACATTATATTTTAAACCTCGTGACTGCCTCATTAGTCGATTGATAAAAGGCGCGTCTTCTGAGCGGCGCCCTTGGTTCGATTCCCAGGTCTCGTTATGGGTTAGCCCAGACCCTGGACTCGTGCTCATCATCATCATCATCATCTGCCTAGCCTTTTCCCAACTATGTTGGGGTCGGCTTCCAGTCTAACCGGATGCAGCTGAATACCAGTATTTAGTAGTAGTTTTTTTTTTTTTGTATTTTGGACTCGTGCTATTAGGGTGATAATATATATATACTCCCCGCCTAAAATAAGGCATTATGTCCAGATTGACAAAACCCAATAACCCTGCACGACCAAAAAAAAAAAAAAGTCGTGAGGAGAGTTTTGAGTATGAATGTCGATGGCTATAAGCGTAGGGGAAGACCAAAAAAACGATGGATGGAATGTGTGAATGATGATATGATTAGAAAGGGGGTGACTACCGAGATGACGTCTAATAGAGAAGTATGGAAGAAGAAGATATGTTGCGCCGACTCCAAATAAATTGGGATAAAGGCAGGAGAATGAATGGTCTAAAATAAGGCATTATGTCCAGATTGACAAAACCCAATAACACTGCCCGACCCGGGAATCGAACCCAGGGATGTGCCCGCCCAGGGCCTCATGCTTAGCAGTAGCGTTTGCGACCACTAGACTATCACGTTCACGGAACTGTTTTCCCTAATATTAACGAATAACAATAAAAAACAAGTAGGTAAGTATTCGGCCGGATACTAAAAAAAGTAGCCGGATACTGTAGAGTAACCTAGACATCCGTTGTATGTCTATTGCGTTTTGTGTCTGTCTTTACATCGCGATGGTGGGAGGGATTCTCTATATTATGTACTAGCAGCGCTCCGCGGTTTCACCCGCATAAGTGTTGATCCCGTGGGGATCGGGATGAAAAGTATCCTATGTCCTTTTTCGGGACTCAAACTATCTCTATACCAAATTTCATCGATTCTACATTGGCTCAGCGGTTTAAGTGTAAAGAGGTAACAGACAGACTGACAGACACTTTCGCATTTATAATATAGCCGTGACCCGCGGTTTCACCCTCGATAAAAGTCTTATACAAAGTCAATTCCCTTTACAAATTTCCACCCCCCTTTTTACCCCTTATGCCTTAAGGGACAATTTCGGGGATAACAACTCAAACTATCTCCATACCAAATCGGTTCAGCGGTTATTGATTCCCATAAAAACTTCCATCCCCCTTTTCACCCCCTTAAAGGCTGATTTCGGGGATAAAATCTACCCTATGTCCTTTCCCGGGACTCAAACTATCTCTATACCAAAGAAAAAGAAAGAAAAGAAAAGAAAAAGAACCACATAGATTGAGTGGACATGTCCAATCAGTGCACCCAGTTGTCAGTAATCGTGCAGCTCAACTCAGAACTTAAGGAGCTCAACGATTCGACGACACCAAAGTTGAGTAGGCCGTGTAAATTACTCCAACTGCCAGATCATGATTAAAACGGAATCAATGACCCAGGAAGAATGTCATAGTTGAAATTATTTTTAAAACTCAGCGTCTGTCCTCATACTATCCGTTAAGATCGATTATGGGGAGGTTCTTAAAATTGGCAACACTGCTTTTACTAAAATACGCCATTTAAAAAAGTATGCAATAAAATCCAATAAATAACTAATTAAATACAAAATATTAACCCCACATACGATTTCGATCAAGTGAACTCAGAAATGTTAATAAATTATTTTATAATTTATGAGTATATTTTGAAGGCCATACTCTATTGCTTTAAAGCGGTTTTGGCTATGGGCAATCTCCTTTCATCTAAATCGCTTCAGCGGTTTAAGTGTGAAGAGGTAACAGACAGGCAGGCACACTTTCGCATATATTTTATAATATTAGTATGGATGATCACGTAGCTCGTTAATTCGTACTTATCTCCTCAAGTATATAGTTAAAGGTTATGTAGATGTTACTTATATAAGTAAATGTTATCTACCTGTATACCTTGACCATTTGAACTTTTCATCAGTTTTAATTTGAATGATGTATGAATTTTAGTTCCTTTACTAACGATGGGCAGAGTACTTTAGACCCCGTCCTCAATTTTTTTTTATCCAACGGTCTTCATTATTGTCTCATATTTTTCGTTGCGGGCAACAAAGTAACAAACTTTTTGTTTAAAGTCTTAAATATGATTTCCTGAAAAAAAAAAAACAGTTTCATTTATCTAACGAAAATATGGATGTTTGTTTTCTATTTTTTTCGTTACAATACACAATTTCTTAGTAACAGCCCGGAGTTTGGAAGTTGGCGGTTTAATACCCTCGTGCCTCGGAAAGCATGATAAGCCGTTGGTTCTGCGCCTGATCTCTCCCAGGTTTTGACGGATTGATTTGTATTGTCATTGTCAATCTCTATATCCGGATAGGCCATTTTTTCCTCATTCCGGATATAATATAACTCAGTTTCATGAAAAATGTTAGTTGTGCCCTTTTTAATTAAAACGGCAGAATTGTCATTTGTCAATGTCAACTAATGTGTATTGTCTTTGGTCCCTGTGGCCCTAACATCAAGCAATGGACAAAATTGTCAACATTTTTAAGCTTGAATACGAGGCTTTTGGACTACGTTGTATGTGTTTATTTTGTCTTTTTTTATTTTTAATGTGCGTTTTGTTTGTGCAGAATAAACAATTTTTCTTTCTTTTTTCTGCCGTCCATCCCATCGGACTCTGAGAGCAAAGGAACAGAGAGTGCACCTGTGTTTACGCACACACTTGTGCACTATAATATCTCCTGCGTACCTGGCTAATCTCCCTTGAGATTGGCCACCGTGATCGAAATCTGTCGGGAAGCTATTATATTCTACGCTTAAAATGAACTTGGTATGTAGAAACGCCTTACTCATTCATTCCCCTAAATATTTGTAATCTTGATTGACAGTGTAATTATTCTAAATCTTTGGCCGAGGCTCGGAGGGCGGTGAACTGAACCATGATTCATTGGAAATAAATAATGTAAAATCACGGTTGGTTCTCATGAGGGGTAGGCCGAGTTATGTCTTCATTAGGAGCTTATGGTAGGCCTCCAGGTAATACAGTAAGCAGGTTCAATGGTTAAGGTGAATGCGTAGTGGTAGACCGCGAAATTCAAATTTTCTTACGTTTTTTGCAATTTGCAGGCCAGTGTCAGGTTGTATCTTGATCAAAATCTAACTTAGAAAGATGTATTAATGATTCTAATGATTATAATTCTGTAAATACGTACCTGTTATAGTCGCGAATCAAATTTTGATCAAAATACAACCTGACACTGATCTGAAAATTGCGAAAAACGTAAGTAAATTTGAATTTCGCGGGCTACCCTGGCACTTCCCCCTTAACTCAGTAGCTTAAAATATTACCTACAGCTAGGTTACAGTGAGCCCCAAACTAGGCTGTTAGTCTGTATCTTGGGGCTCGGAGTACGATTTCGAATATGTCACCCTTCATCACTTCATAGAGCTTTAGATGGGAAGAAATGGCGCAACAAACTCCCCAGCATCTATTAACGACCTACCTATTATGTTTCAGAACGTTTTTGCGATGTGACACTGTACTGCTCTCCAAGCTTCGCCACCCAGGTTGCCGGGAAAGACACCGTCGAGCCACAGAACATACGAGGGGTTTCCTTAAGAGCACATAGGTAAGTCAAGTTTCTAGTCGTAACTTTTTTAATTACTGTCAAATGAGATAGCTAAGAAATGACAGCTTGGCAAACTAGAGGGACAATTCTCGTAATTTAAGGAACGTTTACAGCCTGCAGGCCTACCGCAAGCTCTTAACGCGATCCATTTTAGGACCTAAACTGAACTGTTCTTCTAATTCGTACCATGACGTCAGTTTAACGATTCAGTTTTGGCCGTGCCATCTGCTGACAGCGCTTGTCCCAAACTGAGTCGCAAGTTTTGGTTTCATTCATACTTGTTTGGTACCATGACGTCCATAGAGCAGCTCAAGCGATGCAGTTTAGGAACCTAAACTGAAATGTCTTGTTTTTGAATCGTTTTTAATTAGGTCATGGTAGGCCACCTGGTCCCCTGAACCCCACCCCCTCCACCCCCCTCGATCCCCTGCTAGTTCGTCTTCTGTTTTAAACTTTGTCTTATATCGGGCATCTGACGACCCGTAACAACTGTCAAAGATCCAAGAATGACAGTCGGGACCAACGGCTTTACGTGCTTTCCGAAGTACGGAGGGGTCTCGAAATTAAATGGATTGTCACACATCCACGAAGCGATCGCGGCAAGTGTAGCTTAAACTTCGTTCGACCCGTGAGGCTGTTATTCACAATCACATGATCTGGACAAGATTATGTCTGGACTTTAAAAGTGACTGTGACCTCTGCGTTCGTTTCGGCCTTTCTTCTCTGAGTAGTCGGATAGGAAATGCCGACCTCATCTAGTTTTTTATTAAAAATATGATTGACGTCTAAAAGTGTTTGTACAACAAACCTACTTACAGAAATAAAATCATTTATCATTTAGCCACACGCCCCTCTTCTTTTACTGTGGAAATGTGAAAGATGAAAGAAAAGAAAGAAAATACGTTTATTTGCGGTGAACATGACTCAAAAATTAACATAAACTCAAAACTAAAATAAAAAAAGAAGGTAAGTAAGGGAAACATGCGTCACATCCACGCAAAACGGCTATCGCTCAGCATTATGCTGCGACCCTATGCAAGACAGAGCCCCAGCGCTGGTTTTCAGCGACAGCCGGCGTTGACGTGATGACGTCGTCCGATGCAGCACACAATTTATTACAACACTGTGCCGGTGTAGCGTACTTAAAGAAAAATAATTTAATTTAGATGTGATAGAATAATATTATACTAAACAGAAAACAGACACATACAGTACATGCTATGTGGATGTACTATTGCACTACTGGCAACCCCTTCGCGATACAGGCATGATGATAATATAATTGTATGCAAAATACTCCGTTCCCGTAATTTTGACACATAACTTCGCGGGGTATTCGCTCACGTATTGATTTTCGTTGCGTCAGGTTATAATACGGTGACCCAGTTGCTGCGTTTATTAATATCATGTTAATCATTATAAATAATTTTTGTTCTCTTCTGATGGCTGGCTGTGATTTTGATGGCTGTTTTATTCGTTACTAGCTGTGCCCCGCGTTTTCACCCGAATAAGTGTCGATCCCGTGGGAATATCGGGATAAAAACTGTCGTATGTCGTTTCCCGGGACCGGCCTCGGCAAGCGTAGCTTAACTTGATCGAGTACCCGTGCGGCTGTTATTGCTTAGCTACATCTCAAGGTCAGATGTCAGGCTTAGCTCTCATTTTTTTTTTTACTGTTGTTTTTTCTTTTATTTTTTGTTTGTGTCATTATATTTGCATACCTATTATAGTGTTGTATAAAATCAATTATTTTCTAACTGAACAGACAGCTGTGCTGCTGGGGAGTTTGTTCCGCCATTTCTTCTCCCCAGCGAAAGCACTAGGAAGTGGCGAAGGGCGGGCGTTTTGGGGGACTGACTTATGTAATTTTGACGTTCGAAAAGTGCTGATTCTCAGCCTAGTTCGAATAAATGACTTGATTTATTTACTTTGTGGTCTTCCTTCTTTTAAAACCAAGCAACCTCATTTAAAGAATCGTTAAATCTCTCCACAGGGTGGTGCTAGCAGCATGTTCAGAACTCCTGGGCGCGTTGCTGGGAGCGCACGAGGCACAAGGCGAGCCCGTCCTGGTCATAGATGGCGCGGAACCTCGGCATCTGAAGGCGTTGCTAGACTATATGTACACTGGGGAGATGAATGTGCACCATGTGAGTATCTTCAGCCGAAAGACGTCCACTGCTGGACACGAGCCTCTCCCAAATACCGCCACTAAGACCGGTCCTACATAGCTGTCGAACATCAATCCATGTTATCAAAGGAGGAGAGATGATGATGATGGTGTAAAGTTTGTAGAGTTAGGCCTGGTCGAGTTAGGGGCCGCCGCCCCCCATCTAGCAGGACATGAGGCGGCGGCGCGTAGTGTTCCACGCGCGCCACTATAGGACGTTGCGGGGGTAGTTCTACACCTCACTCCCTCCGCGGACTTGAGGTGGCCCGCAAAGGCCGGCCGGTACCAGCCGGAGATCGTGGAAGGCGCACAAGTTCCCATGATCCCCGGTCCAAGTCATCATCCTAGCCTTTTCCCAACTTTGTTGGGGTCGGCTTCCAGTCTAACCGGATACAGCTGAGTACGCACGGCTACTCATCAAGCTATACATAACCAGTATAAGCTGACTTCTAATTGTACGAAAAACCAATACAATGCAAGGTCAGCGAAAACTGGAAATGTATAGCTTGATGTGTAGCCGTGTGTACCAGTATTTTACATGGAGCGACTGCCTATCTGACCTCCACAACCCAGTTACTGGGTAATACGAAACCCCTTGGTAAGGCTGGTTGTGAGACTTTCGGTCTTCTGACGACCCGTAACGACTGTCAAAGATCTACGAATGACAGCCGGGACCAACGGCTTAACGTGCTTTCCGAGGCACGGACCAAGTGTGGGCAGGGAACACCAGAGTGGGGTGGTAAGAGTCTGACAGACCCTGCCGCCCACCACAGGGCGGCGGACATCCATGAGGATTTTTATTAATGATATTTCATTTGTTTTCAGTCCCAGTTAGCGAGTCTACTGAAGACCGCTGAGGAGCTTCGGATCAAGGGCCTCACAGACATACGGTGGAATAACAAGGATGAACCGCCTGATTCTGAAGCAGGTATGTCTATACTAAATTATGTTTTAAATTCATATTATTTCGAGCTAAATAAATTTCAACTTTATTTTAATGGGAATTAAGCACTATTGAAAAAGTTTTAAAAATGTTTGAAGTTGTAGCGTAAACTGAACTTTATTGTGTAGGATTTAAAGTAATTTTTCTATAAATTTATATTTGTTTACATTTTTGGCAAATAAATCGCGAACGCAGATAACGTCGAAGATGGCGCACGGACACCTGCGATTTACGTGTCTTCGAAGTATGCATTCCGGTGCCGTTTTGTGGAAAATAAACTACTATAAACATTCAGAGTGATTTTTTCAAACATCAGATATGCGACAAGATGTATGCAAGTTAAAAAAAAATCGATGTCACGTGATTAACTTTACACCCCTGTCTACCTCCGAGAAATATAGCCATAATGTAAAATTATATACATAATTTTACATTATGGCTATATTTCTCGGAGCAGCGCCCCATAAGTCTCGATCCCGTGGGAATATCGGGATAAAAAGTATCCTATGTCCTTTCCCGGAACTCAAACTATCTCTATACAAAATTTCATCTAAATCGGTTCAGCGGTTTAAGCGTGAAGAGGTAACAGACAGACAGACACACTTTCGCATTTATAATATTAAGTATGGATAGCCATAATTAGTATTTGTATAATTGTATGTTTGTTGCTACATACCTGCTTCATGTATTAAATATTTGCATAATTAGTATTTGTATAATTGTATGTTTGTTGCTACATACCTGCTTCATGTATTAAATATTTGCATGCCATCATTACATGACGGAATGTGTCTTTCTACTAGACCATCGGACTGAACAACTTTCACTATGGGACCAACTCTGAAATCACGAAAAAAAAATCAGCTGTTTCATACATTTTGGTCAAGTAGGTATTGAACTTTTGTATGAAACAGCTGTTTTTTTTTTCGTGATTTCAGAGTTGGTCCCATAGTGAAAGTTGCTCAGTTCGATGGTCTAAAGCACCTCTTAAAGTTTGTAAGGTTAATTTTTTAACACTTTGTATATCATCTTTTGGCAAATAAATGATTTTGATTTGAATGTTATGAAATGTTTAATTCTAGTCTCAGGAGTAGTAACCACAGCGACAGCAGCCCCGACCGAGCCGAAGTCGTTAGAGAAGCAAGCCGAAGCGAAGCCAGCACCGAAGCACTCGCCGAAGCATCCGGACATTGACCCTGAACCGAGACCCGCGAAGAAAGATGACTTTAGTGATGGAGAAGCGAAGCCTGCAGAGAAGTTTAATATTAATGGTACTTAATAATAACTTAATGCAGTGCCATCCACAAGGCGCGCCCTACTCTTCTCCCTAAAACGCTTACAGTACAGACGCCAGCCCGTCAGGCTACTGCAATCTGTCAAATTTCTTTAATAGATTTTCAACTTTATCGCTAAAGCTTAAGGTTCAAAGTTGATTGGGCAAATTTGACAGTTTCGGGTAGCTTGATGTGCTGGCGTCTGTATAAAGTGGACTTTGGATTTTCTGGTAAACGATCACAATATTTGATTTATCCTTCGTTCGTCCTGAAGTTTTGTCCTACATTCCAAAAAATTCTTAGTTTGTCCCATATCGCTATTAAAGTTGTGTTTCGTCCCAAATTACAAGTACTTTAAAGGTACAGTCAACAAAAAAATATGTACTTATTTGTGAAACAATAAGCTATAATTATTATAAAAGAAGAAACTGACTGACTGACATATCAACGCACAGCCAAGCCAATACTACTGGGACTAGGAATTTCAAATTTTACACACAGCTTCCTTTTATAATGTAGGGAAGCACTGTGAAGGGATTAGAATTATAGAATAGATTGAAAAAGAAAACAAATGAAATTCTTATTAGATACATAGATAGATAAACCGTTTATTCAGTGCAACAAAAGACACATTACAGTCATTAAAAAAAACATCACAAAAGGTGAGAAAAAAAAACAAAGATTAAAAAGATAAATTGACCCATAGACACCTCACATGACATTTATAACGGTCGATCACTACTGGGCGGTGTGTGTCCCATGATTGCACCAAATGGGATCCAGCTCAGCATATGCCAGGTACAATACCTGACGCTGGTATTCTGCTGCATCCCCAATTCAATCTACCTCGCCTTTTCCCAAATATACTGGGGTCGGTTTTCAGTCTAACTGGACTGCCTATCTGACCTCCACAACCCGGTTTCTGGGTATACCGATACCCATTGGTAAGACTGCTGGTTGTTAGACTTTCGGGGCTTCTGACTACCCGTAACGACTGTCAAAGATCCACGAATGACAGCCGGGACCAACGGCTTAACGTGCTTTCCGAGGCACGGAGGGGCTTGAGGATGTAAAGATGGTCACCCATCCACGGATCGACCGCGGCAAGAGTAGCTGAACCAGTACGATCGACCCGTGCGGCTATTATTACTTAGCCACGAGACCTTTAACCGCTTGAATGTCCTAATTACAGACACAATTAAAAAGCCATTGTGTCCCGCGTAGATCTACGTTCGAACGAAGGGTTAAATAATGTTTTTATTGACAATCTTAATTTGTTTACAGGCGGCCCACCTCCTCTAATAAAGCTACCGGTTAAAGATAAATCAAGTCCAATCAAGAGAGAAAATTCAGATTCGTAAGTATTATAGTAAAGTACAACAAATAATAATAGTCCTCCAGCACGAGTAGCA
Organism: Hydraecia micacea; assembly: GCA_914767645.1. Classification (NCBI taxonomy): domain Eukaryota; kingdom Metazoa; phylum Arthropoda; class Insecta; order Lepidoptera; family Noctuidae; genus Hydraecia; species Hydraecia micacea. Next base: position 3,297,931 of record OU611803.1, read on the forward strand.
TGACAACCATAGAAAAGGGTTTCGTCGAGGGAAGAATAGACAAAATGACAGATTTTGAAAGTTTTCCATAGCGATGAAGAGAAGAAATGTTTCTACTCTTCAGTCGACAAAAGTCTGCAATGGCGCCGATTCTGTTGTTCACAATCATCTGCCTAGCCTTTTCCCAACAATGTTGGGGTCGGCTTCCAGTCTAACCGGATGCAGCTGAATACCAGTATTTTACATGGAGCGACTGCCTATCTGACCTCCACAACCCAGTTACTGGGTAATACGATACCCCTTGGTAAGACTGCTGGTAACGACTGTCAAAGATCCACGAATGACAGCCGGGACCAACGGCTTAACGTGCTTTCCGAGGCACGGAGGGGTCTCAGTATGTAAAGATGGTCACCCATCCACAGACCAACCGCGGCAAGCGTAGCTTAACCTGATTGTTCGACCTGTGCGGCTGTTATTATTTAGCCACAGACCCCTCTCGGCCGATTCTGTTGTTCACAAACCAAACTAAATTTCACTCATGATAACAAACAACTTTTACTATGGGCCCAAACCTGAAGTCGCGAAAAAAAATCTGCAGTTTAGTCGTTTATGTTCGCCTAACTGGTCAAAATGTACTGAACAGCAGATTTTTTTTTTCGCGATTTCAGGTTTGGTCCCATAGTAAAAGTTGTTTGTTATCATGAGTACAATCACGTGTTTAAGTATCGGTCACTAATTACCAGTCACCCTAAATAAGTCAATGAATACACCGTATTGAGTGTTTTTTTTTTTTTCAGAGATAGTCCCAGTCCAAAGAGACAGCGGTTAACAAGCGGAACCGAACACACGGACGACGAATCACTGAACCCTATGCCTAGTATCATTAAATCGTAAGTGATTTCTGTGATTATAATACTACTAGCTGACCCGGCGAACTTCGTACCGCCTCAGAATTAAATAACGTGACAAAGTTAAATAGACACGTGGCGCCATCTATTATCATAATGACGTTATTCCTCGGGAACAGCACTTTTTTTCGGGATGAAAGGTACCCTATGTCCGTTTCTGTACACTTGACAATGTATATGCAAAATGTCAGGATGATCGGTTCAGTGGTTTAAGCGTGAAAAGGTAACAAACGAACTTACTTTCGCATTTATAATATTAGTTAGGATACCACTAGTTGCACCCCGCGGTTTCACCCACGTAAGTGTCGATCCCGTGGGAATATCGGGATAAAAAGTAGCCTATATGTTAATCCAGGATGTTAGCTACCTCCATACAAAATTTTATCAAAATTGGTCCAGCCGTTTGAGCGTAAAGAAGTAACAAACATAGAAACACAACTTTCGCCTTTATAATATTAGTGTGATACTTTTATAATCATTTCGTTTATTCATTTAGTTAACTTATTTTATATTTTATTACATATTTAAATATTTCTTAAAATATAAATATTAATTATAAAAAACATTTCACAAATATAAAAAATATAGTGATCCGCCGGTGTCGAGAGCAGGGTCCAAGCTACCGGTGGTTAGGGCTCCAGAGACAGGAACCTCCTCACAATGCGAGCCGTATCGAGGAGTACTGCCTTCGGAATCAGGCCCTTGATCCAACCGCCTAACGAGAGCCTAGAGATGTTGATCGAGGCTTTCGGCATTAATTCTTGTTACTGTCGCAATTCATATTTATTCAACATACAACCCGATACTAACTTGAAAATTGCAAAAAACGTAAGAAAATATGAATTTCGCGGTCTACACTGCGCATTCACCTTAAGTTAGATTTGTACAGACGCAAGCACATCAAGCTACTACAATCTGTCAAATTTCTTTAATAGATTTTCAACTTTATCGCTAAAGCAGAAGGTTCAAAGTTGATTGGGAAAATTTGACAGTTTCGGGTAGCTTGATGTGCTGGCGTCTGTACCATAAGCAGTTTTCCATAAGAGATTTGTTCTTATGGTACAAATCTAACTAAGAAAGATGTATTAATGATTCTAATGATTATAATTCTCTAAATACGTACCTGTTATGGTCGCGAATCATATTTTGATCAAGATACAGCCTGTCACTGACCTGCAAATGGCAAAAAACGTAAGATAATTTGAATTTCGCGGTCTACCTAGCGCATCCCCCTAAATAAATATTGTTATTTCTATTACAGAGAAAGCATTCAAGATTGGCAACATGGGAACTTAGTAAGTAATTCTTTTAATTATTTAAATAGAGATGAGCCGAATATTGTAACTGCCGAATATTAGTGTTTGGCCGAATATTTTCTTGGAACCAAAAACCTTGGTGTAGCGTAAACTTACTGAGACTTTAAGTTGATAATCCTATTCAACAAAAATGGATATTACTAAATGTTTGTACAATTTTGATTAAAATATCGTTTTTCTCTAGAAATGCTCAGAAAGAAATTGAATTTATCTTTCCTATTGAATTATTTTTATAAATTATGTAAATATTAAATAATAAACAATTTTTGTACCGACACTTAAATTCAACCATTATAAGCAAAATCCGCTCTCGAAACCGTGATAGAAAACATCGTGAGAAAACCGGCATGTCCTAGAACCAAAAATTCGAAGATATGTGACATCTACCAACCCGCACTGGGCCCGCGTGGTGGATTACGGCCCACTCCCTCTCACAGAGAAGAGGCCTGTGTCCCAGCAGTGGGAACATAATAGGCTGATTATGCTATTTTATTTATTTATAATTAATTACAACGGATTGCGCCAATGACAGTAATTAACAGGTAAAACTAAACATAAAACAAAACATATTACTTACATAATTAACTATGCATATACTAAACAAAATATCCGTCCAAACTACACCAAATATTCGGCCATACTTTCATTAAATATCCGGCCAAACTACACCAAATATCCAGCCATACTTTCATTAAATATCCGGCCAATCTACTCTACCACTACTCAACTACTTTCTATACTCTTCTATAGCGAGTGTATGAACCCCAGGACATCACGGCCGAGCGTGTCGTTGGCTGGGGCATGCGGTCAGGGTCCCGGTCAACCTCCAGGGATCCTTCCGATGACGAGTGGGCTGACGCTCCGGCCGATATTGGGTCGTTCCTGCACACGAAGTTAAGGGTAGATGGCGATAATAGTGCGGGTGAGTTCGTTATGAAATACAGGCTGAAATTTTAGTTTTTTTAAACATGAAATCGCGAAAAAAAAATCAGCTGTTCCCTACATTTTGATGAGTTATTTGAACATTATGTAGGGAACAGCTGATTCTTTTTTCACGATTTCAGGTTTGGTCCCATAGTAAAAGTTGTTCATAATGATGACTACAATGACCCCTTAAGAGGATAACGGTGATTAAACAACCTGTATATATTTTGTTAATTATTTTATTTTAAACTGCTACCGGCGACTTTGTTCGCGTGGCATTAATACCTTAAGTTTTTTTTCTTTTTCTAAAGTAAAAATAGCCTAAGTGTACCCTATAACATCAGCTATCTGCCAATGAAAGTCCCGTAAAAATCGGTCCAGCCGTTTTGGAGATTAGCCAGAAAAAACAGATAGACAAAAATTTTAAATATTGTTTTTTTTTGTTTATAAGTTACGTATTTACTTTCATATTGCATATTTTGACATTTGTAATGTCAGGCACTTCAATTATTTGTATAGAAGATAATAAATTATATTGTATTTAATTTGTTCTGCATAGACGAGGAATCAAACGAGAGCGTCCCGACGCGGCAGTCTGCGGCGGCGTCGTCGTCGTCATCTGCGGCCACGTCGTCCGTGTCTGCGGCAGAGCTGCGGGTCGAGCTCGCGAAGGCACAGCTGTCGCAGATCTCTCTGAGGCGTAAGTATACATTGAAGTAAAGAAATTAAGAGTGAACATGTATCCTCTGGCCATGCTTGTTTTCGTCCATAGACCTCATCCATCGCTTTCCCCCAGGCGAGATAGACGTCAAGAACAGGCACATTCAGCAATAAAAAAATTGGTTGTCTGTAAAGTCGGTTTACGGACGATAATTTTACGTGATAACGTCATAAGAAAACATCAGATAGATGCTTCAGAAGCCGAACGCGTAGGCCGATCGTGCCTCTCTATCGCTTGTTCCGCGCTCTCGCTTGCACGCTCGGCTCAGGCGGAACGTGACAATGAGTCATGCTTTTTCGTGCGTGCAGTCGGCGTTCATCGATTTATGACGTTATCACGTCAAAAAGAAAAAAATATTTATTGGAACTAGCACAGGAAGATAATTACATAAACTTAATATTATGGCACACCCAAAAAAAATCTGCTGTTCCATACATTTTGAACGCGTTGGTATTGCAGTTTTGAGGGGCCCGTGGCTAAATAATAACAGCCGCACAGGTCGATCGATCAGGTTAAGCTACGCTTGCCGCGGTTGGTCTGTGGATGGGTGACCATCTTTACATACCGAGACCCCTCCGTGTCTCAGAGAGCACGTTAAGCCGTTGGTTCCGGCTGTCATTCGTGGATCTTTGACAGTCGTTACGGGTCGTCAGAAGCCCGAAAGTTTGACAACCATTTTTACCCAGGGGTATCGTATTACCCAGTAACTGGGTTGTGGAGGTCCGATAGGCAGTCGCTCCATGTAAAATACTGGTATTCAGCTGCATCCGGTTAGACTGGAAGCCGACCCCAACATAGTTGGGAAAAGGCTAGGCAGATGATGAAATGATGATCTTTCTTAAATAACGCAAGATTTTCGTCAAGATTTTACTAATAAAGCTATGTTTTCTAATTTCCAGCGTCAACAGGTCCAAAGTCGGGCCCCACGGACCCGCGGTTCACGGACGTGGTGAAGTTGAGCGACTACCTGCAGCACGGGAGACGGCCGCAGTTCTGGGAGGAGAATTACGTTCGAAGGGTAAATATACATCCATCATTCATGCCAGGGCCCCAGTTTTTTTTTAAATTTGAAATCATCAAAATCAAAAGTCATTTATTCAAACTAGGCTGAGAATCAGCACTTTTCGAACGTCAAAATTACAAAAGACAGTCCCCCAAAACGCCCGCCCTTCGCCACTTCCTAGTGCTTTCGCTGGGAAGAAGAAATGGCGGAACAAACTCCCCAGCAGCACAGCTGTCTGTTCAGTTAGAAAATAATTGATTTTATACAACACTAGGTATGAAAAGTAATTAACGTTACAGGACACAGGACATTAAATTAAATTATTAATCAACATCTAATGACTCCTCCCGCTCTGGGTGGAGCGGAAGGGAGTGTCAGACTCTTACTGACTAAAACCCACCCGTGTTCCTTCCTTAGCCCTTTATGTTCCGGGCAGCGGTAACCCTTTCGGACGATCCCGCTAGCCAGGGGGGCCCCAGTTCTGGTGATTATTATTCCCCGCGTAACCTTACCATGTGCAAACCACGTTCAGTTGTCAAGCGTGATATTTTGTGCTAGTCTCCTCACCTTCTTTGTTAGAAAGAGATAGACGTATACATTACCGGTATAACAATTGCAATTTTTACCGGTACTAATACTGGTAATTAGATAACGTTACCTGACTGATGGGTATCGTTATTAATATCGTTACTTTTTTATCGTTAACATAACGGTAATGAGTAACGTTACCAAAAAAATAACGGTAATTCGGTCCCTGATTTTGACAGTTCAATCAAACCACGCCGTTCGTGAACAAATTCGCGTTCATTTCGCGCGGTTTCTACCGAATTGTCCATAGTAATATGGCTGTAAAAATTCAGTTGGGAAATTCCCTAAGCGTGGTGCGATTCGGTGCGGTTTGTTTAGAGCAGGGATGCACAGACTTATTGAGACCATGGGCCACTTGGGCAAATGATGAACTAATGGCGGGCCACCAGCACAAATACAAACATAAAAATAGCCAAAAAAAATAATAAAAAATAATATAGGTACTAGTTTGAAGCGTGGCACTGCATTATGCTTACAATCTTTTTAACATTTGACTCAAATTTACACGTAAAATTGCTTCCGAACTTTCATTTGCAAGGCGGTTAATTTTGGATTTTTTGTTTCATTATTATTCAATACCGAAAAAGTTTTTCCTTCAAATGTACGAGGGAATATTTTTGCTGGCGGGCCGCGGTCTATACATCCCTGGTTTAGAGTTTCATACAAAAAAGTTACATAAAAAATCAAAACAAAAGTGCACACCGCGCTTGGGGTATGACGCTCTCTTAGCGGTGTTGAAGCGACGGCATCGCTAATTTCAGCTCATCGAAGCTAAACATTCTCAGGTGATGGAGTCGGTTCGTCTCAAGGAGCTGGAGATGAAGCAAGCTGCTGAGATCCTGGGCGTCAGCTACGGCACGCTGTACGGGCGATATCGGGACGTCTACGGATGCATCAACAGGCCGTACCGGTGAGGGAAACTTACTGTATTTTATTTATCCTCTGCCTAGACTATTCCCTATAGTCAGCTTTCAGTCTTAACCAGATGCAGTTGAATACCAGTATTTTTTATAGAGAGCGGTGGTGGCCCAGTGGTAAAGGCCGCGACTTACGAGTTGTAGGTCGTAGGTTCGAACCTAGACAGGCGCTTTACTTTGTGTAAATTATTTCATCGCCACTGCTCTCAAAAACGGTGAAGGAAAACATCGTGAGGAAACCGGCATGTCCTAGAACCAAAAATTCGAAGACATGTGACATCTACCAACCCGCACTGGGCCCGCGTGGTGGACTACGACCCACTCCCTCTCACTGAGAGGAGGCCTGTGTCCCAGCAGTGGGAACATTATAGGCTAATTATGTATGTTATGTTATGTATAAAAAAATAATTTCTTTCATAGTCAGTACTAAAACTATCAGATAAAGTGTAAATACACTCTGTCGAAGTTAAATCGTTACGCAATCCTACTAATATTATTAACGCGAAAGTTTGTGAGGATGGATGGATGGATGTTTAAAAAAACTTAATGTTTTTTTACAGCCTGTTGAAGTTGTTTATTAAAATAATTGTTTTCCATAAATACTTATTAATTTTAGGGCCTTCAACTAGAGGCGTATAATCATTTGGATTCTGAACTAGGAATAAATCTGTATCTCAAGTATATCACCATTTATTTCATTTATTCAATTGAATACAAAAACATTTAAAAATATAAAAAATAGTAGCCCACCGGTATCGGGAACAGGGTCCAAGCTACCGGCGGTCAGGGCTCCAGAGAGAGGAACCTCCTGACAATGCGGGCCGTGTCCAGAAGTACCGCTTTCTGGATCAAGCCCTTGATCCAGCTGCCCAACGAGAGCCTCGTCAGGTGTTGGTCGAGGCTCTGGGCTATTACACCATTAGCTGTCACGACTATCGGCACAATGATCGCGGAGTCCACATCCCACATGTCGACAACCTCGCGAGCCAAGTCAAGATACTTGTTTATCTTTCTCGGCTTTCACGAGGTTCTCATCATGCGGGACGGTTATGTCAACAATCATTGCGCGCCGCTCTGATTGATCCACCACCACTATATCAGGCTTATTGGCAACAATAGTCCTGTCAGTGATGTTGGATCGATCCCAATATAATGTGATATTACCATTTTCGAGAACGAGAACGGGTCGGGCACATACCTGTAGTACGGCACCTCCGATTCCACAAGGCTGTATTTCAAAACAAGTTGCTGATGGATTATCCTGGCTACAAGGTTGTGTCTATGCAAATACTCTCCGTTAGCTAGACGAGAACATCCGGAGATAATATGTCTGATTGATTCTCCCGGCATTCATTATTCACCATTTATTATTATTATTTTTTGTCTTTTGACATATCTCGGAACCCTGGGGTCTGAAGCCAACTCGCAGAGGCCCCTTAGACAATTTTAAATGATGAGGCGACGATTATCCCTGTATGCACTATGCAAGTGCACCCAAGGACAACCCTCGGGTAGTGCAGGACTGTTGCAGAACAAGGAAACAAAATATATTGGCCTATGGGTTTGGTTGGCTATAGTGGATCAGTTACCTTGAACTATGGAAGGACTATGTCCCTTGCCTGACCAATTATAATATAATTATTATTTCTTTCTACTTCTTCGAACCTTATTTATGTACAGTCAATCGTAACAAGTTACATTGAAAACGCCTGTATCTCGTAGCAATAAGATCGACTTTTGTCTAACAAGTGCCGTGCAAAATCCAACCCGACCCCTACCTATTATGATTTCAGAACTGTTAACGGTAGCTCATCCACTCTTCTGACCCCCAGGGCAGTAAGAGACTTCTGGCAAGCCAAGGGCCCCTCGGAGGTGCTGGACCGGCTTCAGCGGGGGGAGATGTCTTTGGACGCGGCTGCACAGGCCCTGGGCGTCAGCATCAATAACCTGGCTGCTCACTTGGCAGACTTTGGAGTGCCAGAGAAAGGTATTGAATTGCATATACAGGTGTTAAAACCAAACTGCAACAAAGAAGTTCAAAACAAACTGGTTTTTCAAGTAGTCTGTTGCAGTTCGTGGCAGTTATTTTAGGTAAAATTTAGTGTACAATTTAGCTAAAACTTTGTGTATATTTTATCTAAAATTGAGTGTATATTTTAGCTAAAATTGAGTGTAAATTTTAGCTAAAACTTAGTGTACATTTTAGCTAAAACTTAGTGTAAATTTTAGCTAAAACCTAGTGTATATTTTAGCTAAAACTTAGTGTAAATTTTAGCTAAAACTTAGTGTAAGTTTTAGATAAAACCTAGTGTATATTTTAGCTAAAACTTACACACGAGCGGCACACTTCAATGGCAGAGGCGACTGCAGCCGTCGATACGCGTCAACGGCTGCCGCCCTAAAATGTGCCGCTCGTGTATTTGAGCACCGTACTCATACACGAGCGGCGCGTGGTCGACGGCTGCAGTCGCCTCTCCCTGACGTGTGTCGCTCGTGTGTATGGATACTTAACTTACTGCTTGAAATGTGAGCTTGTTTTGAACTTTTTAGCTGCAGTTGGGTTTATTTTTGGTTTTTTATTTCTGTGTTATTTATATTTTTTTCAACCTTTTAGCGTATTTTTGGAGTCGTCTCGTCAGGCCCTTCGTAATGATCATTTTTATTGGTATTTTTACGTCCTGTATATTACAGGTAGAACTACAAAGCGTCTAATCCTTCTATGCCTCAGAGAGCAGAATAAGCCGTCGGTCCCGGCTGTCATTCGTAGATTTTTGACAAGCCTATAGAGCTGATACCCAGTCTTAGGTTCCAAGGCGTATTGTGTTACCCAGTAACTGTGTTGATAAAGGGTCAAATTAAATTATTTAGCGAAACTTCACAGACATGTAGATATCGATACCTATCATACCTGTGAAGTTTCGCTAGCTAATTTAATCTGAGCCTGTTTAACTCGTGCCTTAAGCTGTGTCCACTAAATTGTTTTTCTTTCTTTCTTTCTTCCAAATAACCAGTTATAACCATAACTTTGTTGCAGAGTTCGAGCCGATCCCTATAGAGATGGATCCTTCGCTGAAGATGCGCTCGCGCACCTACAGCGCGGGCGCCGCTAAAACTGCGCGCAAGCCGGCACCCGTTACTACTGCTACTGCGGATAAGGTATGTTTATTGCAAGACTATTGCTAGCTAAGGGAGGGACCGTGGCTAAATAATAACAGCCGCACAGGTCGATCGATCAGGTTAAGCTACGCTTGCCGCGGTTGGTCTGTGGATGGGTGACCATCTTGACATACCGAGACCTCTCCGTGCCTCGGAAAGCACGTTAAGGGGAGACCCCCTTTAATCTTTAATTTTATTTTTATTGTCGTAACAACAAGAACCTAACCTAACCCGACCTCGTAGGATCTACATTAAAAGCCACCGGTAGGGATATTAAAATAAAGTTCACTGTGATTCTGACAGTGATCCCAAATCAGAGTTAAACCAACTTTGTAGCTGCTAGGTTGGTGGTGAGAAAAGAGAAATACAAAAACTTTGGTAGTTCAGACCAACTACAACGGAAAGTGCGCGGGCGCGCGCTTTTTTGGCACTAATCCTTCGATTCGTTCGATCTATTTACAATGGCGGCCGCAGCGGTCGGCGGGGCGAGGACGTCGCGCGTCATCCAATGAGAGCGCCCGTGTGCAGTCCGTTCTTGTTGGCTTTCGTTTTAATTTTATAAATGAAAAATACAATTGCAATATGTATAAATGATTTTTTTTTAATTTACAGCCAATAAAGAAGATCCTGATAGGCACGGTGACGGACGAGGAGCCCATCCCGGCCACCATCATAGCCACCGCACACGACACCAAGCCGCCACCCGCGCCCGCCTCCACCACCCGTGAGTAAACACAAGTTTTAGAAGCAATAAAAGTATATGATCGACTACAGTCAACAACATCAGAAAAATATATGATATTCTTCAGGATATATGCTAGGTAGATAGTGTGTTGAAAACATAATACAACTAATTTGATGCGAACCTCTAAAAATTTTATTTTTACAATAAAAAGCATACTAATATACATACAATCATTCTGATTTTTTGTCAGATTAAGAATAATAATATAAATAATTTGATAAGTGAGCTGTTTGTTTTCTATTATTAAAATTAAATTTAATTCGAGAACATCCATCGGTTTCTTAGTAAACTTCAACTATATCCGACGATCCTGCATACTTATCTCTTTTGTTGACTGTAAATACATGTTCCAGTATCCAACTATACGCAATTTTGCAACCTACGTCTGAAGTGGCTAGTTAGGATGCGGTTTAAAAAGATGTGTCTACACATACTTATAATTTAATTACAGCTGGAAAATGGCCGTCAATCCGCGTGGCTTCCCTGGACTCCCTGCGAGGGGGCGAGCCCCCCCCCGCGCCCCCCGCGCCCGCGTCCCCCTCGGCACTCATGCGCACGCGCCCCGACCTCACCATCGTGGCCGCGCGGCGGGCGGACAGGGCAGACGATGACGTCACCACGTGATGTCAACATGGCGGACAGAACTGATGTACCCGTGTTCAAGTGACAAGTGATTATTTTGTACTTCTGCCCGGTTTTTCTTATTTTTTTTCCTAGTTTTTTTGTGTGTTTTTCTACAGTTAGCCAAAGTCTAAGCAACGTTTATAGATCTTGGCCTTAGACTACAGTGGACTGCTATAATATCTAATATGATATTGTTATCTTTACTTTAACAGTTTCATGTTTCAAATAATGTTCGTTTATTTTCCTTATATATATTTCCATAAATATTGTTACTAAAACACGGGTCGAGTCCTAAATAATCTAAAGAGTTAAGCTATGACCAAACAATACTTAAAACTTAGAGAAAAAAACCTTTTTCATACACTCTGAATTTTGTTATAAAATCATGAATAAAGACGGATTTATTAATCTCACAACATATTACCTATAAAAACAGAATAAATGATTACTATAGTATATTTTTATTTAAATATCCAAATACGTAAACAAAATCACGAAAAAGAAAATGCGATGATAACTCGCCTACGTTTGTTCGTGAATGATTGTTGATGTTAATGGGAATTTAAATAGAAATTGACTATAATGTGCGTATGATAAATAAACATGTTGATTGACTATAGTTCTTGCTAGATAAGTATGCGCTACTCAATCAATCGGCCTAGCCTTTTCCCAACTATGTTGGGGTCGGCTTCAAGTCTAACCGGATGCAGATGAATACTAGTATTTTACCTGACAACACGATACCACGGAAATTTGACAGATAGTCTGAAAGTACTATTCTTCCAAGTGGAACATGCTCTTTCAAAATATTTAGAAGAACTATAGTAAGTCATATCAGTGTAGTTATTATTATCGATTTAGTATAGTATATGACTGAAGCTTGTCTCGAAGCGGGCTGTTGTTTCACACTCCTTTCATAGACCGACGCGTAATCTCTTATAAGTTTCTAACCTAGATTAGTAATACACGATAAAAAAATAGTTTTATCCAAAACGGTTCAGCCGTTGCCTAGTTATAAGCACACATACATACAAACAAAATTTAAAACAACAGCCTGTATAAACCGGAAGACAGATAAAACAGGATACACATTTCCATAGATTAAAAAAAATAATTAAACGAGTATTATAAAAAAAAAATAACTCAAATTGTAATTTAGAGTATATTATTATAGTTGTAATATATAATCATTTTTTATTAATATATTATTATAGATTTAGATATAAAAATTATGTAGTAGAGAAGTATATTAGATGATACATATAATATATATTTTTTATCAATCGCTATTGTCTAGAGGCCTTCTAAATGAAGACACTTGAGTAAAAGTAAAATAAACTAAAATGCTTATACAGGATGTTTTAAAACTAAAACAAGTTTGCAAGAAAATATTACATAGCTCATTTTAATAGTTAAAATATGGCCATTATTTAACACAGAGCAGTGGAGAGCATTGGGGGCCGCGACTTACGCGTCGTGGGTTCGAACCCAGACAAGCATTTTACTTTGTTCAAATTATTTCATCACCACTGCTCTCGAAATAGTGATGGAAAACATCGTGAGGAAACCGGCATGTCCTAGAACCAAAAATTCACATCTGCCAACCCGCACTGGGCCCAAGTGGATTTCGGCCCACTCCCTCTCGAAGAGATGAGGCCTGTGTCCCAGCAGTGGGAACATTATAGGCTGATTATCTCAGATTTTCAAGTCAGTATCTGCCTAGCTTTTCCCAAATATGTCGGGGTCGGCTTTCAGTCTAACCAGATGCAGCTGAACACCAGTATTTTACATGGAGCGACTGTCTATCTGACCTCCACAACCCAGTTTCTGGGTAGTACGATGCCTTTTGGTAAGACTGGTTGTAAGACTCAGGATTCCGGCTACCCGTAACGACTGTCAAAGAGCTACGAATGGCAGCCGCGAACATGCCGAATCCAAACATAGTAATCCTTACATAGTATAAAACAAAGTCGCCAAAATGCCTGTACGCGCATAACCTCCGAATGACTGCACCAAATTGGATAATTCTTTTTTTGTTGCGTTCGGTATTACCAGGACAAGGTTCGTATGAAAGAAAATTTCGGAAATTCGAAGCTGGGGCGGGCCGCTAGTTCTAAATATAATAAAATGGTTAAAAATCAGCGAACGTGTTCACGCTTGTTTTGAGTTTAATACATCCTGTATAGCAACAGCTACGGGCACCATTTATAACCTAAATTCCTCAACGGACTATCACTGATAATCCAAGAATATATTGAAGATATCCTCAAATATAAATATCTACAGCTTTAATTTATTACTGGCGCTTCTAAGAGCAGTTTCGTGCTACTTCCGATCAGAATCAGAATTAAAGAACCGACTTCAATCCGAATTGGAAATGTTCAAAATTCGGACGGATAGAGTTCGGATCTAGTGCGCAACCCCTCATACAAATAGGACTACGGTCACTTCGGACCGGCATTTCTCGGATTCGGATCGGATGCAGTGCGAAACCGCTCTTAGGGTAGGAAGAAATAACGGATATATTTGTAAATCACGCTTCATTTCATGGAGATTGACAGAGACTACAGAACGTCACCTGCTACGATCCTTACAAACTCATTTCGGGGTAATTGCGTAACACACTATCAGTAGCAATGTCTGTCATTCTGACAGTTCAACAACATTCATTGCGTTATTTATGTTGTTGAGCAGACAATTGTTTCGAACATATGAAGCAATGATTTAGCAATATCCTTCAAAATGATTCAGATTATGTTTGAAAGTGTGTTAGGCAAAGAGTGCTGGTCAGTGTATCCGATGTTGATCCTTTAGAAGCGCCAGTGTTAATCCTAGAAGCTGGAAAACTAAAACAATTTTATATATTCCTCTCTAGAGCGAAAAATAAATAATGTTATACAAGAAAAAGTAATATATATTTGTATGATAAATTAATAGCTGTCGAATCCATGAAAAACCGTCGGTTAGCGTAATTTTAAGTATGTATAAGATTTAGGTTTATCGTGAATATATAAAAAATAATATATTTATTAACGACCTTGTTCCTCTGCAGTAGATATTATGCTAAGTTTTGAGTTAGCGGGCAACAATATAATTCTGACAAATATTCTAATCTGAATTTTTTAATGTGAAATACTTATTGAAAGGCATGTATTTAATTGAATCTCTAATTATTCCTATTTTTCGCTCCTAAACATATTATTGAATATCTAATGTAATGATTGCGCCTCTTTTTGTGAATTTCAAATAATTCCTATTTTGGCGTCTTAAAAATACTAAATGGCCAAATAACTGCGACCTAGCAGACATAGATGTAGCGGTTGGTCATAGTTCTAACCTAACCCATTTGGTCGGGTTGCCCTAGCTTAGTTACTGCGACCAACTGTGAGAAATGGCCAGAAAGAGAAAACGAGGTTCAACTATTTAAAAAAATGTGCATTATTAGAAGCGCAAAAAGATTTTAGAGGTTCATTAATTTGAATAAGTGTCTATCATGAGAAGCTCAATAAGTTTTTAGAGGATCAGTGAAATATATTTTTTTCCTTTTAATTTTGACAGTTCAACAACATTCATTGCGTTATTTACGTTGTTGAGCAGACACATTTTTCGAACATATGAAGCAATGGATTAGCAATATCCTTCGAAATTATTCAGATTGTGCTTGAAAGTATATAATGCAATTAGGTTGCAGCAGAAAGCAAGTGTGATGAACAATGCTCATTTCTTCTCTGTATGGGCAGAGAGCTTAGTCCTGCATCCGGAAAATTAAAGGCAAAAAAACGAAATGATATAATTTCGTTTTCAGCAGCCCGGAGTCCGGATTAGTGCCCGGTTGATGGCAATAGGCTAGCCCCCACAGATATAGATATACCTAGATAACGCAAGTATCACGATCTGTATGAAAACCAAGCGTGCCTTTTTTTGACGTCACAAGCACTATTTAGTGATGGAAAAATCAAATCGATTGAAAGACGCCGCCGCGTGCGGCACTCGCCCCACCCCCGGGGCCTAGCGCCAGCGCTCACGCTCACCCAGCCAGCAGTACACAGGACTGTAAGCGAAAGTGGCGGCTTACGATTTTTGTACGTAAGCTGGTGCGGTTTTTGGCACGCGAAGTACGAGCTTGCGTTATCTAGGTGTATCTATATCTGTGCTTGCTCCCTATTGCAGGGAACTTAAACATTACTGGCGAAATTTGTATTACAATCCTGTCGTTGATATCAATTCGTTGTTTATCAAAATAATAGTCATATTATGTGTAGGTAAAAAGTATTTTGCTGCCCGCTAACAAGTACTCGGCAAATAATGAAAGTTATTAACATTAATTAATTATTATTATTTGTTACGACCTACTCTCGCTTCATGTCGTGTAAAGAAACATTCATTAAATTACAGTTTGTTTGTGTTATTCAAAAATATATTTTAAAGATCCAATGGCTAGAAGAGGGTGACTACCGAGATGACGTCTAATAGAGAGGTATGGAAGAAAAATACATGTTGCGCCGACCGCAAATACAGGGTCAAAATTAAATAAGCTAGCGAAACTCTGCAGATGTGATGGGTATCGATGTCTAAACACGATTTAAAAAAATGATGTTTTTTTCTTTGGGGTCAACGACCGCTGGTAGCGTTGTTACTTTGAAGTATGAATTGAAAAATGTAAGCTTTTTGTAAACTGATATTTCAAGAACATACAATAACAGAGGTCGATGACCCTACAAAATATTATCAAATTAATTTCTTTTTTGTTTTAACATGTTTAGATAAGATATCGATACCCTCACGTCTGCGGAGTTTCGCTAGCTAATTTATTTTTGACCAGTTGTATTGTTATAAGGACAAGAGAATGATGACATTTTAAAGATCAATGTTTTACACTACAATATCCCATAGGGCATAATAGAAGAATATTAGCTGCGCGGGTTCATATTTTGTTTGCCACTTACCTAAACTGTATTCGCGATTTATTTGCCAAAAATGTAAACAAATATGAGTTTATGGAAAAATAACTTTAATCCCTACACAATAAAGTTCAGTTTACGCTACAACTTCAAATATTTTTTATAACTTTTTTAATAGTGCTATTGACTCTGAAATCAACTTAATTACTATTAAAATAAAGTTGGATATTTGTTTAACTTGAAATAACATTAATTTGAAACCAATTTCAATAGAGTTTATACGTAGAATGTGTCGTTGGTCTCGTAGTCGCAGGCGCTACTGCTGCGCATGAGGCCCTGGAGGCCTACCACAAGCTCTTAACGCGATCCATTTTAGGACCTAAACTGAACTGTTCTTCTAATTCGTACCATGACGTCAGTTTAACGATTCAGTTTAGGCCGTGCCATCTGCTGACAGCGATTGTCCCAAACTGAGTCGCAAGTTTTGGTTTCATTCATACTTGTTTGGTACCATGACGTTCATAGAGCAGCTCAAGCGATGCAGTTTAGGAACCTAAACTGAAATGTCTTGTTTTTGAATCGTTTTTAATTAGACCATGGTAGGCCACCTGGGTTCAAGTCAGTCAATGTGTTATTGGATTTTTTCATCAGGAATTTCTCAGTAACAGCCCGGAGTCTGGATTTGTGCTCGGTTGATGGCAATAGGCTCGCTCCCTATTACATGGGACTTAAACATCAACAAGTGCACGTCTGCCTAAAGCTCCAGGGATTACAACCGAGATGTTATGCAAAATATCTCACTACTGAACATTAGTTATTGGAAAAACATCAACAACCTCTTAAGAGGTCATTGTACTCATGAGTTATGCGAACATAAATGTAGGGAACAGCTGATTTTTTTTCGCGATTTCAGGTTTGGTCCCATAGTAAAAGTTGTTCATGAGTGCAATGACCTCTTAAGAGGTTGTTAATGTTTTTCCAATAACCCTGTATTGCCCGATCTATTAGTTTTGTCCAACTTTTCTTATGATACTAAAATTTGTATATTTTTGAATAATATAAACAAATTATACTCATGTCCTTTGATATATTAACTAACTAATGATTAAATGTATACAGTGACGAATATTTTATACATATTTTTAATTAGTTTAAAGATGCGAAAACTGGCAATGATAAAGAAAAAACGAATGAAAATTGCATGAATCTTGAAAATATGTATATAAATGTCACTGTGTACAATATTGCTTTTGTATGAAATGGTCAATTTTATGAAATTTTTTGTTAAAAAAAAATTGGAATTTCATGAAAGTTCATATAATTCAATTGAATCATTAAGTCGTTCAATGGGATTGTATCAACTTAGAGGGTTGTATTGATGACTTTAATGATTATAATTCTATAAAGTCATGTTTGTTACGGTCGCGAATCATATTTTTATCATCGTTTAACCGGACACTTGACTTGCAAATTACAAAAAACGTAAGAAAACATGAATTTCGCGGACTACTCTAGCGCTCCGCCCGGAGATTATGGTGACTACTATTTTCAAAGCTTCATTAGTTCTAAAAATTTGTCTGCCCAACAACGTGAAAAACGCAATGAATGTTATTGAACTGTCAAAATGAAAGCCATTGCTACTGATAGTGTGTTACGCAATAACCCCGCTGTTGTGGAATAATAATAAGCATGTCCAATGTACAGACGCCAGCACATCAATCTACCCGAAACTCAAATTTTCCCAATCAACCTTGAACCTTACGCTTTAGCGATAAAGTTGAAAATCTATTAAATAAATTTGACAGATTGTAGTAGCTTGATGTGCTGGCGTCTGTAAAAATACGAAATTTGCCGTACGCGGCGGGTAGCTGTATTTGGAACCGGTACCCACTACCCAGGTACCGAAATGTCAATATCAGTACAGAACCTGTACTTTTGGAACCGTTTCCAAGCCCTGGTCGTAGATAGAGTATGGTATAGATAAACTGTCAGCTTATATCTTTGAGATAGCCATAGTCTTTGGGAGTCACTTGTAAACTGCGGGGTAGCACACTATCAGTAGCAATGGCTTTCATTTTGACAGTTCGACAACATTCATTGCGTTTTTTACGTTGTTCATTAGACAAATTTTTTGAACATATGGGGCAATGGATTAGCAATATCCTTCAAAATGATTCAGATTGAGATTGATAGTGTGTTGCCAATTAGGGTGCTATCTAATATTCTAATGTAGTCAAGTAATACTTTTGTAACTTACCGTGACACCCGTTTCGTTGAGCCCCGGTAGAGACTAAGAGCCATACCTCACCGGGACGCCATGGCGGCGCAGCTAGGTCGCGCTGCCAACTAGATGTATACATATATGGTGGGTGGCACACCTGGCGTCTCTTGGTTACGCAGCCAACCATACATTTTTTTGGCGACGCGACCTAGCTGCGCCGCCATGGCGTCCCGGTGAGGTATGGCTCTTAAGTTTACGTACGCGAAGGAGATAAAGATAATATATTTCTGTCTCGTTTACTCTTAAAAATAAGACAAGTTTCTTGTCGCGCTGGTGACCATAAGTGTCTAGGAATTAAAAAAAGCCAGAGTGGGAAAACTATAGCGTACTCTTTTTAACTTATAGGATGTTTCCTATGTAAGAAAGAGACGCATGTATGTAAAGATTTTTTTGTTGTGTCTATGTTGGTTCTTTCTGTGAGGATATAAAAATATAATATTTTTATATTAATTGATCATTTTATACTAAAGTACCTACTGTGACCCACCCTAATGAAATTGTATTATAATTATGAAGAACGATCATTATTTTTTATAATTTGTCCAAACCAATTGGATGTCCTGTACCAAATTTTCATTGTACTATTATTTATAATATGATTAAATAATTAAATATGCTAAGATTTTGTTATCAGACTCATAGGCTAGTTTTAGTATTTATTAAGAAAAGTTTTTTTTTTAATTATTATTATTATGTAGTGGAGTTTTTTTTTTTCAGAAATTGTTAGTATTTGCTATGGTTTAGTTTGACAACTCATTATTTTTAGAATTATATTGTTATATTAAGTCGTTGTCACAATAATTGGTTCTGTGTTTGTTGCCGATTTGGAGTATTTGTTTGATGTTTTAAATAAATTATATGTATTTTTATTAAAAATATATTAAATTGGGTGGTGTACTATTCTGCCTTAACCTTTGGGTATAAAGGCGTAACGTTATGTTTAGAAATTAAATTACTCTTTTATGAAAATAAATCAAGGCCTTGCAATGTTGCAACTACTCATTTTAAATGCAGCACAATCTGAGGCAGGGCATGCCAATCAATTATGAACTTTATTTTTAAATTGGTTCAGTTTAGTTTACAATGCAATTAGGATAGTTGTCATATCTTTCTGAAATTGAGTTATTTGGCATGTTTTTTAAGTTAATAATTGTTTGAGTAGAAGTAGCAATAATATTAATTGGTTTTGTACTAACGAAGAGTATAAATATTTGACGAAAAAAAGATATCTTTTTTATTTACTTTTTGCGACTTGCTTACCTATTTTTACCCGACTACGGCGATGCCAAAAGGAAGGGTTATGTTTTAGCAGTCTATATAGTTTTGGCGTCAAGTTATATTGTTAAAATTATACAAGCAATATTATTTATTTATTAGGATA
The DNA here is from genome assembly GCA_914767645.1 of Hydraecia micacea. Lineage (NCBI taxonomy): Eukaryota > Metazoa > Arthropoda > Insecta > Lepidoptera > Noctuidae > Hydraecia > Hydraecia micacea. The sequence continues at coordinate 3,317,375 of OU611803.1, forward strand.
ATATATAGAATTAAACGAACAAATATTCCTAATCGGCGAAAAAGGGCGAAATATATTGCTAGTGCGATCGTTGTTTTTTTATGAAAATTTTATTTAGAAAAAGTTTCAATCAACATGAAATAATGAATGAAATTTAATAAATATTCTACTTGTTTTGTAATCACAAAAAAAATGTTATTTCTTGTAATTGGTTAACCATATTGGTAATTAAAATGAATTAGTTAGATCTGTTAATTTTATTTAATGAAATCTAGACTCAAAATGATTTAATTGAAAAACTGTGTCTGAGTTTGTAACTTTGAAAATAAAATATACTTTCACTGACGGAATAATGGGCCTATAGTAACATAGGTAAAGACGCCAGCACATCAAGCTACCCGAAGCTGTCAAATTTTCCCAATCAACTATGAACCTTATGCTTTAGTGATAAAGTTGAAAATCTATTAAAGAAATTTGACAGATTGTAGTAGCTTGATGTGCTGGCGTCTGTACCTATAATTTAAATAATGAGGTTTTCATGAAAATTGACGCCAGTTGGCGCCACTTTGACAAGAAGTCTTCCATTTCCACAATAAATATAAAATATAAGATGCCGTTTATCATTTGATCAACAATCAGTCACGACAAAAAAAAAGGCGCTTTGACACTTTTGACAGGTGACCGGATTTGACGTCCCAGTGCTGACACCTAATGAACGTCATTTCAGAAAACCCTCATTAACTAAGAGGCCGGAGATAATTATATGAAAAGTTTCTTTTTGACGAAGGTTTGCTAATTTTTTTTTCATGTTTTCAACCTCATCGACACAAATATTTTGTTTTATTTTTGTATTTAATTATAATCATCAATACATCAGGTCGCGCTGACCCTAACTACAAAATTAAATGTTCTTTTGAAAAGACATCTTTATTCTGATGTGTATATTAATTGATTGATATTAATTGATGAATTGTATAAAATATAACACCTGAGCGTTTTTTTAAATCCAACTATCTTTAACTGCTAAATTTTTCAGCGTTATATACACACATCAAAAGTGTCTAGGGATCAACATATATTTTTGCAATAACTTTTCTCCTGATTGATATTAATTAAAATTTTCTTTAAGGATTCATCAAATAAAGTGTTTTCGTTTGTTACAGTAACGATAAACCAAGTCACCTTTGCATTAATAAAGAAATTTGCCATTTTCCTAATAAAGGGATTTTTGACATTTGAACCACTAACACAAAAGTTCGAAAAAAAGACTGAAATAACAGTTTTCTTTAAAATTTTATTGGGTAACTTAAACAATTAATAATCCGTGTTTCTACCGCGAACACTAACAACACAAGAACATCGGTTTGGCATACTCAAAATGAGTTCATCCAAATCACGCTGTGGAATGGCAGCCCATGTTCGTTGCAACAACAAAAAAAGGTCTTCTTGCGACTGGATACCCTCCATATTCGGCAGAGCTCTTCTCTGTAGCATATCCCATGCATGCTCAATCGGGTTCAAGTCTGGCGACTGAGCAGGCCAGGGCAGGACATTGATGTTAGCTGCGGCGAGAGTCTGTCTTACAACTCTTGCGGTGTGCGGTCGTGCATTATCATGCATTAACTGAAATAAGGGACCGATTTGCACTTGTAGAGGAACGATGACGTCTGATACAATCGTCTCAGCATAAATTTGAGCGTTGAGGTTGCCTCTGATCCAAATCAACTCAGTTCTTCCGCCGATCCAAATACCCGCCCATACCATGATGGTTCCACCACTATAAGGATGGACTTCCTGGCAGGATTTTAATCGCTGTTGGCGTCCAGGGGTTCTCCAGTGTCGTATACGTCTTGTATCCGGTCTCATACCAAAACGAGACTCATCAGAAAAGCACACGAAACGCCATTGTTCTTCTGCCCAATTTCTGTATTCAAGAGCCCATTGATATCGAATCCTACGATTGTGCATTGCTATAGGTGGTACCCGTAGCGGTCTTCGGGAATGAAGGTTCACTTCATGCAAGCGGTTTCTGACTGTTTGGTCGCTAATTAAGTTCCCTGAAGAGTGATGAAGCCTCACGGCTAACATCATGGCGGTTATTGTTGGAGCTCTTCGAGTTAAGATTTGAATGTATCGGTCTTGTCTCCGTGTGGTGCAGCGATACCGTCCTCCATGGCGCTCAGCCACGGTACCAGTGCTTCGGTAACGTGTCCAAAGTCGACTGATAACACTCTGACTTGTATTCAGAGCTAAAGCCACAGTACGTTGCCGGGAACCAGCTTCTAGCATTCCCACGGCTCTGAGCATTTCTTCCCTGCTTAAATGACGTCGCCGCTCCATAATAACGTTGGTTTTAATCAGTAGTAGGGAAACAGTAGCACTAATAATGTCTTCAATGCGTTGTATGTTTTTATAGGGAAAATATTGACAGCTGATTTTCATCTTTTACTCGAATTTGTTTCACAGTTCCTGATTCAAATTATGAAATGCACCAAAAAGGATCCATATAAATTTATAAAATCATAAATTTATTACAAAGCCACATCTCAATCTCAAGAAATCCGCATAAAAATGCTTGATCCCTAGACACTTTTGATGTGTGTACTTTCTTTTCTGTCTGTCGGCCTGTTAGCCAAATATAAAAAAAAAAATGTCTCGAAACAGCGCGAACCCCAGTATATCATTTTTATATTTAATTTTCTGTGAGTAGCCCATATTTTGTCAAAGTATCTTAAGCCCTAAATGCAATGAATTTAGTTAACAATATGTATTTGTCATTTATATAAATGTATTCGTTTTGTTGCGTTGCCGCCATCATAACAAAACATAACTGTTTAGGAAATTTAATAAAAATAAAAAGTTAATCAATTTTTATTGTTTTATTTTAATTGAAAAAAAAATATTTTAGGTTTTGCGAATATAATAATAATTATGGGCCTTCGAATTTTATTTTATTTTATGTAAAACGCTCTGTATTTCCAAAATGTTGGCGCGGATGAAAATCTTTTCTGGAAAAATATTGTTGCTCTAGACGAAAACCATGAGGTGATTTAAAAAAAAACCCGCGAAATATTGAGAAGAAAACATTTAAAAAAAAATCTGTCGGTCGATCTTTCAGCTTGTGTATTCTTAGGGACCTTTTTTTTTAACGGATTTGTGCCCTTTTCATTGCAGCACCTTGTCCATAGAAACCATTTCTAGGCTCTCAGACACAATCATGGTCCTACGACGTGACGCACCGTTTCCGAATCCTGAATTTTATGTTGTTGAGATATTTACGCTCTACTATAACTAAAAAAAATAATTAAATTCAAATATCTCGAAAACGGTGCGTCCTAGGCAAAAAATAACCAAAATTTCACCCCCCCTGTGCCACCCCCGTGCAAGCAGTACCTCAACATGAATTTAAGGAAAAAAACATTTTTTTTTCGAGCGACAATTTTTTTTTTATATTTCGCGGGTTTTTTTTACATCATCTCGTGGTTTTTGACTAGAGCAACAACTTCTTTCCAGAAAAGATCTAGATCGATCAGAGTCACCGTTTTGGAAATATAAGTCCCTCCTGCGTCCCGTGGGACCACGGACGGTACCCTTCTCATCTTACACGTGTGATAGTGCTGAGAACAGTTTATCAGAGTGACCTTACCAGCGACCTAGCTCACTTCTGAGGGTATTAATATATATATTATACCTTACTAAGGGCCAATATTGATCACCAAACTTTTATACAGAATAAGCCTTATCCTGAGAATATTTTAAAACTTTTCTAAGTACAGTTTTTCCATACACAAGTCAATTTTATTCCACGGATAAAATATATCGGATTTTGGTAAAATCAGCCCTGTTTCCCTAGACCTAGCTGTAACAATAGCTTTTGATGCGGTTTTTACCATTATTACAAGAATAAAATAGCAAGCTACAGGTTTATTATATGCCAAAATAAACTGTATGCCAAAGTATATTAGCAAAACGAACATGACAAAAGAAGGGATCCCCTTGGGGGAGGCCTATGTCCAGCAGTGGACGTCTTTCGGCTGAAATGATGATGGAGGAGCAAGCTCGGGTAAAGGTAAGGTCAAGAAATAAAATCCACAAAAGTACAGTAAATAAAAAAATATAATGACAAATTAGTTGACAAAATTTCAAATATTTACAAATACCAACCATTTACACAGATATACCAATAAATTAGATTTAACACAAATAACTCATAGAATGGATACAAGTTTTTTTTACTATTTAAAACAATAATAATCATTATGTACCGTCGTCGGCCAAGTAACACATGAAGTACAAAAATCGCTTTTACTGCTACGAGATAAGGACGCTTTTGACGGTTAACTGTACATAAGAATATTACTGTCAAAAACAGTTACATATTTCTTTTTTACATATTTACGTCAGTTGTTTGGTTATGCTCACAAAATGACACATAAAAAATATATATAGATTCACAACTGAATTATACGCCAACATATTGAAAAAAAAAATATTTTGACAATTATAGTAACTCCTTTATAATATAATTATTTTTTCTAACACAGGCGAAGGAATTTAATTTGCCAGTTTAACGTTTTATTACGCGACCAAAATAAGAAAGACAATACATTTATTTAGCAATGACTGACACTATAATATGACATTTATTTAGTAATGTTTTTAAATATTACTAAGAATTGGGGAACCCTGAACATCCATACTAATATTATAAAGAAAAAATTGTTTGTATGCAGAGGCTGATCTCGGGAACTACAAGCCCGATTTGAGAAATTCTTTTTGCATTTGATAGCACAATTCTTGAGGAAGGCTATAGGCTATTTAACATCTATGACCGTTAGGAGACAAGCAAAAAAAAAGTCAGAAAGGACGATAAGAGAAAACGAAGTGATAGCGCGGGCAAGTGATCTGATGCGATGGTGTGGGTCGGGGGAATAAGAAATTCCACGCGATCGAAGACGCGGGCAGAAGCTAGCGTTACTATATTCTTATTTTGACCGCATAATAAATTTATTTTGTTAAAGCGACCACTTAAACTTAATTAGGACAACATCATTTCTAGACATTTGTGACAATTCCTAATACAACAGTGCAATATTTTAATATTAACAAGACGATAAAGCATTTCGACACCAAATCACGGTTAGGCAACGGTTGCCGAGGTCGGTTCGTGGATGGGTGATTGATTACATATCGAGACCACTCCGTGCCTCGGAAAGCACGTTAAGCCGTTGGTCCCGGCTGTCATTCGTATATTTTTGACAGTCGTTACGGATAGTCAGAAATCCAAGTCTGACAATCAGTCTTACCAAGGGGTATCGTGTCACTGCGACCAAGGAGTATCGTGTTGTCAGATAGGCATTCGCTTCACGTAAAATCCTAGCATTCATCTGCATCCGGTTATACTGGAAGGCGGCCCCAATATAGTTGGGAAAAGGCTAGGCAGATGGTGATTCGCGAATGGTTAGAGATGGACAGTACGTCCACATTCTTCGGTCACGTTATTAATTTTAAATCATCTTGTTATTATTATCAGTTGTCTAATAGACGTATAACACGAATAACATTAATTATAAGTGGTCCAGTGCGTAGTCTAAGAGATGGATACAGATGTGTAATATTTATTTTAATTAAAAAAAAAAACGTATTGGCAAAAACGGTTCGACCAAATTGGTCGAAAGGCGCAGAAATTTAAAATCACACACAAACATAACATCTCGCGGTAAGCATAGAGTAAGTAATGTTCATTATATGTAAGAAGAGACGGGAGTCCCATACGCTTGTATGAAACTTGCACTAAAACTGAATACCAACATAGCAAAAATGACACAGACTGCAGATGTTAAAGCGAGACAGCGATAGCCGCCATTATGTTGAGTGCACGTTTCATACTTTCTTTTTTTATTAGACAGTTACGTCAGACTGGGGGTAAGGCAGAAGTGTACGCACGACCACATGTCAAGTTATACATTTGCAGTATAAGCTGACTACTATACAATGCAAGGTCAGCTAAAACTAGAAATGTATAGCTTGATAATATGTCGTCGTGTGCAGGTACACCTTCATTTCGCCAGTTATGTTTAAGTCCCATGTAATAGGGGGCGAGCCTATTGCCATCAACCGGGCACGAATCCATACAAAGACATGGCCGTGAATTAACCTTTTAACCGCTCGTGTCGTATTTATGCGACAGACATGCATGATTTTTTCGTTTTATTTTTGTCCTATTAACTGCGTGGTACAACTAAAATTTGAAACATACTAAGGCTGTTTAGAAGAGTTTTTTAAATGAGTAACCGTGGAGTTTCTTGCCGGTTCTTCTCCATAGGAAACGACCAATCGGAACCGTGCACCTAGCTTCTGACGTTTCATAAGTGCCCATGTCGGTTTGTGAAATAAAATATTTTGATTTGATTTGATTTGAATAGAAGTCAGAAAATAAATAAATATTACACACCTAACACCCACCCGCGTGCAAAAATATTTTTGTTCGCCATTTTTTCTTTATATTTTTCTTAAAAATTCAACACTTACAAGATGTACTTACAAACGCCTTTTTCTATTCATATATTATTTATATAAATGTATTCACGAGATTTTTTTTTCCATTAAAAATATATTATATTTTTGAAGCGCGATACATTTAACGATTGGACATGGAAAGCAGTTTTTTTTTTGTATACAGGACGTTTAAACATTGCGACATCAAAAGGCATAATTATACAGGATGGTCTGGACAAGTCATTTACTCAACATACCAAGTTTATTTAAAAAAAATATTCACGTTTGTAACTTGCTAAGAAATATTCACATTTTTTCATGAAAAAAAAAACCTTTCTAGTGAATATTTCAAAAATATAAGCAGTGAAATAGTTAAAAATGGCTAACCGTTATAATATTCATTCGCACTTTGGAAAAAGCTTTGCCCTAGGTATACAACACGGTAAATGAAACATGTCCGGTCTGAAAATAGGCTCTCCGAACTTCAGCGCATGTTCTCTCAATCACACTTGACTCATGTCACCTTTTACCATAATATACAGCCTATAATGTTCCCACTGCTGGGACACAGGCCTCCTCTCTGTGAGAGGGAGTGGGCTGTAATCCACCACGCGGGCCCAGTGCTGATTGGTAGATGTCACATGTCTTCGAAATTTTGGTTCTAGGACATGCCGGTTTCCTCACGATGTTTTCCTTCACCGTTTTGAGAGCAATGCTGATGAAATAATTTACGAAAAGTAAAGCGCCTGTCTGGGTTCGAACCTACGACCTACAACTCGTAAGTCGCGGCCGTTACCGCTGGGCCGCCACTGCTTTGTCACCATTTCGCACCTTTAGAATTATAGAGACCTATCTAAAAAATAAAGTCTCTGTTTTATTAAGATTCGATGAAGATGGTCGTGCAAGGAAATTTTATGTGTCAAAGATGAAATCTCCTTAGGTCTCTATAATTCTAAAGGTGCGATTTAGTTCCTAAAAAATGATTATTGCGCAGCCTTCTGTGCGAAGTTCGGACCGGCCATGATTCGTCAGCCATATTGTAAAGGTGGATAACTGGATACAGGTATTCTTTATTATTTATAAATCGTATTTTAGTATATTTTGCTAAACATATATATTAAATTCTTCGTTGCAGTTTTATCGTAGCATACGTTTGTCCCACTCACACTTTGTCACAGAAACTGCGTAGGGTGGCGTACACAAATATCGTCCATGACCAAGAAATTAATATTTTAATATTTTTTTAATGTAATATTTATTGATGCACAGTCGATAATTGCCTACGTCATGCCTATAAAGTATTATATCATAGCACTTTTAACTACAAAACAGTTTTAGATACTTTATACCACATACAGAATATTATTATGAAAACGTTTTGTACATACGGAAATCTGACAGGCGTTTTTCCGCATGCGGTTTAAAAAAAACATTTGCTATGTAGTTTCAAAGTGCTGTATTCGTCAAATAAACTTTATTTTACTGTAAAACATTTGTATTATCAGCTTAAACACAGAGCTAACATACTTAATTTAAAGATTCAAGTACTTCAGAGCTATTTGTTTAAGAAATTTTAATTTTTCATTTAAGAATTACCCATTATTTTTTATTATTATTATTATGAGGAGTTTAATTCAAATTCCTCACAGATTTACATTTCCTATGTTGTTAGCGTCTGAAGTACTCTAAGAAACCCTGGACATAAAAATAAATAAATGATAGATTCATGGATGTAGCCAGATTGGGGTGACTCACCTTATTATGGTAATCCAGTCCTTAACCACGTTCAAATTGACCATATACATCCAGAATTCTGGAAACTGACCCGAATCGGACCACTGAGAATGACTATTGACCATCCGGAAGTTCCGGATGGCGAAAAATTCCCGTCCGGAATTCCGGACGCGATTTTCTTTGTCGAAAAATTTTAGTCTTAATAACATATTAACTTCCTCTCACAGAGAGGAGGCCTGTGTCCGAGCAGTGGGAACATTATAACATATTATTCCAGTTTTTCCACCAAATTTCGGATTTAGAGGGTCCGTTTAGAAATGGCCGTTTCTCCCCATTCTGGCAACACCCATGGATGGAATGGAGGCGTCGGCTTTGTATTAACATTTTTACTTATTATCCCACTACATTATTTATTTATAATATTTATATTTTAAAAGTTCTCAACGCCACGGATCGGACATTAAAAAAAAAAAAAAACGCGTTTTAAAATTTCTTGTCTATTGATGGAAACTATTTCATTAAATAAATATTATATGATAGGTTTGTATTAGCAGTTCAAAATCATCAATTATTTGCAAACCAGATTTTTATTTATTATTTGTACAATATGGCCGAAGACATGTCCGGTCTGAACTCTTGCGCATGTTCACTCGCCTCATGTCACCATTTGGTTCCAAAAAATTATCATAGCGCATGCGCAGCCTTCTGCGCGAAGTTCGGACCGGCCATGATACATCAACCGTACTGTATGTAGATTATATTATTGTTTTTAAGCAAATCTTTTTTGTCAGTTTTTTTTTTCAATCCAATCCAGGGTCGTTCATCACCATTTAGTTTAGCGGCGACATGTAGGTGATATCGTCCCAAGGGTGACGGTATAGAGGCTGTTTCATGCGCTTCTGGTCGAGGTAGTGGCCAACCAGACCGATGGTGCGGCCTAGGACGAACAGAGCGTTGATCGAGCCCATTGAGATGTAGTTGTTACCTTCCTCCCTGTTAAGAGAAAAAAATACATTTGTATTAGAGCATGTTTAGGACAACAAACTAAATGTCAAACTTAACAGAGTTAGAAAAATATATAAGGTGCTATAAAAATATCTGCCACGGCTTCAATGGGAGACAGTATTCTGTACATAGATTACAATAGTAAAGATACTTTATTGATCTTATGTCATAAATTTTTTCATACAAAAAAAATATAAATTTGAATTGATTTAGTTGCATGAAACCGTACCATAGTAATTAGCTGTTGCCGAACCGTCATTTTATTTCGCAAAATGTGACGAAGCGACACATCGCGCGTAGTTTGTGAACCACGTTATGCAGAATAGAGTAAATGCTTATTTAATTACTTTATTTTCTCAAATTGATTTAACTATTCCGTGGTACAAAATTTCTTCACTACTGTAATCTATATACAAAATACTGTCTCCCATTGAAGCCGTGGCAGATATTTTTATAGCACCTTATATTATACTCCATAGGTTTAGGTAGTAAAGTACTCTTCAATTTAGCAACGTTATTAACGAATTATAACCTTGCTAAATTGAAGAGTACAATTGTGACGTAGCATGACAACTGAATAAAGTGGTATTACGTTTAGTCGGCTAACCACGTCACGTGTTTTTTTTTTTTGTTTACCTTTATTTTACTACCTAAACTTATGGAGTATTGGTATTATTATTAGCCTGTGATGTCGCAGTGCAGGGCAAAGGCCTATACTCTCTTTCCACCCGCTGAAGACCTCCCACCCTGAACATGAGTTACCTTGGGTAACCTGGAAGTCTTTAAACAGACTCCGGACCCAGGTTGGCAAGGAAAACCTGTTCAGGTGGAGATTTACAGACGACTCCGCCTTGGGAGTGTAAATGTGGTGCTGTTCCACAAACAATGGGACACTTAATATCGTGCCCGGCGTGTCCTGTCAGCTGCACGTTACAGGAACTGATGGACGCTTATGATGACGCCAAACAAGTAGCAAAATTCTGGGCCGAGTACACTTAGATTGCTACCGACACGCTAAGAAGAAGACTTCTCTGTCAGATAAGGTGTTGGGTGTGACTGTCCAGGATGCGCCGAGCGCTCGGTTCAGTTGAGCAACTGGCGGAAAAAACTGCGCTACACGAGGAGACTTCTTCTTTAGCTAGATTTCAGATCTTTCAGTCTTAAACCGGCTGTGACCGTGACAACTTTCTATCAGGTGGTAAAGACCACTGGGTAACTATAAGGTGGTAATGACCACTGACCATGGCGGTGACCATTTACCATCAAATGGTAACGACCACTTACCAACAGATGGATGGAACACTTATTGACTTATTCCCTGTAAAATACTGCTTGCAAGTAGGTACTCACTGTGTGAACAGCTGACAGTGACGGAACATGTCGACCATGGCGGCGGCGACGATGCCGTCGACGTTGAGGATGAGGTTGGGCTTCTTGCGCGTCGTGATTGCTTCCACGTCCAGCGCGTAGCGCGTCACCGGCCACGCGGGCCAGCGTGACGTCACGTACGCCTTCAGCTCGCGCACTCGGGAGTCGGGATTATTGATTGATTTTACTCTGTGGGGATAAAAGAAGGGATATAAGCACACAATATCCAAGTACATCGCATCTGCGAAGTTTTGCTAGCTAATTAAATTTTACCATGTATATATCGCCAGGGCTTGTGGCTAAGAAATAACAGCCGCACGGTTCGATCGATCACGTTAAGCTACGCTTGCCGCGGTTGGTCCGTGGATGGGTGACCATCTTTACCTACATACCAAGACCCCTCCGTGCCTCGGAAAGCACGTTAAGTCGTTGGTCCCGGCTGTCATTCGTGGATCTTTGACAGTCGTTACGAATCAGAAACCCGAAAGTCTGACAACCAGTCTTAGCAAGGGGTATCGTATTACCCAGTAACTGGGTTGTGGTGGTCAGATAGGCAGTCGCTCCATGTAAAATACTGGTATTCAGCTGCATCCGGTTAGACTGGAAGCTGACCCCAACATAGTTACGTCAGTGAGTGATGGCAAAGTATTTTGTTTGTGTTTTGTTTTCACTTCTGTCGGCACCCTCGGAGTGCGTCTTTGAATCGATTTGATTTTCCCATCACTAAATAGTGCTTGTGACGTCATAGTAGGTAGTCAAAAAATGGCACGCTTGGTTTTCATACAGATCGTGATACTTGCGTTACCTAGGTCTATCTATATCTGTGGTCGCATGCAAATTTGATACCAGTTCACAGTTTGTCGGTTTGCCGTGGAAAGATTATAAACTAACGAAGGCAAAACAGCGTTCATTTTTATTAATATCAACATTTGTAGTGTTTTTTTTTTACATGTGTTTTACAAATAAAAAAAATTGAATTTAACGAATTTCATAATTATACGGTGACATATAAGCGAATTTCGATACATATTTCCAACCAAACGATCAATTAGCGAACACGTACCTGTGGCCGATGCCCATGATGAGCTCTCCCTTGGCGCGCTTCTCGTTGACGAACTCCTGCGGGTGTTGGCCGCGGTCGTACGCGGCGCAGAAGTCCAGCGCCGCGCGGTCCAACGCGCCGCCGAAGCGGTCACCCTGGGGGGGGGGCACGTGGTTAGTAAGGTGTTAGGGGGCTAATTGACGCTGGAAGACAATTGTTTATTTATTTATTTAATACTTTAAGCACAAATGTACAGAGGCGGACTTAATGCCATAGGCATTTTCTACCAGTCAACCTTTGGGTGATGCAGAGACAAACAGTGGTAGGTGCAATCATGAACATTGAGGAATAAATATTTTAAATATAAAGATAAAAAAAAAAAAACTTATTAAAACTATAATATATACCTAATTACATATAAATATAAGCATAAATAAATATACATAAATACACGAATATACTTACTAAAAGGAAATAAGACAAACAATGAGAAAGTTGTTCGTTTTGTTATACGGCTGACAAAGAAGATGTTCAATGTGCTTATCAATAAAATCCACCAGAATTTTTAATTGCCTTATTATCGCAATCATAATAATATATGATTCATTTATAGCCAGCGCGCACTAGCGACTTTTTGTTGACCGATAGTTTGACTTTGATCGTTCAGGGATTCAGTTTGGAGCTATATTGAAATGCACGTAATAGATTATCCTAATTATAGGTATTTTTATTGTTCATTTTACTGTTAAAACTTGATAAAATATTAATGTTTTGCATAACCTAAATATTAAGGAATAATGTAGCAAAACATAGAAAATATTCCAAACGGATATCCACCTTTTATGTCGTTGATATTTTGGATGACGGTAGATAGAAATGTCAAAGTGGTTTGTTCACGACTATAAAAGGGGGAGCTCCGAGTGGCGGGGATCATTCTTGTTCGAGACACCGACCAGAACGGAGCTCCGGCCTATAGATGTCATGTAAGTTAATTGATATTATTATCTTGATTAATGCTGATAACTATGTTCTGTTATATATGTTATATTTTGGCCAATATTGCCAATGTATTGTATATTGTGTATTGTTATTATGTTGCTATTATTCTGAGATAGAATTAATTGTTTTTAAAATAATGTTACTTCATGGCAATATAAGAAATTTGTTGATAGAATACTTTAATACATGGAGTTTCTTGTCCTTCTTCTCCATGATGACCTAGATTTGGAACGGACAACTAGCTTTCCGATTAATTACTGACAAGCCTAAATTGAAATAAATGTCTAGCTTGTCTTTCTGTGCTTTATTTCATAAAATCCTTTCCCTACGTACCAAATTCATAGTTACTTTTACACATATGAAATAACTAGTAACCATTCAGATATTCAAAGCTTTATATTTGGGTATAGACTTATTAATAGATTCTACCCCATTTTCTAACACACAAATTTGGCGATTAAAAATCGGCCGATCAAACGCTTGCACTTCAATATAGCTTCATACTATTTCCTTGTGTGATGAATGCATCTTCGTTATTATTTTGTTGTTGGAGAGCAGTGATGGCCCAGTGGTAACGGCCACGATTTACGAGTTGTAGGCCGTAGGTTCGAACCCAGACAGGCGCTTTACTTTGTGCAAATTATTTCATCACCACTGCTCTCAAAACGGTGAAGGAAAACATCGTGAGGAAACCGGCATGTCCTAGAAGCAAAAATTCGTAGACATGTGACATCTACCAACCCGCACTGGGCCCACGTGGTGGATTACGGCCCACTCCCTCTCACGGAGAGGAGGCCTGTGTCCCAGCAGTGGGAACATTATAGGCTGATTATCGATAATGATGATTATTTTGTCACTTACAATGGTCAACAGTCCGCTGACTACAGAGGATATGAGGTCCTTGCCGGCTCTCGCTGTGACCATGGTGTTGTGTGCGCCGGACACTGCGGGGCCGTGGTCTGCGGTTACTATTAGAACGAGCTCGAAGAACTTTGACGCCCATTCTGGGAGTTCACGTTGGAACCTATAACGAGAGAAAGATTATTAATTCATTCACTGAAGAAAAAGTGTTTGGAACTCAAAAACCTGTTACGGTTCATTGGATACAGCCCGCTGCAAAAAATGCCGAAAAAAGAAACACGTTTGTATGGAGACCCCTTTAATGCTTATTTTCATTATCTATAGCCTTTACCCGTCACAGTCAGAAGGACGAACGGAGATGGGTTATGATTACGATGCTTACCATAACAAGCTGATGGTGCCACCGACTCCCAGCTGCCTCTCCAGCACCTGACTGATAGGTACTCCGCAGTAAGACAGCTCGTTTCCTCTCTCGTCACAGATTGTACTGATGAAGGCGGCTGGTTTCCTGATGATGCCCAGTTTCTGGAAGATGGAGAGGATATTTAGCAGGTCCAGTTGAAAACTAGCGTCAGGCACTAGTTGTCTGGGATTTTTTGCTGAACTGGGCCTTTTTAGCGCAGCCGTGAGGCACACTTACCTGTTTATTTTCTTTTACATCTGACTTTACACTTTTTATTTGACCTTTATTTATTTATTGTTTTTATCTGGTGTATTGTGTGTCTTTTGGTCTGTGCTAAATAAATGTATTTCTTTCTTTCTATTTAGAAGACGATTGTGATATGAAATAAAATAGCTTTTAATTCTTTCGTTGAAGAATAATTCTATCTACACGTTATAAAAAAGCAACATCTTTCAGACCTAGATGTTCTGCCGTTTATACATTTTCCTTCCTCTCATTCAGAATTTTTAAGAAACTAACTGCCAGATAAACTAGCCGGGAGCAAAACATGAATCTATACAAATAAATAAAATTGAAATGCCTGTTTGTAGTTTCACAATAACAGCTTTGAAATTTTTGTCTGTCTGTCTGTTTGTTCCGGCTAATCTCCGAAACGGCTGGACTTTTATTTTAGGAAACGAATTAGGGATCCGCACAAAAAATAAACCCATGAAATCCAATTTGTTTTCCGTCATGCACACGAACACAGCTAGTAAATATAATAAACTAGCTGCGCCCCTCGGTTTCACCCGCATAAGTCTCGATCCCGTGGGAATATCGGGATAAAAAGTATCCCATGTGCAAATCCTGGTTATAAACTATCTGTGTGCAAAATTTCATCCAAATCCGTTCAGCCGTTTGTGCGCGAAGACGTAACAAACATACAAACACACAAACTTTCGCCTTATAATATTAAGTGTGATTGTGTGATACTCACTCGTGCCCAATCGTAGTCCATAGGTACTTTGGGAGGCTCCACCTCCTCCTTCACGATGATCTTGCCTTCTTTCACCAGTTTCGAGTACACCTGTTGCAAAAACATATATTTGATTAGAAAACTTCCATCTTGCTAGCACGGCGGGCTGTGCTGGGGCGGCTGCTGCAGGTGCACTGCGAAAATATAGCAACCTTATTGGGAGTTATATCTTCGCATGTCAGCTAATTAATGCGGCCGGAGAGACTTTTGAAAAAGCCTAAGTAAAAAGTCTTAATTCGAGGTTTGGCTCTCGCCTGTTTCCTCCTCCAATATTGGACCAATTTAAAAGATATTTCATAAACTGAATAAAAAGGATATATACTGTGTATTGTGTATTCTTTTTTCATTAATAGTTGTCAAATGTGTACACTAGTGTTCTAGTGCTTATTAAGGGGCCGGCGGAGGATGAATTCTCCATACAAACGTAGTTCTTAAATCATTTGCAACTCGAGCATATTTCCACCATATTATGCTGATATTCGGATTTATACAGTATTTATCTAGGTTCATGTCTATTTTTTTTTCCAAAATACTTGCCCAAAATGAAATTTAAACGAATTGCATTTCGCACATATTGACAGCGTAAATTACATGTTTTCATCATATTTTTGCTGTATTAAAAACAACAATATTTGAAATATTATTCGAGCGGAAACATAGCTAACATTGTCAAGTTCCAAATTGTAAAAAAAAAAATTGAAAAATATTAAGTTTTCATTCAACATTTTTAGGATTACGGATTGAGTGCTATCGCGTCAAGCAATTGTGAGTAGGCGGGGTGGCACTGCTCACTCACGATGCGCTAGTGTGTGTGCATATACACGACGACACGCGACGACACCCCGCGCGGGCGCGGGCGGTGGGGTTCGTTCGAATCGGGACTTTGTTGTCAGCAGCGTTAGACTATTACTTTACTTTATTTGTTTGCTAAATAATAATTGTATTGTAATATTTCTGACACTATTGACCTATGCTACGAACTTGGATCTAGATTTGCCTTGTGATTTGGTATCGAGTAACCTACATTCTTATTTATTATTTATATATTCTTGGGACACAGCTGCCTCCTCTCAGTGAGAGGGAGTGGGCCGTAATACACCACCCGGGCCCAGTGCGGGTTGGCAGATGTCGTCTTCGAATTTTTTGATGTGAAACATCTATAGCCGCACGTAAAACCGATTTCTGGCGTGGCGACGCATGCCGTGGCGACGCGTCGCCACGCTATATGATGGTATATATATACGGTCTATATGCAGTAGTGTGTATGGTGTGGCGACGCGTCGCCATGCGCAATCGACTGTGCGATTTTTTATCATTATGACATATTTAGTTCCTACCACAATCTGTTCTTTTCTGTATATTACTTTTACAAAATAATGTCGATGTTTCACATCTGCCAGGCGTCCCGTGACGGCTCACAATTTTTTATGATGTGAAACATCTATAGCCGCACGTAAAACCGATTTCTGGTGTGGCGACGCATGCCGTGGCGACGCGTCGCCACGCTATATGATGGTATATATATACGGTCTATATGCAGTAGTGTGTATGGTGTGGCGACGCGTCGCCATGCGCAATCGACTGTGCGATTTTTTATCATTATGACATATTTAGTTCCTACCACAATCTGTTCTTTTCTGCATATTACTTTTACAAAATAATGTCGATGTTTCACATCTGCCAGCCGTCCCGTGACGGCTCACAATTTTTGATGTGAAACATCTATAGCCGCATGTAAAACCGATTTCTGGCGTGGCGACGCATGCCGTGGCGACGCGTCGCCACGCTATATGATGGTATATATATACGGTCTATATGCAGTAGTGTGTATGGTATGTCGATGTTTCACATCTGCCAGGCGTCCCGTGACGGCTCACAATTTTTTTTTTAAAGTTGAGACCACAAAAAAATAAACCGGTTCTAAATAAATAAAGACAATAGGTAATAATAATAAATATGCCAATAATTTATGTTTACGCGACATGCGTGCAGCGTGTGACAACTCTAGGGGCCAGGCCACACGGTGCGGCACCGCACCGCATCGCATTACTCCGCACCGCACTGGCGGCCACACGAGCAGTGCGGCGTCGCAATGTTCTTACGGCGCCGCTGCGGCACCGCAACATGCTTGGCTTGGCTTGCCGAGTTGACGCCCTATGCCGTATAAACAACTGAACGGCGCCGCTGCGGCACCACACTGCTTGCACCCCTCCCCGCCTCGTCTGCCTCGCGCCGTTGTCCGGTGCGCCTGCGGTGCGGCGCCGGAGCCGTGCCGGACGTACCGTATCGCATACCATACATTTTTATATGTAGGAAACCGTTGTGGCACCGCTCAGGCGCCGCGCCGGAGCCGCACCGCACCGTATGGCCTTCATCGCGCTCGCGTCGGTCGGTCGCGGTTTGCCTTTGAGACTACGCGCAATAACGATATATTGCCAATTGGACCATACATTCCTTATCAGTTACATGTAGGTACATTATTGATACCACTGAAGTAGTCAATGTGCTCTTAGTATAAAGATTATCACTACATAGTATAAAACAAAGTCGCTTCCCGCTGTCTGTCTGTCCCTATGTATGCTTAGATCTTTAAAACTACGCAACGGATTTTGATGCGGTTTTTTTATAATAGATAAAGTGATTCAAGAGAAAGGTTTATATTTATAATACATGCATAATATAGTAGAGAAACACTGATAATTTTAGAGGTTTTTAATGTGATGTCGTAAATAAACACATTTTTTTGCGTTTACATTGCAAACGCTGGCTGCCCTACGAGATAGATCAAAATAATGTACTACAGTATTGTACACCTTAAAAAGGTCTACAAAAAAGTTGCCGATGGTATATGTTTATCTCCTAAGGATAACCCACTGTAACCATTTTTATCTTTTACATATTACAGAAAAAATATAGGTTATTTACCAAGCTATTTTAAACAATACAGTATTATTCCTTATCCAATTAAATACATTAGATACGTTGTGCGTTTCGTGTAGATCAAAATTGCCCTTTACAGCATATCATTACAATGAATATCTTAGAAGATATCAGAGATTTAAAAAGCGGGGGCAGAGCGGCTGGCGCGGCGGGGCGGTACGAAGTTCGCCGGGTCAGCTAGTATATATATACTATATAGGATAATTGAAAAACCTGACAAATACCTTGTGTATGACGTATCTACTACATTTTCTCTACAAGCCCTAGATTTCGAGATATTTATTCCATTTATTCCAATATGTTGAGATATTGGCATTGTAAAGAAATTTCCAAAAAACGCATTACTAGTCTGTACATTCACTAACGATTCCCCAAATTAGGCAACAAAAATAAAGCAAACAATGAACATACCTAATTATAATTACCTACCTACTAATAAATAGAAATGCTTTGCAGTGCCTTCGGGTCGTTCTCGTTATGAATGAATACACACACACGGCTGCGCACCGTGTCCCTCACTCGCCTACTTTTGCGAAACAGAGATAGCAGTATTCCGGACGAATTTTGCCGTCGCTTCGAATTGCATTTGCGAGCGGCCTTCGCCGGCCCCTTAATATAATGTATCATCAAAAAGGAAAACATAGGGACATAGAAGTACTTAGTTAATATTTATTATTCTATAAAAAAAATCATTGCTCTAAGGTCATTAACCAGAAAGAACCGACGAGAGCGTTTCTATGGAGAAAAGACCACCCGCATTTCCTCTTAAAAGGATTTTTATAATTACCTATACAGGCTGGGCAAAAAATCGTGGATCAAACGAAACAGGGCGATAGTTGGAGTTATTTGTAGTAAAACATATGTTTGTGCGAGAGCCCTAACTTGATCTCCTTAAAAGTTATGACAATTTGAGTGTTTACAGTAAGGTTCTAATGTTAGAAATAATTTTTTTTGAGCCTTAAAAGATATTGAAAAAAGTGCCAATACTGATAAATCATGGTACCCACTGTCATAAAAGCACTGTAGTGTTGATACATTTTTTTTTCTATTTTTTTTTGACTGTAACTAGCCTCGCCTATCGCCCTGTTTCGTTTGATCCATGATATTTTGCCCACCTTGTATAAACAAACAGTTTCACAGTATCTTACCTTATTAACAGATTTGCCGAGCGTGTCGAAAGAATCCGGCACCTCAGCCCCATACGCTTGGAGCGCCGCGTTCTTAGCGACCGCCTTCTCCATAGCCGAGCCGGCGAGTGAACCCGCGTGACCGAACTGTACTTCTGATGTGAACATGTCTGTGGGATAAAGAGTCAAATTAATGGTTATTTAGGACTGGTCAAAATACAACGAAAGAATATAAGTTTATTTGCGCTTAATAAAAATTTAAACGAGTATGCTTAATGTCCGGTCGCGCTAAATTTGCCAAAGATGTAAACAACAATGGCCGCTCGAAATTGAATAAAATCGATATACAAGAACATTTATTTTATTTATTTATTTATTTTATTTCTTAAGAAAACTTACAGCTAGGATACAGATAGTTGACAGTTAGTGCAAGAAGGCCAATTAAAAGTTTTCACTGACAATATTAGGGTAGCACGAGAAACAGTAGCATTAGACAGGTAAGCGATAGCAAGAATAAGTAAAAAACCCAGAGAGAATTAAGAAAATACGGAACAGGTTTTAGTGATTTTCAAAGAAGTTTTTATACAATATTTTTTTTAAATTTGGGAACACTGGTGGAGAATAAATCAAGATCATCAACACTAGACACATCGAGTTGTATGTAATGTTTATTTTCGTCTAAATCTCCGAGCTAACTAGACCATTGCATTTTGAGTTTTTTTTTTGCAATTTTGCAGTTCAGTATCAGGTTGTATCTTGATCAAAATATGATTCGCGACTATAATAGATATGTATTTACAACATTATAGACATTAATATATCTCTTTAAGTTAGATTTGTTCCATAAGCACTCTTCCATAAGAGATTTGATTCTGTAAACACGCACCTGTTATAGTCACGAATCATATTTTGATCAAGATACAACCTGACACTGACCTGAAGATTGCAAAAACGTAAGAAACATTGAGTTTCGCGGTCTACCACTGCGCATTCACCTCAACTGAGCATTACTCAAAATTGTTGACATAGTTTTCACTCATTTCCAAGTAACAAAATAAGAACTTTTATTTCGACCTTAACTAATATTTTACAGGTTTTCTAATATGTATATTAAGGACTATTATGTTAAATATAGCTAGCTAAATCTAGACAGATTCTGAATTTCTGATTGGTTTTTTGTTTTAGTAGAGTTTTTGTACAAAAAACCTGTAAAATATTAGTTAAGGTCGAAATAAAAGTTCTTATTTTGTTACTTGGAAATGAGTGAAAACTATGGTCAAACATTTTGAGAAATGCTCAACTACGTATGTAAGCAGTAGACTCACCGGAACAGGTGCCGATGCACCAGGCGACGATGGGTTTTTTGATCTTCCCGTCGCGTATCGCCCGGCACACGTGGTACTCCTCAACTCCTCCCACCTCACCGAGGAGGACAAGCATTTTTACGTTGGGGTCAGCTTCGTATCTGCGTACAGAAACAGAGGTTTTACAAGGTGTAATTAAAATAACTGAAAAACTGAAAATCGGCTGTTTCATACACTTTGGTCAAGTAGGTATTGCATTTTTGTATTAAACAGCCGATTTTTTTTTTTCGTGATTTCAGTTTTGGTCACATAGTGAAAGTTGTTCAGTTCGATGGTCTAAAGCACCTCTTAAAGTTTGTCGGGTTAATTTTTTAACACTTTATATAATTAATTAATTATTAACCACCGCCCAGTAGTGATCGACCGTTATAAATGTCATGTGAGGTGTCCATGGGTCAATTGTATCTTTTTAATCCTTTTCTTTTTTTCTCACCTTTTTTTAATGCCTGTATTGTGTCTTTTGTTGCACTGAATAAACGGTTTATCTAAAATACAGGTATTCGGCTGCATCTGGTTAGGCTGGAAGCCGACCCCAAAAAAGGCTAGGCAGATGATGAATAAACGGTTTATCTATCTATCTATTATAAAAGCATGTTTACCTCAGCAAGTGATCAATGAAGGTGGTCCCGGGGTACCGGTCCCCGCCGATGGCGACACCCTCGCACACGCCGTCCGCGTCCTTGGAGATGATGTTGTTGAGCTCGTTGCTCATGCCGCCCGAGCGGGACACGTAAGCCACGCTGTGAGAGAGACATTGAATTAAATAAATACTTCAATAAAAGAAAAATCATCATTCACCTCCCCTTATCCCTTATTCACGTTGCAGTATAAAACTGATTTAGATCCGTCACCTCGCACACCAGGTCCAGTTGAAAACCAGCGTCAGGCACTAGTTGTCTGGCATTTTTGCTGAACAGGAGGCCTACCACAAGCTCTTAGCGCGATCCACTTTAGGACCTAAACTGAACTGTTCTTCTAATTCGTACCATGACGTCAGTTTAACGATTCAGTTTAGGCCGTACCATCTGCTGACAGCGATTGTCCCAAACTGAGTCGCAAGTTTTGGTTTCGTTCATACTTGTTTGGTACCATGACGTCCATAGAGCAGCTCAAGCGATGCAGTTTAGGAACCTAAACTGAAATGTCTTGTTTTTGAATCGTTTTTAATTAGATCATGGTAGGCCATCTGGACCTTTTTAGCGCAGCCGCGAGGCACACTTTCCTGCTTTTTTTTATTATCTTTTAATTTTTTTTTTCTTGTTTATTTTTATCTGATGTATGTATCTGGTGTATTGTGTGTCTTTTGGTCTGTGCTAAATAAATAAATTTATTTCTTTCTTTCTTTTCTTTTTATTGGGGGTCGACGCAACATGTCTTTTTCTTCCATACTTCTCTATTAGTCGTCATCTCGGTAGTCACCCCCTTTCTAGCCATATCATCTTTCACACAGTCCATCCATCGTTTCTTTGGTCTTCCCCTACTGCAGAGTTATTAGAAAAATAAGTTTTCTATAGAAATTTGAAGTTCCTCAATATCACGTCTTTATATCAGTGTCCTTTCAAAATATATATTTGGGAACCTAGATATTCTGTAATCCAATCGGAATAAATACACACTACCTTAAGAATATGTTTGATTTATAAATTACTAGCTGCGCCCCGCGGTTTCACCCGCATAAGTTTCGATCCCGTGGGAATATCGGGATAAAAAATTGCCTATATGTTAATCCAGGGTGTCGGCTACCTCCATACAAAA
Organism: Hydraecia micacea; assembly: GCA_914767645.1. Lineage (NCBI taxonomy): Eukaryota > Metazoa > Arthropoda > Insecta > Lepidoptera > Noctuidae > Hydraecia > Hydraecia micacea. The sequence goes on from OU611803.1 coordinate 3,339,465, forward strand.
TTTTATCAAAATTGGTCCAGCCGTTTCAGCGTGAAGAAGTAACAAACATATAAACACAACCTCACACACCTTCACAAACTTTCGCCTTTACAATATTTTGGGATTTTACGTTTGTATGAACTACGCATGCTACGCCGGCCCTTTAAGTTAAACGCCAAAAATGTATGGTTAAACAGACGCTTATCATTACTTAACTTTAAGCAACGTTTATAAGTATAGGGGTTCCTGTCTACGCAACGTCTCCGCAGTGTACCTCAAAGCCTACGTTAAGGCTCTTACACACTATGCCGGCGGGCATGCCGCCAACAAGCCCGGCGGGTATTTGAGCCGCCGAGCTTGCTCCACAACTGAAATGATGCTCTGCGGCCACCTGATTATGCCGGCGGCATACCCGCTCGGCAATAACCCGCCGGCATAGTGTGGAGCCTTTATACATAAACTTGGTGTAAAAATACTCTAAATAAAGTGACTGCGACATACCTGCCAGGTCTGTAAAGTTTGCTGTCAATAATGTTGTCAATCATGCCGGCAGTGTTGCCAATCTTGAAGCAGCCTGGTTTGATACCACCCACAGTGGCCGGACCGATCACGTTTACCTGCAAGGAAACAAAGATCATATTAGCATAATAGAAATAAAAATACGAATTTCTGATCATCATCATTTCAGCCGAAAGACGTCCACGGCTGGACGGGCCTATCCCCTCCACTTCGACCGGTTCTGTGCCTCTCGCATCCAACGTGTTCCTGCGGCCTTCACAAGGTCGTCGGTCCACCTTGTGGGAGACCTTCCAACGTTACGTCTTCCGGTACGCGGTCGCCACTCCAGAACCTTTCGGCCCCATCGGCCATCTGTTCTGCGAGCAATGTGCCCTGCCCACTGCCACTTAAGTTTGGCAATTCTTCGGGCTATGTCGGTTACCTTGGTTCTCCTGCGGATCTCTTCATTTCTGCTTCGATCACGCAGGGAAACTCCAAGCAAAGCCCTCTCCATTGCCCTTTGGGTGAATTTCTGACAAGGTAACATTTTTAATGAAAAGATCCTAAATTAAGTTGCAATGAAATTTGAACTTTGTCATGTACAGACGCCAGCACATCAACCTACTACAATCTGTCAGATTTCTGTAATAGATTTTCAACTTTATCGCTAAAGCATAAGGTTCAATGTTGTTTGGGAAAATTTGACAGTTAGGTGTAGGTTGATGTGCTGGCGTCTGTACAACACTGAGTTTTTGTTTGCAAAACATGAATCGAAGATTCTAGATACAAGTTTAATTGAATACCACTTACACCACGTGTGTCAGCCAGTTTGATGATCTTCCTCGTCATGTTCTCAGGGATACCTTCGGCGATGATGACGATGGTATTGATCTGAGGATGCTGCATAGCCTGTAACACGATAAAAAAAAAGTTAACAAAAATAACTTACGCTGGAGAACAATTTAAACTAATTTCAATGAAGGAACAAGATCACAAAATTTTTTTTGATGCCCTTTATTATTTCACAAAAAATAAGCAAAAGGTAGAGATAAACTACGATAACATGGCGCGCCCCTCCAAAATTCAAAACGTTTGAAAGTATTTGTGAAAGTATTTACAATGCACCACCAAGATTCACAACGCATGTGTGCGTAATGAGACGGCCGTCAAACAAAAACAAATCCACGGATTTGTTGCTCGACTAGTCACGTCATTAAGCACTCATTATTATTAGTAATGGCGCTGCACTGACGTACTCTATGAAAACGACACGTGCGTTGTCTTGCGCGCTCGGCAACTTATGATTAGTTGACCAACAAATCTGGTAATAAGTGAGATATTACGACTACTGATTGCAAAAAAACTATGAATTAATTTTATTGTGTTCAAATATTGAAATGTAATTTACTCTATATCTTGCGTGTTTAATGTTTTCAATAAAATGAAACCTTTATAACGTATTTATAACACATTTATTTTTAGTGACTACAGTCCGTGAAATCTAAGAAGTACCGTTTGACGTTTCATATTTTTCAATCAGTTTCGATAACCTTTTTCATAAAACCATGAATTTAGAAAGATTTCATTATTGTATCTAAAAATGTACAATTCTTAATATCTAAATGTAATTGAAAACTTTCAAACAAAGCAAAATAACACATATTTACACCTGTCAAACGGTACTTCTTAGATTTGACGGACTGTAAGACATCAAAATCATTTACAAAAATATGTAATCATAATTATTATAAGAAAGTTTATAATAATTATGTTACGAGCCAAGTGAAAAGGCATTATTCGTACTGCCCGGAAATTAATAATAATACCCTCATTAATCACTTTTCCCACAACATTAATAAAACATAAATTAAACAAACTTAAATCTTAATGATCTCTATTGGCACTGGAACTAAAATTTTCTTCATCGCTGTCATAGAAGCTTGATGTGTCATTTTCAGAATCGGATTCTCCTACGTGAATAATAAATTCTTGCTCGTCGTCGTAGTTTTTCCAGTATTTGGATTCAGTCTCCTCCACATGTCTGCAAGTGTTGGTCCACATCATGCTATCTATCATGTCTAGACGTTCATGAAGTAATTTCATGATGGATGTGTAGTTTTGGTCTACATTTTTGTTTGCGACATAGTTTTTTAACACTCCCCAAATTTTCTCAATCGGGTTTAAGTCAGGATGATATGGAGGAAGTCTTAAAATATCGCAATTATATTTTTTTGCTTCGCCATCAACGGCGTAATTTCTAGAACTATCTTTATTTTTTAGAATGAGATCATAGAGTTCGATTTTCTTCATGTCTTCCTCGAAGTCGATGTGTTTATTCACCAACCAACATTTCATGGCTGCTTTGTTGCTGTTGGAGGTGGGAACTTTTTCTGTAAATGTGTTATGGTAGGAGGCGTTATCCATAACAATTACGGACTTTTCTGGTATGTTAGGCAGTAGTTGTGTTATGAACCACTTCTTGTAATTGTCATGGTTCATATTGTCATGGTAGTCGCCTGTCTTCGAACTGGCCTTGTAAATTAAACAAGCATTGGGGACAAAACCATTTCTTCCACCAGCGTGGACTATTATGACGCGTAACCCTTTAGAAATTTTTTTCTTTGCTACAGTTCCTTGTTGAGTACCCCATGACTTATTTTGTACATGTGTGGTATGAATGTAGCTTTCGTCAGTATATACAATATTCCTCCCTTCTTCTCTATATTTCTTCAATTGTTTTAAATATTTATAGCGGAGGAACTGCACATCATGTTTTTCAACAAGTGCTTGACGATTGTCTTCAGTAGTTTTCCACTCATAACCTAAATCAAGAAGTATACGCCGTAATGTCTCCAAACATCCGTCAAAATTAATCTTTTCAGTAAGCACCCTTTTCAGAGCTTTTAATGTGGGATATTGCTTATACTCTATATGAAAATTACTGACAGTACGCCTTATTACTCCCTTGTCAAATTCATCAATGTTACGCTTGAAACGTTTGCGAGGATTTTGGTTTTTACGCGGTGAACTCATTTGTGTGCCAGTTGCATGACATTTTGCTTTTTCTTTAAGAATTCTTGTTACAGTCCTTTCACTAACCCCCACAGCTCTTGAAGTTCTCCATCTAGCGTCTGTCAAGCGCTCCACTCCATTTTCAGCCTCGTACTTCATATGTTGGTATACTGTAGCTATCACTTCTCGTGCCTAAAAGATTTTACATTAATTAATTAATAGACATAAAAGTCAATCAAAACATTACATAAACTTATTTCACAAACAAAAAAAATTACCTGACTTCGCATCATTTTTTTTCTTGAATTTTCCATGACGGACTTGTTTTGCAATCAGTACTTTCGTATTACTGAGCGACGTAGTATTAATAACTTGACTGTCTCAGACCGCTGCCGGCCTGCTACTGAAGACGAATACTTACAAGTTACAACTACATACAAACTCCTTCGTAAGGACGTCACTACACACATTGAAACAGTAATTTGGAGGGGCGCGCCATGTTATCGTAGTTTATCTCTAGGTGTTAACGCCATAATTTATTTAGTTTATATTTCATGCCTAATTACTGGCAATTCATAACATTATTAGCATCTGTGCGACATAAAATTCCTTCCGTTTTCCCTCTCCCTTCCGCAGCCCTTATAATGCCTGAGCGAGAGCGAGAAGGAAGATTTGCAATGCGCGATCGCTGCTGGGTGCCGCGTGAAGAAAAACCGCCAGTTTCTCAACCGCTATCAAGGCTTGCGGATTAAAAATAAACCCTAAGTCGAAGAGAACTCATAATATACTCGCATAAATTGATGTAATTTTAGTAGGCAAGTTTTTAATCATGTCTAAATTTGTATAACATAACATAATCAGCCTATAATGTTCCCACTGCTGGGACACAGGCCTCCTCTTTGTGAGAGGGAGTGGTAATCCACCACGCGGGCCAAGTGCTGGCTAAATTTGTATGACAGGCGCTAATTAAATTGCCAGGACTAAACTAAAATTTATCTTCTGTCCTTTTCTTAATGAAATAGAAAGAAAAAGTTGCACGGAACTTAAATTTAGTTTAGTTTGTGAACAAGGGAATCGGCAACACTGAGGGCTCGTCTCCACGAGCGAGAGAATCGCGGCCATAGAGTATGTAACGTTCATTACAACGTAAGAATAGGCGGGAGTCCCATAGAAAAAGATGAAAAACGGCGCTTGTATGAAACTTGCACTAAAACTGAATACCAACATAGCAAAAATGACACAGACTATGCACAGACTGCAGATGTTAAAGCGAGACAGCGATAGCCGCCATTATGTTTAGTGCACGTTTCATAGTTTCTTTTTTTTATTAGACAGTTGCGTCAGACTGATCGCGGCGATATTATCGTCGTGCCACGTATTTCTATACACTCTCTTAGAACGTGTCTCCACGCGGCGATATCATTGCGGCGAAAATTTGATGGCACGGCGAGACTATCGCCGCGATTCCCTCGCTCGTGGAGACGACCCCTAAGGAAGATCATGGAACACATACCTGCATGGTGCTGTCGTAAGCTGAGCGGAGTGACGCGAAGTTGACGAGCACGGTCGCCTCTTGATGTTTACGCATTGAAACGTCCATGTCGGAGTACACTGGAATAAAACATTTTAATTATTAATCAATTATTATTAATCTTTATTTACTCAGACTACAATGGTCTATTAGATAGCGTTAGTAACAAAAATAGCTTGGCCTATGTTAGTACTTAATAACTAAAACAGAACGGGTCCGGTTTGTAATCGCCCACACTAGCGGGCTATCTGCCCGGGCGGCTATTGATTGCAGGATAGTGTTGGGACTGCCACGTAGCCTCCGGAGAAGCGAGGCCAATACCCTGAATGCGTTATTATATTGGATACAGAGCATTGTAAGCCTTTTGGGTATATGGGTTTTGTGTGTGTTTTAACATAAACCAACAGACGTAAACTCATTTATCATATTCCATGGAAGTATAGAGGTATGAGGAACAGGGTGTAAAGTTCACTCATACTCTATAGGAAAGGGAGGATCCTCCGACCAGACGGGTGTTGTGTCTGGTGGGCTAGTGCCCGACGGTTGATGTCGGGACATTGTTTATTATGTTAGTCGCGCGGTAAACTCTACTTGCGTGATGCAGGATTTTGCGTGACGTCAGTGTGATGAGTAGTTCGCATGTAGCGATATAATGTCTATTCAAACTTATGTTTCAAATTAAACAAATACTAACTTTATTTTAATGGTGATTAAGTTGATTTCAGAGTGACTAGGACTTTCGAAAAAGTTATAAGAATGTTTGAATTTGTAGCGTAAACTGAACTTTATTGTTTAGGATTTACTTAAAGTTATTTATCCATAAACTCATATTTGTTTACATTTTTTGCAACTAAATCGCGAATGCAGATTATATTTATGCTAGACGCGCGGTAAACTCTGCTTGCGCGATGCAGGTTTTTGCGTGACGTCAGTATGATCAGTAGTTCGCATGTGGCGATGTAGATGCCGCCTCAAAGACATACTTAACATAATTAACAATATTTTCAAGTAAACAATTCATTTTACTTCATTCACAATGTTTTGTCTCTGCACCCTTTAAAAGCGGGGATTTCAGGGATGCAAACACACATTGCACGAGCGAATTTACACCGAATTAGCATCACCATAAAGCTCGAAATAGCAGGATATAATTTTTAAAACCCACAGACATTCACGGAACTTTGATTCTTAACTGCCCCGAAAAGCGTGCACCGTGGAAAATAATACATAAAATATTAAATACCCTATGAAACTAACAATAAAAATATCTTACCTGGTATGAAGACCTCCTTGTTGCCGAAGTAGTACTTCTGCTTGTGGTCGGCGGTGAAGGGGTACACGATGGCGACGACTGACGGCTCCGTGCGGCGGCAGATGTAGTCGAAGTCCAACATGCCCTGCGGGTGTACAGTAACGTTAGGTTTGCTTATTCCCGATATAATATTATTTTTTACAGCATTTTAACATTCTTGTTCGCTGCTGTAACCCCTGTAAACAAATCTGTATAACTTTTAAACTGAATGACCGATGCAGCTGAATACCAGTATTTTACATGGAGCGACTGCCTATCTGACCTCCACAACTCAGTTACAGGGTAATACGATACCCCTTGTTAAGACTGGTCGTCAGACTTACGGGCTTCTGACTACCACACCACATGACGTGGTCATATTTTAAGCAATACAAGACCAACCATGCTTTATCACACTAGTTTACTAGTACTAGTTTACTAGAAATCTCCACTTAGATAAAATTACAGGTAGACTCGGGCAATAAGTAGCTAGTTAAAAATTCAGCCTTACCTGTATAGCTCTATTCTGCATGCCCCAAATGATAGCCTTGGTTCTATCACTGAAGAGTGACATGACGGTGGTGACGCTCTGTCCCAGGTCTTGCCTGGTGGGGGCCTGGGAACACACCAGGTCTAGCAGTTTGTGGGTCAGCTCCGGTAGGTCGATTTTGGGTTTGGGCTGTGGAAGAGAAGAAAAATATTGGTTAGAAAATCATAGAAATAAAAGTGATAAGCTTTTTCCATCCTGCATTTTATATAATTTTAACTCGACCTGATAAGCTTATAAGTTCAACAATTCTATATTTATATTTAATTTATCCAGCAGTTTAAAATTATCCGAGGACTGAAACAGAGGTGTGAATCGTTCACAGTCTGATCTCAGTCTCAATCTGTCAAAAATCCCTCTTATTTCCCTATATTTTTGACATTTGTTTCTCGCCGAGATGAGACTGCGAATAGATTTTGAACGTTTTTAATTATGAGAATAATAATTGGCCTACAGATATTTTAGTGGTTTTGTTAAAGTAACTTACTGAAGCCTGAGGTTTCGGCAGCTGCTTGGGCGCGTAGTCCAACTGATGCTCCTTGGGGATGGGCGTCTGGCCCAGCGCCAGCCCCACGATGGCCGTCATGTTGCTCTCGGGGCCAAACACGTACAGGGGGATGCGGAGACGGTGGCCGACTTCGCGCATTTGTCTGGAAGGAGATGAGAAAAACGAAATATGATTTTCTGGTTTGTGGGTATCAAATAGGCAGTCGCTCCATGTAAAATACTGGTATTCAGCTGTCGCATCGACGAAAATTTTACGTTTTATTACTAAATCTAGCTGCGCCCCGCGGTTTTACCCGCATAAGTTTCGATACCGTGAGAATATCGAGTTAATAGCCTTTATGGTAATCTAGGGTGTCAGCTACCTCCATACAATTTTTTTATCAAAATTGATCCAGCCGTTTGAGCGTGAAGAAGTAACAAACATATAAACACACACACACAAACTTTCGTCTTTATAATATTAGTGTGACAATGATCGCAACGACCATGGTCGCGGTCTTGGACGCCCAGTGCACGACTCCGATTCACTCTTGATGAATTTTCTTAATAATAAAATAACCAAAAAGGTTTCAACACCAACCTGAGTCCCTCCTGATAGTTAGGGCCTCCTCTCCTCACGAAGATGGTGATATTGTACTGGATGAGCGCGTCTTTGTAAGTCTCCATCGCGGTGATGATGCCTCGGAAGGTGTCGGCTACGTTCGTGAAGTTGGCTATACCACCTCCGATGATCAGGACCTGAGAAATGCAGATTATTAGTAAGATAAGATAATGACGCGACTGTTTTGCTAGAAGTAGGTAGAGGTGCATAGTATGTTAAATTTTTGAAGTGAAAACTTCTTTAGGCGCGTTGGGCATTTTTTGAGATGGGGAAAAAACCATTGAATTCGCGACACTGTTCGCCGACCCCGCGCTTCATTCGGATGTGTTCGGCTGTCCTCGGGATGTACTCGGTTTTAACGTATTTCCGATATGTCAGTTGAGTGATGGCAAAGTATTCTGTTCGTGTTTTGTTTATATGACAATTCAAAAAATACACACGTAATTGTTCAAGTTTTCACTTCTATTGCCACATGGGGAGTACCACTGGGCGCACGGCTTTTTTTTCTTTTTTTTTTTTTTGTATGGGAAATCATCTAATGACTCCTCCCGCTCTGGGTGGAGCGGAAGGGAGTGTCAGACTCTTACTGACTAAAACCCACCCGTGTTCCTTCCTTAGCCCTTTATGTTCCGGGCAGCGGTAACCCTTTCGGACGATCCCGCTACCCTGGGCGCACGGCTTGAGCTTAATATTCGCGATTGGCAAAATTGCGTCATAATTAATTCATTACAGTTGTGCTAATTTTAAATCACCTTAATATGTTATTCATTTGACAATTGAGTGAGATTAAAACTCAATTTTCGTCGGTGATTCTTCAATTACATTTTAATATTTAATCTTATTCAAATAATAATAATTTGTTGGAACGTGTGGTGAGAAATAAGGTTAAGACTTTCTAAATCAGATGAATGTGTTACTAATTCCCTTTAGCGAATTGATTGCCTTATACCCTATTCAGTTTGGCTTGAGACATAACGTAAACAACATTTGACTACTCTTAGTAAAAAGATATTCTGTAAAATATAATGTGTGATCTTGTGTAAAAAAATTTTTTTTTTAATGTTAGAAATTAATGTTTTGATATATTTTACAGAATATCTTTTTATTAAGAGTAGTCAAATGTTGTTTACGTTTTGTCTCAAGCCAAACTGAATAGGGTTTAGAATTTAACATTTATTAAATTGTTTTGTTTACACTTTCATTACATTATTTTGGAATAGATATTAGGTATGCTTGTTAATTTGCTTATTTGCTTATGGTACTCGCCATAGCTGGCAACGTGTCGGTGTGTATGTGTGTTTGTATCTCCTTACCTTCCCGTTGGGATGTTTCTCCCTGCACATGAGGCTGAAGATGGTCTTGGCATAGTCCGCGGTCTGCATCTCGGTGGGCGCGCCGGAGTACTCGCCGTAGTTAGCGAGCTCAGCCGCGCCGCCCAGCTCGCAGATCGTGTCGGTATACACGACTGAGGCTCCGCCTCCGGCTACCATCGTCCAGATGCGGCCAGACTTGTTCAGGACTGTCAGCTGTGGGAAGAAAGATCATTTGATTAAAACTGTTCAACTCCACGCTTGGCGGCAGGAATATGTATGGTCAAATCAAATCAAATGAAATCAAAATATTTTAATTCACATAAACCAACATGGGCACTTATGAAACGTCAGAAGCTAGGTGCACGGTTCCAATTGGTCGTTTCCTATTGAGAAGAACCGACAAGAAACTCCACGGTTACTCTTTTAAAAAATAATTGGATTTTACAATGTTTTTAAATTACAGTAGGTATGGGAGGACAGCGTAGGCCTGTCAACAAGTACCAGATACTTGATAAAATATAAAATGGTCTACATATATAGTCTACAAGGCCTACAAAGTCCTCACATTTACAAAATAAGAATCTAGAAGTGGTGTTAGTACTTTCCCAAACATAGTCCTTCACAGAGAGCTTAGCAACTATAGAGTACTAGCTGCTGCCCGCGACTTCGTCCGCGTGAAAGCCTATCCTAACTTAATATTATAAATGCGAAAGCAAGTTTGTTTGTTACCTTTTCACGCCTAAACCACTAAACCGATCATCCTGAAATTTTGCATATACGTTGTCAGGTGTACAGAAACGGACATAGGGTACTATTATTATTAGGGTAATATTATTACAAACGGTAGTTTTACATTGTTTAGTTTTATTATAATCACTAAAACGGATGATAGTGGCCACTATTCGTTGATGCATTTCTTAATTTGTATTTAAGTACCTACATAAACTGTTTGTAAGATTTCGCATTTTTAATACCAAGCGATTTAACAACCGATTATTTAGAGAAGTCATTTAAACGAAAATATTTTAGTGTTTTTATTTCATTACGAACCCGACTATATAAAGAAACAATTGAACTACAGGGTCACTTCATAATAATGCACACGTTCGGGCAGCGCCGTCGTCGTTCGGTTCACCCGACGCAAATCGCTTTTCGCGCCATTTTTACAACCAACCCTATTAAGAGTTCACGCACACATTTGCACGTGTACAAACGTCATTTGGTTATGTAGTAGTAATAGGTAATTAGTTTGCGAGCGTTGTATGGAGTATCCGAGGTGTGGCATGAGTTTACGAGTTTGTTTTACACCAAAAAAATACACATACCTTCAAACTAGCCCCACTTTTGGCATCCAAATCAGCAATATGAGCCTCCTCAGGGTAAGCATCCCTTCCAAAAGGCGGCGGGAACGTCACCTCCCCCCAGTTCTTGGCGCAGATGAAGTCCGCGGTCTGGTCGAGCTTGGCGGCCAAGTCCAGTAGGTAGATCCTCTCGTTGGTCACGACTATGGGGTTTATTTCCATATACGTGAAATACAGGTCTACGTAGACTCGGTATAGGGCGAGGATGAAGGTGGTCAATAACCTGTAAAGATGGAGAAAAAGTGGTTTTTAACAGACTTCAAAAATGGAGGTTCTGTATTCGATCTGTATGGTATGTATGTTTGTATGTCCGCGATTTTCTCAAAAACTAATGAACCAATTTTGATAATTCTTTCATTAGTGTGATCTACATACTTTCAGGAAGGTTTTAGTATATAATGCCTTAAATAATTATTCTTATGTACGAAGTTATATGCATAAATGTACTGCAACTCCGGCATTTCTATGCGAATTTTGATGATTCTTTTAGTCGGTGTCTTTAATTCTTCAATGCACTAGTGTTAATTGAATTTTTGTGGGGTAGGTACAACTAAAAAGTGAAAAATAAAAACTTTTTTTACAAAAAAAAAAAAAACAATTGAGAAAAAAACACTACAAAGTGACAAAGTGAAAAAAGAACTAACTTAAACCATATACGACACCCGTCTGGTCGGAGGATTCTCCCTTCTCTATGGAGGATGAGTGAACTTTACATCCTGTTCCTCATACCTCTATGTAAACTTGTTACACATAACACATACATAATTAGCCTATAACTGCTGGGACACAGGCCTCCTCTCAGTGAGAGGGAGTGGGCCGTAATCCACCACGCGGGCCCAGTGCGGGTTGGCAGATGTCACATGTCTTCGAATTTTTGGTTCTAGGACATGCCCGGTTTCCTCACGATGTTTTCCTTCACCGTTTTGAGAGCAGTGGTGATGAAATAATAAACTTGTTACGGGTGTATCAAAATCGTTGTTACCTTTTCATCGCAGCTGACTTGATGTTTTTGAGCAGCACCCGCTCGATATCTTCGCCAGTTGGGAAAGTGTCTACTGGAACCTGGAAAAACAAAAAAAAAAAGTTTAAAACCTAAATTAATCATTTAGAAACTTATCGCCAAAAGATTTTTGTACAACTTTCGTTGTGATTTGAATATACGGACAATTTCAATTGATAGTCAATTTGCTAAATTATCTTCTAAGGTCATAAAATGATGAGTTTTTTTTTATAGACAGGGCGTCAGAGCGTCCATGTCTCCTACGTCCATTGTCCCCTGGTGATGAACAGGATCGTGACAAACCAAGCAACACTAGTCGAGGTCTAGAAAAGGATGGGCGTCTCACCTCAAGACGGAGCGCGAGGGCGTCCACATCTCCTACATCTACTCCTCCCTGGTGGTGGAACAGGATGGTGTCGGAGCGTCTGCCGGACATTATATTAAGGTACATCTCTTCGTTCTGCGGAAAAAAAAACATAGAGTACTAATTAGTAACCTGTCAATAGCATTAAATATTACAACATGCAACAAAGAAAAAGAAAAGAAAGAAAAATGGTTTATTCTGCACAAACATAACGCACAAAAAGACATAAAATATACACATACAACGTAGTCAAAAGCCTCGTACTCAAGCTTAATAATAATAAAAATGTTGACAATTCTGTCTATTGCTTGATGTTAGGGCCAGGGACCAAAGACAACACATATTAGTTGACATTGACAAATGACAATTTGCGATTGACAATGACAATTACAATACAAATTAATCCGTAATGCGCCCGCGACACCAAAACACTGAAAACAACAAAACAAAAACAACAACATGCTGGACGCGCGTCGAGAACTTTGCTTGCGCGATGCAGGATTTTGCGTGATCGTAGTTCGCATGTGGCGTTGTAGATGGCGCCACAAGCTGGTCTAGTTTAACTCTAGTTATACTTACAGCGTCATGCTTAACAAAGGGCTCGACAATGAAATGCCTGAGCTTGCCGGTGGCCGCCCCGACCTGCTGCTCCTTGCCGATGTGTTCGCTGAGCCACTTCCTCACGTCCGTGGCTGACTTGTTCACTCCCACCAGCCCTAGCTTGCCGCGCCGTTTGATCAGCTGGTCTGGTTTCACTACCAATTGCTGTGGACGTTTAAAATATTAATTTAATAAGAAGTTGGTTACAAATTTAAGTATACAATATTGAAATAACATCGGAGTCAAATAAATTACTTCAAGTTGTTCATTAAAATGCATTTTAGACTTATAGACACGAATTGATTCTCGTTGTCCCTTCCTAAAGGTCCATAGAGTTTCTTGCCCGTTCTTCGTTTTTCGAGGCACAGGGGTGTACCACCGCCAACATCCAAACTCGGGGCTGTTACTGAGAAATTCCTAATAGAAACACCCAATAACACTGCCCGACCCGGGAATCGAACCCAGGAGGGCCCGGCAGTCGTGCCTGCGACCACGAGACTAGCGGGGCAGTTGAGAAAAGCGAGTCGAAATATTGTATTTAGTAGGTACTAGCTGCGCCCCGCGGTTTCACCCGCATAAGTCTTGATCCCGTGGGAATATCGGGATAAAAAAGTATCCTACGTCCTTTCCCGGGACTCAAGCTATCTCTATACCAAATTTCATCTAAATCGGCTCAGCGGTTTAGGTGTGAAAAGGTAACATACAGACAGACAGAGTTACTTTCGAATTTATAATATTAGTATGGATGGATAAATTAGTCATTACATTTATTTCATCAAATAAAACAGATTAAAAATTTAATCTAAACAGTCCTTACCTCCTTGCAGAGCCATGGATTCTTCCCGAGCTCGTCCTCCCAAATGGTGCCCTGTTCGAAGGTGGCGAAGCGACACGGCACCAACGCAGTACCGGCTGCTATGTGCCTGGAGACAGTTAAAATATGGCAATTTAAAATATTTATTTATTTATTTAAACTTTTCGCACAAAAAAGGTACAAAGGCGGACTTAATGCCTTAGGCATTCTCTAACAGTCAACCAAGGGTGGTGAAGAGATTAGATGGCAGGTGCTTTGGTTGAGAGGAACAAGGATAAAAAAACTATTAAAACTAGGTACACAAATACATAAATAGGTTATATACACATACATACTATTTACTATAATATATAATTACTTATAATATATGATTTTCATATTTTTCTTCTGGATTTTTGTTGAATGACAAATAAGAAACTTGAGGCGTTTCTTGGGGCAAGCCTCAAATCAAAAGTCATTTATTCTAATTAGGTTGAGAATCATCACTTTTCGAACGTCAAAATTACAAAAGACAGTCCCCCAAAACAGCAAGCAAATTAATATCGTTGCGAGTGGTCGTGCGGAGAGCGTATTTTTTGGAATGTTAATGTTTATCGCTTGAGATTTCATGTTGCATAGTTAATTTGATTATTTCTTTAAATTTAAGGTCATTTTTTCTTCATTGATTGTTTGGCGCCGAGTCAAAATTACTTAGGTATACTTACATTAGTTTAAGAACTTAGTTATTAATGTTAAATAAAAAAGGTTTATTATTTTTTGCTTTTCAGTATTTTCGGCGGTTTAATTTTTTTGTTAAAAAGTTTTTTTAGGTCTTTCGAGTTGTAAGAATGAATTAAGTACAGTATAATAAATGACACTCACTATAAGATGGCTGTGACCACTATCCATCAGGGCACCAAGTTGCTAACGCAATTTTGTTAGGATGGCTTATTTTTAATAATAGTAGTTATTTCGAAGATTACTTTCCTACGAGTAAATATTTGTCTTTAAAAAAAAAAAAAAAACAATTTTGGAAATAACGAACTTTTGCCACAACTAATGGCTTTGTCTTAGTATGGTTGTCATAGTGACCAATCATTGAAAATAGCAGGGTTGGCCCTCGGACGGTAGGGATTGGGATGGTAGGGCCACTTACCACTAGGTGACGGTAACAACATCCTATAAGGTGGTAATAACCACTTCCCATCAGGTGGTGGTGACCACATTCCATCAAGTGGTGATGACCGTTTACCATCAGGTGGTGGTGACCACATACCGCCAAGTGGTGGTGATCACTTTCAATCAAGTAGTGATGACCACTGACCATCAGGTGGTAGTGACCACAAGCCCTCAGGATGCGGTCTTGTTTGCCATCCAATTACATTAAAAAAATAAATAAAAATCTTACCTATTAATAAGGTCCTTGCCGGTCGCCTCGTATATAGCTTTGGACGACATGTTTGTGTGTCTGTTTGTTTAACTGTTACTGTATCGTTGCGGCCCACGTCATAGGGATGTTAGTTTTAGCTGTGAACAAGAGAAAATTAAGGTTTAGTTTGTGGTTTACAAAGCATACATATATATACATAGCGTCTGTCGCGTACCTTCGGTCACGCATACCATGACTATATAGTTATACTGTATAGCTTATCAGCAACCTAATTGTGAAACATACTTTCAATCTCAATCTAAATCATTTTGAAGGATATTGCTAATACATTGCTTCATTAGTTCTAAAAATTTGTCTGCCCAACAACGTGAAAAACGCAATGAATGTTATTGAACTGTCAAAATGAAAGCCATTGCTACTGATAGTGTGTTACGCAATAACCCCGCTGTTGTGGAATAATAATAAGCACGTCCAATGTACAGACGCCAGCACATCAAGCTACCCGAAACTGTCAAATTTTCCCAGTCAACTTTGAACCTTATGCTTTAGCGATAAAGTTGAAATCTATTGAAGAAATTTGACAGATTGTAGTAGCTTGATTTGCTGGACTGCTGGCGTGGCGTCTGTACAGGACATAACATTGACAAAGTTATTAATTTCCGGAAAATACAGTGTCAATAATATCGCATAAGATTATTTTTAAAGCATGAATAATATTAACCACTAGTTTTTGTCCGCGACTACGTCCGCGTGTTTTTTGTTTTGACATAAACTACCTGAGGGGCAATTCTCGTAATTTAAAGAACGTTCACAGTCTGATCTCAGTACCTATCAAACTGCCAAAAACACCTGTAATTAAAGACGCAAAAAATAACGCAAGATGAATGTTGTTGAACTGTCAAAATGAAAGCCATTGCTACTGATAGTGTGATACGCAATTACCCCGCTTGTTTTTAAATGCAGTGTTATAAAATTACTTACAACTTTATGAAGAATTCATTACCGTACTTTTAATTTAACTATTTAATTGAGGAAGAATCATGACATAATATTTAGTTATACCACAAAAAAAAACTTAAACAAGCACTTTAATTAGATCAACACAAAAAAAAAATCTCGTCGAATCATAAAAAAAAAAATATTTTTCAAATTTAGAACGCTCCGCGAGCAGCTTCCGCGCATTCAACAATATTGGTCGACTGGTTCTCAAACGAGTTTTGATTGGCCGTTCCGCGTGGTACGATCGCCTGATCCGATCTTGCTTGCGCCTACGTCATCCGAGTAGAATCAGCTGAGGTAGAGTAGGCACGTAAACTGTCGGCTGTCGGGTTTTCTTTACCGGTTTACGAGTGCCGCGTGTTGGAGGACATTGCTCTTTTTTATATGGTGTTATTAAGTTGTTAGGAAAACTTTGAAGACGTATATTTGTAGTACCTAATTTTTGTATTTTATTATGTGAAGTCTATTCATCATCATCATCTGTCAAGCCTTTTATCAAAGGTCGGCTTCCAATCTAACCGGAAGCAGCTAGTAGTTTACATGGAGAGACTTTCCTTTGAGGAGCAATTCTCGTAATTTTAAGAACGTTTACTACAGTCTGATCTCAGTCTCAATCTGTCAAAAATACTTCTAATTTCCTCGAAATTTTTGTTCTACATGCCGGTTTCCTCACGATGTTTTCCTTCACCGTTTTGAGAGCAGTGGTGATGAAATTATTTGCACTATGAGAAGCACCTGTCTGGGTTCGAACCCACGACCTACAACTCCTAAAGCCGTTACCACTGGGCCACCACTACTCTCACACTCCCCGCTATACAGGTCAAACATATCCAATTATCCATACTAATATTTAAATGCGAAAGTGTGTCTGTTACCTCTTCACGCTTAAATCGCTGAACCAATTTAGATGAAATTTGGTATAGAGATAGTTTGAGTCCCGGGAAAGGACAGGATAGTTTTTATCCCGATATTCCCATGAGATCGACACTTATGCGGGTGAAACCGCGGGGCGCTGCTAGTGATGTAATATTTAACCATCGTACGATGCTCACGCGATTACTTACTATCAAGAATGTGTCATGATTTTCATTAATAAAGATAGTCTGTTTATTTGGGCAATAAATACATTAAATCATATCGTACAGTTTAATATGAATCAAAACTTCTGTAAGGAGGGGCCCGTGGCTAAATAATAACAGCCGCACAGGTCGATCGAGCAGGTTAAGCTACGCTTGTCGCGGTTGGTCCGTGGATGGGTGACCATCTTCACATACCAAGACCCCTCTGTGCCTCGGATAGCACGTTAAGCCGTTGGTCCTGGCTGTCATTCGTGGATCTTTGACAGTCGTTACAGGTCGTCAGAAGCCCGAAAGTCATACAACCAGTCTTACCAAGGGGTATCGTATTACCCAGTAACTGGGTTGTGGAAGTCAGATAGGCAGTCGCTAAAAAAAAATCGCGAAAAAAACATCAGCTGTTCCATACAATTTGACGAGTTATACGAACATAAATGTAGGGAACAGCTGATTTTTATTTTCGCCATTTCAGGTTTGGTCCCATAGTAAAAGTTGTTCATAATAATGAGTACAATGACCTCTTAAGAGGTTGTTGGTGTTTTTCCAATAACCCTGCATATCAAGGAGTAGACCGGGGGGCGTGGTAATGGAAGACGTGCCAGTAGATAGGAAAAGATGTAAGAGCCATACCGGATATGCATCCTAGAGTAACGGCTGCCAAGCCGAGTGACAATGGAAAAAATGAAAAAAAAAAAGAAAACACGTAAAATCGTTCCGTAATAATTACTTTATCTGAAAGATATTATTTTCCTCTCGCTATCTGTGCCCAACACTTCAGGGTAACAAGACGTGATACTATGATACGTCATGCGTGACAAAACTCTTTTTAATCGTGTTCTGAGTCAACATTAATGTAGGGCAGCTCCGTTCAAGATCAAGGACTCAACGCAGTGACGTAAAGATACGGCGTGAAGGTTGCTCAGGAAATATTTTTATGGTTATATTGATCTATAAATCGATTATGAGGGATATCGGAATTGTAAATGGCGTTTAGATTGAAATGCATTGGTTTGGAAGAGGGAAAAGGAATATTTATAAATTAAATTTTTCTTACGTCAGTGTCAGGTTTCATGTTGAGCAAAATATGATTCGCGACCGTAACAAGTAGGTATATATTTACAGAATTATAATCATTAAAATCATCAATACAACCCTCTAAGTTCATCATCATCATCTGCCTAGCCTTTTCCCAACTATGTTGGGGTCGGCTTCCAGTCTAACCGGAGGCAGCTGAATACCAGTATTTTACATGGAGCGACTGCCTATCTGACCTCCACAACCCAGTTACTGGGTAATACGATACCCCTTGGTAAGACTGGTTGTGAGACTTTCGGGCTTCTGACTATCCGTAACGACTGTCAAAGATCCACGAATGACAGCCGGGACCAACGGCTTAACGTGCTTTCCGAGGCACGGAGGAGTCTCAGTATGTAAAGATGGTCACCCATCCACAGACCAACCGCGGCAAGCAACCTTCAACAACCCTCTAAGTTTATATTATGAAAATTGATTGATATGAAAATGAAAATAATAATAATCATTTAATAAAATATTTCGTAAATTTAAACGACGTCGTAGACCAGCAAAATTCGGAGTTACAATCTATGCATTGATTCGAATGAATACAGCATGTATCAGAAAGGTGTGTTCATATTCAAGGGTGTGGTTACAGACCATCAAACTGAACAACTTTCTCCATGGGACCAAACTCGTATTCGAGAAAAAATAATCACTCGTCCCATACATTTGGGTCGAGGTTTTGTATAGAACGGCTGAACATTTTTCAAGCAATCTTCGACGTGTTTGTTGTGTTTAAAAGATCGCTCTAAGCGATAAGACCGCCCATTGTGTCATCCTTTGTAAGGTTTCTATATTTATGTCTGTAATTTATATGGTGTACATAATAAAGAGTATTCTGTTCTAAAAACCCGGCCAAATAAATACGTGTCGGACTACGCACAATGAAGGGTTCCGTTCCGTCCCCAAGAACAAACTTTGTAGTTGAAAAAATGGTCTCCTAAACGTCGATATACGTCACGGTCAATTCTTCAATTGCAAACGTAAGGATGAAGAAAAGATAATAACACAAATTAACGATTTACGGACTTTTTTCCTTTAGGTACTTGTGTTGAGGCCTTGATGCTTGTCAAATTTCAAGATTCTAGGTCAACGGGAATCCCTATAGGTTTTGATTTATTTGCGAGTATCAAAATATGTCGCACTAGCTGCGGCCCGCGATTTCACCCGCATAAGAATCGATCCCGTGGGAATATCGGGATTCAAAATCTTCCCTTGTCCTTCTCTAGGTCATGGTCAACCCATGTGCCAAATTTCATCCAAATTCAACATCCGATATTAGGTAAATAAATCATTGGTGAAGTAATGAAAATACTATGTGATGAATATATAATTTGTTACTATTATTATCGTGTAGGCAGATATTTATAATTATAATACGAACGCGTTGTAATCATTCATTCAATGCACACCCAAGGACGCATTGGACATTATAAGGAAAATAAACAAACTAAAACCGGTGTAGGTATTTCGTTCATTTGTAGGCCTACGCCACACTTGACGGCAATTCCTTCGCGGATCTTCCGCGTCGGAACGCCAATAAGAAAGAAAGAAAATACGTTTATTTGCGGTGAACATGACGCAAAAATTAACTTAAACACAAAACTAAAATAAAAAAGAAGGTAAGGGAAACATGCGTCACATCCACGCAAAACGGCTATCGCTCAGCATTCTGCTGCGACCCTATGCAAGACAGAGCCCCAGCGCTGACGTGATGACGTCGTCCGATGCAGCACACAATTTATTACAACACTGTGCCGGTGTAGCGTACTTAAGATAATATTATACTAAACAGAAAACAGACACTGATACAGTACACATACAATACAATAGTAATATATGTTATTGCATATAAATGACTAATAACGGGAACACTACGCGGAAGATCGGTCGCTCCGTCGCGGACCGCTCGCCCTCTGCGTCTGTTACAGATTTACCGCAAGCGCAAAGAATTTCCGTCAAGTGCGGCGTAGGCCTAGTGTTACCCTTACCCCTATTGAATTAATGATTGCCCCTTTGGTCTCTTGTTTGCTAGCGCGACAGCTGAGCGCGGGGTCCACGGTTCGATTCCCAGGTAAGGCAAAGTGTTACTGGGTTTTTCTATTAGGAATTTCTTAGGAACAGCGCGGTGTTTGGAGTTGGCGGTGTGATACCCCGTGCCTCAAAAAGCACGTAGAGCTGTTGGTCCTACGCCTGATCTCTCTCCGGTCGTGTCGGATTGCCGTCACATCGGACTATGAGAGTGAGGGAAGAGTGAGTGCACCTGCGTCTGCGCACACACTTGTGCACTATAACATCTTCCGCGCCGAAGGCTCCGTTGAGATTGGCCGCAATGGCAGAAATGCAATCAGGAGGACAATTATTACTATTGAATTCTAGGCGATATCGCGGCAGACCAACACGAAGATGGGAGGGACGCTTGACTCCTAACAAAAGGAGTGGCCCACAATAGCAGAGGACAGAAGGGGGTCGAAAAGGAAACAGGGAGGCCTTTGCCCAGAAATGCCTACAGGCTGGATAGAAGTCAGACGTAAGGTCCTATAAGTGAGCAGTACAAGTCAAAGAAATAATGAACTGGCCAAATGAGAATCATCATCCACATCATCTGCCTAGCCTTTTCCCAACTATGTTGGAGTCGAAAAGTCATTCATTCAAGCTAGGCTGAGAATCAGCACTTTTTGGACATCAACATTACATAAGACAATCCCCCAAAACGCCCGCCCTTCGCCACTTCCTAGTGTTCTAGCTGGGAAGAAGTGGCACAAAAAACTCCCAAGCAGCCATAATTCACTATGACCACCACAGATATAGATACACCTACATAACGCAAGAGCAATTACTTCGCGTGCCAAAAATCGCATCAGCTTACGTACAAAAATCGTAAGCCGCCACTTTCACGCTCAGTCCTGAGTACTGCTGGCTGGGTGAACGTGAGCGCTGGCGCTAGGCCCCGGGGGTGGAGCGAGACGGGTGCCGCACGCGGCGGCGTCTTTGAATCAATTTGATTTTCCCATCACTAAATAGTGCATGTGACGTCATAGTAGGTAGTCAAAAAATGGCACGCTTAGTTTTCATACAGATCGTGATACTTGCGTCATCTAGGTCTATCTATATCTGTGATGACCACTCAATGATTCCTTACTTCGAAACCACGTCTTGCCTGACACATGCTGAGCTGGACTCCCATTTGGAGCAACCTTGAGACGCACACCGCACTGTGTATATTTCGTTATTAATTTTAAGTTTTCATCATAGTGTCACTTTTATTTCGTTATTTATGTATGTTTTTTCTTTTGTTTTTATATCGGCACCTTCTTTTTTATTATGTTCATGTGTGTAATTGGTTATCATCTAATATTGTACTTTTGTGTGTTGTGCTGTCTTTTGTATGCGCCAAATAAATGGTTTATCTATCTATCTATCTATCACGTCAATTCCTTAGCTAATCACGCCAACTTCGCGTTCATTTCGCGTGGTTTCCTTCATTGTGAATACATTACCTGCTGTTAGTTCAGTTAGAAGAACTTGATTCTAAACAATTGAATTGAAACTTGAATACAGATGACTTAATCAGATTACATACAGATGAATATGTGTTGAAGATATAATAGGAAGCAGGACTACTATTACACAAACAACTACACAGTAAACATAAATTTAAAAACGCCGCCGTTGTTATGTCTGAATGGAATTTCTTTAACACTAATATTTTTATGTTAATCGATGCAAAGAATGTTGACAGGTAAGGCGTGTTACACATAACCGATTTGTCGCAAGTTCACGGGAATAACTTGGTCCAAACGCGCGTACGGTATAGCCTGATGGCGGCTCGGAACGTGAGGCGAGTTGCTGCGCAGTAGCAAGTTCACCTGTCAGCTGGGGTGAGGGGCGAGGGTACTGCGCAGAGAGTAGCGCACTTCACAGCCGCCATAAAGTTTGAATCGAGCTGTAACGTCCTCGAACGACTAAAACTAGTAGACATACATAACGCTTAACGTGCTTTCCGAAACACGTTAAGCGGAAGGGTCTTGGTATGTAAAGACTTTAAGACTGTCACCCATCCACTGCCCGATCTCAGCGAGCCTAGCTTAACCTGATCGATCGACCCGTGCGGCTGTTATTAGCTAGCCATAAGCCCCATACTCTGACTGTAATTCGCAACTAGACCGTGAATTGATACTGAATAAATGCTGCTCGGGGTTTCGTGCCTTATCAAGACCTCTACACCAAATCCTACCCGACCTACTTCCTAATGGAGGTCCTCAAGAGGTTTTCGACACTTGATTAGGTTGTTGACTGTTGGAAAACCCGGCCTAGATACACGTGCTCCTATCTAAAACTAACTAAAGTCCGGCCGCGCTAAATTTGCCAAAGATGTAAACAACAATGGCCGCCCCAAATTGAATAAAATCGATATACAAGAACATTTATTTTAAAGTAATGTTTGTTTTCATCTAGTTAGCTCGGAGATTTAGACGAAAACAAACATTAATTAAAATAAATGTTCTTTTATATCGAGCAGCCATTGTTGTTTACATCTTTGGCAAATTTAGCGCGGCCGGACCTAAGTTCGCGTACGGGCCATCTGATAAAAAGTGGTTATCAACGCGATAGCCGATACGTTGACAAAGCAATCAGACATAATTATGATTTAATTATGGGATTAAATATTATAATATATATCTCATACCTTATCTGTGGATCTTTGACAGTCGTTACGGGTCGTCAGAAGCCCGAAAGTCTGATAACCCAGTGTTACCAAGGGGTATCGTATTACCCAGTAACTTGGTTGTGGAGGTCAGATAGGCAGCCGCTCCATGTAAAATACTGGTATTCAGCTGCATCCGGTTAGACTGGAAGCCGACCCCAACATAGTTGGGAATTGCTTCATAATATGTTCGAAGAATTTGTCTGCTCAACAACGTAAATAACGCAATGAATGTTGTTGAACTGTCAAAATGAAAGCCATTGCTACTGTTAGTGTGTTACGGCTAACCTCCATGTGCCTTAACGTTGCAACTGCATTACCAGCAAATGAGTTTTCTAGGAAACACTCCGTGGATTGGATAAGCCTCATTAACTCTATGTGCAATGCCCTTCTGTCATAAATTCCGCGGTTTTGCGATGCGGTCTTGGACTACCTTTGCGATAATAATAATAATGCCATTTTGTAATTTCTTACATCATAATTTCTAGTGCGTGTTGGGTACACCTACGTCAAATTAAAAGGACGCTTCGAAATGTTGCCACTACATAAAGAGTAAAACGATTATTGAGGATGATATTCTCATACCATGTACTGTATCTGTGTCTATTTTCTGTTTAGTATAATAATATTATTCTATCATATCTAAATTAAATTATTTTTCTTTAAGTACGCTACTACGGCACAGTGTTGTAATAATTGTGTGCTGCATCGGACGACGTCATCACGTCAGCGCCGGCTGTCGCTGAAAACCAGCGCTGGGGCTCTGTCTTGCATAGGGTCGCAGCATAATGCTGAGCGATAGCAGTTTTGCGTGGATGTGACGCATGTTTCCCTTATCTTCTTTTTATTTTTGTGTTTATGTTCATTTTTGCGTCATGTTCACCGCAAATAAACGTTTTTTCTTTCTTTCTTTTCTTTCTATAATGATACTATTAATAATATTATAAACGCGAATGATTGTGAGTTTGGATGGATGTTTGTTACTCTTTCACGCAAAAACTACTGATAGTTTATAACCAGGATACGCTTTATCCCGAAATTCCCAGGGGATCGTGAAACCGCTTGGCGTTGCTAGTAATAACATAAACGCGAAAGTTTTTAAGGATGGATGAATAAATTTTGTTACTCTTTCACGCAAGAACTACTGAACGGATTTTGATGAAACTTTACAGTATGACGCAAGACTCTTTCGTCATAGAATTATGATTTATTGACGTTACTACTGATAATACGCCTTAGACTACGCGCAAGATAATTCTGCGCGTGACTGGTGGCGTACTTAATGTTGCCAGCTTAACTAATCTCTTTTTCTTCTTTTTATTACTAATGATTTTCCATTCCACTAACTTAAAGTAATTGTAGAAACGCAAGAGGCCATATTGGGCTGTTCCCACGGCTTGGACACACGCCTCCTCTCTTAGAGAGTGTTGAGGGGTTGGTTTTGGTTAACCGGTGAATTTAACAGTTAATATAAATTTTGTAAGTAAATCTAGTACAGTTCTCAGGTTTTATCTTTACTTATTTAAATGGGGAATTAATAATTTACTTTAGTAACCAAATTATTGTTTATTTAGAAGTTTTATTGTATTAGTTTCGTACTTGAAAATGCTAGAGCGGTTAAGTTAAGACCTGTCTAAAGAGAGAGCCCTTTACGCTACACAATTTAGTGGGTTTCGAGTGCGAAAAATTTAGAACGAGGGCCAAAAAATTTAGTGCACGCACTTAATAAGTTATTACAAAACAATTTTAGTATGAACTTACTAGCTTCAGCCCGCGAGTTTGCCCGCATATGATAGGCACGGGAGCGCACTACCGGGATAAAAAGTATCCTGCGTCCTAACCCCGGTCATATTTTATCCGTGTGCAAAATTATGCCCAAATCTGCGGGGTAATTGCATAACATACTAACAGTAGCACTAGCAATGGCTTTAATTTTGACAGTTCAACAACATTCATTGCGTTATTTACGTTGTTGAGCAGACAAATGAAGCAATGGATTAGCAATATCCTTCAAAATTATTCAGATTGTGATTGATATTGCGTTCCGCTATAAGGAGAGCTGTTTAGCCGTTAAGTCACAAACCGATAAAGTTACTGTCGCGTCAATAATAATAACGTGTGTTATTTAACAAAAACAATGACACAGCCAAAAAAAAAAACGTCCAAATTAGTCAACATAAAAATCACATAAAAAAACCAACTACGTTCTACGAATCTAAAGCGAGTGGACGTCTAATACGTATAATGTATTCAATTAGCTGATCGAAGCGACGTGGAGTATCGCGGTAGGCAACGTCAAACACGAGTCAAAGGTTAAGAACGACGTACGCTACACCTCTCCAGACTTAGTGCGGCTTAGTTACCCGCTAAATAACATAACATAACACCCACGCCTTTATTTCACTCCACGAAGGTTGAGGAGATCGTGGAGTGCATGCGCGTGAAGACCAACTGGACTTTGAGGGTCGAGAAGTTGGAGTCGCGTCACAGCACGAACCTCAAGTCGTTCGTGGTGCTTGTTCCGACACATCATCTCGAGAAGTTCCTCAAGGAAGAGATCTGGCCGAAGGGTGTTGTGTGTGTTTCGTGGCCGGCTACATGATACCAGTCAGCGAAACACGACGCAGACACTTCGTGTGCGTTAGTTAGTTAGTGTAATTATAATGTTGTATGTATTTATAGTATTTTTAAGTTATATTGATATTGTATTTTATGTGTTTTATATGGGCCTTGATGCCTGCAATAAATGGATAAATAAATTCCCCGAAGACATTTGACATCTACCAACCCGCACTGGGCCCGCGTGGTAGATTACAGCCCACTCCCTCTCAAAGGGAGCTTACATAAAGAAGCCGGTTTTCGGTCCCGACTCCGGTACAGGTATCCGCCGGTTGATCTTCGGAAGGAAACGGTTACATGTTTTACCTGTCTCTTTATGTGTGAGCGCATAAGTTAATGTGGGACTATTTCACTGCACCGCTCGGTACCGACCCGTACAGACTCGCCTGCACCGGAAACCTGTTTCTTTATGTAAGCACCTAAAGAGACGATGCCCGTGTCCCAGCAGTGGGAACATTATAAGCTGAGTATGTAAATATTATACAATGGTTCCTTCGTTTGATATGTTTTTGATTTTTTTTTCCAAAACTTTTCACATTGAACAAACGCGACTGAAGACAGTCAACGCGTTTTTTCCGTACAATTTATTTATCATCTGTCCCAATCTTACTAAGCGACTGTAATCGACAAAAGATTGCAATCTTTAGCTAAAAGATAAGTTTATTATGTTATTTGAGTGATGCTATCTTGGCAGACGATGGTTTAATAGCACGTTGTTTTTCCTCTACTTAGGTATTTAAAAGTAGCCTCTGCCCGCGCGAAATTCAAAAACTACCGAACGGTTTTTCATACGGTTATCACCAATGGATGAATGGACGGAGTGATGCACGAGGAAGGTTTTATCATCATCGTCATCATTTCAGCCGAAAGACGTCCACTGCTGGACATAGGCTTCCCCCAAGCACCTCCACTTCGACCGTTTCTGTGCTCGCATCCAACGGGTTCCTGCGGCTTTCACAAGGTCGTCGGTCCACCTTGTGGGAGGCCTTCCGGTACGCGGTCGCCACTCCAGGAAATTTCGGCCCCATCGGCCTTCTGTTCTGCGAGCAATGTGCCATTCCCACTGCCACTTATGTTTGGCAATTCTTCGGGCTATGTCGGTTACCTTTGTTCTCCTGCGGATCTCTTCATTTTTGATTCGATCACGCAGGGAAACTACAAGCATAGCCCTCTCCATTTGCCTTTGGGTGACTTTTAGCCTTCTAATAAGGTGTTAGGATAAGGTGAGGTGAGAGGTAGGTTTAGGTGTATGATAAATTCTGACCTCCACGCGGGCGAAGCCGCTGTCAAAGTGTCAAGAGCTAGTCTGTTAATAATTAAAATATTTCTTCTATTAATCATTCGTTTATCTATTACAATCATTAAAATTAGTTTTTTTTTCTCTAATATACATTAATTATTGAATTTAGTTTTGAAAAAGGTTCGTTTAGGAGGCATACTCGGAGTGTAGTCAGAAGCCCAAAAGTCTGACAACCCGGTCTTACCAAGGGGTATCGTGTTACCCAGGTAACTGGGTTGTGGAGGTCAGATAGGTAGTCGCACTATGTAAAATACTGGTAATCAGCTGCATTCGGTTAAACTTGAAGCCGACTCCAACATAGTTGGGAAAAGGCTAGGCAGATTGATTGATTTGAGTTTAGGAGGGATAATATTTTTTTCAGGTTTTCTGTTTTCAAAGAAGTCAAACATGAAATACGGAATTCACTTTATGAAGTGGTCAGCTCATTGAAATTAATCAATGATTTTACTCTTTTGATACAATTTTCAAAAAGGTTGTTTTTTAGTTATTTATGCCACTGTTGTATAATACTAAATAGAAATACCCGTTGTATTTTTGATAAGAGTATCAGAATCAGACTTTTTTTTTTAGTAAAGTCAATTAACAATATTATAGTCAGGTAAAGAAGTCTAACAGGGTCAATATTGGGATTAATTATAGCAATCGTAATCTGGATAAATTCATATAATTTATTTATCATTTTTTTTTATTTGATAAAAGAGCTGTTTGTTTTCGGGAACATCCATCGGTTTCTTACTAAACTTCAACTATATCCGACGATCCTGCATACTTATCTCTTTGTTGACTGCACTATGATTATTTCCTTAATTATGTTGCTAAGTGATTATTGTAGACATAGTAATTATCTTGTGATTATTGTAGGTACACATACATATGTCTGTGTAAAATAATAATGAAGGAGTTGAATGAGCCTATGTCCAGCAGTAGGTATACTGCTGCTAGGCTGATGATGACGTGTGTGTGGGCTTTTCCGCTAAGCATCCGGTAAAAAAATAAAGGACAGGCGAAAACCTGTTACCAAATTGCCATGGATTTAATACATGATTCTAGACCCCATCATCATCTGCATCCCTTTTTCCAACTATGTTGGGGTCGGCTTCCAGTCTAACCGGATGCAGCTGGATACCAGTATCTTACATGGAGCGACTGCCTATCTGACCTTCACAACCCAGTGACTGGTTATAACCCTTGTGAAGACTGGTTGTCAGACTTTCGGGCTTCTAACTAACCGTAACGACTTGTCAAAGATCCACGAAAGACAGCCGGGACCAATGCCCATTCCGAGGCAGGCAGGTGTCTTGGTATGTGAAAATGGTCACCTATCCACGGACCAACCGCGGCGAGCGCAGCATAACCTGATCGATCGACCCGTGCGGCCGTTATTCTTAGCCACAAGCCCCTCCGTTATGTTATGTATATTAATAAACTACACACATACCTATATAAAAAAAAAACTAGAATGAAACGGTAAAAGCTTTGGAGTCGTCAAACTAGTTTTTTATAATAACTTTTGGCATATTAACCGACTTAAAAAAAAAGGAGGTTATTTAAAGTTTTTGTTGTCATAGGCGTGACAAGATTTAAAGAGAGATAAATACATAAACAAGCTACTATTCTTATTCCTTCTCTGTCTATGCTGTAAGATTGACAAAGTGAGTTCCACAATCACGAATGCTAGGCGGAAGCCTAGCATTCGTGATTTAAAAACTATTTCTCTATTTAAGGTGAATGCGCAGTGGTAGACCGCGAAATTCAAATTTTCTTACGTTTTTTGCAATTTACAGGTCAGTGTCAGGTTGTATCTTGATCAAAATTTGATTCGCGACTATAACAGGTACGTATTTATAGAATTATTTCTAAGTTAGATTTGTACCACTAAGCAGTTTTCCATAAGAGATTTGTTGTCGTGGTACAAATCTAACTTAGAAAGATGTATTAATGATTCTAATTCTGTAAATACGTACCTGTTATAGTCGCGAATCAAATTTTGATCAAAATACAAAATGACACTGATCTGCAAATTGCGAAAAACGTAAGAAAATTTGAATTTCGCGGTCTACCACTGCGCATTCACCTTATGTCGATTAAAAGAGCATTACCTTTCCTCTATACTGTGCGTATACCGTCCGTGTACCATGCGTGCTCGATGGGTTTATTGCCATCAACAAGACATAAAACTCCGGACTGGTACTGAGAAATTCCAGATAGAAAACCTAATAACACTTTGTAAATCGAAACCAGGACCTCATGGCGACCAGCTAACTTTTGTTCAAGAGACTTAGACAAAATCTTTGACCTCGTCTTGCTAATCTAACAATTGACAAGTTTGGAGTGTAACAAGGATAACTACTTTTAAAACTACAATCGCACTATAGGTACAATATCAACGTTTCATTGACAATTACATACCTACATTCATAGCGACGGCCTGGTCGCTAATCTATCTATCTGTACTATACGAGTATTATATCACACTACTATTATAACGGCGAAAGTTTGTGTGTGTGTGTGTTTATATGTTTGTTACTTCTTTACGCTCAAACGGCTAGACCAACTTTGGTAAAATTTTGTATGGAGGTAGCTGACACCCTGGATTAACATATAGGCTACTTTTTATCCCACAATTCTCACTGGATCGACACTTATGCGGGTGAAACTGTGGGGCGCAACTATTACTAATAATAAAGTTACCTAAAGAGTTTGTTTGCTTCAACGCGCTAATCTCTGGGCCTACAGGTCGGATTTGAAAAATTGTTTTTGCATTTGATAGCCCAATTCTTGAGGAAGGCTATAGGCTATTTAACATCACTCTATGACCCTCAGGAGCCGAGCAAAAGGAAAAACAGTTAGAAAGAACGCTAAGCGAAAACGATCTTATAGAGGTATGAGGAACAGGGTGTAAAGTTCACTCATAATCTAATAGAAAAGGGAGGGTCCTCCGACCAGACGGGTGTTGTGTCTGGCGGGCGACTGCCCGACGATACAAGTCGGGCCGTTGTATCTATGCTAGTTGCGCGGTAAACTCTGCTTGCGAGATGCAGGATTTGCGTGACGTATACGTATGACGCGTTGTTCGCATGTGGCGTTGTAGATACCGCTACAAAAGTTAAATTATATAATAAAAAGTGTACTTTTTTCTTGACTTCATTGTAAAAAAAAAAGAAAAAAAGTGTCTATTGCCTAAGACATACTTCTGGAGTTGTTGACTCGCTCACAAATAAATTAACTTCGTGCGAGTCGCCTATAGAAAAAATAATTAATGTATAATTTAAAAGTGACGATTCGCCCGTTTCGTGCGAGTAAATTCGTGCGAATCGATTAATAGGACTACATGACCTAAAGCGCGGTCTTTGTCGGACTGCATAGAAATGAAAGAGAAGCGCGATGCCACAACGCTGGTAATTTATTGCAAAATATGAAGCAATTATCGATTTACGAAAAATCTAGTGTTTGGACAAAAAAAACTAAAACACTATAGTTTTAGTATGTTGCTTGTAGAATAATCTGACAAAAAATCATAATGATTAAGTATGTATATTAGTATGAATTTTGTTGTAAAAAAAAAGTTTTTAGAGGTATCTTCATGATTTTATTCTATCGTACCAAATAAGTTGTATTATGTTTTCAACACACTATGTTCCTAGCATTTATCCTGAAGAATATCATATATTTTTTTGAGTTTTTTTACTGTAGTTTATCATTAATTATCATATACTTTTATTGTTTCTAAAACTTGCGTTTTTTGTGTTTAGGTCCTGTAAGCCCCTTAATAAGTGAAATTTTTGTATGCAGACTGAGAACGTCGTTTGATATACGAAGTTTAATTTATTGTCGTATTGTCGTTCCCACTCTGTATCATCTTTAGAGCGGTTTCGTACTACGACGGATCCGAATCCGAGAAATCAATCCGAATTGGAAATTGTTCTAAATTCTGAAGACTCATACAAATAGGACTACGGTCACTTCGGACCGACCTTTCTCGGATTCGTATCGGACGCAGTGCGAAACCGCCCTTATTGTTACCTCTTACTAGTGTTGCCAGGTCCGGTTTGTTGTAAATCGGTACATGAGGTCAAAAAAATCGGGATTTAGGGTTGCAGATCGGGACAGCAAACCAAAAAAAAACAAGGGGTTTTAAGTCTATTTAATCTTACATAACAAGTAATCAGTCTTGCTAGACTAGTAGAAATTATAAAATAAAATCGTACTTTAAATGTAATTGACGCACTTCAGAAGAATAAAGTACCTAAGTATTAATTTAAATTATTTGCTTTTATTAAAATCGGGACATTTAGCGTCTCGATCAGGTACAAGTCGGGACGCGTCCCCAGACCCCTGAAAATCGGGACGTCCCGCGCAAATCGGGACACCTAGCAACACGCACAATACCTACGTAGACTACGTACAATGTATGCTCTAGGTGGTCTTATTATTATTAAATAAATCATTTATATTTCCTATATGACATTTCCTGACGACATTGTCATTAATAGTTCCGGCGAATAAAACGGAAGTTAGGTATCTAGTCTAGATTTATGTTAGGTAATCTAGGCTAAGGTTGTATCTTTATTTAGACAGTTTATTATTAATTAATTAACTAGCTACTGCCCGCGACTTCGTCCACGTGCAATTCTATCCTAACTATATATAATAATATTATAAAATAAATGCGAAAGTAAGTTTGTTACCTTTGCACGCCTAAACCACTGAACCGATCAAAGTCAAAGTCAAAGTCAAATCATTTATTTCAATTAGGCACAGTAAAGGCACTTTTGAACGTCAAAAATTATAGTAAAAACAATTGATTCTAGTCGCCCATTCCAAAAGGTAGTTTTCGTATGGAGAAGAATGGGCAAGAAACTCCACCGTTACTCTTTTAAAATGTTTTACAAGTTCTGTATAGGTACATTAATTATATAATTATATGTGAAGACGATGCATCTAGAATAAAAATTAGTCTGCCAACAAAAGGTAAAAAGAATTAAAAATAAAGCAATGACAGGTAAATCAATTATGTGATAGATACATGGTGTTCACATATTTACAACTATTGTTAAAGTAGATTATTTTTATATAATTTTAACAAGTGTGTGAGTTACTGTAGCCACAAAAAGTAAAACTAATGTCATAAAAAAATATATAAATTAAATTAGCGACCAGTTTGATTTTGTCTAGACTCTAGATTGTCCTATGGAGCAGGACCAGCATGTCATCCTGACATTTTGCATATACCTTGTCAAGTGTACAGAAACGGACATAGGGTACCTTTCATCCCGAAAAAAAGTGCTGTTCCCGAAGAAAACAACAATACACGTGGCGTCATCTATTATCATAATAACGTTATTGTTGTTTTCCTCGGGAACAGCACTTTTTTTCGGGATGAAAGGTACCCTATGTCCGTTTCTGTACACTTGACAAGGTATATGCAAACTGTCAGGATGATCGGTTCAGTGGTTTAGGCGTGAAAAGGTAACAAACAAACTTACTTTCGCATTTATAATATTAGTTAGGATGATTTTTGTATTAAACTTGTGTAGAAGCGGACTTAATGCCTCAGGTATTTTCTACCCGTCGGCCTTTGGGTCGCTCAGCGGACTATGGAGCGGCCTACGCTCGGAGTTTCTTTGAAGGATACATTCAGGAATGAAGATATCCGGAAAAGAACTGGAGTTACCGACATAGCTTGCAGAGTAAGCAAGCTGAAGTGGCAGTGGGCTGGCCATGTTTGTCGAAGGACCGATGGCCGGTGGAGCAGACGAGACCGGGAGTGTAGACCACGTATCGGCAAGCGTAGTGTGGGCACAGAATGTGTGGGACACCCCCCATCTAGATGGACCGACGAACTTAAGAAGGCGGCTAGCGGCTGGGACGGGCGGAGGACTGGGTGCTGTGCCGCGGCCTGGGAGAGGCCTATTTCCAGCGATGGACTGCGAAAGGCTGAGTTGGGATCTTTGGAGATGAGACATCTCTCATATCATTCATCATTCTCATTTCATTGTCATTTGTCAATGTCAACTAATGTGTGTTGTCTTTGGTCCCTGGCCCTAACATCAAGCAATGGACAAAATTGACAACATTTTTAAGCTTGAGTACGAGGCTTTTGACTACGTTGTATGTGTTTATTTTATGTCCTTTTTTATTTTATTTTATTTGTAATGTGCGTTTTTTCTTTCTCTCTTTTTCTTTCTCAACATTCATTGCGTTATTTACGTTCTTGATCAGAAAGTATATCGAACATAATTATGAAATAGGTAATGGATTAAGAAATATCTTTCAAAATTATTCAGATTGATAGTGTGTTACGCAATTAGGGGTCGATGCTACATTTTTTATGCTAAATACATCCGTGATAAAGAAAACAATCATTTACATTAATTATCACCTAAATATACCCAAGGACAATATCATAATCTAATCAGCTACATCATTAAAAATCAAATCACATACATTTCTGTTTATTTCAGATTATATTATCACCTGATTAAAAGCAATGACTGTCATGGAAGATACCAAAAATGAAACGTGTGGGTCTTTATCTATGCCTCAAAAGATATGCTGGTGGTTTTACTAATTACATAACAGTTTCGATCACAATCTCAATAATTTTGAAGGATATTGCTAATCCATAACACTAATATTATAAAGGCGAAAGTTTGTGAGTGTGTTTGTTACTTCTTCACGCACAAACGGCTGAACGGATTTGGATGAAATTTGGCACACAGATAGTTTATAACCAGGATTAACACATAGGATACTTTTTATCCCGATATTCCCACGGGATCGACACTTATACGGGTGGAACCGCGGGGCGGAGCTAGTTGCTTCATATGTTCGAAAAATTTGTCTGCTCAACAACGTCAATGAACGTTGCTGGACTGTCAAAATGAAAGCCATTGCTACTGGTAGTGTGTTACGCAATTAATTCGCAATGGTGAATACTAGTCGATTACTTTGCAGTAACTCTCACAGAGATGAGTACTGGAGGCCTACCACAAGCTCAACGCGATCCATTTTAGGACCTAAGCTGAACTGTTCTTCTAATTCGTACCATGACGTCAGTTTAACGATTCAGTTTAGACCGTGCCATCTGCTGACAGCGATTGTCCTAAACTGAGTCGCAAGTTTTGGTTTCATTCATTTAATTTTGTACTTGTTTGGAACCATGACGTCCATAGAGCAGCTCAAGCGATGCAATTTAGGAACCTAAACTGAAATGTCTTGTTTTTGAATCGTTTTTAATTAGATCATGGTAGGCCACCTGAGCCCCAATAGTGGGAACATTAAAAGCCGATTGTGATATAGTACTTTTATCTCACGAAGCGATGCGCGGTTTACCTGTGGTTACAAAGTGAACACGTGAGTGTGTGTGTAAGCGCAGGCGCTCTCAGTAGGTACCGTCGGAGAATTGGCAGTCGGAAGAGAGAGACATTGACAACGTAAACTTGTTTACGACAAGTAAAGCGCGGGTCTTTCCTTGAGATAAAAATATTGTAAAGACGCCAGCACATCAAGCTACTACAATCTGTCAAATTTCTCTAATAGATTTTCAACTTTATCGCTAAAGCATAAGGTTCAAACTTGATTGGGAAAATTTGACGGTTTCGGGTAGCTTGATGTGCTTGCGTCTGTACAACAGCAATTCTTATTCGCTTTCATTCCCAAGATATACAATGATTTATGCACCATTCATTATACAGCACAAATAACCGGAAAAAAATCAAGACTAAGCAAGATAAACCTCACAGATATAAAATTTCTGAAACTAGGTCACCGCGCAGGCAACCCTATGAACAATTGACATGTAAAATTCACCTCTCTACGCATTGTGAACTGTTTGCAGTGATTTGTATGTCATTTACACATTCATATAAACGTCCGTTTATGCTGAGAAACTCAATGGTGCCTCCATTGAGTTTCTTAGCACAAACGGATATTACGAAGAGTCAAGCTATACATTTACAGCTTTAGCTGACCTCGCATTGTATAGACTTTTCGTACAATGAGAAGTCAGCTTATACTGGAAATATAACTTGAAGTGCTGGCGTATGTACAGACGCCAGCACATCAACCTACCCGAAACTGTCAAAATTTCCCAATCAACTTTGAACCTTTTGCTTTAACGATAAATTTGAAAATCTATTAAAGAAATTTGACAGATTGTAGTAGCTTGACGTGCTGGCGTCTGTACATAAAAACTTTTTTGTAAGAATCCATACTAATGATAAAGCTGATGAGTTTGAACGCGTTAATCTCTGGAACTAGCAATCGGATTTGAAAAATTATTTCTGCATTTGATAGCCCAAATCTTGAGGAAGGTTTATATGCTATTTAACATCACTCTAAGATCCGAGCAAATAGAAAAGGTCAGAGTAAAAGCGAAGTAATAGCGCGGGCAGGCGATTCGACGGGGTGTGTGTCGAGCTCGGGGGAGCAAGTTTAACGCGGTCGAGGTCGTGGGCAAAAGCTAGTTGTGAAATAATTGTAGTACCTATAAGTAAGATTAGAGTTTTACAGGTTGACATTGAAAACATGCGACAAATCGAAATGGGAGATTGTACTCATCATTATGAACAGCTTTTACTATGGGACCAAATCTGTCAAATGAAACGTCTGTCTATCATGCATTTCGAGGAATCAAATTATAATATTTTTATTAATTTTTTAAGCTATTGCATAGCTTTTATCTTGGGCTTTGAGCGCGGCGACCGAATGAAGAAATTCCGTAACGAAAATAAACCTAACACCCCCCACTCCGACCGGCACAGCGGTGCAGCGTTGAAAGCCGTGCATTGTCTAACGTCGTATCAGTTCGGCAGACTTCGGCACGGTGTTTGTGTGCGTGCGACTAGACGTATGCGTGTTTTGTTTTCTTATCGGTCACCACGCTAAAAAAGTGTAACTTGAATTAATATCAAAGAAAAAAAAATATTGCATAAATATTATAATTGCATAAGTTGATAAAAATGCTATGCAATAGCTTTACCGCGGCAGTCCCCGAGTGCCACACGTATTTTTTTTTTCGAAGAATAGTTTTGGTGCGTTTCGAGGAATACCCCGAATCCAGGACCTCGTTCAGTAGTCGTGCTTGCGACCACGAGACCAACGCGGTAGTCAACAGGGTAGTGTTCAGGCATAGTTAATGATCGTTGCTAGGGATTATTTTTGTGTGGATAGTTAAATCAATACTCTAAAAGACACGTAATTTATGGCCATACTTGACACTGGTACGTAATTACAGAAATAACCGAATATCCTTTAAGGTTAAAAGTTCATGAGCATATTCGTAAGAAGCTTGATGTTTTCCCATTTTTTTTGTGTCTTATTTTTATAGATATATTCGTGTATTTATTTGTGCTTATGTTTAAATCAGGGTTCGCTGATATATATCAGTGGAAATACAGGGTGGTCCAAATAGTGACATCAATAAATAAAATTTAGATTCCTCATGCCTAGGGGTATCCGAAAATACCCCATGTATGTTCCGCGATTTTTGATAGTTTAGGAGATATGAATATTTTTTTTAATTTTTGGGGAAATTCTTCGGGGACATATTTTAAAATTTATAGCTTTTTTTCGACAAGTGGTGTGTGGTGAGTTAGAGGCTTAGAACAACCTATCTTATAGTAAGAGACTCAAAAAATACAGGCTGTAACAAGAAGACTAATTCTCGTAATTTAAAACGTTCATAATCTAGTCGCAGTCTCATCTCAGCGACAAACAAATGTCAAAAACTTGTCAAAACGTAGGGGAATTACAGGTATTTTTGACAGCTTGAGACCGAGATCAGAATCAGACTGTGAACGTTCTTAAAATTACGAGAATTGCCCCTAAGATCTTTCACGGAGCCGTTATTTACGCATTCCGTACATCAAACTAAGTAACTTTGTGCAAAAGCAATTGCTGGGAAACTTTCATTTTTGGTGTGAAAATTCGCTGTTAACGGTAATGCAAAACATTGTACAGACGCCAGCACATCAAGCTACTACAATCTGTCAAATTACTTTAATAGATTTTCAACTTTATCGCTAAAGCTTAAGGTTCAAAGTTGATTGGGAAAATTTGACAGCTTCGGGTAGGTTGATGTGCTGGCGTCTGTACTTATGAGAGCATGCAACGGTATAGGGATCGTGGGAGTATTTAACGTTCTAACATCTCAAACTTACGTAAAAAACATCGGAACAGTGGTGGCCCAGTGCATGCAGTGGTATCTGCCTTGACTTTCGAGTTGTAGATCGTGCGTTCGGACACAGGCAGGCGCTTAACTTTGTGTATTTAATTTCATCAGCACTGGTGGCCTACCATGATCTAATTAAAACGATTCAAAAACAAGACATTTCAGTTTAGGTTCCTAAACTGCATCGCTTGAGCTGCTCTATGGACGTCATGATATCAAACAAGTATGAATGAAATCAAAACTTGCGACTCAGTTTGGGACAATCGCTGTCAGCAGAATGGCACAGCCTAAACTGAATCGTTAAACTGATGTCATGGTACGAATTAGAAGAACAGTTCAGTTTAGGTCCTAAAATGGATCGCGTTAAGAGCTTGTGGTAGGCCTCCTGCTCTCAAAAACAGTTAAGGAAAATATCGTGAGGAAACCGCGTATGTACCACGATGGAAACATTTTAAGTCATATGACGTCTACCAATCCGCCCTGGGCGCGCGTGGCGGATTACAGCTTACTGCCCACTCTCTCACGAAGAGAGGGTTCCTGTGACCCTGAAGTGGGAACATTATATGGCTGTGGAGTAATTGCGTAACCCATTATCAATCGGAATCGGTTTCATTTTGACAGTTCAACAACATCCATTGCGTTATTTACGTTGTTGAGCAGACACATTTTTCGAACATATGAAGCAATTGATTAGCAATATCCTTCAAAATTATTCAGATTGAGATTGATAATGTGTTACGCAATTAGGGTGCTGATTGGTTATGTTAAAGGCCTTCTCAAACTGATTGAAAAGGTCAGGGTTGAAGATGGAAGATGAGGAACACTGCTAGCTCCTTTACATAACATTTTAGGACATTTGCAGAGGACCGGTCATTGTGGCGACGATTGGGAGAGGCCTATGTCCAACATTGGACGTCTTTCGAGTGAAATCATCATCTGCCTAGCCTTTTCCAACTATGTTGGGGTCGGCTTCCAGTGTAACCGGATACACCTGAGTACCAGTATTTTACATGCAGCGACTGCCTATCGGAACTCCACAACCCAGTTACTGGGTAATACGAAACCC
This sequence comes from Hydraecia micacea, assembly GCA_914767645.1. Classification (NCBI taxonomy): domain Eukaryota; kingdom Metazoa; phylum Arthropoda; class Insecta; order Lepidoptera; family Noctuidae; genus Hydraecia; species Hydraecia micacea. The sequence goes on from OU611803.1 coordinate 3,377,271, forward strand.
CTTGATAAGACTGGCTGTCAGACTTTCGAGCTTCTAACGACCCGTACCTAACGACTGTCAAAGATCCCCGAATGATAGCCGGGATCAACGGCTTAACGTGCTTTCCGAAGCACGGAGGGGTCTTGGTATGTAAAGAAGGTTACCCATCCACGGCCCAACCGCGGCAAGCGTAGCTTAACCTGATCGATCGACCCGTGCGGCTGCCTTAGCCACAAGTCGATGTATATGATATGCATAGGTTCCCAACGTGGGCGATAACACCCCCTCGTGGGCGTTCGAGACATTCAAGGGGCAGTAGAAGATCCAGAGAAAATTATATATCCTATCTTACGACTCTATAATATTACATGTCATGTTTACATAATATAATCGTGACAATAGCTGTTTCAAATTCGCGACAGATGGTAAGTTAATAATATTTGGAAAGACTATAGAAAATATATATTCTCGAAGTGGGCGGTGGGCAAACTAAGGCTGAGAACTTATGCTGTAGACGATAAACGACATTTCACGATTATTACAGAATTTCGGAACAGAAATCCATCAAAAGAAGCAGTACATCATGCTGTCACACAATTGTATCCACAACTAGAACCCAAATATGGCAGAAAAGATATAACAACGACATATTGAGAGTAAGAAAGTCACGACGAAACATGCCATAGACATAATAAAAGATTTTTAATAGGAGAGCCACGTCCAACGGCATTGTCTCCTCTTGGGATAGGAAACGTTATACATGATTATTGTGATATTCAAATAAAGAGTCGAAACTGTCTCTCCAAAATACAAAATTTAAAATATTCCAATTTATCAAGATTTTACGTCAAATCTTATTACAAAAATTTTCTGCACGAGTCAAATTTTACGACCACTGAGTGAGTAGTTAGTTAGGGTTCAAAACACATTTATTAGTATTAAAATTCGAGACTGGCGACATTATTCAATGGCACATCTATTTGATGAATGGACAGAGTGAACTTTGATCAGTGTTGTACAATATTTGACTAGAGACCACTTCGCAACGCAACTGCCGCGACCGGTTCTCATGCTATTTGCCAAACGATACGGTATATCGTAAAGAAAGTTCTTAATTTTTCCATTTTTACGGCTACTTCGTGAAAATACATTTTCTCTGGAACAAGTCAAGAGCTTATTATTTTCTATTCTGTTTGCGACGGCAATTTCGTAAGCATGACTTGACTTTGTCTAGAATTATTCATTTATACCGGAAATTATGGTAAATCTTACAGAAATAAAAAACTTCGTGCTGTAAACAGGTAAGTTTCACTCGATATACTGAATTGATTTATTTTCTGTTACAAAATAACCTTTGATTTACTATGGACCACGCGTACCTATTACAAGTTTTTTTTTTTTGTTCCGCACACACTTTCGCTCTACGCCACCTTACGGCCAATTTACATATTATTCAATCTAAACTACAACTAATTAAAACAGAAATAAGGTATAAAATAAAATGAAACACTCACTTCCAAAATCGCTGGCGTGCGATGTCAAATCCAGATAATATTCAACTAAAAATAATATTAATTATCCACGCGCGATAATCACTCGCGATATATTTTCGAATTTGGAACGACGCGTCCGCTCTGTGCGGCTTCAAGCGCGCGACTGATATGACGAACGAAAGGCGATAGTTAAGTGGCGTGCGCTCGCGCATACATAATTAAGTGTGGTGCGTTCCGTTCCCTCGTGCGGCGACTATGACGGGTGCATGAACTGTTATCGCGAGGTTGGGACACAATATATTAAGGTGATCTGTAATCAAGCTACTGATAAATTATCGACAAAATATACGTGTCATTGCACGTGATGAGAATGAGATTTCTGCTCTTAAAAGTAAGAGGAACTGATTTAATTTGTTTTTATTTTCAGTTCAAAAAACTAACCTGGCTATAGGGCAGCAAAAAAATGCTGAAAAAAGGTGAAAGTTACTACAAAGTTCAAACCCCGCTGTACCGTACTCGTCAGGTTATGTAAGCTGTCATCCGGGATATAGCCGTGACGTCACATGACCAAGACCATGACACTGACATTGCTGAACGACATCGCAAGACGTTTGACATTTCAGCGTTGAGGTCAAGTTTATACAAGTTCGAATTTTAGGTGAAAAATAGATGTTTTTCTTTTTCAATGGTGCCGATTCTGTTGTTCACAAACTAAACTAAATTTAAGTTCAGTGCATCTTTTTCTTTCTGAACTATTTCATTAACAAAAAGTCAGAAGATACATTTTAGTTTAGTCCTGTCAAATGAATCACGCCTGACACAAATGGACGTTATTTTAGTAGGAAAGTTTTTAATCACGTCTAAACTTGCATGGAGTAGTGTTAGGCGCTGATAAGCTCCGCTAATGAGACACAGTTCAATTTCTATTGTTTCGTCACCGATATCGACGCGCGGATTTTGACCGGTTAATTTGATAGGACTAAAATAAAATTTATCTTCTGTCCTTTTCTTACTCACAGTTTGAGACTGAGATCGGACTATGAACGTTCTTCCTAATATTTTACATATTTATTACACCTATTTTATAATTTATTTATTTCGGTAACTGCCCGTGACATCACAGCGGGCCCTATCAGAATACCAGCGTTGTGACATTTATTTTTTAAATGTTGCAACATCATGCTGAGATAGGAGCCTTTTGGCCTCGTATAGGACTTTTTATTTTATTTTTCTTTTTATTACTTTGTTTTAGTTATATAACTTGGATTTTTAATGTATATTTTTAACTGTGTTTAGTTTAGTTTGTGATCATCCTATGCGAGTCGCAATAAATACTTTTTCTTTCTTTCTTAAAATTACGAGAATTGCCCTCTGCTCTCATCAACGACTTATGGTCGTTGGCTCTCATACATGTGGTCCCGACACGAGAGCAGAAGTTCTCAGGGTTTCAAAAGACTGCATCACGACAAGGTTAGTCTTAGTATACGCGATATGTATCATATAAAACGTGCCTTGTTTCTTAATGTCATCAATGATACAGGGAATCCTATTGTGGTGCACAAATTATTTATTCATGAATTAGTAAATATTAAATATGTTTTATACATTTGTGTAGTGTCGCTGCTGGCGTATGGGTTAAGACCTTTGATATAGACGCAGTAGTTTCATTTGAAGGAAGTGATACACCAATATGGCTTAGTTTGAATAATGGACCTATGTGATGGAAATTGACGCATTAAGGGGATTACATGACCTAAAGCGCGGTCACTGTCGGACTGCATAGAAAAGAAAGAGAAACGCGATGACGCAACGCTGGTAATTTACTGCAAAATATGAAGCAATTATCTATTTACAAAAAGCTATTATTTGGACTAAAAATTAAAACAGTAGTGCATTATTATATTGTTTGTAGAATAATGTGACAAAAAATCAGAATGATTGTATGTATATTAGTATGGTTTTTATTGTAAAAAGAAAGTTTTTAGAGGTATCTTCATGATTTTTTTTCTATCGTATCAAATTAGTTGTATTATGTTTTCAAAAAACTATCTAGATCTACCTAGCATATATCCTGAAGAATATCATCATTTTTTTCTGATTTTGTTTACTGTAGTCGATTATATACTTTTAGTGCTTCTAAAACTTGCGTTTCTTGCATTTAGGCACTATAATCCCCTTAATTTGTTTTGTAGCCGACTCTTGGAGTTGAGGTATTCCACTCAGAGCACTGATTTCAACTGCACTTGACCAAACCGCACTCCCACTAACCGCACTGAGACAAAATTTTGTAACGTGCGGTTTGGTGGAACAGTTTATCAATATTTATACACTTTCAATATCATTTGAGCTCGCGCCGCTATGACTGAAGATTTTAGTAGTTGTTTGAAGATTGCAAAAGTAATGACATTTACTTGTACTATTAAATATATATGTATAGTATGGTATAGTATGTATGTATAGGTAGGTAGCAGACGACCCCATCTATCTGCCATTTTCGTGTGTTCAACGTTCTGCCGAACATCCTGTATATTTATATCTATCAAACCAATCAAACTTGGTTGCTTTCGAAAGTCCCCGTTAATAGTAGTGAGTGATATTGTAATATCCTGTGATTAAAGAATTAATTACTATTGTTGCACGCAAAACTGGTTTCCACTAGTTACAAAACCATAAGAAAAATGTAATTTTTCATAATTGGGTCAATGTAAAACTTAAAACGGTGAACGAAAACATCGTGAGGAAACCGGCATGAAAAGGAGTAAATTCGTTTTGGCACATACGTCGTTTTATTCCGAGTGCACGCACATTATAGCCATCACTCTTCTTTTGCGTTTCAAAAGTAATTGCATCACTTTCGCTCGCTTAAAAGGTTTTCGAGGATTTTAGAGGTAGCGCCTTTTTTTTTGGATGGGAAATCATCTAACGACTCCTCCCGCTCTGGGTGAAGCGGAAGGGAGTGTCAGACTCTTACTGACTAAAACCCACCCGTGTTCCTTCCTTAGCCCTTTATGTTCCTGGGCAGCGGTAACCCTTTCGGTCGATCCCGCTACCCAGAGGTAGCGCCTTAACGCAATGAATGTTGTTGAACTGACAAGATTGTATTGATTTAAACAATGTATTTTGTGCTATGCAGTCCCCAGAACTGTCCATAGACGGTGCAGACAAACTCTTTGCAGTAGATAACTGCCGATCTAACACTGGTCTACGTTCGCCAGTTCGGCGAACGGCCAGCAACCTACAATGAAGTATTCGAACACATAGATATATTTACATGCTCTTTGAAAAGATTTCGTAGCCTTTTGTATGAGACTCTTGAACTCTTAGACTAATTGTTTGTTGTTTTAAAATACTGCTTTCTTTTTTTTTTCATTTTATTGTTATTATAATACTAGCTTTTGCCCGCGACTTCGTTCGCGTGGAATAGTGACTTCCGGCAGATTTTTTACGAAACCATAGCGCGATCTATTTCGATCCCAACGCCATCTATCAAGCATAGTGACAACTCGGATTATTTATCTATACTCCGTTCGGGCATTTTCTTTGTACTAAAAGTTTTATTATATTGATATTATTTTTTTCATACCTTTTTACTATTTATTTACTTTTTTCCGATGAATTAAAACAATAACATGAACCGAACTCGTGTAACGATCGACACCATTGTGCGATCACCAACTCGACATATAGTACTAATAGAATTATCTATACTCCGTTAGAGCATTTTCTTTGTACTAAAAGTTGTATTATATTATATTTTCATACCTTTTTACTATTTATTTACATTTTTCCGATGAATTTTCAGTACTGAATTGATGCCGACTCTTGACCAATAGATGGCGCTGTATGTCCGGAATAAATTTTATTTTTTATTTTATTTTTTGTAATAAAAGCTATCCTATGTCCTTTCTCAAGTTCCAAACTATGTCTGTACCAAATTTCAAACAAATCGGTTCAGTAGTTTAGGCGTGAAGCAAAGACAGACAGACAGACAGAAAGACAGACAGACAGAGTTACTTTCGCATTTATAATATTAGTTTGGATTAGCGTAACTGTCATGCATGCACAGTTCACCTCCTAGTGACTAAGGTTTTATTTATTAATGGTAATCTGTGAACAGCATTGTGGGTTACATTATTGCTAAAGGCGCAGGTTTCCGAAAACGGTCAAAAAGTCGGTTTTTTAAAGCAGTGTATCTCTTAAACCGTAAATACTTTTGACCAAAGAAAAAATGATGATATTTTCAAGTCTTACTTTAATACAGTGATGGAACTGAAATCATAAATAAACATACATTAATGCATCAAAATAATGTTCAAATACACCTCTTAATTTTCTTTAAAAGCAGTTTATCCCTTCATTAACCATTTTAATTACATTTAAAAATATACCATTAAATGTCTAATGCCAAACTGCATTCAGTGATGGATTATTTATTATTAAATAGTTTTTGTAAATAGATAATTGCTTCATATTTGCAATAAATTACCACCGTTGTGTCATCGCGCTTCTCTTTCTTTTCTATGCAGTCCGACAGTGACCGCGCTTTAGGTCATGTAGTCGCCTTAAGTGATTTATGTTTTTCTGTTTGTAATATTGCATAATGTAGCTGTTTGTAGTTCCTATTTAATAAAATAAAATAAAACTGTCAAAATGAAAGCCATTCCTACTGTTAGTTTGTTATGCAATTACCCCGCAGATGTATGAACGTAAACGAAGCTAAAGACGTATGTAAGGATCTTATCAGGTGGGGTTCTGAAGTGTCTGCCTAACCCCATTGGGAAGAAGGCGTGAATTTTGCTTATTATCGAATTGCACTCAGATGATGTTCATTATCAGATTGATCAATACCTTTTTTTTTTGTTTTCGGGGGAAACCTTCAAAAGGCACTCGACGTCCGGGGGGGGGGGTCGGGGAGTAAAAATAGAGAGAATACATTTTTAAATAAATATGAAGCGTTCAATAAATAACTTACCTTATGGATAATAAATATTAATTACATAATAAATAAAAATAATAATAAGTAAATAAAATAATAATGAATAGGTACTTGATTTAAAAAATAAATGTTTTTTACAAAGTTCTACTTAATTAAATAAATAAATGTGTATAATTTACAAAACAATAATTATAATTCGTAAATTCAATTCTGTATTCATAAAACAATATAACTTACTAAATAGGTACTTAACTAATATTAAAATTTATCACAATAAACACCCAGTGTTCTTCCTCCTCTCTCCTACTATCTATGCTGTGCCCGACAGTGTCCATCATAATTGTGACTAATATTATTATTTTCCTACCAACTATATACATTATGGTACGCAATAAAGAATTGAGAATTGAGTGTGGGATTTTTACATCACTAAAACCACCCCGGTGATCACCATCAGCACATAGGGGTGGTCCCGGTTCCTCTTAAAAGATCAATTCCGGAACACCCCCCCCCCCCCCGTGCAACGCCTGTAAGGCACATCCCTGGGAAGACTATAATGGGGCAGGTCAAAGGCTAGGTACAAACATCTACGCAGCCGCAGAGGGCATTGGTCATTTGAAACAAACTTGACAGTTGATAAAGAGGTAGATACGCAGTAGATTGAGGATATGCGTGGGGTTCTGGGTTCGGTTTCCAAGTCGAGCGAATTGTGATTGTGTTTTTCCATTAGGAATTTCTTAATAACAGCCCGGAGTTTGGAAGTTGGCGGTTGTGCCTCGGAATGCACGTTAAGCCGTTGCTCCTGCGCCTGATCTCTCTCCGGTCGTGTAGGATTGTGTGCCGTCCCATCAGACTGAGGGAAAAGAGTGCATCTGTGTCTGCGCACACACTTGTGCACTATAATATCTCCCGCGCCGAAGGCTGGTCTCCACTGAGATTGGTCGCCATAGCCGAAATTCGGTCTGGAGGATTTTTTTTTAAAGTGACGTTTATTTTATGCCGTCACGTCATAAAGTAAGTAAATAATGTAATAATAATTCTGTTGCTTTGGTACAGTACCAACTATTGTGGTATTTTTTTGCTTATTAACAGTGATTACCGCAAAACAAGTTAGAAGTACCAAAGGGTTTTGTGCGAAGGAAGGTAAGACGTTTTAATACGAGGGGCTCGTGGCTAAATAATAACAGCTGCACGATCGATGGAACGTTAAGCTACGCTTGCCGCGGTCGGTTCGTGGATGGGTGACCATCCATTACATATCGAGAGCTGTTGGTCCCGTTGATGAAAACCGTCATAAACAGGTTTCCAGTTGCCGATACTCGAGTCTTAAGGCTCTCCTCTACAGGCGTGTTATTATCGGTCGATAATATCGGATGACAAAATCAAGTCGCAATCTCATCTCAGCGACAACCAAAACCAATGTCAAAATTATGCCAAAAATGTAGGAAAATTAGAGGTATTTTTGGCAGATTGAGACTGAGATCTGACTGTGAACGTTCTTAAAATTACGAGAATTGCCCCTCTATTTTCGGTACTTAAATTTTGTATTAGGACGGCCACGAAGTTTAGACACTGCTGCGATATAACGACGCAATAAAGTAGGATGCTTGCGTTCCTCCGTCGTGCGATATTCCGATATGAGGTCTTAGAACAATTTTTATTAGGACGCATACGATCTTACATACAATTGTGTTATTGACATGCTTGGGGGGGGCTTGTAGGCTTGTTGGTTACACGCACAGGTTGCAAATATCGGACGATATAACGCAGCTGTGTTGCAAGCACACGGGTCGCATTATCGCAATAACGCATCCGATATTATCGGCCGATTAAACGCGCCTGTGCACTGTGGGGAAGAGCCTTAAAAACGGCTTCGTCTGCCTTCGCCTTAAAAACCTTACCATCTATTTACAATTGGGTGACGTAAAGCAAATATTGCCTTATGCCTCGAGCGTAGCGTTAATACTCTTAACTATTCACAAGTCATGCTTCTGATCAATCAATTCTAGCTCTTATAATTTTTAATCATCGACAAAACATAAATCTTAACAATGAAAGGTCTTTAAAAGTTGTCTATAAAATCCGATACTAGTTGACATAAAGCTGAAATCTGACGCTTCACCTTTTGTTAGTACACGTGAAGGAAGAAATAAAATAAATAAGTTTATTTGTGGTAAGGCATGACGCAAGAAAAAATATAAATACAAAAAAGATGTGTGTGTTATGACCATATGATAAAAGTAAACGCGATTCAGCGTCACCGACCCGAGCTGGACGGTTCAGTCACAAAATACTCTCCGTATTTTGTGGTTCAGTTTCGTTCACTGTTCAGAAAAAGCTCAAAGTGCGCCTAAAGAAGATTTCACATCAAATAGAAAAAGTTGGGGGAAACTAAACGTCACATCCACGCAAAACGGCCGAAAACGGGTTATGTCTTTCAGACGAAGTGTAACGACTGAACACAAAATAAATCAAAAGTGAAAAATTCTTTAGTGAACCGATCCAACAATATTGGTATCTTTTATTGGCGCTCAAAATGAAGTATAATTTGAAAGAAAAGTGCGTTTATTGGCATTACAGCAAAAAATAAATTCACAATAAAATTATAAAAAAAACAGAAAACAATGATTATATCCTATGTAATTTTGTAATGTGAACGTTGAATGAAACTAAAATGGACCTTCACTCGAGGGAAACGTCTGATCTCAGCTTAACGACGACTAAAATGACGTCACCAAGCGAGAGGCACAATCGAAGGTATTCGAGACAGAATTAGATCAAGGGTGTGTGGGGAGTCTGGGCTAGTAAAAATGGATCTATACTTTTGCGTCGTGTTTCTCATTCAAATCAACACACAATCACAGTGCTGCGCCCCAAAACATAATCGTCGTCGTCATCCAAAAAGCAGCCAAGCTTAGGAAGAAATGCGGGTGGTCGTTTCTCCATATAAACGCTCTCGCCTGTTTTCTTTTTGGTTAATGACCATAAAGCAATGATTTTTTACAGAATAATAAATATTAACTACTTGTATGTCCCTATGTTTTCCTTTTTGATGATACATTATTTTTATAACACTAGAACTCTCAAAAAATGCTCAAAATTACCGCTGTTAACAGAGGCCTAGTGTACAAATTTGACAACTATTAATGAAAAAAGAAAAACATAGGGACACAGTACATATCCTTCTTATTCAGTTTATGAAATATCTTTTAAATTGGTCCAATATTGGTGGAGGAAATAGACGAGAGCCAAAGCTCGATTTATGAGTTTTTGCTTAGGCTATTTCAAAAGTCTCTCCGACCGCATTTCCTCTCAAGTAAGTGGGACTGGGCCGGACACGTTTGCCGCATGTCGAAAAAACTACCACAATGCGGGTCACAGACTCCCAGGAATCGTCCGACTCACCCCCCTATTACATAACAGGCGAATTTTGGGTGTAATCTAGGCGCACCTCTGTCCAACCCTTCTGGGAATAAGCGTGAAGTTATGTGTTATTTTCAAGTGCAAGTATGTGCACAAACGGTTAATCTATTACAGATTTGCTACAGTATTTAAAACATTGCGTAACACACTATCAAGACGACTCTGTCTAGGAGTGTAAATGTGGTGCTGTGCCACAAACGATGGGACACTTAATATCGTGTCCTGCGTGTCCTGTCAGCTGCACGTTACAGGATCTGATGGACGCTGGTGATGGCGCATTGGCGCTAAACAAGTAGCCGAGTCCATGCTACCGACGCGACGCTAAGTCGAAGAATCACAAACTGAATCATTTTGAAGGATATTGCTAATCCATTGCTCAAAAAATGTATCTGCTCAACAACGTAAATAACGCAATGAATGTTGTTGAACTGTCAAAATGAAATCCATTGCTACTGATAGTGTGTTACGCAATTGCCACGCTGTAGTTTAAAATATATTATGTTTACGCTACAGATACAGATTGACCTGACGAAGTGCACGATGTTATTAAAGCGCCATATTATTATCAAGCAAAGATTTAGAGGTCAATCGGTCATAACGTAGTTCCTTAGTTGGTTGAAAGTCTTACATAAGATACTAGCATAGCTGATGATGATGATCTGTTAAAGTTTGATGTTATGATTAGTGTTATAATAGTAAGAGCTGCCCCTTTGGCCTTGTGATTGCAAGCGCGACCGTTGAGCGTGAGGTTTCCTTCCTTCGATTCCCGGGTCGGACAGTGTTATTGGTTTTCCATTAAGAATTTCTTAGTAACAGTCCGGAATTTGGAAATTGGCGGTTTAATACCCCCGTGCCTCGGAGAGCACGTAAATCCGTTGGTCCTGCGCCTGATCTCTCCCCGGTCGTGTCGGATTGCCGTCCCATCAGACTATGAGAGTAAAGGAACAGAGAGTGTGCCTCTTTTTACGCACACACTTGTGCACTATAATATCTCCTGCGTACCTGGCTAATCTCCGTTGAGATTGCCCACCGTGGCCGAAATCGAGGAGGCCTGCATTATTACTATTAGTAAGAAGTTTTTTTTCTTCTCTTTAAACCATTTGTTAATAAGTTTAATAGTTGTTAAAGTGAACCTAGAATTTAAGTCGATAAGATGTTATAAAATTGGAAGACTGATGATTGGGTGTAGGCATATGTGAGCAGCTGGTGAGTGCATGCCTGAGGACAGTCATAAATGTCAGAATGGCCGAATGTGGGAATGAATAATAAAGTGGCAACACCTAAGGGATGTTAGAGATGTCATTATGTCACCCCTTGTAAAATTTCTCCATTTATAAATTATCTGTAATATTTATGGTGTACATAATAAAGAATATTTTATTAGAGGATGGGTATGACAACACTTTACGAAACGAAGTCGCGGGCAGAAGCTAGCGCTATGTATAAATGATGCCGCGATTAGAGGAAGCAAGAACTGATGAGTATGGGCCCATGAAGTTACGTCAAAATGAATTGAATCAACAAGACGTAAGTTGATAAGTTAATATTTGGCGTGGAATACCGCATTAGGTACAAAGAACGCAGACCTTGACACCGAGCAGCCGGCATAGAATAAAAGTTACATACATTAACGCAAGCATCCACTTAAAATATTTGTAAATGCTTGACAAACACGTGGCGTTTAGGTACACGCTTTTCCTAAAAACATCTTTAGGGGAAAGCGCCAGGCCGCGATATCAAATTATCTAACATTTTTCGCAATTACATACAACAGATACACACATAAAACCCATTAAAATTACTATTTCATGAACTATATATCAATCAGTAGGGTTATATTGAACTTAGAGTAACGTATAGATGATTTTAATTCTGTAAATACAGTGTGAAATCGTAATGGGAGATTGTACTCATCATTATGAACAACTTTTACTATGGGACCAAGCCTGAAATCGCGAAAAACAATCGGTTTGTTCCCTACATTTATGTTCGCATAACTCGTCAAAATGTAGGGAACAGCTGACTTTTTTTTTCGCGATTGCTTCTTTGGTCTCATGGTAAAAGTTGTTCATAATGATGAGTACAATCTCCCATTTCGATTTGTCGCATGTTTTCAATATCAACCTGTATAATATTTGTTACGAACGTGAATCATATTTTGTTCCACATAAAACCTGAAACTGAACTGCAAATTGCAAAAAATTTAAGAAAATATGAATTTCGCGGGCTACCCCACCGCTTCCTCATAAAGAAAGCATAGTCAGCCAATAATGTTCCCACTGCCAGCTAGGACTCGGGCTTATAATACTTGTGGCTAAGTAATAACAGCCGCACGGGTCGATCGATCAGGTTAAGCTACGCTAGCTAGGTCCATGGATGGGTGACCATCTTTACATACCAAGACCCCTCCGTGTCTCGGAAAGCACGTCAAGCCGTTGGTCCCGGCTGTCATTCGTAGGACTTTGACAGTCGTTACGGGTAGTCAGAAGCTCGAAAGTCTGACAACCAGTCTTTCTAAGGGGTATCGTATTACCCAGTAACTGGGTTGTTGAAGTCAGACAGGCAGTCGCTTCATGTAGAATACTGGTATTCAGCTGCATCCGGTGAGACTGGAAACCGACCCCAAATTGGTTGGGAAAAGGGCTAGGCAGATGATGATAATTGATGACTTATGCTGAACAATTAATACTTAGGAGTACCGATAACTTAATTTATTGATTGGCTATTTTTAACACTACACATAAATACAATAACTCACACCTTTTTCTCATAGGGCTAGGCAGAAACAACAGAACGCTACCTGCTAGGACCATTACATACTCCTATGCTTCATCTACGTTCATACGAGGATGTTTACTATACCTCACTGATGTAACGTCCACTGAACTATTGGAAACAGATAACACTGGCAAGGCGCAGTAATGACAGGTGGAGAAAGACGGAGACCGAGTGGCGTCCAACGACTGGGAGACGTTACCACCGCGGGTAGAACCTGGACGAGGCTGGCACAGGAGCGTTGGGATTGGACCATGAAAATAGAGGCCCATGCTTAGCAGTGGATGATGATGATGATACATCTTGTCATACACCACTATTTAAAAATGGGTCTTCACTGCTAATTTCTGGTAAAAAATAAATAATAGCCTCCCGACCGATTTCGGTCACGGTGGCCAATCTCAACGGAGATTAGCCAGGTACGCAGGAGATATTATAGTGCACAAGTGTGTGCGTAAACGCGGACGGCAATCCGACACGACCGGGGAGAGTTCAGGCGTTGGACCAACGGCTTTACGTGCTTTTCGAGGCACGGGGGTATTAAACCGCCAAACTCCGGGCTGTTACTAAGAAATTCCTACTGGAAAACCCAATAACACTTTGTCCGACCTGGGAATTGAACCCAAGACCCCACGCTCAGCAGTCGCGCTTGCAACCACGAGACAAAAGGGGCATTCTAAAAAGTCCAAACAGCCAGTGTGTCAGTTTCCGATTCCGGTATTAAGTTATCAAAGAAAGTAGTTAATAACTAAGTATTACTCTCAACATACAACAGTTATCACGCGAGAATCATACAAATATTAATTCACAAAAAGACGATTAAGAAAAAATAAACAAGAAAATCAGCTAGCAACATCATACAACCGCGCATCACCACCTCTCGATCACGGGCCACAATCAAGATAACCTCTGACACTTCTGCCCCAGGGTGAGTTAGCAAAGTCGTGTGAAAGACGTCGTGTCCTCTACGACACTAGGAAATGCGTGGATGATAACAATACCGATATCTAGACCTTGGAAGGTCGTTTGTCACGTTAAGCAAGATGTTAATGAAAGCTAGGGTGTATTTTACCGCTTTCTGTAGTCTTAAAATAAACTAACTAACTTATACATAAGCGGTTTTAAAAATAGGTACCAAAAGATATCTTCTATGTGACGTATCAAGTTATCAACACTATGGTATTTTCAAGGTGTACCACAAGGGTCCAAGTCGAAGTACAATTCTGTTTTCGTTTAAAACAAGTTGTGGGATTTTCCATCGGCAAAAATGACGAATTTCTATACAGATTTTCATTCCCTTTTTAACCCCTTGAGGTGATGAATTTTCAAAAATCCTTCCTTGGTGTGCGCTCTTATTTCATCTGCAGATTCTAGAAACAGCGGCAGCGACTTAGGTTGTGCGTTCTCTGTCAGTGAATTTAAGAATTAAGTAGATTTATTTAATTTTTTCTCTTTCCACCTTTCTCTGTCCAGAGCTGCCAAGGACCAATCTTTATCAAAGGAGTCCAGCTCATCCCGCCATCTCCGTCTGGGCCTGCCGCGATGTCGTTTAATTAAGTAGATGGTTGATAAAAATTGAGATGGCAGTGGGGAGAAAGGGCAGGAGACGTTAAGTCGAGAGCTTAATTTAAGGCACGTTATTAATGGCGTTAGTACCGTATCTATGGGAATGAGGTGTCTCACAGGGGTTTTAAATAGGCCCAAGGCAGTGTTTGAGCATTTTTGTAATAGGTTGTAATTGCTGGATGTTACTAGTTGAACAAGATCGGTTTTAAGAAAATATCTTTTTGTGACGTATACCTAAGATTATCTGTTATGTCAAGGTGTTCCACAGGGATCTGACTGAGGCACCTCTTTGCATTGATCCATCAATCAATGAACTCAGATTATCGCAGTCCACTGTTGGACATAGGCCTCTCTTAGGCTGCGTCACAACACCATGTCCGCCATCAGCATCCATACTAATATTATAAGTGCGAAAGTAACAATTCTCTGAACGGATTTCGATGAAATTTAGCACAGAGGTAGACCATGGCCTCGGTTAGGAATTAGGTCGTTCTATCCCGGCAGTACGTTCCGAATCCACCATCAATTCACCTTTTGAACAAACGAACAAACGCAACGCAATAAACGTATTTTCATTCTTTTGTACATAAGCAGCAGTGGTGGCCCAGTGGAATCGGCCGGAGTTGCTGGTCGTAGGTTCGAACCCAGACAGGCGCTTTACTTTGTGTAAATTAGTTCATCACCACTGCTCACAAAACGGTGAAGGAAAACGGCAAATATCCTTGAATGAAAAATTCTAAGTTTTGTGACATCTACCAACCCGCACTAGGCCCGCGTGGTAGATTATGGCACACTCCCTTTCACCGAGAGGAGGCCTGTGTCCCAGCAGTGGGAATATTATAGGCTGATTTTTTTTGTTAAGTACACTATTTTGTGTCCCACTGCTGAGCAAAAGCCTCCCCTTTTTTCTTATAAATCTCTCTGTATTGTGCGATCTCTGGCCATGTTGGCCCTGCGAATGATGTTAGATCGTCACGCCACCTTCGCCTTGGTCTACCTCGACGGCGACGTCCTGCCTCAGGCGTCCAGTGAGTGACGATCTTAGCCCATCTCTCCTGGTGTGTTCGTGAGACGTGTCCGGTCCACTCCCACATCAGCCTGGCTGTTTTTTTTTCCAACATCCGCTACTTGAGTTATGGAGCGCAGCCTGGTGTTTCTAACTTGATCTGTACTCTTATCATCTATACCTATATGCTGCGCCCGTTTATATAATATGTTTACATAACATAATCAGCCTATAATGTTCCCACTGCTGGGACACAGGCCTCCTCTTTATGAGAGGGAGTGGGCCGTAATCCACCACACATGTCCAGTGCGGGTTGGTAAATGTCACACGTCTTCGAATTTTTGGTTCTAGGACATGCCGGTTTCCTCACAATGTTTTCCTTCACCGTTTTAAGAGCAGTGGTGATGAAATAATTTACACAAAGTAAAGCGCCTGTCAGGGTTCGAACCTATGACCTATATCTCTTAAGTCACGGTTGTTACCACTGGGCCACCACTCTCTCATAATATGTTTGCCCGTTGGCAAATCTTGAGTTTGGGCTTCTGTTAGGATGGGCAGGATGCACCATGTCGATGAGTTTCCTTTTTAATGATATAGGAAGACTACCGCAAAACAGGGTGAATAGGGATGCAGGGGTGAATCGGGATAAAACTTTAAAATGGATTTTAACATTGAAATAATTGTTTTATTTTTTTTTTGCCAAAAAGGACTCTAATGTGTTTATTATATTATAATTAACGATTAAGTGTCCTTGTTGGCAATAAACTTTATTACATCAACGTTAAAATCCATTTTAAAGTTTCGTTCTGATTCACCCCTGCATCCCTATTCACCCCGTCTTACCGGTACCTTTCATGTGTTCTTTAAGGACTTTAATAGGCTGATTATGCTATGAATTTTTATTGTAATTTAAACTTTATTTTCCCATTGTTATATTTTGTTTAGTGGCATTTTCCTTTAATTGATGGGAAAATTTATAACAATGTACAATTAGTATTTTTACAATAGAGCATCCATATGGTTATACATACATAAACACACACCTTTGTCCCTTGAGGGAAGATAGATAGAAACTACAGAATGTAAGGCGCTACGATTCTTACATCTGTTGAGCACGTTATTATAGCTGAACTATAAAACATAAGATTCAGTTCTGTAGATGGATATGAAGAGCGATAAATTAAGGAAAAATTGAGAAATTACTTAAAGGTCATGTAAATACAACAACAACGATAATATAAGTTTCAATAGCAGTCAGTTTATATCGGAAATAGTCCTTGCAATAAATGACAACAAAAATAACATTTTAGAAAAATAAGAAAGGTTGACCTCTGAATAAGTGTAACCTACTTTTCATTCTTCAGAATAATTGCAAGACAGTACGTAAGGCTACCCTAAGACTCCGGAATGATGGTCGGAAATAGATAAAGAACTATCTCGCTCCGCTATTTAGATGACAAAATAAATGCAGATGCAATTTTAGATGGAAAACCGACAAACCTAGTTTCCAAAAGTATGACGGAAGTTCAACATCAAATTACCCGAATTCTAAATGGCCTGTGTACTATCATCACGCCGCAATCAGTGATAAGTACAACCATCGTCTTACAATCGGATTAAGCGACCAATTCGTATAAATCAGCATTAAAATATAGATAACGCGCTAAACGATAGCTTCAACAACTTTCATGTTCAAACAAACAAAATCAATGAAGTAATACTTACAGATATACGTCGGCGTGCGGCACACAGGTATAGGAACACAATTAATCACTGATAAGTAATCAAAAGATTAATAATTCAACGTTAAAACGACCGACCGACTAGCCGATGTCACCACGATTGACGTTCGCAGCGCGGCCATTTCCCGATACAGTTTAGAAACTTGTTTATTATTACTATGCCGGTATTCATTTGATGAGAGTGTCTTTTCATCGTTGTTTCTTATTTTACAGGTAGTTTAAGCATTTGAATGATATAATATTTCAACATACTGTTTGTTTTTGTCGAATGAAAAGTTCTTAGTTAAAAATACACATAAATATTGGTATATTTAAAGATTAAGGGATTTCGGAACGAAGCATTACGCAAGGTTTTACGTTTAGCTACCAAAACGGTCAAGATAAAAAAAATAATTAATCCATCAAAAAGTTGATCTAATATGTACCTTAATTGCTGTATTATTGTAATAAAATAAATTTAATAAATTTTTGTGGAATAATTTCTGGGAAAATACTTATAATTTTGAAAAAAATTATTATATAGGATTTGAGTAGTTACACCGATGCAGAAAATAAAGAAACAAAACGCAATAAAAATGTTCAATGTTTAGATTAGGAATTAATGTCATCCCAGGAAATAGTTGGATTTTAAGCATTTAATCGAGATACGTTCCCTAATCTAAGGGATTTTAAAATAAGTGCGATAGAGAGAGTAAAAGATCAGTAGCGAAAATCGAAGACAAAATTTTGCTTTCCTTTTCCAATTGAAATAATGAAACAATTTTCTTCAAAATAAATAAATGTTTCAAATATTTATCAATAATCCAAATGGTTTTACGTGAGGAATTGAGTGATAGTTTATTTATTAGTTTATCTACCCATTACATCTAATTAAAGTCAACAAATACATGTAATTTAGCCTAATACGATGGAAGTGGATCAAGTGGATGCAACAAGTCATGTTGATCCTAATTTTAAATATTCCGTTGATATAACAAATCTAATGGATTCCTGTAGAGTTTGTATGGCTCAGAGCTTGAATATGAGTTGTATATTCGACGCCAAAAAAGAGAATATTATAAAAGAGATACATTTTTGCACTGGAGTTACTGTAAGTTCTTTCTGTCGCATTATTTTGTTATTGTAGACTACATAGAAAACCCTATGGATGTAAGACACTGGTTGGTTCTGGGCAGCCAGCCCCGTTAGTGACCTTGGTGACTGGCCTATCATTTTCGTTAAGGTGTCAGCAATTATCACCAAATTACACCCCAAATATGCCTTTCTTGTCTTCATACTGTTGAAAAATACACATTAATAAATAAGTGACAATCTAAGATTTGACTTTTATCTATCTTTCCAGATAAAGCAAGAAGTCGGTCTACCATCACAAATATGCGAACTATGTCTCAATAATCTCTCTGTAGCGCACAAATTCAAAACGTCCTGCCTCGTTGCGGAAGAGACGTTCAGTAAGCTTGTCATTACTCCCACTATCAAGGCTGAGGACCCGGAACTTAGTGAATATGAGTATGAAGAGATAATTGAGTGCAAAGATGAGAATGATGATGAATTTGAAGATATTAAGGAGGAATTGATAGAGACGGTGGTGCAGGAAAATGGAGCAAGGAAGAGTGGCAGTGTTAAGCTGAAAGACAGGTATAGCATGCGTCAAACTTTATGGCAGCTCTCTATGCACGTTTTCTACTTTTCGGTTTGCAGCTGAATACCAGAATTAAACATGGAGTGATGGGTTATCAGACCTCGATAACCCATTTACAAGGTAACATGATACCCCTCGATAAGACTGGTTGTCAGACTTTGACCTTCTGACTACCCTAAGGGTGCGTTTCCACTGAAGCGGAATTGGGTGGAGCGGAGCTGAGACGTGCAGGAATCAACCAATCCCAATGGCTTAAATCCACATAGCGTCACTAGTCTCGTCTGTGATTGGACGATTCCTGCACGTCTCCGTTCCGCTCCGCCCAGCTCCGCTTCAGTGGAAACCCACCCTAAAAGACTGTTAAAGATCTATGAATGACAGCTGAAACCAATGGCTTAAAATGCTCTCCGAGGCACAGAGAGGGGTTAATTTGAACAGGGGAAATAAAAAAAAATCATCAAATTTTAAAAACTTTGTGGCTAATTATTAGAGTGCATAAATAAAATACAAAGAAGTGCAGGAATAGGTTGGATGGGAAGGGTAGTCTTAGGAACTACTGATCCAATTCCGAAGATTCTTTCATTGATAACTATGTGCCAAGTGCCATAGGGTATGTTTTACTTTAAAACACCCAGCGAAAGTCATAGGCAGAAGCTAGTCTACCTATCTGTCTTCTGTATATACATAATTATTATATATGTATATGTATACATAGATCTATTGCCGTGCATTAGCCTCGAAAATGGCTTGACCGATTTGATTTTTTTCGTTTTTTGTTTTTTTCCTTGGAGATGGTCCTATGGAGCAGGACCAGCATGTTTCCAAGCATTCTTATCTTGGATAGGATGTAGATATTTTTTTTAATATTTTCATAAATGAATTAGCAAGGTACCATTATAATATTAATCTTTTTGAATAGTTCCCTGAGAAATTCGCGGCGACAGAGATTATAAATGGCGGACAGCTCTCTTACAAAATAAAGATGGATTCAATGTCAGCAGCCCGAGACAGTAGAATGCCTTACGACATAATGCTGTGGAACTTGTGGAAGTCGCTAAAGTAGACCAAACGCCCGGTTCTACATCTGCTTAGTCGCCTCAGCAACAGATATTATATGAGGCCCCCGTTGTGCTCACCGGCCGATCAGGACCAGACCCTTGCTGGACGGCGAGTATGTGTTCCACGCGCGCCTCAAAGAGATGTCAGTATAAGGGAAGGGTCTCGTCAGGGCCGAAGCCTGCCGGGGTAGCGGGATTGCCACTACCCCGGAACATAAAGGGCTAAGGAAGGAACACGGGTGGGTTTTAGTCAGTAAGAGTCTGACACTCCCTTCCACTTCACCCAGAGCGCGAGTAGTCATTTAACGATTTACCACCCACAAAAAAAAAATGGCCGCATTGTAATTTCTCCTTTAGCGTGATTTCTATAACAACAGCTGTTTGATTAATAAATTCCAGTTTTCTCCTTTCAATATGATGACATTCGTTACTTCTAACGTTAGGTAGGTAATTTAAAACTTATGCATTTGTTTTTTTTTTTTTCAAATTACCAAATCAATCTTGGACCTAAATAATAGAGTTATTCACGACGTCAAGATTTTGTGACTGTCGGTTTATTGTAATACCAATGATGTCACCTGCAAATAACACCATCTTCGGTTGATTTTGAAGTAATTGGGGTAAATCATTAATGTAAACTTAAAAGAGGAATGGACCCAATATCGAACCATGAGGAACGCCCATTGCCATCTCAGACCCTAATGAGTTTAAACCGTTTACTTTAACTTTAATCTTTCTATCTTTCAGGTATGATCTTAGTAAATCAAGAGCTGTTTCACTCATCCCAAAATGCTCTAGTTTTAGCAGAAGTGTCTCATGGTTTATGCAATTGTATGCCTTAGAGAGGTAGCAAAAATTACAATGACATCTTGTGCTTCTTCCCAGGCGTTAAAACATGTTCTTTATTAGGGTGACACCGGCGTCATGCCTTTTGGTACAAACCGTACTGTTGTTCATGAAAGATGGAATTTTTATTAAAGTGACGTAACATTTGGTTGAGCATCAACTTTTCAAACACCCTACTGAGAACTGACAGAATTCACGCTGGGTCGTCTTGTTTTATAATAATCTACGTTATGGTTTTTTCTAGCCCGCTACCAATAAGAGGCCGTCCGAGAAAGACCGAAGACACAATAAAAGCGCCCCGAAGGCTGAAGAAGTTCAAATTCAAGCGGCTGTGCTGTGAGCCGTGCAATATGAAGTTTGACACCAAGGAGGAGAGTGATGATCATAAGAGGAAGGTGCATAAGGATAGCGAGACGTGGGTTTGTGAGGTTAGTAATATTATATTAAATTAGCTAGCGAAACTCCGCAGACATGGTAGGTAGCGATATCTCATCATCATCTGCCTAGCCTTTTCCCAACTATGTTGGGGTCGGCTTCCAGTATAACCGGATGCAGCTGAATACCAGTATTTTACATGGAGTGACTGCCTATCTGACCTCCACAACCCAGTTACTGGGTAACTCGATACCCCTTGCTAAGACTGTTTGTCAGACTTTTGGGCTTACTGATGACCCGTATCGACTTCCAAGAATGACAGCCGGGACCAACGGCTTAACGTGCTTTCCGAGGCACGGTATGTAAAGATGGTCACCCATCCACAGATCCGCGGCAAGCGTAGCTTGACCTGATCGATCGACCCGTGCGGCTGTTATTACTTAGCCACAAGCCCCTCGGTATCGATTTCTAAATTTTTCTAAATACGACAAAATTAAAAATAAAATATTTGATGATGTTTTTTGGGGTCAATGTCCGCTGGTGTTATTGTTAATTGATAAAATCTGTTTTATCTGTTGAGATATCGATACATCAACACGCCTGTGAAGTTTACACAAAAAAAAACAATGACAATGTGATTTTAAGTGACTACACTCTGTTAGTGGTTGATGACCCCAAAAAAACCATCATCAAATAAATTTAGTTTTCTCATGTTTCTACATTATCGATACCCACCACGTCTGCGGAGTTTCTCTAGCTAATTTAATTTGACCCTGTATCCTATCCTAACTATTAATATTATAAATGTGAAAGTAAGTTTGTTTATTACCTTTTCACGCCTAAACCGCTGAACCGATCATCCTGAAATTTTGCATATACGTTGTCAGGTGTACAGAAACGGACATAGGGTACCTTTCATCCCGAAAACAAGTGCTGTTCCCGTGGAAAACAACAATAACGTTATTATGATTGTGCAAGTCTTTTCTTCCTTTTTGATATTTTACCTTTTTATACCTTTTGTTTATGCTTTTTCTACCTTTTGGTTTTTACGTTTGATTGACACATTATATACTTTGTTTTACCACCAGAACCAGCGCATTTTAATTTCGGTAGTTAATAATGATAATAGATGGCGCCACGTGTCTATTGAACTTTGTCACATTATTTAATTCTGAGGCGAGGCGGTACGAAGTTCGCCGGGTCAGATAGTATTCCATAGTTTTTTTTTTCGACTCCTCAGATCTGCGGCAAGATGTTCATACACCGCGCGTCTCACTACACACATGTGAAATCCCACCAGCCACCGAAATACGCGTGCGACCAATGTGACTACAAAACATGGCATAAATACGACCTCGTCAAACATATCCGGATACATACAGGTAACATAGTATGTTTTATGTGAACCATCGTTTTTATTGTAATGTTTTTTCTGGTGTACAATAAAGTATATATAAATAAATATAAATAAATAAATAAATAAGTCATAAGCTCACAGAATAAGCAAGCTGCATAGCTATTCAATTCACTATCCACTATTCGCTATTGTTGGCTTATAAAGGTATGAGGAACAGGGTGTAAAGTTCACTCATACTCTGTAGAAAAGGGAGGATCCTCCGACCAGACGGGTGTTGTGTCTGGCGGGCAACTGCCCGATGATTCATGTCGCGCCGTTGTATACTATGCTAGTTGCGCGGTAAACTCTGCTTGCGAGATGCAGGATTTGGCTTTTGTACGTAAGCTGGTGCGATTTCTGGCACGCGAAATAGTTGCTCTAAGCTCCGGCCGCGCTAAATTTTCCAAAGATGTAAACAACAATGGCCGCTCGAAATTGAATAAAATCGATATACAAGAACATTTCAAACTCAAACTCAAACTCAAAGCATTTATTTCAATTAAACCATTTACAGGCACTTTTGAATTGTCATGAAGTCGGTCAGTCAGAAAATATGAAGCTAGTTGCCCATTCCAAAGCGTAGGTACCTATGGAGAAGAACGGGCAAGAAACTCCATGGACACTCTTTTAAATTATAGTTTTACAAAAATATTAGTTACATCATTTATTTTGAATTTATAATTATGTGAGAACGATGTAAAAAAAGAAACTTACTACGCGTTAAAAGCGTCCAGAGTACAGCAAATAGTAACAAAACAACAATTCAAAATAAAATAATTCAAAATAAGCCGAGGCAGCTGAGTGATGACCAGCCCCAACTGACGCCGCCCGTTCACGAACATG
The DNA here is from genome assembly GCA_914767645.1 of Hydraecia micacea. Taxonomy (NCBI): domain Eukaryota; kingdom Metazoa; phylum Arthropoda; class Insecta; order Lepidoptera; family Noctuidae; genus Hydraecia; species Hydraecia micacea. The sequence continues at coordinate 3,400,351 of OU611803.1, forward strand.
ACGCATAGATCAGCACCATTCAGCTCAACCATTTTGAAGGGAACTAAATGATCCAACACACACGCCACCGTCAGCGAGACATTTGTGTGAGCATGACATACTATCAGCCGCCAGGGCTCATTCAAGTCAATGAAAGACATATTACCCGGTAAATGGTAGCACTATAGTACATAGAACTCACATTTATTTTATGTAATGTTTGTTTTTGTCTAAATCTCCGAGCTAACTAGACGAAAGCAGTGATCCAGTATACAGTTGTCAGTAATCAAGTACACACGAGTAATACAACTATAAAAATATCCTTATCCCTTCTCATGCTCTAAAAGTTCGTCTTTATGTTGTGCTTAGGCGACATAAAATCGCTTTTTATGTTCTAGTGCATAAAGTATTTTTTTTTCTAAAACTAAGATAATCAGGCCCAACATCCACACGCACAATAAAACTTCGCAGATTAAAGTTGTAGGAATTATTTCATTTTTTTTAATGTATACCACTTCCGTGTTTTCTATGGTTAATTTAATAAAATCAGATAAAATAGTTGTCATTTATTATTTAAAAACGCAAAGAAACGTTTTTATGACTTGGCAGTATGAAGTAGGTACCCAAGTCGAATGACACTATCATGTTGAAAATTAAAAAAAAAACTTAATAAATTTTGTGGCGGGAATTAGCTAGGTATTCTCTTCGTCAATTTTGCAACATTTTTGAACAGTGAGATTACTGTTATATACTTTATGCCTGTTTCATTTTCTCGCAATCGAAGTGAAAAGCAGAGTGTTTAACTCGAGCATAAACAAGCCATTTTATGCACTAGTTGTACAATCTACAATTTTATTTTTCCTGTTACAGGTTTAAAAATGTACCAATGCGAGTACTGTACAGCTTCATACTACACGTCTTCGAACCTAAACAGCCACATCCGAAGACTACACATGAATGAGAAGCCACATGACTGCAATATTTGTCAGCGAACGTTCTTTGACAGAACCAAGTTGAACAGACACCTGGATTCGCATCTTGAGATTAAGAGGTACGTTCTGGTTAATATACCACAGCATAATCATCTACAGGGTCAAATTAATTTAGCTAGCGGAACTCCGCAGATGTGATGGGAATCGATCGATATCTAAGGCCCCCTCGCCCACGGCGACTTAAACGTGCGACAGCATCGTTACTAACGCGCCTTAGTCGCATTTGCAACGCACTACTAACGTGCTACAGCATCGCGACTGTATCGATGCAAACGCGCGACCGTGTCGGGCGACATCAGGGAGAGAACGGAGGGAGGGTAAACGCGATGAGTATCAAGACCTAAAATAATAAAAAAAAAACAGAGAGGAGCGCAGCGGAGAGGATTTTATTAACGCAGTTGAAAATAAACTTTAAAATGATTACAATAACGTGCATAAATGCTTGAACCTGACAAAAAATACGCGATCCGTAAAGAAAATGCTCGAGACCGCGCGGGGATTATTCCTCTCTGTCTGCGCTGACCCTGAGTCGCGGTCACCACTGCGCTTCACAGTAAAGACTAATACCCAAACCAAAGAAACAAAGATCAACACCCGAAACTAGATGAGGTCGGCGTTTCCTATCCGACTTCTCTGAGAAGAAAAATCGAGACAAACTCAAACGTCACAGTCTCTTTTAAAGTCCAGACATAATCATGGTCAAATCATGTGAGGGCCATGTAGATTGGTGCCTGAAATGGTCTCTTCATCAACTCATCATCTGTCTAGCCTTTTCCCAACTATGTTGGGGTCGGTTTCCAGTCTAACTGGATGCAGCTGAATACCAGTATTTTACATGGAGCGACTGTCTATCTGAACTCCACAATCACAGATATACTAGATAACGCAAGTATCACGATCAGTTTGAAAACCAAGCGTCCCATTTTTTGACTACCTACTATGACGTCACAAACACTATTTAGTGATGGGAAAATCAAATTGATTCAAAGTCGCCGTCGCGTGCGGCACCCGTCTCGCCCCACCCCCGGGGCCTAGCGCCAGCGCTCATGCTCACCCAGCCAGCTTTCGCTTACACAGGACTGTAAGCGAAAGTGACGGCTTACGATTTTTGTACGTAAGCTGGTGCGATTTTTGACACGTGAAGTAGTTGCTCTTGCGTTATCTAGGTGTATCTATATCTGTGTCCACAATCCAGTTACTGGGTAATACGATACCCCTTGTGTAGATAACCGTATATACTTTGTGGCCGTCGAGTAGAATGTTTTCTACTGTCTTTAGCATGGCGATTATAAAATCTCTTCACTACTTTAGGCAACTGTCAGTTCTCAGTGTAATTTTGACAGTTGGGGTAGAAAACTTTCTTCTGAAATAGTTTACATAAAAAAGGACCTAGACAAAGATCGTTAGAAACGAAAGACAAAATGACAGATTGTAGAAAGATTTCTACGGCGCGATGTCAAAAATGGAGAAACGAAATGTCACTTTGTATAGAAAGAGCTATGTCTATTCTTCGTAGAAATAGAAAGCATCATGCTAAGCCTGCTGGTAGTTGTTGGCTCTTCATTAACAGTCAACAAGAATTTAAGAAGACTTTTCGCATTTTTTTCAGGTTTGAATGTGACGTATGCCACGCCTGCTTCACCCGCCGGTGTTACTGGAAGAAGCACCTCCTCCGTCAGCATGACATCGTCACCCCCCCTCAAAGGCCTGGCAGGCAGAAAATCAACCTGGTCATTGGAGAGTACCTAGGCACCAGCAAACAAGACGCTATTGGAGGATACTATGCTGAAGATGGCGCTGTGAAGAAATTATAGCGATGGGGAAGCCACCTGTCAAATTAGTTCCGCGTAGAGGGCGCTAATGTACGATTAAGGTCGGCCATACATGGACAGCTTGAAGCAGCTAATATCGACTGCTTCAAGCTGCGACTGCGTAGCAAACTACAATCTTCCACGTACACACATACACGGAACCGCTCGAGCAGTCGCGACTGCTTCGGGCGGTCGGCAGCGCGGTGAAATTTCATGATGCGGTCAAGCAGTCGCCAGGCATACAATGACTGCTCGAGCTGTCGACTGCTCTCGCGCAGTCACCTCCTCCCGCGCACTTGATTCCACGATGCGTGTGTTAAGGCCGGCAATAAAAACCGCAGAGCAGTTGATACCGACTGCTGCAGTAGCAAGCAGGCAGGTATCAATGGCAGCTTCATGCGGTTGAAGTTGACTGCACCAGCAGTCCGTGTATGTTTATCATTGGCTTTGAGCTGGAGCAGTTCGTGTGTGCCAGCCTTACAGCGCGCGTCGGGCCGCAGGTCGTCGGGCATGTGGCCGTTTGCGTTCGCTTCGTACGAACGTATTCATGTGTTTTCTCTAAAATATAATACAGGGTGGTAGGGTCATCGATGCGCAAGGGCAACCTGTTTCCATCTATTCAGATTCGATCGATTCTAAACCCCCATGGGTTGAAAATTTTCGTCAGTTATTTAAAAAAATATTTTTACCGCGTAGGTATTGCACTTTTATATGAAAAAGTAGTTTTTTTGACGTGATAACGTATTATAAATCGATGAACGCCGGCTGCACGCACGAAAAAGCATGACTCACTGTCACGTTCCGTCTGAGACGAGCGTGCAAGCGAGAGCGCGGAACAAGCGATAGAGAGGCACGATCGGCCTAAGCGTTCGGCTTGTGACGCATCTATCTGATGTTTTTTTATGACGTTATCACGTAAAATTATCGTCCGTAAACCGACTTTACAGACAAACAATTTTTTTTTGATAATTTTTGAAAATATATTACGCTGGGGGTCTAGAATCAAGTGATGAAGGTTTCAATTTGCGCGTAAATGTCCCTGCCACCGGGGCTGCCCAGACGCTTTTATAAAAACACATATAAAGCAGTGGGACGTGTCGTGTCCGAAGGGGCTTGTGGCTAAGTAATAACAGCCGCACCGGTCGATCGAGCAGGTTAAGCTACACTTGCCGCGGTTGGTCCGTGGATGGGTGACCATCTTCACATACCAAGACCCCTCCGTGACTCGGAAAGCACGTTAAGCCGTTGGTCCCGGCTGTCATTCGTGGATATTTGACAGTCGTTACGGGTCATCAGAAGCCCGAAAGTCTGACAACCAGTCTTACCAAGGGGTATCGTATTACCCAGTAACTGGGTTGTGGAGGTCAGATAGGCAGTCGCTCCATGTAAAATACTGGTATTCAGCTGCATCCGGTTAGACTGGAAGCCGACCCCAACATAGTTGTAGGCAGATGATGGACGTGTCGTATCCGATATTAAACCATTGCCCAATATCGGATACATTGCCCTTCACGTCCACTGCTGAACATGAGGCGACTCCTATCAACTGGCCGGAGATAGGATGGTCTTCAAATACGCGATCAAACAGTTGATTAACTTGGGTAGCAAAAAAAAATGGGCGTACAGACACTAGCACATCAAGCTACTGCAATCTGTCAAATTTCTTTAATAGTATTTCAACTTTATCGCTAAAGCATAAGGTTCAAAGTTGATTGGGAAAATTTTACAGTTTCGGGTAGCTTGATGTGCTGGCGTCCCATTTCTTACCATATCATCATTCACATAGTCCATCCATCGTTTTCTGGTCTTCCCTTATCTTATAGCCATCGACATTCATACTCAAAACTCTCCTCACGACATTTTCCTCATTCCTCCGCATCACATGCCCATACCATGACAACCGACAAGGTATACTTAATTAATAATTTCAGTTCAATAGGATTTTTTGTTAACTATTCGAGGTAGACTATTGTGTCTATGGTTAGATATTTTTTTGTGGCTATGGTTTCGCGCAGACCAAAAAGGAACGCAAAGCAGATTTGCTGAAGACATTGAATAATAAACTTTATTTTTAGGGTCGTAAAGTGCAAACAAGGATGCCTGAGAAGCAGTTTGATGCCACCGTCTGTTTCGCAACTTTGTACTTTTTGTCACTTTCAATAAAGTTGGTTTTTCAATGTCACTTTAATATTTAGTCGTAAGTGGATTTTACACCGTTAATGTAAACGCAATAAATACGGTATTATGTACAAAATGTATTGTGACTGTTTAGTTATATTAGTTAAAAATAAAATATTATATAAATTATATGTTATCTCTGTATTAATTTTTTGTTTTAATATTTCTCCTCATCCAATTAGTCTTATAGGGGTGTGAAGTTCACTCATCCTCTATAGTCTATAGAAAAGGGAGGATCCTCCGACCAGACGGGTGTTGTGTCTGGCGGGCAACTGCCCGACGATCGATGTCGGGCCGTTGCATATCGTCGCTAATCTAACTAACTGACGTATCTGACATTTTGGACTAAGCCAACCTAACTATAGTAATTTGATACATTTTCCAAGTCGAATCTGATATATCTGCCGAAACGAAAATCTGTCTAAACGGAAACAACCCATCTGATCATGTATTCCGAACAAAATAAAAACGGAAGATCTCACGAAGTGAAGTATTTGTTGAAATATTTATTATTAAAACAACATTAACACGATAACAATAGTACTAGTAGTAATAACTGACTTAGCGCACGAGGTTGTTGACATGTGGAATGTGAGCTCGGCTATCATCGTGCCGATTGTCGTATCGGCCAATGGCCTTATGGCCGAAGGCCTCGATGAACATCTATCGAGGCTTTCGTTAGGCGGTTGGATCAAGAGCCTGATTCAGAAGGCAGTACTCATCGATACGGCTCGCATTGTGAGGAAGTTCCTGTCTCTGGAGCCCTAACCACCGGTAGCTTGGACCCTGTTCCCGACACCGTCGGACTAGTATTTTTTATATTTTTAAATGTTTTTTATATTTTAAGAAATATTTAAAAATGTAATTTAATATGTAAATAGATAAATAAATGAAGTAGTGATATTATATTATATATAGTGTTATGCTATAAGGGTGCTGGTTAAATATCAACTAGTATTAAAATGTTAACCCTGAAAGTACTAATAACTATAGTAGTTAAGGTGAATGCGCAGTGGTAGACCGCGAAATTCAAATTTTCTTACTTTTTTTGCAATTTGCAGGCCAGTGTCAGGTTGTATCTTGATCAAAATTTGATTCGCGACAATAACAGGTACGTAGAATTATAATCATTAATACATCTTTCTAAGTTAGATTTGTACCACTAAGCAGTTTTCCATAAGAGATTTGTTGTCGTGGTACAAATCTAACTTAGAAAGATGTATTAATGATTCTAATGATTATAATTCTGTAAATACGTACCTGTTATAGTCGCGAATCAACTTTTGATCAAAATACAACCTGACACTGATCTGAAAATTGCGAAAAACGTAAGTAAATTTGAATTTCGCGGGCTACCCTGGCACTTAAATTAAATTAAATTAAATTAAATTTATTGCAGCAAAAACTCGTTTACAGAAACTCTGTGTTCGATAACAACTGCATTAGTATAAAACTGTGTCGCAGTCATTAACGCCCACCTTCAAAAGTCGACAGAAGCAAAACTAAAAGGCTAAAAAACCAAACTTAAAAATAAAACAATATAAAACAAAATTAAAAATATAACTTAATTAAAACTAAACAATATTTTCACTGTAATTTTGTGTGAGATGATGTGATGAATGTTTGTTCATGGAGTGTAAAAGGGTTTGTGTCCTTCCCCTTAAAGGCGATGATTTCCCCCTTAAAGGCGATGATTTCCTGGATCCTGACGACCCGCAACCTCGAACATAATCAGCCTATAATGTTCCCACTGCTGGGACACAGGCCTCCTCTCTGTGAGAGAGTGGGCCATAGCCCGTAATCCACCACGCAGGCCCAATGCGGGTTGGTAGATGTCACATGTCTTCGAATTTTTGGTTCTAGGACATGTTTTCCTTCACCGTTTTAAGAGCAGTGGTGATGAAATAATTTACACAAAGTAAAGTTGTCTGGGTTCGAACTTACGACCTACAAACTCGTAAGTCGCGGCCGTTAGTTACTGGGCCACGAAGCGTAGCAGTCAATTAACACAAAACCATAAAGTTTTATAATAATTACACTAACGATCAATTTGTAGTACTTTTTAGAACGAAATATAATAAACCCATAGATTTCTTCTCTTACTGAGAGAGTCTTCAGTTGCTTTGCAACGGGTGAACCGACAGGTTTCGTTCGAAAAATGCTGGGGCACCATCAGTTTTTTCTGGTAATAATTTTGTTTTGAGTTCCGAACCGAAAAGGTGCCAGTGGGACCTTATTACGAAGACTCTGGACACATTGATCGACGGCCTTTCGCACTTTGCCGATTGAAAAGGAGCACACATGATCTCTTTTTGTACTTTTTGTATGGACAAACCATCGATTGCCGCCGGAGCGCGTTCGTCGCCGTCGATGCGAAAGGATGCGTACGTCGTTCCAAACTTTGCTCTCTTTTTGTATGGACAAACCGTCGAACGCCGTCGATCAATGTGGCCCGACCCTAAAGCTTCGCTGTCCGTCCGTCTGTCACAGGGCTGCATCTTTTGAACCGTAAAAGGTAGACATAGACACTTGAAATTTTCACAGAGTGTGTACACTGCTATGGCTGTTATAACAACAAATAAAAATATAGGTGCAGTAAGAAGCTTTTATGAACGACAATAGCGCATCGCGGCAACAAATAAGGTTCAAAATAGCGGTGTTACTTGATATTAGTTCTTTAAATCGAAGCACATCGAACGACCACCGCAGTTTTTATTACCTAAATTAAAAATAAATGCACGGCTCCACAAAATACTTACAGAGAGGTATTTTATGACGGCTCGGTGGAATAAATTAAGGTAGGTATTTCTTTAGTTGTAAAATTTTTTGAGCTCTGTTTTTCGATTTTTTTTATGTTTTATCATATTTTTATTATTATTTTATCATGATATTATTTTATTTTTAGGAAGGGCCCGTGGCTAAATAATAACAACCACACAGCATAGGCGATCGATCAGGTTAAGCTACGCTTGCCTCGGTTGGTCATCATCTGCCTAGCTGTTTCTCAACTATGTTGGGGTCGGCTTAAAGTCTAACAGGATGCAGCTGAATTCCATTATTTTACATGGAGCGACTGCCTATCCGACCTCCAGAACCCAGTTACCGGCTAATACATACGATACCCCTTGGTAAAACTGGTTGTCAGACTTTCGGACTTCTGAAGACCCGTAACGACTGGCAAAGATCCACTAATGACAGCCGGAACCAACGGCTTAAAGTGCTTTCCGAGGCATGAAGATAGTCACCCATCCACGAACCAACCGCGGCAAGCGTAGTTTATTCTGATCGAACCGTGCGGCTGTTATTATTTAGGCACAAATCCGCCCCTAAGACGACCCACTAACCCTACAAGCCCCTCTCATTGCTTCTGATAATGTGTGTGGATTGTATTAATTAAAGTTATATTATATTTTCAGATCACCTGCTTCTTTACATGGGTGACGTCAGACCCACATGCCAGCCTGACGTTTGATTACTCAAATGTAAGTAAGCACAACTTCCCTATAGCTCAGGGCAAAATTCATAGACCACGCTGACTTTGCTTAAAAATGTTTCATACTAATATCACATACATTCTTAGTAAAAGAGGGTTCTTATTAGTATGGAATTCTTATTCACATTTGCTCATAGGAATATAGACAATACATATTTAGTATAAGAGAAGGTTCATATTCGTATGAAACGCTTTACGATCTGTGAATTTTTCCCTCAGAGCGTTTACGACGTTCGGCATTTCATACAAACTTTCAAGCCCTTGTTTTTCGAAATGAATGAACCGATTTGAATGAAACTTGGTACCTACGCATAAGCAGGATACAAAGGTCTAAAACGTTAGTAAAGAACATTTTCGAAATGTCTTATTTAAAAAAAGATAACTAGAAATCGTTGTTACTACGGAAAATTTTAAATCGGTCTAACACTATTTTTTTTCGTAAATGTTCTTTACTAACTTTTTAGACCTTTGTATCCTGCTAATGTGTACGAAGTTTCATTAGAATCGGTTCATTCATTTCGAAAAACAAGGACTTGAAAGTTTGTTTGAAATGCCGTACGTCGTAAACGCTCTGTACAGGAGGTATCAGAAAGGTGGTCAAACTTAAGGACATGGTACAAACCATCAAACTGTACAACTTTCTCCATGAGACCAACATCGTAATCCAGAAAAACTATCAGATTCAGCCGTCCCATACATTTGGGTCGGTAGGTATTGAAGTTTAAACGGGACAGCTGATATTTTTTTCTGGAATACGATGTTGGTCCCATAGAGAAAGTTGTTCAGTTTGATGTGGCCATCAAACTGAACACGACCATGGACTGGACGAGACGTTGGTGGCTACGGTTCACAGCCTGGCTCATGGGTGTAATGTTGTTTGCCTGTCGGTCTTCTACAGACTGTACTTCGGAGAGTGCGCAGGAGCTCCACGACCTGATCCTACCACCACCCTTTTACCACCGGACGACCAGACGTACTGCAGCGTACCATCCGCACTTGGTTGATATCCCGACGAGTCGTATTCAGCGCTTCTCCTCCACTTTTATTATGCGCACAGCCAAAGTGTGGAACTCTCTGCCCGGCATCTATGTTGATCCCACATTTAACCCGTCTGCCTTCAAATCAAGAGTGAACAGGCATCTTCTGGGCACGCTCGTTCTATCATAGACCTCATCTATCGCTTTCCATCAGGCGTGATCGGGATCAAGAATGCAGGGCCCATTTAGCAAAAAAAAAAAAAAAAACTACTTTCTCTATGGGACCAACTATTACTATTAGTGGGTAACACAATGGGTGCTTGAAGATGGACGGCGCCGCCGAGGCCGGCCTAGAAAGAGATGGCGAGTTGACCTGGACGCGTACCACGAGGGCTGGTTCGAGGTGGCGCGGGAAAAGAGTTCCTGGAAGGATTTGGGGGAGGCCTTGGCCCAGCAGTGGGACACTATAGGCTAACAAAAAAAAAGTCATTTAACCACTTTGATAAATTTACAGAGACCAGCCGACATTTACGATCAGCCTGTCAACCTGATGACCAAGAAAGCCCCCCATGCGAAGGTAGGTATTATTCTTAAGCTTGGGCCACACCCACACTGCGGTGACTCCCGTGCGGGACGCGGGGGTCATGCAGTTACGCGCTGCATCCGCTTCAGTTTGGCGAGATCTTTGAGGGTAGAGGTATCATACTCTGAAGGTAGACCTGCACCCTAATTGCGTATCACACTTTCAAACTCAATCATACCCCGAAAGATTTTGATGGAATTAATTGTTAAGGCGACTATATGACCTTAAGCCCTGTCTTTGTCGGACTGCATAGAAAAGAAAGAGAAGCGCGATGAGACAACGCTGGTAATTTATTGCAAAGTTTTTAGAGGTATCTTCATGATTTTTTTCTATCGTATCAGACTAGTTTTATTATGTTTTCAACACACTATCTACCTACTACCTAGCATGTTGTATCCTGAAGAATATCATATATTTTTCTGATTTTATTTACTGTAGTCGATCATATACTTTTATTGTTTCTAAAACTTGCGTTTTTTGCGTTTAGGTCATGTAAGCCCCTGAAGGTATTTTGTAACCTACCATTTTTTTTCTTTTTTCGTTTTTGACATTTCTCAAATCTCCGGGGTCCCGGGAGCATACGAGTCGCGAGGGGCCGAAACCAAATAGCAGAGGCACGTTAGACGTTTTTAATGAAATGAGGCACTATTATTTTATCTTTTCAGAATGAGCCAGCAGAATTCCAGGGGGATACTGGTCTCGACTCCTGGGCTCCGTTCGACTTCAATAAGTTCGATGAGCTCGTCAACGGCTATAGTCAGGAATCTTCGCCAGAACATAACCGGATCAAGAGAAGAGCCCGGGTTAGTACACATGTATTATTTGTTCTGGTTTTTCCAAAAGTCTAAGGGCAAAATTCACAGTTAGCGTTTCATACAAATGTGAACATTATTCTTTAGATCATAATGTTCATATTTGTATAAGGGAATTTAAGAAAGCGTTAGTAAAGCGTTTTTAGGGTTTTGTACCTAAAGGGTGCCAAGTGCCAACAGAATCCTATTACTAAGGCTCTGGTGTCCGTCTGTCTGTCACAGGTGGTCACAGGGCTGTATCTTTTGAACCTTAAAAGGTAGACACAGAAAGGGCTTTAAAGATCCGTGGCAAACCTACCTGTCAGACATTTTTTTTTTTTTTTTCAAAATGTCCGTCTCGCACGTGGTTGGTTCTTTTACCAATATGAACCTTAATTTGCTTAATCGCATGAAACGAAAGTCAAATAAATAAAATCTGTGAACCTCGCCCTAATTGAAGATAGAAATCATAGGAATGTCTTACAATAGCTTAGATTAAATACATCTTTAAGGCTACGTACTCACAGATAGGTAGCATCAAGAAGCTTATATAGATAAAAGTGGAGGCAACACTCTGAATAACTAAGTGAAGACGACTGTGATCGGACACTCTCTTTCTAAATACACACATAAGAACGAGACAGTGATATGTGTTTTCTTTGTCATATGTATATATTTAAAACGAGAGCGTCCGACCGCAGTCTGTTTCACTTAGGTATTTAGTGTTGTCTCCATTTTTACCTATAAGCTTCTTGGGTGGCATGCTTATCGCCTAGGCGCGAGCTAGTCGCAAGCGAGCCCTTGCGAGTAGCGAAGTGAAACGAACGCTCTAATGTTCGCAGCTGACCGCACTGCGCGCTTGGCGCCTTCGCTAGTCGCCCAGCGTGTATGTAAGGATGAATATGTCACTAGGCTCTAGGCGCTAACCAAGCCACCTGCAAGTGCGTACGTAGCCTCACTGTAGCCGGACGTCAAGGTATACGGTTTCCTAGAAAAGCGTTTTCGTAATTTTTATAAAGGACGTGATGAAAACCTGCCATTTTCTGGTGAAAGCAGCCGGTCTATTCTGCAAAAATCTCACGGGCCGATAACTTAGATGATGTAAGGTGTCGGGGCAATTCTCGTAATTTTAAGAACGTTCACAGTCTGATCTCAGTCTCAATCTGTTAAAAATACCTCTAATTTCCCTACATTTTTTTTAAATTGAATGTCGCTGAGATGAGATTGCGATTATATTAATTAGATTGCGGGAATTGGCTTTCTGATGCTAGGGACAGCTCACTTCACCTAAGTTTTCATTATTATATTTCATTTAGATTATTAACTCACGATTTGACGCTCGAGAGCTCATTTTTACCGTCCTGCATAGCTATGCACTACTATCGTATCGAAAATGATAAACTGACAAAATTTTCGGGATTTGGACTTGTGAACAGCGTTTAGAGGACTCCTACGATAACATTGATTGATGTTCAATACGGTACGGAAGCGATACGAGTGGTTGTGAATACAATTTTGAGGTTAAATTTAACAGTACCGACGCCATTTTAGATTTTAATTATTTATCCATTTTTATCTTCTTCTATTCTAGCCCAAGAATTCGCGAGCATTCTGGTTTTTTGAACTTTTCATATCGCGATACGCGGGTGCTTTCAAAAAAGGCTCAAAAGCAAAATTTTTTGTCATGTTCATACAGAAATTATTCGTAATCTGATAAACTTAAGTGTTCAGTGATATTCAACACAAAATAAAAGAGTGTTAGTGCCCAAAAAAAGAGAAAAAAACCCACATAATTTGACGCCTGAACTGACAAGACTATTTTTTGCCGCAGAACGTGAGAAAATTTAACACAATGCTCGGCCCACAACTACGGGAGCGGCCACACCACTACACGTACCCCGAGCCTGTGAAAGACAGGATCCTAGAGTTCTCGACATCGACAAGAAAACCTGGAATCTTACCCGATCAAATGAACCCAGGAGTCATATTTCGAGTAAGAATGTCAGATGCAATCCTGCGAATAAAGCAGAGAATGTACGAGGACCCCGAAAGGCATATAGAAGCTGATATTATTTACACCAATTTGATTAAAAAGGTTGTAATGGACGAGATAACGAAGTTCCACAATCTCTTACTGATGTATAAGACGGACAAGAGCATAAAGGAACATTTGGGAGAATGTGGGGGACGGATCTACAAATTTATCAGCTATATGACGATCAAAGTGCATATATATTGTTTGTTTGATGCCTTGTGGATCGATGGGAACCCCTACGTGATCGGTGACGAGTATTCCGTGACGCCTGTAGAAGTGCCGCCTATGCTGCAGTGCGACGCAGCAGAGTGCAACTCAATAGTGTTTGTTGATTCTATTACCGAGCCTAAAGATATGGAGGAGTGAGGTTATGAGGCAATAAAATTTTGTGGTGAATTTGATTGTTTTATTAGTGTTTTTCCCATGCACTCCTACACAGACTCGATCGGGTCAAATTATATTAGCTATACCGAAACTCCGCAGACGTAAAAGTAGCTCTGCCTGCCAGTCAGTCTGCTTTACTTTTTCTCGCCTAAACCATTGTTATGAAAGAGAGATAGACCTAGGAATAGGACAGCCTAGGGCCATGGGCTATTTTTTATCCTGGGTATTTGAAATTATGAAATACAAAATACACGCAGACAAAGTCTAAAGCCCGTAATGATAATAAACGTTACTCCGCCTAGAGCCAGTCCACACGGCGCGTTGCGTCGTCGCAACGCAAATATTTTGACGCATAGTCGGCCACACAGGCGCTGCGTCGTCGCAGCGTTACTACGACGCAGTCTTAACGTTCGGTCGACGCAACGGTGACGCACAGTTGATATGAGCTTGCGTGTATCCTCCCTATCAACGCACAAGCAACTGAGCGCTGCCTCTCCGTCGTCGCCGCAATGAGTACACCCCCTCCCGCTTCGTCTCGGGGGCTGCTGTCCGTCATGTGTGCGTTGCGACGACGCAGCGGCGCGCCGTGTGAACACCTTGGTTATTTGTATGTAAAACAACGCAACGGCAGCGCTGCGTCGACGCAACGCTGACGCAACGCGCCGTGTGGACTCGCACTAAGAGCTCGCACTTGATATCAATCTTGAGGTCATGATCGTATTAATTAACATAAGAGCCTATACCAACACCTGAGGAGGCTCTCGTTGGGCGGCTGGATCAAGGGCTTTATCCAGAAAGCGGTATTTCTGGACACGGCCCGCGTTGTTAGGAGGTTCCTCTCTCTGGAGCCCTGACCGCCGGTAGCTTGGACCGTGTTCCCGATACCGGTGGGCTACTATTTTTTTATATTTTTTAATGTTAAAAAAAAAAATCAGCTGTTCCCTACATTTATGTTCGTATAACTCGTCAAAATGTAGGGAACAGCTGATTTTTTTTTCGCGATTTCTGGTTTGGTCCCATAGTAAAAGTTGTTTGTTATTATGAGTACAATCACGTGTTTAGGTATCAGTCACTAATTACCAGTCACCCTATATACTTAGTTAATGGACGACAAAGTATTTGGTAGGTGTACTCTTTCAATTACAGGAGACCACAGCATGCACAATAAAATTGACAACTAAGCTAACAAATTAAATACCTAATATATAATTCTATGTTAATTAATGTAATTGGACTTGTGCCGTTTTAATTAACTATAAATAAATAAATAAATAAATAAATAAATAATAAAGGAAAAAAATTTGACAGTGGAACATAAAAACAATAAATTCTGTAAAATATTAAAACATAGAATAATAAAATAACTAACATTAACATAAATAAAGAAAAAAAAAAACATTCACAATAAATTTTTAAGACATTTCTTATATTTAACGAGAGATTGGCTAATATCTAACTCTGTAGTTTTAGCCAGCATGTTGTATTGCCTACAAAGCCTTGGTAAAGCGGCGTAATGATAACGAACTTGAGTAGGTACGTCGTTGAGGAACGTTTATTAATACGGGCCTAGGACGAGCAAGAGAAATTATTGCTGGAAAAACCCAATAACACAGGACACGCTCAGCGGTCTCGCTTGCGACCACGAGACCAACGAGCAGTCAAATCAAATCAAAATATTTTATTTCACATAAACCTACATGGGCACTATTATGAAACGTCAGAAGCTAGGTGCACGGTTCCAATTGGTCGTTTCCTATGGAGAAGAACCGGCAAGAAACTCCACGGTTACTCTTTTAAAAAATAATTGGATTTTACAATGTTTTCAAATTGCAGTAGGTATGGGAGGACAGCGTATGCCTGTCAACAAGTACCAGAGACTTGATATAATAAAAAATGGTCTACAGATCTAAAGTCTACAAGGCCTACTTACGTCCTCACATTTACAAAATAAGAATCTATCAAAAGGATAAATAAAATATAAAAATCTAGTCCACAATGACATGTCACAAGAAAGAAAAAGAAATCGATAAGGCCGCCCATTGTATGTTTTATGTTAATAATCGTTTTTTTTTTAAGTGAAAACTTCTTTAGCGGCGTTGTACACTTTTTTTGTAATGGGTAAAAAATGTTAAACTCGCGTCAGGTCACGTGACCCTGATCGAAAATTCGTAAGACGGATGGAGAGTAGACAGCCGGCGCGTTGTAGCGTAGGAGTATCCCCCTTTCTTTCTACGGCGCGGCAAAAATGTATAAATAACCGACACCGCTTCGGATGTGTTCGGCTGTCCTCGAGATGTACTCGGTTTTAATGTATATCCGATATGTCAGTGAATGATGGCAAAGTATTCTGTTTGTGTTTTGTTTTCAATTCTGTCGTTATTTTTTTTTGTTATGTTTTTTTTGGTGTACAATAAAGTATATATAAATAAATAATTACATGTCACAAGACACAAGATAACTACAGTACAATGATTTGCAGAGACGTCGAGGTCGCGGCGGCAAACGACGTAGTCGCCAACGATCTTCCACCAGTCAACCTGAGGATGACGTAAGGAATGCATTTAATGCGATTTCTATCTATTTATACAGGGTCAAATTAAATTAGTTAGCGAAACTCCGCGGGCGTGAATTTCTTTTTTGTTTTATCATTTTTGGATATCGATACCCATCTCGTCTGCGGAGTTTCTCTAGCTAATTTTATCCTCTATTTAAAGAATTTATTACGGAAGTATTAAGTGTGACATGTGTGTGTTTGGTTTAGGTTTGTGAGTGTTTATGTGTGTGTGCATTAATATTTAACTTGGATTTAGCACAGAAATGTTAATATTTTAACATGTCGCCATTGCACCCGGGCGAAGCAGGAGCGCGTCACTGGTTTATCTACTTTAATCATAATCAGCCTCTAATGTTCCCACTGCTGGGACACAGGCCTCCTCCCTATGAGAGGAAATGGGCCATAATCCAGTGCGGGTTGGTAGATGTCACAATTCTTCGAATTTTTGGTTCTAGGACAGGCCGGTTTCCTCTGTTTTCTTTCACCGTTTAGACGAGCTGAGGTGATGAAATTAAATACACAAAGTAAAATGCCTACTGGGGCTCGAACTGACGACCAACAACTCGTCAGTCGAGGCCATAGATATATGAAAGTGATTCCATGAGATACGAGGTTTTTATTTTGACTTCGGTTTTTACAGGAAACCACTGAACAACTCAGCATTTTTATATTTTATCACGATCACGGTCGAAAGCGCACTAGTTCGCGGAGACGGTCATTTGCCGAGTACAGGCCCACGTTGCTCATGGCGCGTGGACACAGACACGCCCCCTTGCCACTTCTCCTGTTTTTTACATTTCTATGGTCGAGGCCGACACTAGGACCTGCTTTTTAATAATAATAACTATTTGATTCATTCATTTATCATTTGCAGTTGAAGTGAAATGTCGTGGTAGGTAAATGAAAGACATCCGCTCTGGATAACGACTCTATTTATTGTGTGCTACTATTACAATTAATAATTTTTCTCTGTGGTTTGGTACGTAATTACACGAACGTTCACAGTCTGATCTCAGTCTCAATCTGTCAAAAATACCTCTAATTTGCCTATATTTTGACAAGTTTTTGACATTTGACGTTTTAAATTACGAGAATTGTCCTAAGGAAACAACAAACTATCTAAAACATTGTATATTTATAAAAATAAATCTGCTCAACATAAACACACTCTGTAGCCGTTACGGGTCTACCGCAAATGACCGCAATAAAAGGTGGAACCTAAGAACTACCTAATTTTCGACGGCTCACCTCGCTGCCGCGCTGTAGGTACTGCCGTCACCACTTGACGTTGGCAGAATAGTCGACATAGGCTCAGTTGCCAAAGAAAAAAAAAAAAAAAAAACTACCTAATTTACCTTCTATATATATATATAAAAGGAGAACTGACTGACTGACATATCAACGCACAGCCCAAACCGCTGGCTCTAGAGATTCCAAATTTGGCACGTACGTTCCTTATGAGGTCTAGGGGTGCACTAAGAAAGGATTTTTCAAAATTCATCCCCTAAGGGGGTGAATGGGGGGGGTGAAATTTCACGCGGACGAAGTCGCGGGAAGAAGCTAGTATTACATATAAATTAGGCAGGATCATCTTTCATGATCTTAATGTATTGCTTACTTGGCTAATCCTTAATAAGGTGTGGTTCCACACACACATTCATAATAATACTAAAGTATTTTACATACACTACAGAAGAACGGAACCACCACAGAGGTCCCGATAGCCAGAAGGGGGGAAGACAAAGCTAAAAGCAGAGAAAGGTCGTCGTCGTCTAAAAACGCTAACTTTGATATCTACGATCCCGGTCTGAAGGTAAAGTATACATTTTGTCATAATCTAAATAAATAAACTTATGGGTGACTACAGTTTTGAGCCGTTTGGGGTCGAAACGACAAAAGACGATGAAAGTAACTGAGTTATGGAGGTCAGATTGGCAGTCACTCCATGTCAAATACTAGTATTCAGCTGCAACCGGTTAGACTGGAAGCCGACCCCAACATATTAGGGAAAAGGCTAGGCAGATGATGATGAAAAGCGACGTTGAGGTTTCCATAAGCGGCGATGACCACTTAACCGCAAAGGGGGGCAAATGTTTCTCGCTGAGGAAGGGGAGAGGGGATTTCTCAAGCCGAAAAAGCCAAACACCTTCGGGACCTATCTATTTTGCCTAAACTCAACAATGTGCCCTCCTTTTCGAAGGTGATTACAACTGCACTCGTTGCCCCTCCCTCTGTCTGCGCCTGGATCTGTAGATAGCCTGCTTGCTTGCCAATAAAATAAACTAAATGCGTTACTTCCAGGATTGGGAGTCAGGATATGTCGAGATGCCCAAGGACCTGTACCAAGCACATTTGAGACCTGGAGTCATCTTCAGGATTCATATGTCTGAAGCTGTCCTCAAGATGCAGTACCGAAAGTGGGTGGAATTATCAGATAGCAAAGGCCTTTGAAGATCCGTGGCATACATAATGACGCGTCTATTTGTTTTTTTTTTTTTCAAAATGGCTGCCATGTTCAAAGTTGATCACGTGACATCCATATCAACTTTAATCAACTTTGAACGTTAATATATCGGAAACCTGACGCTTTACAGGGTTTGGCCCTATTAGGTATATTTCCGTTTCCTTTGACGCAGGCGAGGTTGCTGGCAGAAGCTAGTGAACTATAAGTACTAAATAAAACTTACTTAAACATAGAACTTGAAGGAAATGCCCTGTGTCCCAGCAGTGGGAACATTATAGGCTGATTATCATTGATTATGATAATAATGAAACATAGAACTTTAATATTTGTTTTAGGTATAGCTTGAGGCTATTATCTTAAAGTGTAAGAAAATTCGCACCCTGTACGGAATTCGCCCATGTTTTTTTTTTTTTTTTTGGATGGGAAATCATCTAATGACTCCTCCCGCTCTAGGTGGAGCGGAAGGGAGTGTCAGACTCTTACTGACTAAAACCCACCCGTGTTCCTTCCTTAGCCCTTTATGTTCCGGGGCAGCGGTAACCCTTTCGGACGATCCCGCTGACGAGAACTTTAATACCTATTGCAGTTACGGTGAAGATAAAGACGAATCAGTTATAGAAGCCGACGTGGAATACCTCCGTTTAACACGGAAAGTCATCAACGATGAAATCACCAAGTTCGAGGACCTGCAGTGGCTGATCGGGTGGTTCCACAACCGGTCTGATCTCATACAGGAGCATATGTGTAATACTAGGTATTATACTGTTGGTGAGTTGGAACAATTATATGTATTAATATTTTCTTCATCTTAGGGCCTGTGAACACCACGTTTTTTATGCGCGCCGTTGACGCGCGTTTTAGAAACGTGCGTCGATGGCGCGCTTTTATCCTACAGAAGGTCTACAGGCTGCGTCTGACTCGCGTGCGTATCGCGTCTGTATCGCTACAAACGCGCGTCAACGGCGCGTTTAAAAAACATTGTGTGCACAGGCCCTAAGAGCTAACGGCCGCGACTTACGAGTTGTAGGTCATAGGTTAGAACCCAGACAGGGGCTTTATTTTATGTGAATTATTTAGTCACCATCACCACTGCTCTCTCAAAACGGTGAAGGAAAACATTGGGAGGAAACCGGCATGTCCTAGGACCAAAAATTCAAAGACATGTGACATCTACCAACACGCATTGGTCTCGCAGGGTGGATTACGGCCCACTCACTGAGAGGAGGCCTGTGTCCCAGCAGTGTGAAACATTATAGGCTGATTATGCTTCATCTAACGACTATACCTCATAGATAAAGAATGATCCTTTAGGTATTAAGATCAGGAACACACTCGAAACACAACGCTCAGGACCATAAAATTTTATAATACACACGATACGATGCGATGTCGTGTCGTGGAAAACTACGACGTGGATCGTAAAATTTTTGAGTATTGAAAATTAAATGCGACACCGGCGCAGGATTGCATCGTCAGTTTTCAATTTTTCATGACACTAGGAACGTCTCGTGCGTCGTACCACGATACGACGTCGTGTCGTGAATTATTACTATACGACATACACACGATACGACTTTTTACGATGCACGCCGTAATTTCCCACGACACGATATCGCGTCACGTCGTAATATCGCAACGTGTGTTTTGACCCTCACTGGCCACGATTAATAGTGTATGTAGGGCTGCAAGGTTTTTGTGACGCGTGCCGTTTCACAGCCGTCTACTGTACCTAAGTATATATTTTTGGAAAAGTCACATTCAATTGGTAACCTCCGGTCCATCACGACGTTTTTAGAGTTGACCAGAGAGGCAACTTCTATATTTTAAAGAACGTTCGCATTCTAATTTCAGTCTCAATCTGTAAAAAAAGCGGCAAAGTGAGAGTCGGAGTCGCACACAAAGGGTTCCGTAGCACCGTACAATATTTTAACACTACTTAATAAAAAAAAAAAATACTGTAGTAAGAAAAACACGTTCCTGGTATGGGATCCCTTTTATTTTTTTTTTAGTTTATTTTATTTTTTATAAATGTTGCTATAGCGGCCAATTGACATCGCGGCCTGAATTTTAAAGTTTTAAGCACGACAATTCCTTCTCATCATCTGCCTAGCCTTTTCCCAACTATGTTGGGGTCGGCTTCCAGTCTAACCGGATGCAGCTGAATACCAGTATTTTACATGGAGCGACTGCCTATCTGACCTCCACAACCCAGTTACTGGGTAATACGATACCCCTTGGTAAGACTGGTTGTCAGACTTTCGGGCTTCTGACTACCCGTAACGACTGTCAAAGATCCACGAATGACAGCCGGGACCAACGAGGCACGGAGGGGTCTCAGTATGTAAAGATGGTCACCCATCCACAGACCAACCGCGGCAAGCGTAGCTTAACCTGATCAATCGACCTGTGCGGCTGTTACACGACAATTCCTTCACTTATATATTTTCAACTCGTCCTGTTTCAGGAACTCCCCCAACCATGTTCACTCATTCCGAAGAATACATGAAGCGCATGTGCCTCTTCGACAGCGTCTACATCGACCATATCCCGTACGTTGTCGGAGAAGACAGTTCGATAATGGCAGCAGTGGCGCCCCCTGTGCTGCATTGTGATGCTGCTACTTGTACCTCAGTGCCGTTCATAGACAGGTAAGTTAGGGCCAAAGAACACACGCTACTTTTAGCATCGGTGATCGGCGATTTAGCCGCTTTTTAGAAGCTAAATGCAGACCAAGCATTCCACAACGCACACTTAAAAACGCCAGCTCGACACAATTGCTGAACGCTACACTCCGCACACATTCGGATGCCGGTCGCAGCGATTTAGCATCTGCGCCAGCATCGGAGCAGTCGCTAAAACGCGCGATTCCATACCGCGTCCGAACGCAGAGAGTCGCCAAAACGCGATGCAGCATCGATACAGCCGCAAAATAGCCGATCGCCGATGCTAAAAGTAGCGTTTGTGCTTTGGCCCAAAGCGATCCGCAGGAGAACCTAGGTAGCCAACATAACCCGAATAATTGCCAAACTTAAATAGCAGTGGGCAAGCCACATTGCTTGCAGAACAGGTGGCCTATGGGTCCAAAAGGTTCTGGAGTGGCGACCGGGTACTGGAAGGAGCGTTGGAAGGCCTCCAACAAGGTGGACGGATGACCTTGTGAAGACCGCAGGAATTTGCAAGAAGCACAGAAGTGGTGGCTTGGGGGAGGCCTATGTCCAGGAGTGGACGTCTTTCAGCTGTAATGATGATGACCAAAGCTCTGGTCAAACTGACATGAACCCCCGTGGGACACGGGATGAAATTCGCTCACACCGATTGGGGCAACTTTGGTACCTATTGATGCCGACCATAGATATATGAACGAAGTTTCTATGGTGCCCTCTTACTTGTATAGAGGTGGTCAATCTGCGGGGTATTTGCGTAACACACTATCAGTAGGAATGGCTTCCATTTTGACAGTTCAACAACATTCATTGCGTTATTTACGTTGCTGAGCAGACACATTTTTCGAACATATGAAGCTTTGGACAATGCCCTCCAAAATGATTCAGATTCTGATTAATAGCGTGTTACGCAATTAGGGTCAGCACCCTAATTGGTTCACCCCTTATAGGGCGCGGCCTGAACCAACTCCTAATGTGCTTTGGCGCGCAATTTTGACCCGCCGCGGCTATAATATGCGCTTAATCTGCTTAGTCATACATACTAGCGGCACTCGTTAGCAAGAGAGCCAGCTGCAGTTACTTCTATCGTTGATGCTTGCCGCTCGTGTATATAGGGTGACTGGTAATTAGTGACCGATACTTAAACACGTGATTGTAAAATTTTACTATGGGACCAAACCTGAAATCGCGAAAAAAAATCTGCTGTTTAGTCGTTTATGTTCGCCTAACTGGTCCAACCAAATGTACTAAACAGCAGATTTTTTTTTCGCAATTTCAGGTTTGGTCCCATAGTAAAAGTTGTTTGTTATCATGAGTACAATCACGTGTTTAGGTATCGGTCACTAATTACCAGCCTCCCTATATAAGCACTTAGACGTTTGGCACTTTTACTACTTCCAAAATAAATTTATCCTTTTCACCCACAGCTTGATGTTCGACGAGCGCCTTTCGCGTACGAACGTGCGCACTCTCACACGTTGCCAGGCCTCGTGCCGTGCGCACTGTCGCAACGACCCAGACTGCCTCAAGCGCTGCTCCGACAGATGTCTGCGCTCTGACTAAGTAAAGCTGTGGTTTCATACGAAAGAGGTGAAAAGTCACACAACAACGGCTGTCCAAATGTACACCTTATTTATTATTTACTAGCTGACCCGGCGAACTTCATATTATCGTCTCAGAATCAATAAAAGCTGTCCCATACAAAATGTATGAGAAAATGAATTATCTTCATAATTTTTTTTTTCGTGAACTTTTCCCATGTTTTAATAGTTTCTGCTATTTGGGGCGGAGACAAATCCAAAAAAATCAAAGATCGTAAAAATCGGTCAACCCGTTCTTGAGTTATAAATGGTGTAATTTACCCTACCGACTTTGTTTTATTTATATAGTTTTTTCTTATATATATTTTTTTTTTAAATATTTTTTTTCATCACTAATATTATAAAGGCGAAAGTTTGTGAGTATGTGTGTGTGTGTATGTGTTTATATGTTTGTTACTTCTTCACACTCAAACAGCTAGACCGATTTTGATAAAATTTTGTATGGAGATAGCCGACACCCTGAATTAACAAATGTAGGTACTACTTTTTATCCCGATATTCCGACGGGATCGACACCTACGCGGGTGAAACCGCGGGGCGCAACTATTTGTCGAAGAACGATTGACTAGGTATATTTATGTCAAAACATGGTAAGAAAAAATATTAAGGCACCCCCTCCCCGGTAGCATTCGGGTTATCCAGTGTATCCACCCAAGTGACCCAAAGGTGGATACGCGAAAGACATGTCCTAGGTCAAGTTGGATGAATGACATCACTGAAACATTATCCTATGATTCTTACAAGTGTTATCCTAGATAGCGCACACCGTAAACCCCGAAAAGAGACATTCCAGATCGAAAACCCAAGAAGGCTGCGTTTCCACCAGAGATGTGCGAGGATGCGTTAGCGAGGGATGTATCTGAAACAAAACAATTACAAATCGCTTCATTTTCATAGCTTGACCTAAGCTAGTGTTGTTAATGGCGTAAAAACGCATATCCCTCGCTACGCATTCTCGCTCATTTCTGGTGGAAACGCAACCTAACCCGGGAAAGCACGGGAAGAAAAAAAAACCCGGGAGCATGAGGTCCGGGAATCGGCATGCTCAGCAGTACCTACCACTACTAGACCAATAAGGCAGCAATCTAAATATGGTGTACTTACAAAGAAAAACATTGTTTAATTTTATATATTTTTATTCTTAATCCAAAGCTTTACTTCAAAAATCACATAAAAAATTTACTATGTACCCAATTTCAATACATAATATTATTTAATTACTAATCCTAAGGTGTATTATATTTGAATTTGAGCTAGTATTGTTTCACAAAGCAAGATATGACATTTTAGAGAAACGTGGAACAGGGTGTAAAGTTCTTCGTCCTCCACAGAACAGGGCGGATCCTCCGACCAGACGGGTGATGTCTGGCAGGCTACTGCCCGACGATTTATGTTGGGACGTTGTATATTATTATTATGCTCGTGGGCGCGGATGACCTTGTGAAGGACGCAGGAAACCGCTCGATGCGGCAAGCACAGAACCGATCGAAGTGGAGGTGCTTGATGCCTTTGTCTAGCAGTGGACGTCTTTCGGCTGAGATGATGATAATGATGATGAGTCGCGCGGCGAACTTTACTTGCGCGATGCAGGATTGTGCGTGACGTCAGTGTATGCGTAATTCGCAAGTGGCGTTGTAGATGTCGCCCCAGCGTCAATGTTGGGAAATTGAAGTCGGTGCAAAGGCAGGCGTCTTAAATACATATTACTGTCGCATCGGGCCGCAGCACATCGCTCGTGGCTAAGTAATAACAGCAGCAGTCAATCGAAGGTTAAGCTGCGCTTACCGCGGTCGGTTAGTGGATGGGTGACCATCCATTACATATCGAAACCCCTTCATATCTCCGAAAGCACGTTAAGCCGTTGGTCCCGGCCTGTCATTCGTAGATCTTTGACAGTCGTTACGGGTATTCAGAAGTCCGAAAATCTGACAACCAGTCTTACAAAGAATTATCGTATTACCCAGTAACTGGGTCGTGGAATTCAGACAGGCAGTCACTCCATGTAAAATACTGGTATTCAGCTGCATCCGGTTTGACTGGAAGCCGACCCAAACATATTAGGGAAAAGTCTAGACCGATTAACTGCATGGTAGGTACAAGATAAGTGAACTTGAAGCCGATTATCACTGCACGTAATAGATATCGCAATCGCAATGTTGCATAAACTCGATTCTAGTTCACTAGAGTAAACTGACAGGCACAACTGTCACTTTGACAATTTAAATGCTCATAATAATAATATTATTTGTTGTAATAATTATCGTAATTAGTAAGATAGATCTTGATTAATGTATTAAGTGTAAAACAAATGTAGGTAGATATAAAAAGTTTAAGGTCTGAAATAAAATTAATATGACCACATTATTTTAAAAAGTGACAGTTAGCACCTGTCAGATTCCCCGAAACTTTAGAAACGTGCGGCTGTTATTATTTAGCCACGTGCCCGCCCCCCGTGGCTAAATAATAACAGCACGGAACTATCGAAGGTACAGACGCCAGCATATCAAGCTACCCGAAACTGTAAAATTTTCCCATTCAACTTTGAACCTTATACTTTAGCGATAAAGCTGAAAATCTATTAAAGAAATTTGACAGATTGTAGTAGCTTGATGTGCTGGCGTCTGTACTATGTTTCTCGCAATGCCGCTTCGTGGATGTGTGACCATCCATTACACACCGAGACCCCTCCGTGCCTCGGCAAGCAGGTTAAGCCATTGGTCCCGGCTGTCATTCGATCTTTGACAGTCGTTACGGGTAGTCAGAAGCCGAAAAGTCTGACAATCAGTCTTCGGCTGTCATTCGTAGATCTTTGACAGACGTTACGGGTAGTCAGAAGCCGAAAAGTCTGACAACCAGTCTTCGGCTGTCATTCGTAGATCTTTGACAGTCGTTACGGGTAGTCAGCATCCCCAAAAGTGTGACAACAGTCTTCGGCTGTCATTCGTAGATCTTTGACAGTCGTTACGGGTAGTCAGAAGCCGAAAAGTCTGACAACCAGTCTTCGGCTGTCATTCGTAGATCTTTGACAGTCGTTACGGGTAGTCAGAATCCCCAAAAGTGTGACAACAGTCTTCGACTGTCATTCGTAGATCTTTGACAGTCGTTACGGGTAGTCAGAAGCCGAAAAGTCTGACAACCAGTCTTCGGCTGTCATTCGTAGATCTTTGACAGTTGTTACGGGTAGTCAGAAGCCCAAAAGTCTGACAGCCAGTCTTATCAAAGAGTATGGCTTTACCCAGTAACTGGGTTGTGGCAGTCAGATACGTAGTCGCTCCATGTAAAATACTGGTATTCAGCTGCATCTGGTTAAGACTGGAAGCCGACCCCAACATAGTTGAGAAAAAGGCAAGCAAATTGATTGGGAAGAAAGCTTAAGGTTGGTTCGAAATCGCCATTAGAAATCCAGCTAAGACCGACACCAGGAACTTGTGAAAGGACGTCTCATTCAAGCTGGAAGTCGATGAAAAAGCGTGGTTGTAAAGGCGTTGTTAATACGAACATTAGTTTATTATATTTATCGAACTGATACCCTTGTCTCTAAAGCTTTGGGTTCCTAGGAAAGCGGCTCCGTCAATTATAACGGTCGTCAAGAAAATCTGGCATTTTCAGCAGTATTTAACATTGAGCCAAACCCCGCTGCCCAAATATTGAAATCGCTAGATTTATTCTCCCCGTACTTAGTCACGCGAAAAAGTGTCCACATTGAGAAGAGTGAGCTCACACATTATTATAGTTTCCATGAGAATCAAGTCAAGTCAGTGCGTCATTGTGTGTCAGAGGTATCAAAATGAAAGCGAAACTATCTTTTTGACGCGGTTGAATCACAGTATAAATCGTTGCCGCTGTCATTATATTCATGACAGCCATTAAATGCGGCCACCGCTCTTCTAGGAACCTGTAGCTTAACCGCTAAAACTTTCCATTTCAACTTTTCTGTTGAAATCAGACGACCACTATAAGTCTACCCCTTGAGAAATCGTATTTTCAAGTAGTGAAGGTCGTGGGATACCGCTGGTTGCAGGCAGAAGAAGACCGGTGCTTACGGCGATGCTTGAGGGCTATGCCCAGCAATTTGATGTCATTATCTTGCCCCATCCAACTGTCCTCACGGTATGATCTTAGTTTTATAGCCTTTGATGTGCATTGGCCCCATAGGGGTTTCGCTAGAAAGTTTTTTTTTTTTTGGAATAGGGTGGACATTGGAAGATGTAACTCCAACCTGGGACTACCTCGACGGAACAGCAGGGTGAGGACGTGGAGCTGTATCGCAACTATGCTTCAAGACCTATCGTGCCCTTTGGTGTCCCAAAACATGCAGTCAAAGTGACATCTGCGCAGCCAACGACGATGTCGTGGAAGTGGCGAAGTTTTGGACCAAGAAGATCTGAAATACTGTCGAATAAGGGTGGACAGGTTCTTCCAGGTTCTTACATTTAAAAGTTGTCCTTCCTTTGACTAGATGGGTGTTGTGTCTCGTGGGCCACTGCTCGTTAGAGTTTGTGCTGTTAGTATGAATGCAAATTTTGCGGTAAACTTTGCTTTCGCTGTGGATGATTTGTGAGACATCAGCATAGTTACCACCAGTCGACAGCTTGTCGAATCTAAAAATGACACATTTTCTATCACTAATTAGCCTTGCCCCAGACAGCAAATAGCTGTTAGAAGAATGGCGGTCGTCTATTTGATTTAAACTGACGATAAGGGGTTTTGGATTTGTGAAAAGCCTGTAGAAGACTCTTTTGATACATTGATAGATGTTGCATTAGGCGCGTTAGTGTATTGAACGGTTGTAAATAGCTATGCGATGACTCGCGTAGTTCCTGCAAGGCAATATAGATGTCGCTACAAATTGAATCAGTTTTACAAGTCTTGCTCAAATTCAAATATAAGACATATTTTAACAAAAATTTAGCGTTTTCGTTTCTCTGGTCCAGTTGTCAGACCAACGAGACCTTATGTCCCATGAAACTTTTCGTCTTTTTGTCCGGTTGGTTCGACTTTTGGATCGCTACAGCTGGTCACGACTGGTGCGTTCACTCCTGGGTCTGTGGAAAGTTATAATTATCATTAATTGGTAACCAAAGGTAAAGGGGGCTTTGAAGATCTGTCAGACATTCAGTATTTTTTTTCAAAATGGCGGCCGATAAAAATTCAAAATGTCCGAAACAGCCGCGGTCGGTTCATGCCTCGGAAAGCACGTTAAGCCGTTGGTTCCAGCCGTCATTCGTTGGTTGATCTTTGACACGTCGTTACGGCCGATTATTCAGTTTATATCCACCCCAAAAAATCCACCCTAAGGTGGATACACGGAAACGCATGTCCGAGAATCCATACATCCATATTCTTACGATAGTATGGGGTTGCATTAGTGTGGGTACAGACTCCAGCACATCAAGCTACTACAATCTGTCAAGTTTCTTTAATAGATTTTCAACTTTATCACTAAAGCATAAGGTTCAAAGTTGATTGGGAAAATTTGACAGTTTCGGGTAGCTTGATGTGCTGGCGTCTGTACATTTTTTTATTGGAAAAAATAGAATAAAAAATATTTTAAGATGTCCATCGCGACAAGCTTCTGACAGAGTTTGCTCGTCCGTGCGTTATGGCCGCTGAATATCCGCTACCAGTTTCCTGATATGCGTTACGGCCG
This sequence comes from Hydraecia micacea, assembly GCA_914767645.1. Lineage (NCBI taxonomy): Eukaryota > Metazoa > Arthropoda > Insecta > Lepidoptera > Noctuidae > Hydraecia > Hydraecia micacea. The sequence continues at coordinate 3,428,506 of OU611803.1, forward strand.
GTATAAACATCGATTTTATATTGACCTGGCTCTGCAGTCTCGACAAATATATCGACAAAAATCGGCCGTTAAGTCTAATCGATGTCAAATTTCTTTAATACATTTTCAACCTTACACTTTCGAAATAAAGTTGAAAATCTATTAAAGGAATTTGGCAACGATACGAATTAGCGACCGATTTTTGTCGCTGTCTAATGTCGAGACTGCAGTGGCTGTTAATTTTTACTCCCATATTTAAACAACCAAAAAAAAAGATGGAATTAAAAGCGGGAAAGTATAGGTACTTAGCAAGATTAAAATTAGTTTGGTTTTAGAACTTACGCAAGTTTTCACAAAACCGGTCAGATTACGCCCAATTACCTTTAATAATTGATTATTATTATTTTTAAGTGTACTTAGTCTGGGTTCTACATAATACAGGGTCAAATTAAATTAGCTAGCGAAACTCCGCAGACGAGATGGGGGTACCGATAAATATATAGGTGCTAAATTCGTGGTTACGGTTTGTCCGTCGATGTCTGTGTGTATTATGTTTTTTTCCGCAGTGTAATGATAATATGCACCGTGTTATTGAATTAACGCAAAACCTCTAAAGGGGTCATTGTACTCATCATTATGAACAACTTTTACTATGGGAACAAACTTGAAATCGCGAAAAAAGAATCAGCTGTTCCCTACATTTATGTTCGCATAACTCGTCAAAATGTAGGAGGAAACATCAGTAGGTATACAAAAGTAGGGAAAAGCTGACTTCTTTTTTGCGATTTCGGGTTTGATTGATTCCATAGTAAAAGTTGTTCATAATGATGAGTACAATGACCTCTTAAGAGGTTTCTATTTATGTATAAAGCAGCAGATGAAGTATAGAAAATCAGTTTTTATTTTGTTTTATCATGTTCAGATATCGATGCCCATCGCGTCTGCGGAGTTTCTCTAGCTTATTTAATTTGACCCTGAGTATACATTTATTCAATAATGATTGACGATGACATTTGACATCCACCAACTCGTACTGGGCCCGCGGGGTAGATTACGGCTCACTCCCTCTCACAGAGAGGAGGCCTGTGTCCCAGGTCCCAGCGAGGGAAAAATATATGTACCTAATGTATAATATAAAATATAAATAATAATTATGGTTTTCATACTCGTTCGACTTGGATCACCAGACCCTATGTTCCGACTGGGCACTTTTTTTACGTCTTTTTGTTTTTTAATTTCTGGTGCCCGCGGTAAGTGCAATGGCCCCCCACATTCCTCGCAACGTCCGGAAGGGTTTCCTAACAGACATATTAATGATTAAATTAAGTTTAAAATTAAAGCCCTAGGGTAGCCCATGAAGTTAAAATTTTCTTACGTTTTTTTGTACAATTTGTAGAACAATAGTAAGGCCTATTCAAAGCTAAGCGGTACTCGCGGCCACTGTGGGTAGAGGTTCATTTCATACCGCGCGGGTTTCGCTCTGGTATTTAGTTTCAAGTTCCGCGGCCAGAGCGACCTGGTGGCCTACCACAAGCTCTTAACGCGATCCATTTTAGGACCTAAACTGAACTGTTCTTCTAATTCGTACCATGGCGTCAGTTTAACGATTCATTTTAGGCCGTGCCATCTGCTGACAGCGATTGTCCCAAACTGAGCCGCAAGTTTTGGTTTCATTCATACTTGTTTGGTACCATGACGTCCATAGAGCAGCTCAAGCGATGCAGTTTAGGAACCTAAAATGAAATGTCTTGTTTTTGAATCGTTGTTAATTAGATCATGGTAGGCCACCAGCAGCGGTATTCGCTGCCACTATGGGTAGAAGTGCATACCGCGCGGGTTTCGCTCAGGTATTTAGTTTCAAGTTCCGCGGCTAGAGCGGAATAGTTGGTGCCATAGTACCACATAGGTATTGTTTCGAGCGAAACTCGAACTCGGTATTCTACCCACAAGGATAGCGAAATCCGCTTTGGTGTGAACAGTGATTATTACCGCATACCCACTCGGTTTTCTCTACCGCAGACAGTAGCGAATACCGCTTTTTTTTTTGTATGGGAAATCATCTAAGGACTCCTCCCGCTCTCAAAACGATGAAGGAAAATATTATGAGGAAACCAGCATATCCTAGAACCAAAAAATTCGAAGACATGTGACATCTACCAACCCGCACTGGACCCGCGTGGTAGATTATAGCCCACTCCCTCTCGAAGAGAGGAGGCTTATGTCCCAGCAGTGGGAACATTACAGGTTTGCTTGACTGCGAATAGCAAAAATCGTAACAAAATTATAAATTCGCGGGCTCCCTTAGGAAATTTTAAAATAAAATCATGGGAAAAATATAATTTTCCAAACCAAACCAGCATCGCATCCCACGATTAGCGGGTTAGTTCAACTTTTAACTGAACCTACTCTTAATTCCACGAAAACATGTTATTGGACAAAATAAAATACATTTTCTACTCAATAATCACTAAATCTTGTAAAAAAAAACTTCAAGCAATCCAGCATTTATGAATTAATCATCATAAGCCCTTATTTATAATGATTTGTCGAAGATTTAATCATGAATATCAATGCATGACCATTAGAAAATAATAAGAACAGAATCGCCTTGTAAAATCTTCATAGCAAATGTTTGCTTGTAAATATTTCAGGCGTCAAAACGTAATTAATTTTTTTATTTGAAAGATTTTTCCTTAGATAAAAGTTATCTGAAGATTTTATAATCGGCCCTAAGGCGCTGTCAGGAAGACTGTCTCGCCGTGCCACCAAATTCTCACCGCGATGATATAGCCCGTGTTGATGGCGCCTTAGGGTCGGTTCATACTAGCGCAGTGTCCAAGCATAGCAAAGCGTTAATCTAAAAGATAACATAGCAAATTCATCGTTATCTCTACAACGTAAAACACAAATTCCTATCGAGACAAAAAAGAAAAAAGAAATGCATTCTATGGAATACGCGCGTCTGCGAGCGACCAGAAGGCCAATTCTCGTAATTTAAAACGTTCAAAATCTAGCCGTAGTCTCATCTCGGCGACAAACAAATGTCCAAATCTTGTCATGTAGGGAAACTATAGGTATTTTTGACAGATTGACTCTGACAGCAGACTGTGAACGTTCTTAAAATTACGAGAATTGCCCCTCTGACTGTTGATTAGTGCGATGGGTCTTATTAGAAGGCTGCAAAGGGCAATGGAGAAGCCATACTTGGAGTTTTTCTGCGTGATCGAATTAGAAATGAAGAGATCCGCAGGAGAACCAAGGTAACCGAAATAGCCCAAAGAATTGCCAAACTTAAGTGGCAGTGGGCAGCGCATATTGCTCGCAGAACAGATGGCCGATGGGGCCGAAAGGTTCTGGAGTGGCGACCACGTACCGGAAGACGTAACGTTGGAAGGCCTCCCACAAGGTGGACCGACGACCTTGTGAAGGCCGCAGGAACTCGTTGGATGCGAGAAGCACAAAACCGGTCGAAGTGGAGGTGCTTGGGGGAGGCCTATGTTTTATGTCCAATGGGTTCTCGTAGAATTAATAGCAGACAAGTTGGACTAACCCCTGTCAGTATTCACACGTTCGTTACGGCTTAGGTCCACAACACTGCTCTCGAACACCCGAAGACGCGACCGACTCCGTCTGCTGGTGGCCGACTTCTTCGAATGGCGTCGCCGGCGGCCTCGGCCTCGTCTAGTGCTTTGAGAGGTCGTGATGACGGCGAGTACCGCTGTGATTCCCGCGAACCGTGCTGTTGAGCGAGAGAAGCCGGTAGAGAGCGCGAGGACACTCGATTCTAAACGCCACAATCACTGGATACGCGCGGTTAGGCGACTGCGACACGCTTCAATGCGCTCCGTCAAGCGTGAGACTTGAAAAGCCACACAGTGCCGAGTTGGTGCCCCTGCCACGCTTGGTGGGTAACGTAGCTTGAACAAGTAACGAATTAAGGTCTAACTAGTTTTCAGCTTACAGGCCGGTTTGCGAACAATAGTGAGTGTCAGTATTTTCGGGCAACGGGGAGTCAGCCTGCGAGCGGCCGGCGCGAGGACCGCATTCGGGCATCACATAGCGGGCTGCTCGCTTGAAGCGCGCGGTTTACTTTAAAGCAGTTGATTTAAAATCCTAATTTGAATGACAAGTTCTTTGCTGTGTCGGAGCGGCGCTGTTATAATGAATGATGACCTCTTTACTGGTGCGGCGGGTGAGGGGGAGCGCTAACAGCATGCTGGCCGCGCTTGCGGTAAGGATTGATTGCTCCATCATCTCCCACTGTTGTAAGCGACATGTGGCAGGCTGATGCGACTACCAAACCTCATTTTTTATGTAATTTGTTAATTTTTATTGTGATTATTTTTTATTATTGTGTTGTTTATGAATTTAATTGAATTATAGTGTTGTGTATGTAATTGTAATGTGACTGTATGAGTGTATTTTTTCTATTATGAGTCAGTGATACTTGAATTAAAATGATTTTATTTTTATTTTTTTTACTTGTTCGTGTTAGGTTACCCACCAAGCGTGGCACCAACTCGGCGCTGTGAGGCTTTGGTCTAATTAGTACTAAATATAATTAACGAAGCTTCATATATGGTGGGACTGACGCTCTAAGCCGAGGTCCGTACCCCCAGGGGTGTTCTTAGCTGTAGTCGCTTAGTTTAGAGTTTCATGCCCTGGCTGGAGGACTGAATTTATTAAGGCATCCACAGGACAGCCCCGGTAAAGCTACCATTTCCTAGAAGGGCGGTGGCCGCGACGTGAAGACTGCAATTTAAGGGTGAACGACGTTAATAAAACAAGGGCGCCGCGCGCCGTCCTATTGTTATCGCCCGTGGGATGATGCGTGCGTCCGGCGAAAATGATCGTGTGACCGTGCGTTCAAACATACTGACTGATATCTACTGAATGTCCTATTGAAGGTCGCGCGATCATGCGATGCGACCAAATTGTCTAGATTTCGTCGCGCGACCATCGACGCATAACAGATTGATCAGTACTGAATGTCCTAATGGCGCTCGCGCGACCAAGTGGAGAGGAGGAGCGAAGGGAACACCAATCTTGGTTCCACACTAATACGAGTATAATAATATAATCAAATGTTTCTGTTGACATAGACAAATATTCGTAAAAATCCTCTTCTTTTTTCCTTACGTCGAAATACTGATTGTGAAATTCACCGCGCTGATTTCTGTTTTTATAGAGTATATTATGTGGTATTGTGGTCCACGTTTTCTTTTTTTTTAATGCTATTTACGATTAAATAAATATTGCCCGACAGCAAAATCTGTGCATCTCTGTTAAGAGCCATTTCGAGTGCGATCGCATCGCTCCAAAACAGGACACACGATTTTTTATCGCACGAGCGGTAACATCGCACGATGAAATCGCATCGCATCATAGCGCGAGCGGAGACAATAGGACGGCGCGGCGCCTTAAAATAAGTTGGTGTATTTTCCTAGAGAGCGTTTTTTGACGCGGCCGTTATGTAGCGGCTGCCGCTCTTCTAGGAAACTGTACCTTTAGGCAGTCGATAACCTCATAGGTTCACCTGCGAGATGCCATGCCATATACAGAGTGAAATTGAAAACATACGACAAATCGAAATGGGAGATTGTACTCATCATTATGAACAACTTTTAGTATGGAACCAAATCTGAAATAGCGAAAAAATATCAGCTGCTCCCTACATTTAGACGAGTTATGCGAACATAAAAAATGTAGGGAACAGCTGATTTCTTTTTCGCGATTTCAGGTTTGGTCCCATAGTAAAAGTTGTTAATGATGAGTACAATCTCCCATTTCGATTTGTCCCATATTTTCAATTTCACCTTGTATAAATAGAAAGAGAAACATAGGCAGACTTACATAAATTTTGCAAACGTTCTATGTCAATCTTCTGCCACTCCTTCGCTTCATCGCTAATTCGGCGCGTGATGGTCATGATGCGTTTTGAGAGCTCCGGCACCGAGGCAAGCGTAAACTGATGAGGGTCACAGGCCGCGCCATATAGATTGTTCAGAACTTTTACCTGTTTCGTCATAGATAATAAACTTAATTGTGAAAGAGCGGCAAATATATGTAAAGGCATCATCATCTGCCTAGCCTTTTCCCAACTATGTTGGGGTCGGCTTCCAGTCTAACCGGATATAGCTGAATACCAGTATTTTACATGGAGCGACTGCCTATCTGACCTCCACAACCCAGTTACTGGGTAATACGATACCCCTTGGTAAGACTGGTTGTCAGACTTTCGGGCTTCTGACTACCCGTAACGACTGTCAAAGATCCACGAATGACAGCCGGGACCAACGGCTTAACGTGCTTTCATCATTGTTTAAAATTTAAAAAAAACTCGCACTTCAACACAAAACGAGAATTATCAAAAACTTTGACACGGAGCTGCTGTACGAAATCTTTGAAAGACAAGTTCTGTGACCATTTTTTAAAACCAAACTGGTACAGCCAGTTTTTCATGTATACTTAACACTTCTTGGTTAGTTCATGGTTTGTTTCAAAACTCGTATATTATTAACTCACCTGTTGCAAGTAAGGGGGTAGCCGATACATCTTCACAACGTTTTTGAACTGTATTAAAAGCCCCAGAACGAGTGTTTGTTTATTATTTTTGAGAGGGGGGGCCCTGGATATTTCATGCTTGGAAACAGGACTTTTATCTAGGAAAAGGCTTCTCCATCAAAAAGTAGGTACTCTGTGGGCTTCTCGTACTGACAGAAATAATTTACAGCTGTTCGATTATCAAACATCAATTTGATTATGGTAGCCAGTGACAGTTTTTTTTTAAATGAATAAATACTTTTTATGTCTTGTTTTTTGCAGCTCGTGTCGACTCGTTCTAACTAGAAGAATAATATTAGAGTGCTGCAGTCCATTCACTATTATTTTATCTCTAATTTTGCATCACTTTCCAAATAACAGTGATCTTTTTTCACATTCTAATAAGTTTGCTGTTTGGGTAGCCAATAAGTCTGTCAAAATCATTATGATCTTAAAGGTCATAGCACACATATCAACTCGGAAAGGGATCGTGACCGTATCGCCTTTTGCCTCAACCTAACGTAAGCACGTAACGACTAGAGTCTTATATTATCTGTGAGTTCTGTGACGTAACCAAAGCGGATCAGCAGCTCTGATACGTCGACTCCGCTAGGGCTAGGCGACGCCGCGCTTACGGCTCGCCGACCGCTGATTAACGGTGCTGTAGGCAGGCCGCGGTAGGGGTGAGAGGGGCAAGGGTGACGAAGAGACGTAAGCGCGGGGACGACGAGCCGTAAGCGCGGGAACTGCAAGTTGACCACGCACCTCTCCGCGGTACGTGAGCTTGTCCCGAGACGAGGCGATTACGTTACGATTCCGATTAGTGTGCGTTGCAGTAGGGAGTTTAAAAAAAAACAGTGGCACTCCGGGAGTGCCGACAGAAGTGAAAACAAAACACAAACAGAATACTTTGCCATCATTCACTGACATATCGGATATACATTAAAACCGAGTACATCTCGAGGACAGCCGAACACATCCGAAGCGGTGTCGGTTATACATTTTCGCCGCGCCGTAGAAAGAGAGGGGGATACTCCTACGCTACAACGCGCCGGCTGTCTACTCTCCATCCGTCTTACGAATTTTCGATCAGGTCACGTGTCCTGACGCGAGTTTAACATTTTTTACCCATTACAAAAAAAAGTGTACAACGCCGCTAAAGAAGTTTTCACTTCAACAAAGAGAGTTGATACGGTGACGATCCCTTTCCGAGTTGATATGTGTGCCTTAGTAAGGTTGCTGCTGGGTAGCTACCACTGACAAGTCTGTCAAAATCATTATGATCTTTATGCTCGTCTCAATAAGGTTGCAGGTTGCTATTGTCAGAGGTAAAATAAGTTTGAACGGACTGTACAAGAATATTTAGGCGCCTGAATAACATTGACAGGTGTTATTGGTAAACATTTCCATCAGGCGTGACCGGGGTCAAGAGCGGGCCCATTTAGCAATAAAAAAAAAACAGTGGCACTTCGGGAGTGCCAACAGAAGTGAAAACAAAACACAAACAGAATAGGTAGGTACATTCACGAGCATAATGTATGTACACACATGACTTTATTCAAAGGCAATTTTTGAGTTTTGAGAGCAGTGGTGATGAAATTATTTACACAAAGTAAGAAAGACTGGGTTCGAGTCCACGACTTACAACTACGAGTAAGTCGCGTTACCTTTGGGCTAATATGTAATTAAAAAGTATATATGTAAATGGCAGTGGCGAAGGGTGAATTTATGACAGAGGTAGGCCGGAGCAAAAAAAAAATGCCAAAAGAAAATTTCAATGATGAAAATAGAGTGGTTATGTTCTGAATTTTCGAAGGGAAGCCGGTGGGAATCGAGTTGTACTGGTAAATGGTCCTAAAGATGATGTCAGGTTAGAGATAATTCATATTCACTAAATGAAAAACGGTATTAAACTAACAAGTCAGAGTCATCATTTGCCTACCTAATCTTTTTCCCACCATGTTGGGGTTGGCTTCCAGTCTAACCGAATGCAGCTGAATACCAGTATTTTACATGAAGCGACTGACTATCTGACCTCCATAACCCAGTTATTGGGTAATACGATACCCCTTGGTAAGACTGGTTGTCAGACATTCGGGCTTCTGACTACCCCGTAACGACGCGACGGTCCAAGATCTACAAATAATGAAAGTATGAACCAACTGTTAATAATAGTAATACGGGCTGACGTCCGCAAATCCACGTCAATGCGCGTATTTTGCGTACGGGTGGGAAAATCAATTATTCGATCCACCCCAGCTCCTCAAGGAAGGCCAGCAACGCCTTGATGTTACTGACCGTCTCACGTAGGGTACCTGGGTTACCGAAGTACTTTGCCCTGTACGTGGCGACCACTGGACAGGGACCAACGGTTTAACTGTAAGCCTTCGTTCAACCCGTGGTGCGGCTGAACTATTTATTATTTACCCACGAGCCCGTCAGTTTGATACCCAGTGGCCAGTATACTATTTACTAATTTTAGCATCTTAATTAGCCATCAATATAATTATCAAGAGTTGCATCTGTCAGGCGTTTCACAGAAAACTTGGAGTAAATGAAGTTTTTCCCTAACATTTATATTCAACGCACATCTTTATCAACATCATTGTTAGGCTGTGTGTTCACAAGGCAACTAATGATGGGCAACAAGAACAACAGCCTTTTTTTTTAACGTGAAGAAATGCTCATGCATTCTGCACTACCACGGGGAGATAGTGCAGTTTTGGGGGACTCTAACCCACTAAAATTCCACGGTGTACTCCCCTGCCGCTTATGGCGGGAACATGGGCACGCGTTAGCATTTATCATTGGCCCCGCCGCCTGCCAATTTTTGGGCGCTGAGGATAGAGAGAGCGGCCAACGTCATACCTACACTCCTCCTCCCCTGCGGCCCCACCGCGTCCGCCATCAGACGGTGGCGACCCCATCAAGGCCGCGGAAGGTAGGGAGAGCGGCGCACCGCAATACCGGCACTCCTCTCCCGCCGCGGCCTCCAACCCTCAGCCGCGATGCCTCCCATACGACATCGCGGCCCGCTTCAGTTGCGATGTCGCCCAAGCGTACTTGTTGGCCGCTACGTTGTCGGCTTACAGGCAAAAGCCCTGACGAGCGGCCCCCTCATCGGGTCCTTCTTCACTTCACCGTGGGTAACCAAGCCACGGCTACTGAGCCCCCCGCCTCAACAAAGCAGGAACCCACCGGGTGCAACAACAGGCTTGCCTGTCCATTTTTTTGGTCTTTGAGGGGAAACCTTCAAAAGACGCCCGGTCTTTGTGTATAAAACCAGAGAGTGTGGGATTTTTCCTTCACTAAAACCACCCCGGTGGTCACCATCTGCACATGGAACCCCACCGTTACCTCCGGAGCCCCCTCTGTGCAACGCCTGTTAGAACACATCTCTGGGTAGACTGTAACGGGGTCTCCCCGAAACCTAATTGTGCAAGGCAGCACATGACCACTGTGCACTGTCTTCCCTGAGGTCACTCAGTGCCGACAGACTCGACTCCCCATCACTCTAATCGCCTGTGACCCCAAATTCCCGCCTGCCTTAGATGATGCAGGCGGGGTTTCGGCGTGTTAGGCGCCGATCCGGAGTCTTGCCTGACCTATCATCGGTTGCCCATTTTGTATAATGATGGCCTTATGCCATCAACCGGGCACAAATCCAGATGGAAAATCTCAATAAGACTGCCGGACCAAGGAATCGAAGCAACGACCGCTCAGCAGTAGCGCTTGCCACAATTAGACCAGCTAGGCATACGAATTCCTAATCTTTTTTTAATATTTTTGAAAAAAAAGTCTGCACAACAACGTATCAATCAAACAACGCAGTGAATGTCGTTGAACTGTCAGCAGTTCACAATTATTTTGTGCTTTGAATCATCTTTGAAATGAAAAGCATTTAAAATCAAATTTAAATTTATTCGTCAGCACTTTTCGAGCGTCAAAATTACATAAGGCTGTCCCCCAAAACGCCCGCCCTTCTCCACTTCCTAGTGCTTTCGCTGGGAAGAACCAAGGATATTGCCACTGTCCAAAGCCTGCAGTGTGCAGAATAGAATAGAATATTCTTTATTATGTTACACCATATAAATTACAGACAGAAATATAGAAACTTTACAACGGGTGACACAATGGGCGGTCTTATCGCTAAGAACGATCTTTGCAGTTGCTCATACCCCAAAGGAATTCTGTTTCACAGTGAATACACAGTCTTTTGAACTTCTTTTCGAGAGCATCTTAATAGCGTATCGTGAATAAGGTTTTAAATGAGTCTTTCAGTAATTTTATCAGGCATCACTGGCTAAGAGGGAAGGATAACATCGTGGGGAAACGGTCTTACCTAAATACCACTTATGCTCAAACAAACTTCTTTATGAGAGGTATTATTTGTGCACAAGTGTGTGCGCAGACACAGGTGCACTCCCTCTTCCCTCACTCTCATAGTCCGAAGGGACGGCAATCTGACACGACCGGGGCGAGATCAGGGGCAGGACCAACGGCTTAACGAGCTTTCCGAGGGACTGGGATATCACACCGCCAACTTCCAAACTCCGGGCTGTTATTGAGAAATTCCCAATGGAAAAACCCAATAACACTTTTCCTGACCTGGGTATTGAACCCAGGGCCCCACGCTCAGCAGTCGCGCTTGCGACCACGAGACCGACGGGGTAATATACAGGAAACATTATACAGTAGGTATATAGGATACAGTATACAGAAGGTAGGGCTCGTACACATATAGTTCCGGTTTTACTAGATCCGTTTTAACGGATCAGAATTGGCCGGATTACATGGTTATTGAATCCGGAATACTGTTTGTGTGTGAACTCGCTCATACAACTACATACGCCATCAAATAACGGACCTGTAAAACGGATCGTTTTACAGGTATGTGTACACACGGCTACACATCAAGCTATGCATAACCAGTATAAGCTGACTTCTGATTGTATGAAAAACCTATACAATGCGAGGTCAACTCAAACTGGAAATGTACAGCTTGATGTGTAGCCGTGTGTACGAGCCCTTAGGGTACAGGTCCGTTATTTGATGGCGTATGTAGTTGTATGAGCGAGTTCACACACAAGACAGTATTCCGGATTCAATAATCATGTCACTCCGGCCAATTCTGATCCGTTAAAACGGATCTAGTAAAAACGGACCTATATGTCATTGTGTACGAGCCCTAAGCCGTTGGTCCCGGCTGTCATTCGTGGATCTTTGACAGTCGTCACAGGTCGTCTGAGGCCCGAAAGACTGACATCCAGTCTTACCATGGGGTATTAGTATATCCAGTAACTGGGTTGTGGAGGTCAGATAGGCAGTCGCTCCATGTAAAATACTAATAGACTGGAAGCCGACCCCAACATAGATGGGAAAAGGCTAGGCTGATGATGAAATGGCCCCCGCTTCGCTTATTTAGCTTTTTATTATGTGACCCAATGTGACCCTGACTGAAGTTATATACCCCGTTCTGACTTCTATCATTCTCAGAAAAATCGTTCCAATAAAAAAAACAGCCAATTCGGCATCGCCCGCAAAGGGTTCCGTACCACCGTACCTACAATATTTAACACCACATTTTTTTAATACTTTGGTTTTAAAAAACCGGCCAACTGCACAAACTTAACATTGTATTTGAAAAACATGTTCTCCCATACATTCCAAATGAAAATGTGAGTTTGTACGCACAATATTGACAGATTTACCATGATGTTTTAAGACCACAGACTTCTTATAGGTTTTCCTGTAATCTATAGGTATAGAACTATTTTCAAATTTTTTTATTAAGCTATTGCATAGCTTTTATCTTGGGCTTTGAGCGCGGCGACCGAATGAAGAAATTCCGTAACGAAAATAAACCTAAGCATCGTCTAACGTCGTATCAGTTCGGCAGACTTCGGCACGGTGTTTGTGTGCGTTGCTATGCAATAGCTTTACCGCGGCAGTCCCCGAGTGCCACACGTATTTTTTTATTTTAGGCTCAGTAGTTTCGGAGATAAGGCCCTGGTCAATTTTCGTCTATTTTCTTAAATACCTTTAATATAATTTACTTTAAAATTATAAAAAAAATATATTTGAAATCCTCACAGTAAGCCCTTTCATTTCATATGTCACACGGTACAGAATGCTATTTTTTTTTTTAATTTTCTATTTTCCTCCCAAAAATGACCCCCATATTCAAAATTCATTTATCTAGGCACGTTACACATCTGTGTTTGGGTCACAGAGATTCATGTGTACTAAATTTCAAGGTCCATTAGATTCGGAGCAAATTGGCTGTGACAGACGGACGGACAGACACACGAGTGATCCTATAAGGGTTCCGTTTGTTTCTTTTGAGGTAAGGAACCCTAAAAAGGCCGAAAGACACACGTTTTTTATAAATATGGTTATTTAGCGCCCTTATACACTGTGAAAAAAAAATCGGTTCCTTGTGAGTTGTGACACACGGACGGGCGCGCGGGCGGAAGAACGGCGGTCCCTTAGTAATAGGGTCCCGTTGGCACCCAATGAGTACTTACGGAACCCTAATAAAATAGACATTAAATCTTCACAATAGTCGGCCATTATTGACATGTTAGTATTAAAATTAAAATGGCGGCCACATATAATAAACACCTGCGGTGATCCGCGTCCAGTTCGCGCCGAGCGCTCGCCAAACGACCTTGTCATACGAGGAAAATAAACTGAGAAATACAAAAAACCGGCTTCCGAGAACTCATAGTCATAAGTGATTTGTAAAATATTATGTTATAATAGTGCAACGTTTGGTGCTGAACATCGTCCGTGGACTCAAAGGTGGGTGTCGTTTTGATTTTTTCCGGGACGTCTTTTCCAGGCAAAGATCAAATTTTATTGTGCCAGAAACTTTTTTTTTGCGTTTTCTTGGCCCTTTTTTGGTTAAAGATGTGTGATTTTTTATTTTTGATGGTCACTTAATTATTATTTTGAGCTAATAATTTGCAATAATTTTCGAGATTTGTCCCAAACAGAGACAGGGAGGGTAGCAGGTTTTTAATGATATAACTTTATAAACTATGAATACAGAAAAGTGCTAGTCTTTATACGTGTAGATAAACTTGCCTAGAAACTTAATAATTTAAAGAAAAACATTTTTTTAGGTGTAGGTACAGTCAAACCCCTTAAAATCTAAATAAAGTTCAATGGTTTTAGATAAAAATTAACGGCTTTAATCTTAAGAACGTGTGGTTTCCTGTAGCTGTTTGAGTAAAAAATGCTACTCGTGTTACATGTATTAAGGAAAAACATTGCCTTGTAAATGTTTTAGTAAATTGTAACGATAAACTATATTAATCACGATTCCATGGTTCAAAAGGTTATCGTTATAAAATAAGTAAAAATACCTAAACTTTCCACCATTTTGTTAAACTATATAATTATCACAGATATTTTTAGGTAGGTAAGAGGGGTCCGTGGCTACATAATAACAGCCGCACAGGTCGATCGATCAGGTTAAGCTACACTGGCCGCGGTTGGTCTGTGGATGGGTGACCATCTTTACATACTGAGACCCCTCCGTGCCTCAGACAGCACGTTAAGCCGTTGGTCCCGGCTGTCATTCGTGGATCTTTGACAGTCGTTACGGGTAGTCAGAAGCCCGAAAGTCTGACAACCAGTCTTACCAAGGGGTATCGTATTACCCAGTAACTGGGTTGTGGAGGTCAGATAGGCAGTCGCTCCATGAAAAATACTAGTACCTATTCAGCTGCATCCGGTTAGACTGGAAGCCGACCCCAACATAGTTGGGAAAAGGCTAGGCAGATGATGATTTTTAGGTAGGTAAAGTAAACTTTGAGGATTTAAATTGTCTTCAAAAATAAGGAGATTCTGTGTACTTATTTTTTGTTGTTTGTATTTTCATCGATATTTTCATCAATTGTGGACCGATTTTGATAAAATCTTTTTCATTTGGTAGAGGATGCTTGCAACGGGTGGTCTCATATAAATTTTATTTACTTTGTTTTGTATTTCCTGTCACTATTGTTTACATAGCAAGTATGAGTGGTATACGAATTTTTGTGGAGGGTAGGTACGAAAACTAAAAATTTAAAAACCGCATGTCCTAAGTGAAGTTACCTACACTTGAACTTTGAAAACCGCTACAAATTGATTGTACACATTCTAAGTTTATTTTTAATTTTACCAAGGGGTATCGTGTTACCCAGTAACCAGGGTTTTACCGTTTTAGGGGTCAGGTAGGCAGTCGCTTCATATAAAGTTCTGGTACTCGGCTGCTAATTAAAAACTTAATTTTACCTGACATCTGTAATAGTATACCTACATCTGTACTATACATAAATTTATTTTGACCTAAAATAATAAATTGCCGGCACATTAGTGTATTTTCGATAGCTGATTATTTTTCTTGTAGGTAAGTAAGTGTCTAATGCGTTTTTTTTTATATATTTTTTTAACATCGTCCTTATTTTGGTGGTCTGAATGATATCTAAAAGTTTGACCATCTATTTTAATGGGACCTTATGTATACGTACTTATAATAAAACTGAAGAGTTTGTTTGTTTGTTTGAATGCCATTCGGATTTGAAAAAATATTTTTGCATTTATTTATTATTTATTTATTTATTTAATACTTTAAGCACAAATGTACAGAGGCGGACTTAATGCCATAGGCATTTTCTACCAGTCAACCTTAGGGTGATGCAGAGACAAACAGTGGTAGGTGCAATCCTGAACATTGAGGAATAAATATTTTAAATATAAACATACGCATAAACTTATTTATAACCCATTTACCCCATTAATTAATATTTAATATAACCCATTTATTAATGAAGGTATTATAAGCTATTTAACTTTACGCTAGGCACCTTAGAAGCCGAGCAAAATGAAAAAAAAACCGGTCAAGTGCGAGTCGGACTCGCGCACCGAGGGTTCCGTACAAATTCGTGTTACTAAAATATCACGTTTGTTGTATGGGATTGGGAGCCCCCCTTAAAATATTTATTTTATTCTGTTTTTAGTATTTGTTGTTATAGTACTTATAGCGGCAACAGAAATACATCATCTGTGAAAATTTCAATTGCTAGACAGTTGAAATTTTCACAGATGATGTATGTAACCGTGATAGCCAGACTATCTCGGTTCAGCCTGATGACAGACAGACAGACAGACGCATAGTGGAGTCTTAGTAATAAGGTCTTGTTTTTACCCTTTGGGTCCGGAAACCTATAAAGTCAGAAAGAACGCGCAGCGAAAACGTAGTGATAGCGCGGATGATTATGATCATTAATTTTGTATGGGTGGAAGGGGTGTTGAAATATGTAGAAGAAAATCGAAATTCACGCAAACGAATTCACGGAGGAATTGCTAGTTTTAGACAAGATTTTACCTTACTTTATTATAAATAAAAACAAAAATGATTGCTGCTTCTTTTTGTTACCCGATAAACTTGAATTTGTAGCGAAATACCAGTTTAATAAGCTGTTGACCTCCACAACCTCTGATGACTTGATATTCGTACTGTGATTAAAATAATAAAGATGTAATACGTAAAAGGTATTTCTTTAACGAATTATCTTAAAAACATTTACATAATTTAAAAGCCTGTCTTAAAATAATTATATGTACAGGTATATAAAATAGGAAAGAATCATAGGGCATCAACAAATAAAATTCGTCCACGTCTTCGTTATAAACAGGAAAAATGCCCTTGACTGGCAACGTTGCGAAGTTGTATGGCGATGCTGATTCTTTGGCCAAAAAATAGGCCACGTGAAGAGTCGACCAACTGCTTGGCATTGTCTCAAAAATTTTGTAGGCACTAGGACCCTTTTTTTATGGGAAATCATCTAATGACTCCTCTCGTTCTGGCTGGAGCGGAAGGGAATGTCAGACTCTAAGTGACTAAAACCCACCCGTGTTCCTTCCTTAGCCCTTTATGTTCCGGGGCAGCGGTAACCCTTTCGGACGATCCCGCTACCCGGCACTAGGACCCTGGCCCTAGAGTTTGAACCCCAAACGGCTCGAACATACAGGATACATTTTTAGCATCCATTTAAACCTCATAGGTATTGGACTTTTCTATGAAACAGCTGATTTTTGAGGCACGTTGGGCATTTTTTGAGATGGGAAAAACCCATTGAATTCGCGCCACTGTTAGCGTAACGACACCGCTTCGGATGTGTTCGGCTGTCCTCGGGATGTACTCGATTTTAATGTATTTACGATATGTCAGTGAGTGATGGCAAAGTATTCTGTTTGTGTTTTGTTTATATGACACGTTTGCTGTGGTAGGCACGTTTGCTGTGGTCGGTTCGTGAATGAGTGATCTTGCATAACATATCGAGAACCCTCCGTGCCTCTGAAAGCACGTTGAGCCGTTAGTCCCCGCTGTCAGAAGCTCATAACTCTGACAACCAGTCTTACCAAGGGGTATCCGTTACCCTGTATATAAACTGGGCGGTGGTGGTCAGATACGCAGTCGCTCCTTGTTAAATACTAGTATTCAGCTGCATCCGGTTCGACTGGAAGCCGACCTCAACACGGTTGGGAAAAAGCTTGGCAGAGAAAAGCGCGGCGCCCTGTTGTACCTGGCGCCCCGGGCAGTCGCCCCAGCCGCCCCCCCTAAAGCCGGCACTGAGGACTAACTGTCCCATAGTGAAAGTTGTTCAGTTCGATGGTCTAGCACCTCTTAAAGTTTGTCGGGTTAATTTTTTAACACTTTGTATAATGGAGTCATCGCAGACAAATCTTTTTGCTCGACCACTACGTGATACGTCCATTGTCGGTACAAAAAACTAATTGCATACAGAATTCTAGGAAGTAAAAAAAATAACGCTCTTGTTTGGAAAAAAGTCAGTATTATAATGAGCGTTGGATATATTACATTCATTTATTATATTCATTTATTTATTTATCTAGTTACTAATCCGCGCGGAACTAGTTGGCCGCTGAGGTGGGGACAGGGATGAGGCGGCGGTTCGCACCGCACGTACCGAGTAATGCGCCCCCGCCGCTCCGTCCCACCGCTCACATACCTAAGGCGCGGCCAACTAGTTCCGCGCGAACTATAGCTTCTGCAACCAGCGGGGTCATTGCGTAACACACTAAACTAACAGTAGCAATGGCTTTCATTTTGACAGTTCAACAGCATTCATTGTGTTATGTACTTTGTTATGCAGACTTATTTTCTAACATATGAAGCAATGGATTAGCAATATCCTTCAAAATAATTCAGATTGTGATTGATAGTGTGTTATGCAATTAGGGTGGGGGTGCATAGTCTTTACCAAGGGGTATCGTGTTACTCAGTAACTGGGTTGTGGAGGTCAGATAGGCAGTCGCTCCATGTAAAATACTGGTATTCAGCTGCATCCGGTTAGACTGGAAGCCGACCCCAACATAGTTGGGAAAAGGCTTGGAATTAATGTTCCCACTGTTGGGACCCTGTTGTTTGTCTATGTGAGAGGGAGTGGGCTGTATGTACTACATACTATGTAGTCCACCACGCGGGCTCCGAAACGGCTGGACCGATTTTGATAAGGTATGGGGATACTTTAAACCTTGGGGAAGGACATAGGCTATTATATACTTTTTATCGACATACCACGCGTGCGAATCCGCTGGTGGAAGCTAGTTTATAATATAGATACTAGCAGCGCCCCGCGGTTTCACTCGCATAAGTTTCCCGTGAGAATATCGGGATAAAAAGTATCCTGTCCTAATACAGGTCATGGTCTAACCAGGTGCCAAATTTCATCTAAATCGGTTCAGCGGTTATTGATTCCCCATACAAATTTCCACCCCCTTTTCACCCCATTAAATGATGATTTCTGGGATAAAAACTACCCTATGTCCTTTCCCAGGACTCAAACTATCTCTATACAAAATTTTATCTAAATCGGTTCAGCGGTTTAAGCGTGAAGAGGTAACAAGCGGACAGCTAGACACACTTTCGCATTTATAATATTATAAATATAAGTATATGGATGGATTACGTATGGATTAGACACAAAAAAAATTCGTCTGTCTGAGCTTTACTTTGCCCTCTACGCCTCATAGCAACTATCGTCTAGGTGACCCCAACCTGATTACTGTGTGGTTTTCTATTTCGTTTGGTATATGTTTTTTTGACTCTTTGGTCCCAAAACCAAACAAAACCAAAAACCAACCACCACCAACCCCGCCGCAAGTCCGCCTCTGTACATTTGTGCTTAAAGTATTAAATAAATAAATAAATAAATAAATATCATGTAAAAGGAATACACGATTCAAAGAATTGTTCTCGATACAAAAAAAAATTGCAAAGTTATATCTATTTTTTTTTACTTTTTTCGACATCACGGCGGGCGTAATGCTTAAGAGTTATTCAATGGAATTTACTTTAAAACATAGAGAATTATCATATCAAAGTTTACAAAAAGTAGTTTTAAATTTAATTCATTTATTTTGTTAAAAAAGGAGTAAATTATTCGTTGTGGCACATACGTCGCTTTATTCCGAGCGCACGCACACTATAGCCATCACTCTTCTTTTGCGTTTCAAAAGTAATAGGGGTGACGACTAATTTTTTTTTCTTCGTCTATCAGGTAGATTATTAAAAAGTATTGGGCACGTATTTTTTCTTTTTTCACATAAACAAAACATTACAGAGATATATTGATTTGAAATGTCGCATGACGTCACGTGTTGGTACAATTTTTACCTACAAGTGACGTCACGAGCCCCCCACTCCCAAACTTTGACACGCTTTATCTTTGTAATTTTTTGGTTGATTGACACAAGAAAAAATATGTGTCCATTATTTTTTGATAATCTAACTGACGGACTAAATAGAATTTCGTTTACTTTACCCCGTCTTCATCCCTATTGCATCACTTTCGCTCGCTTAATAGGTTTTCGAGGATTTTAGATTTTCGAGGTAACAGTAGTATGGTAAAAGCAGATATCTATTGGGTGTACTATAGGTATACATCTGTCTAACTCTGGTCTTTAGGTTTGGGATGCATGAAGAAGCCTCCTCGTGTAGCGCAGTTTGTTCCGCCAGTTACTCAACTGAACGCTCGCGCTCGGCGCATCCTGGACAGTCACACCCAACACCTTATTTGACTGGCCAATTCTTCCCTTGCGGTGGTAGGGCTAACGGGCGCCTGGTTTGCGATCACCCTCCCACCGGAGTACGGCATCTTCCAGTTCAGGCAGTTCCAGTGCCTTAGGCATCTTCTGGGCACGCTCGTTCCATCATAGACCTCATCCATCGCTTTCCATCAGGCGTGTTCGAGGTCAAGAGCGGGCCCATTCAGCAATAAAAATATTAAAAAAGGTGGGCTGCCATGCTCGATTCATCATCAGCATTATCAGCCTTTGTTCCTCCCACAGCCGAGTGCCTGGCCCTCCCCCTTTTGTGCCATGCTTCCATGGTCTGTGCGAGACCTAGATGAGACCATCCAGGTCTTCCCTGCAATTTCCTGTTGGTCGTCCACCCTCCTGGCTATTGGTCTTCCTACCTGATTGCCAACAGGGTCCCAGGGACATTGACGTGCAAACTGCAACCACGGATTCAGCACCTGACTCTGAGCGCCCATGCAGTGAAATTTTTCGTCGGTTATTTTTTTTTTTAAATAGCTGCTTCATACATGGAGGGGCATGGAGGGGCCCGTGGCTAAATAAAAACAGCCGCACAGGTCGAACGATCAGGTTAAGCTACGCTGGCCGCGGTTGGTCTGTGGATGGGTGACCATCTTTACATACCGAGACCTCTCCGTGTCTCGGAAAGCACGTTAAGCCGTTGGTCTCGGCTGTCATTCGTGGATCTTTGACAGTCGTTACGGGTAGTAGAAGCCCGAATGTCTGACAACCAGCCTAACCAAGGGGTATTGTATTACCCAGTAACTGGGTTGTGAAGGTCAGATAGGCAGTCGCTCCATGTAAAATACTGGTATTCCGCTGCATCCGGTTAGACTGGAAGCCGAACCCAACATAGTTGGGAAAACGCTAGGCAGATGATGATGATAGACTTAACATTATTTTTAGATTAAAACTTTTTGGGTTAATCCTACGACATTTTGTATTGCACTAATCGAATTTGTAAAATAACCTTCGAGTTAGCAGCACTAATAGAGAATGTAAAATAATGCGAAAAAACATCGAAAAATTACTGTAAAAATTTAAACGATTATTGTCAACAGTAATCGGTTAATCAATTTGATTACTTGTCTGACATTAATTGTTTGTAACTTTCAATTTTTTTGGATTTTTCATTTTTGTTTGGTGCAAACGACTGGACTGGTTGGTAGGAGTTAGGGCTGCAGGGTTGATGTAAGTTTAACGTTTTTGTAACCTAAATAATTAATTAGACATATTTTCTTTTAAAATAAGGAACTTTGGATTGTTTTTTCATTTTTTTTTTCAATTTCCTATTTTTGTTCTTGCTTGGCTGATCTGAAATACTCTGGTTATCTAAATGTTTTCAAAGATTTATTAAAAGATAAGAAGTGAAAAAAAAACAATATTCTTAAAAAATCTATAAATTAAATAAAAATAAAATATCCTTACTTAATTAAAACTATTAACACACAAATAGTTAGACATTTAATTTAGTGCCTAGTTTAAATAGTTAGTCTAGTTAAAGATTAAAGAATCTAGGTCGTAATCGTAAAGGTTTTAATAAACCTTCTGAAGCCATAAACTAATTTCGTTTTTGGCTGTCTGATCAAAAATTCTTTGGCTATCTAAAAGTTTTCTAAGATTTATAAAAACCACAAGAATGGAATAGAATAAAATATAATCTACCATATTTTATGAAAAATAATTACATAAAATATGGTACTTACATAAAAGGTCTTAAATATATATTGTTCCACATAGAAAAAAAATTAAAATATGTATAAGCTATAACACAATCAGCCTATAATATTCCCACTGCTGGGACACAGGCCTCCTCTCAGTGAGAGGGAGTGGGCCGTAATCCACCACGCGAGCCCAGTGCGAGTTGGCAGATGTCACATGTCTTCGAATTTTTCGTTCTAGGACATGCCGGTTTCCTCACGATGTTTTCCTTCACCGTTTTGAGAGCAGTGGTGATGAAATAATTTACACAAAGTAAAGCGCCTGTCTGGATTCGAACCTACGACCTATAACTAGTAAGTCGCGGCCGTTACCACTTGGCCACCACTGCTCTCCACAATCGGTTGAACGGACTGTAAAAAAGGTTTATTTAAATGTCTAATCTTATTACAAATGGAGTAGGTACAGATAGAGTCGACATTTCCTATCTGACTAGTGATTGCCCCTGCGAAAAAATGGCATAAGAAATTCAGGGGTCAACAACGTCTCTTTTGAAAAGTTTCAAACACTAACATTTGAGTCTCCACATCCTCCATTATAAAGAAGGCTCAGATATCTTAATACACGTATTAAAGACTTAAAAGATTTACATAAACGACATTATGAATTTAAATCGGTATTTAAAACTATTAACTACACACGGACGCGTTCCAAAAATCTGTATCTATATAAATTATTATTATTAACATATTATAATTTAAAGTTGCTTTTCCTGTTGTTTACAACGGATTTTTATTCGGTTTTCGCCATCATTTAGAGAATTTAGTATTTGACGTTTTGTCAAATCTTAAAAAAACCGTGCGAACCAGCGAGCGGCGGGTCGCTAGTATACCTATAGTAAAATAAAATATTTCAAACACAAAAAATTATTTAAAATTTTCCTCCATTTTTATAGTTAGGTAAGTGCTTTATCTGACAGCGGATCATAAGGACAAAACGTGTTGTGAAAATAAAACGACGTTAAAAAACGAATCATCATTCGATTTTTAAATATTTTTTTTTGTGACTATCTTATCTATGTAATTATCAGAAAAGGAACATTAATAATTATTATAAAATAATCCCAATAAAAACAAAAGTAAAATGGGAAAACATAATGCAAATAAATCCAGCTACAATTATTTCGACGCCGACTGTACCTACCCGGCCAAGCATAAGCATAATCTGCCTATAACATCAACAACATAGACTATATCTATGGCCTATAATGTTCCCACTGCTGCACGCGTAGCATGACCACCGTAGATACGGGTTTTGTCGACGGAAGAATAGACAAAACGACAGATTGTAGAAATATGTGTACGCATTCTACGCGTCTAAGCATGGCAATGTGTTATTTTGTCTATTCTTCCGTCGACAAAACGTCGTCATGCTACGCGTGCTGGGACACAGGCCTCCTACTGTCTATGAGAGATAGTGGGAAGTAATCCAACCACGCGGACACAGTTGTCGGATGTCACAAGTCTACAGTTCTAGTAGATACATGCCGGTTTTCTCTCGATGTTTTCCTTCACCGTTTTGAGAGCAGTGGTGATGAAATAATTTACTTACACAAAGTAACGTGCCGCATCCTAATAGCCGCACACTTTCAATCCTGAATGATTTTGAAGGATATTGCTTTAAATTTGTTCGAAAAATTATCTGCTCAACAACGTAAATAACGCAATGAATTTTGTTTGAACCGTCAAAAATGAAAGCCCTTCCTGTTGTTAGTGTGTTGGCAATCACCTCGCCGCCGGTCACAAAGATTAGCTAACTTCGTGGCACCACTATCGCTAGACCTCGCTACTAAGGACCTTATAAGGTCAAACAGAGTTGATAACACCTTTATATTTATTATTCTTAAAAGTACTTATGTTTACAAAATGACACAGACGAACAGTAAAAAAACAACCTCTAGGGGAATTCCATTTGATTATTCATGAATATAATTATGCTTTAATGAGCTATGAGCGGTGGGCATGACCGTTGACATTAGGTGACTCGATGACCATTGTGCAAGTTTTTTTTTCCCACAGTTGGGGGGATTTTGTACGTGTTCGATTTTTGCCGTGCGTCTGGTCACTTACCAAATCGCCGTGTACGTTACCCTAGCAGGAAAGTAGCTCCTAGAGTGATATGAGTGGAACGTATAATTAGTGCGTAATCTGCTGTAAATGTGCGCCAAATAAAAAATTTGTGCGCTTTGTCGTTTTGGAAAAAAACGGAAAAAACGATTCCTGCTAGGGTAACGTTTTTCCAGCAGGAAAATTCTAAACGAATGATCGGAGAGAGAAATATTGTGCATGGGCAGAGAGCTTATATTTGTGCAAAAATGTGCGCTGAAAATATAATTTGTGCGTCTTCAGGTTTTCGAGATATTGAGTTTCCTGCTGGAGTGACGTTTTGCAGAATCGTGTATCTCTAAAACTATTGTATGTGCGCCTGTAGAATAAACATACACGAGTAGCCTTTAATTTGTGCGTATTTGTGACAGAATTAGATTCAAGAAAATATTTATAATTTTCAAGTAATCTCGCTTTTTTGAAAACGCGAAAACATGTCACAGCGCCTAAACGAGAAAACGTATAAGATCGCTGAAAACTGTGTTCGGTCCTTCTTGATGCTAATAATAACCATAACAAGTTTCAAAAGTGTACGTGCATGCTTTATTGAATAATATTGCCTAAAGTCAAAACGACGGGGTCGTAACTTTGACGGCAAAATACAAGAAATCGGCTCAACCCAAGATGTGTAGTTTAAACCAAAAATTAGTGCGTCTAGTCAAGAATATATAGTTAAAATATTCAGCTTGGAATGTTTCGCATTCAGTAGATATAAGCAAAAAACATAACATGTAAACAACGGCTGGTTATCCGACCAAATTCGAATGACTACAAAAAAGCGACGGATTCATACATATCGATGGTCTTCTTTATTGGTCGAATTAAACCTAAGCTGTTGTCCGTACAGTTGCGTTCAAACATTTGTTTATTATATGACCTAGTTTTGAGGGAGATTCAGCTTTGCAGATTTCGGCGAGTCACGTGTCGATCGTATAGCATATTTACTTTACTAGTAATATAATATTATTAAGTTTAAAAAGCAAGAAATAAAAGTTAATTTAAAAAAACCCCGACTCAAACAAAAACCTCTAAAAACTAAAAAATAATATATTATTGGCCCTTTAAGTTTAATATAAGTTGCAGGAAATATTTTGATCCAAGCGTCCTCACGTCGGGGTCACCTCATCTGTTTGGCGTTTTCATTAGCCGTCGCTAATGAAAACGCCAAACAGATGAGGTTTAAACCCAGCAATAATGAATGCATGCTGTTGTAGAAAACATAGCTGCTGTTAACTTCCAATTTTCATTAGCCGTCCCCCGACGTGAGGAAGCTTGGATCAAAATATTTCCTGCAACTTATATTAAACTTAAAGGGCCAATATATATTATTTTTTTATGTTAGATTTGAGCTGACGCTCCATCACAATAATATGTTATCTGCTGTATGTATTTTAATGAAAGCTGGAATGAAGAAGATAGCTTATTCCTTGGAATAGCACATAGGCTACTTTTTATAATGTACTTACTTAATCATGTGCGGAGAGGAGAGGGGTCCGTGGCTAAATAATAACAGCCGCACAGGTCGATCGATCAGGTTAAGGGACGCTTGCCGCGGTTGGTCTGTGGATGGGTGACCATCTTTACATACTGAGACCCCTCCGTGCCTCGGAAAGTACGTTAAGCCGTTGGTCCCGGCTGTCATTCGTGGATCTTTGACAGTAGTTACGAGTAGTCAGAGGCCCGAAAGTCTGACAACCAGTCTTACCAAGGGGTATCGTATTACCCAGTAACTGGGTTGTGGAGGTCAGATAGGCAGTCGCTCCATGTAAAATACTGGTATTCGGCTGCATCTGGTTAGACTGGAAGCCGACCCCAACATAGTTGGGAAAAGGCTAGGCAGATGATGACTTAATCATGTGCAAAGTCACGCAAGCTAGTAGAATATAATCTAATAACAAGTTTATTTTTTTACTTCTTTTCTACTTCAGTGTACTCAGGCACAACACGTGTCAACCGGTTCGTGAGTAAAGTTAAGAATGTCATCGATATGTATGAATCCGTCGCTTTTTTGTGGTCATTCGAATTTGGTCGGATAACCAGCCGTTGTTTACATGTTATGTTTTTTGCTTATATCTACTAAATGCGAAACATTCCAAGCTGAACATTTTAACTATATATTCTTGACTAGACGCACTAATTTTTGGTTTAAACTACACATCTTGGGTTGAGCCGATTTCTTGTATTTTGCCGTCAAAGTTACGACCCCGTCGTTTTGACTTTAGGCAATATTATTCAATAAAGCATGCACGTACACTTTTGAAACTTGTTATGGTTATTATTAGCATCAAGAAGGACCGAACACAGTTTTCAGCGATCTTATACGTTTTCTCGTTTAGGCGCTGTGACATGTTTTCGCGTTTTCAAAAAAGCGCGATTACTTGAAAATTATAAATATTTTCTTGAATCTAATTCTGTCACAAATACGCACAAATTAAAGGCTACTCGTGTATGTTTATTCTACAGGCGCACATACAATAGTTTTAGAGATACACGATTCTGCAAAACGTCACTCCAGCAGGAAACTCAATATCTCGAAAACCTGAAGACGCACAAATTATATTTTCAGCGCACATTTTTGCACAAATATAAGCTCTCTGCCCATGCACAATATTTCTCTCTCCGATCATTCGTTTAGAATTTTCCTGCTGGAAAAACGTTACCCTAGCAGGAATCGTTTTTTCCGTTTTTTTCCAAAACGACAAAGCGCACAAATTTTTTATTTGGCGCACATTTACAGCAGATTACGCACTAATTATACGTTCCACTCATATCACTCTAGGAGCTACTTTCCTGCTAGGGTAACGTACACCAAATCGCCTCACAAGCCGAGTCACCAACCCATTTATACAGGTCGATAAAAATGGTGACTAGGTAGTTGTTTTTGCATCAAAATCGGGCATTGGGCATCGCCTGTGGCAAAGCATTTTTACGGTCGATTTTAGTCACCCGCTGCATGCGACTTGTCGCCGCACGACACGTCGAAATTTACTCTACTTTGAAACTTGTGAGTTTAGTCACCTGCCGCCTAGCCGAATTGCCATTTAGACAGCCGATTTTCGCCGTTTGGCGAATATAACCTGTGTACCTAAAGCCCGCATTAGATGGAGAAGGCTCGTGGTTAAATAATAACAGCCGCACGGGTCGTTCTTCAAGGTTAAACACCGCTTGCCGAGGTCGGCTCGAGGATGTGTGACTGTCCATAACATACCGAGACCCCTCCCTCGGATCACACGTTAAGCTGTTGGTCTCGGCTGGCATTCCTAGACCTTTGACAGTCGTTATGGATAGTTCCCGAATGTCTAACAACCAGTCTTTCCAAGCGGTTTCGTATTACGCAGTACCTGGGTTGTCGAGGTCAGATAGGCAGTCGCTCCATGTAAAATACTGGTATTCAGCTGCATCCGGCTAGACTGGCAGCCGACCCCAACATAGTTGGGAAAAGGCTAGGCTGATTGATTAGATTTAGAAGCAGCAAAGTCGGCCGTCCATTTGTCATCGTTGGCGCTCGTACATCCAACACAGAGAGGTTTGCCACGTTAGCTGTGCGGTTTATTGAGGGAATGCAATCCCGACCGAGCCATTTATGAGTTCCAATCTCGTGGCAACACAATCTCGTTCGAGATCTCTACTTTACCAATCGGTCGAGATTACGAACTTATAGTCCGCGCGGAACTAGTTGGCCGCGCCTTAGGTATATGAGCGGTGGGACGGAGCGGCGGGGGCGCATTACTCAGTACGTGTGTTGCGAACCGCCGCGCCGCCGCCGCCTCACCCCTGTCCCCACCTCAGCGGCCAACTAGTTCCGCGCGGACTATAGATTTCGAGACTGAGCGCGCGCGACAACGCACTATGCTTCTGGTGAAGCCGTTTTCAAAATTATATATAATTTATACTGCGCGTGTTACGTGTGTGCTCATTTTTTGCGTTATGTATGCATAGTCCTCATCATCAGACTAATAGACGTCCACTGCTAGACATAGGCTTCTCCACGTTATAAGGCTACAGCCCGGTTCAAATTTTATGACGGCTTTGAAGTGCGCTACTTGCTGCGCAGTACCTACCTCACCCCTCACTCCCGCTGACACGTGAATTTGTTACTGCGGCTGCGCAGCGACTCACCTCATGTTCCAAAAGGGTTGTACTCACCTAGCCACGTCATAACATCTAAAAGTAGCAATAAAATATAAGTACCTATCAAGTCGCGTAATATTGATCATTCTAGCAATCATTTAACTACGTCGTTAATTTAAAACAAATTATTATAGGTACTTTACAAGCATCGCTTACAATACTAACAGGAAAATGATTGAATTATTACTGTATTGTAAACTTGTAATTAGTTATGGTCAAGCAATATTTCCCTATATCATTAGACCTATACCAATTCTGTCTAGTAATTGCAAAACTTAATCCAGAGTCCAGACGAAAGAGGCCCCCCCCTCTTTGAGGAGTGGCTAGAGAGGCGTCACGGCATTCTCACCTACCGTCTGACGCAGGTCCTCACCGGACACGGATGTTTCGGGAGGTTTCTGCACATCATCAGACGGGAGGAGACGCCCGGGTGTCACAATTGCGAGGATCGCCCAGAGGACACGGTGGAGCATTCGATGGAGGTCTGCTCCGCTTGGGCGGAGCACCACCGTGTCCTCGTAGAGGCGATCGGCAGCGGCGGCGACCTCTCGCGTCCGGCCCTGGTTCAAGACATGGTCCGGAGTGAGAGGGAGTGGGAGGCAGTCACCTCCTTCTGCGAGGCAGTCATGCTAGCAAAGAAGGTGGCGGGATGGCTGAGGGAGAGAGCCTCACGTCCCAGCCGCCCCGGGAGACGCTCCGGGCGTCTGGAGCCGCGTGACGACTCCCGGCCACCGTAGGTGCGAGCCTGCGGACGGAGAGTAAATGGGTAGCTCACCGTCCGATCAGGACCAGGCCCGTGCCGGATGGCGCGAATTTGTTCCACGCGCGCCTCAAAGAGATGTCAGCATAAAGGAAGGGGCCCGTCAGGACCGAAGCCTGCCGGGGTAGTGGGATTGTCCGAAAGGGTTACCGCTGCCCCGGAACATAAAGGGCTAAGGAAGGAACACGGGTGGGTTTTAGTCGCATAAAGAAAAAAAAAAGAGTCCAGACGCAACAAGGCGCCCTGAATATCTGTACACGCGCGGATGCCGCGCATTCACGCGGGCATGTTTGTAAATTCGTGTACCTATAATAATAATAATAATAAATCCTTTGTATCTGGAGTAGGCCTTATGGGTAGTTCCAGTAAAGCAGAAAGTGGAGCCAGTGGTGGCCATGGCCAAGTAGTATGGACCCCGCCTTACGAGTTGTAGGTCATCAGTTCGAACCCACACGGGACTTTACCTTGTGCGTTTAGTTTCATCATCACTGTTCTCAAAATGGTGAAGGAAAACATCGTGACGAAACCGGCATGTTCTAAAACCAAAAATTCGAAGATACGCACTAGGCCCGCGTGGTAGATTATAGCCCTCTCACAGAGAGGAGGCCTGTGTCCCAGTAGTGGGAACGTTATAGGCTGATTATGCTGTCACAAGAGGCGTGTCACTTGAGCGTTTAGCTCGTGCCCACTGGGTATTTTTCTTCTTTTTTTTATCTTATTTCTTACTTCCTTTAACTTCTATTGTTTTTAGGGTTCCGCTAACCAGGCGACGTAAAAGAAGGCGACGTTATCCGCCCGTCTGTGTGTGTGAATGTCAAGATCAGTTTTCTCAGAATCAACAGGAGGTACTCGTATAGAGTTGATATTAATATGTATTAAATACTAAGTTCAACCATCTCCATACTTTTGTGAAAAATCCAATCATTTTTGTTCGATTAATTTATGTACTACTAGCAGCGCCACGCGGTTTCACCCGCATAAGTGTCGATGTCGTGGGAATATCGGTATAAAAAGTATCCTGTGTGTTATTCTGATGTATAAACTATAATTCTATAAAGTTTCATCAGAATCCGTTCAGTAGTTTTTGCGTGAGAGAGTAACGAACATCCATCCATCCTTACAAACTATCGCATTTATAATAATTATCAAGTATAGATGGATTCTATGGATTATAATTATTTTCGAACCGTTTGAGGTTGAAACCCTCGGGCCGTGGGGTCTAAGTGCTCATAGCTTGTTCAATGAAATTTCCAAATGGCTGGTCGACACTTCCCGTGACCCAAGGGCTAGCTTTTACCTTGGCCTGGGCTAAGTATTGCCATACAACGTGGCAATGCCGCCAGTCTCTTGTTGGGTGCCTACATTACCAGTCGACAGCGATGCGGAGGAATATCTCGACACCATATTTTAGTTTGTTAATAGTTTAGTTAGGTTAGTTGGTTAATATAACACAAACGTACAGACGCCAGCACATCAAGCTACTACAATCTGTCAAATTTCTTTAATAGATTTTCAACTTTATCGCTAAAGCTTTAGGTTCAAAGTTGATTGGGAAAATTTGACAGTTTCGGGTAGCTTGATTTGCGTCTGTACTTAAGTAAGTACTTCAATTTTTACCGTCTCATTCATATCCAATAACTAACAGGAAAACGTTCAGCAAAACAATAATGATCTAGCAATTCTAACACATAGGTAGTTAATTCAGTACCTATACGTGTAAAAAAACTCCCGGATGTCGGTACGTCACAATGAAAAGTATTTCCGCTGTATTAAAATTTAACAAAATACTAGAGATGCCAAGGATATTCGGCTACTATTCGGTATTCGGCCTGTGCGGCTACTTTTTTAATATTCGGTATTCGGCCTATTCGGCTACCTTTTTTAAATATTCGGCCGAGTGTTGCGTACTATTCGGCTAGTCACAATTAATTATTGTTTTTGCAATTAATTGTGATCAAAGTGAATACATTTTTGAGTAGACAATATGCGTTTGTTTTAATTTTTATTCGTTATTCGGCAAAATCACTATTCGTGACATCTCTACTAAATACCTACTTACGTACATGTTTCTTTTTATACCAACTAGTCATTCGTTTGACCCATTCGGGCATTCACTTTAGGAAAATCCTTTCTAAGTGCAACTTTGTCATCTCGGCACTATATATACACTTCATCCATTCATAGCCCACGACGATCTATTTCACTTTCACGCTTAGGTGAAGTGAGCTTTCAATAGTGTCAATCCCTGGCATCATGTGGAATGACAGCTCACTTCACCTAAGTTTTCAAGGTGATGTTTAAACGCCAGTAATGAAGTATGTTAAAAATATCTAATATAAAATTCAAAGTCCTGACTGACTGATATATCAACGCACAGCCTAAACCGCTGATCCTAGAGACATGAAATTTGGAAGGTGTGTTCTTTGTGAAGAGTACGTATCCACTAAGAAAGGGTTTTTCGAAATTCTACCCCTAAGAGGGTGAATGGGGGGAGGGTGACATTTCACGCGGACGAAGTAGCGGGCAGAAGCTAGTATCCTATAAACAAACAGTTCTTTTGTTGCTTTTAGCAATCAGAAACTAGTTTCTGACAACTTTGATGATGTCATATTTATCATTAGGCATTTTATTAAACCGATTAGTATGTAGTCTTTAGTCGTCATGTCAGGTTAATATTACTGTTAGCCTGCATCATCCCTGTTGAAAGAATAAGCTTAAAATGTAGAAATAACATGCTTAATAAAAAGAAAAGTATTGAATTTTTATTTGAACCAAAGCTTTTATATAAAGAAGTAATGAAGTGACAAGAATAGAGTAAAGAGTACAAAACCATAACTTTTTGTAACACACCTAAATAAGTATGAATATACAACATGCTCCCTCAAAAAGTTAACTACATTGCACTCATAACACAAAGACATTTAAAAAATAGAAAACCAATGCAATACACTAGGATATACCAATCATTTGCAAACAACTGCGATGCTTTGTTGGACCCAATGGTTTCGTCAAAACATCTGCAGGTAACCTGTCGGTGGGCATATACCTAAGTTCAACGGTTTTATCATTCACTTTTTCTCTGACAAAATGGAACTTAACATCAATATGTTTTGTCCTGTTGTGGTGAACCGGATTCATGGCTATTTTTTGTGCACTCTGACTATCCGTATACAAAACTATGTTAAATGATTTACCTGTAATATCGGATATCAGTTTTTTTTAAGAAACACGCATCCTTTACTGCTGTAGCCAATGCCATATACTCAGCTTCAGCGGACGACAAAGCCACTGTGGGCTGTTTTTTAGCTTCCCACGAAATAGGGCCGCCTGCAAGTTCATAGTAGAACCCAGTGTAGGACCGTCTATCAATTGGACAATTTGCCCAGTCTGCATCTGAAAAACCCGTCAAAGTAGTAGTTTTACCTTTTTCTTTCTTGTACGTAATACCACTATCTTTTGTCGCTTTTAGATAACGTAGACATCGTTTAGCAATATTCCAATGTGACTGATCAAATTTGGAGTTAAACTGACTCAAGTAACTCACAGTGTAGGCTATATCTGGTCTGGTATTTACAGCCAAAAACATTAGACAGCCAATTAACTCTCTGTAAGGGTACTCACACTCACCTATACCAGGCTCAAGCTTTTTCTTGACCAGTGGTGTAGAAACACCCTTACAATCTTGCATGTTAAATCTTTGCAGCATCTTTTCAATATATGTACCCTGAGATAGCTTCATTCCATAACTATCATGGTGAATATTTATTCCCGTAAAGAAATTAATTTTTCCAAGATCTTTTGAAGTAAAGTATTTTACAAATTGACACTTGAAATTGTCAAACGTAGTTTCATTTTTATACAAGATTACTAGATCGTCGACGTATACGGCCAGAACCAAAGAGTCTAAGTTCACATTGTTTTTAAAAATACACGGCTCACATGTTTGCATAAAACCGAGAACTGACAAAGTCTGTTTTAACTTTGTATTCCAGGCTCTTGGTGCCTGCTTCAACCCATAAAGTGACCGTTTCAAAAGACACACTTTCGACTCTTCCCCTTCCTTTACAAAACCTTCTGGCTGCGTCATGTAAATTTCCT
Organism: Hydraecia micacea; assembly: GCA_914767645.1. NCBI lineage: Eukaryota > Metazoa > Arthropoda > Insecta > Lepidoptera > Noctuidae > Hydraecia > Hydraecia micacea. The sequence goes on from OU611803.1 coordinate 3,460,954, forward strand.
CTTCTAAACTGCCATTCAGAAAAGCAGTATCCACATCCATATGCCGGACATAATAATCTTCCTGCACTGCAAGAGCTAACAGGGTTCGCAACGACGAGTTGCGTACAACCGGAGAAAAAGTTTCGTGGTAGTCGACACCTTCTTTTTGTCGAAAACCTTTTGCTACTAGGCGCGCTTTATACCTAACAACGCCACCATTTGCATCTCGCTTTAATTTGAAGACCCACTTGCTAGGAATACACGTTTTAAGAAGTGGCTTGTCTACCAAAACCCATGTGCCCTTTCTGACTAAGGCATTGTACTCATCTTTCATTGCTAAGATCCAATTATCTTTCTCATCGCTGTTAATCGCAGCCAGATAATTATTAGGATCATCAAACCCATCGTCTAGCAGGGTATTATATGAGAAGTAATCCGGTGGTTTGCGAACTCTTGAAGGATATCGACTAGATTCATTTGAGGAATCTGTAGCCTCACTTGACTGCTGATCATCAACATTGTTGACCTCTAAATTGACTGCTTCATCATTTTCAAAATCAGCATCCTCAGCATCCATGAAAGAAGTATCTATGCTAGGAGCATCTACCTCACATCTCCCAGATGAAGAGGAGGGTAAAACTTCTTGTCTTAAAACTGCTGGCGATGGTGACTGTGAGAGCAAATTGACAATATTTGAGTTCACAGTATCTATAGGCTTAATATTTTCCTTCAGTCCATTAAAGCTATTTTCAAAAAATGTAACATCTCTTGACTTTAGTAAGCGTCTAGGATTTGCCGCATTCCGGAAATAATAAGTACGAGGATCATCTGAATATCCTACAAAAATCTGTTCCTTAGCTTTCATTTCCAATTTACATCTCTGACTTGATGGAACATGAACAAGTGCTCTGCATCCAAAAACCTTCAGATGAGACAGGTCAGGTTTTTTATTAAACCACATTTCAAATGGTGTTTTACCGCAAAGCGCGCGGTGTGGTGATCGATTTTTCAAGTAGATGCTCGTCTCTACTGCATCTTGCCAAAAAGCTTTTGAGAGAGAGCCATGTGACAATAGTGACCGAGCCTTTTCTACTATGCTACGATTACACCGTTCACTAACCCCATTTTGCTGAGGGCTGTAAGGTGCTGTCGTCTGCCAATCGATACCCAGTGACTGAACATAATCCATCAATTCCTTATTGATGAACTCAGTTCCATTATCAGACCGCAAAATCTTTATTTTTCCACCAAACTGTCTCTCGACATGAGAATGAAAAGAACAAAACTTAGTTTTGACTTCAGTTTTAGAAGACATAAAATACACAAAAATAAAACGTGTAAAGTCATCTACAAAAATAATAAAATATCTATTACCTGTAAACGAATTTGTAGAAAAAGGTCCACAAACATCGGTATGAATCAATTGAAGCGGCGATGTAGCCTTCCTGTATTTTAAGCTTTTGAAGGGCTTTCTAGACTGCTTACCCTCTATGCAAGGTATGCATGGTTCCTTGTCAACCTCAGTGTACTCCACGCCGATAGCCTGACCTTTTCTAAGTAGATCCATTCCAATTCGACATAGATGTCCTAACCTCTTATGCCAAAGCTGGAAGTTGGAACAATCAGAGTGCACAAGTTTAGCTGAAACATTATTGAACATTTTAACTGAACAATCGACAGTATACAGCCCGTCACATAAAGAACCATACGCTAAAACATTTTTACTATTTACTACATCACACTTTGAATCATAAATAGTGCAGCCTTCTTTATTGAAAACTACAGAGAAATCCTTCTCTACTACTTTCTTCACTGAAAGTAAACTGCAGTTCAGATCGGGAACATGAACTACATTCTCTATTCTGTTCGCCAAAGTATCCGTGTCAATGGATACATCACCAATACCGACAGCCGTCATTTTTTGTCCATTAGCCACAGTAATCGTTCCACCTTGTACTGGCCGATAACTGCTGAACCACTCAAAATGCGGAGTCATGTGAATGGTTGCACCGGAATCAATTATCCATTTCCCATCATTTGCATCTGGCGCAGAGAGAGCCAATTCCTTCACAACAGCCTGTTCCACCTTTTCATTGTGATGGCAATCTGTACCTTTAAAAACCTTTCCCGACACACTCATAGCCGTCTTGTCCTTCTTATTGGGACATTCGGGACTTTTGTGTCCTGGTTGTCTACACTTAAAGCAGATTATAGGCTTCTTCTTTTTGCTTGTAGAACCTGTTGAACGTAACGCAGCTACCTCGTTCTGGTGAGGGTCCTTCGAAAACTCGTTTAATAGCTTTGCCTTAACCAACTCACTGGTTACATCAACATTCGAGTTCTCTAAAGCCATTATAAGCGGTTCGTATCGTGATGTCAATCCTCCGAGAATAATCGCAGCCAGAGATCCATCGTCGATCTTCTTACCAATATCTTCAAGATCTTGAGCAGTACTCATAACGGCGTTGATATAAGATTCTATGTCTTGGAAATCGGTCAAGGTATATTTGTATAGTCTACGCTCTAGAGAGAGCCTTCGACCCATACCTTTATCCTCGTATGCCTTTTGTAAAGCACTCCAAGCCTCCTTAGCGTTTTTCGCATTTCGTACGTGCGATATTGCACTTCCGTCTACCGTAAGGCATATTTTTGACAACGCCTTCTGGTCATTACGAGAGCGCACATGCTCCGCCGTTTTATCTGAATCATCGTACCCAATGATGGACGTCCACAGCTCCTCGTGAATGAGAAGCATCCTCATTTTGAACTTCCAGGTTGGGTATCCGTCTCGGTTTATTAACATCTGAATACCTTGAAAATTCATACTATTCCCTGACATTATCTACTTTTTAAGAAGAATGAGCTTCGTGCTGATAACGTGTTGAAAGAATAAGCTTAAAATGTAGAAATAACATGCTTAATAAAAAGAAAAGTATTGAATTTTTATTTGAACCAAAGCTTTTATATAAAGAAGTAATGAAGTGACAAGAATAGAGTAAAGAGTACAAAACCATAACTTTTTGTAACACACCTAAATAAGTATGAATATACAACAATCCCACTGCCGGACAAAGGCCTCTCCCGACTTCTAGCACTTTCAATCCAGGACTAAAGTGGACCACTGGTCTTTTGTTTTCTCCAGCTCGTCCCGCCATTTTTTACGGGGTCTTCCGCGACGCCTTCTGGCTGTATCAGGGCTCCGCGTGGTTGTTATTTTGGCCCACAGCTCATTAGGTAGGTATACGGCAGACGTGGTCAGCCTAGTCCCATTTCAGCTTAACGGCTTTTTGTGCAACATCAGTAATAGTTAATATAAGTAATAAAATAATATATATTATATAAGTAAATAAATAAATAGTATTAAGTACCTATAATTAATATCATCAAAAGTGTCTAGGGATCAACATATATTTTTGCAATAACTTTTCTCCTGATTGATATTAATTAAAATTTTCTTTAAGGATTCATCAAATAAAGTGTTTTCGTTTGTCACAGTAACGATAAACCAAGTCACCTTTGCATTAATAAAGAAATTTGCCATTTTCCTAATAAAGGGATTTTTGACATTTGAACCACTAACACAAAAGTTCGAAAAAAAGACTGAAATAACAGTTTTCTTTAAAATTTTATTGGGTAACTTAAACAATTAATAATCCGTGTTTCTACCGCGAACACTAACAACACAAGAACATCGGTTTGGCATACTCAAAATGAGTTCATCCAAATCACGCTGTGGAATGGCAGCCCATGTTCGTTGCAACAACAAAAAAAGGTCTTCTTGCGACTGGATACCCTCCATATTCGGCAGAGCTCTTCTCTGTAGCATATCCCATGCATGCTCAATCGGGTTCAAGTCTGACGACTGAGCAGGCCAGGGCAGGACATTGATGTTAGCTGCGGCGAGAGTCTGTCTTACAACTCTTGCGGTGTGCGGTCGTGCATTATCATGCATTAACTGAAATAAGGGACCGATTTGCACTTGTAGAGGAACGATGACGTCTGATACAATCGTCTCAGCATAAATTTGAGCGTTGAGGTTGCCTCTGATCCAAATCAACTCAGTTCTTCCGCCGATCCAAATACCCGCCCATACCATGATGGTTCCACCACTATAAGGATGGACTTCCTGGCAGGATTTTAATCGCTGTTGGCGTCCAGGGGTTCTCCAGTGTCGTATACGTCTTGTATCCGGTCTCATACCAAAACGAGACTCATCAGAAAAGCACACGAAACGCCATTGTTCTTCTGCCCAATTTCTGTGTTCAAGAGCCCATTGATATCGAATCCTACGATTGTGCATTGCTATAGGTGGTACCCGTAGCGGTCTTCGGGAATGAAGGTTCACTTCATGCAAGCGGTTTCTGACTGTTTGGTCGCTAATTAAGTTCCCTGAAGAGTGATGAAGCCTCACGGCTAACATCATGGCGGTTATTGTTGGAGCTCTTCGAGTTAAGATTTGAATGTATCGGTCTTGTCTCCGTGTGGTGCAGCGATACCGTCCTCCATGGCGCTCAGCCACGGTACCAGTGCTTCGGTAACGTGTCCAAAGTCGACTGATAACACTCTGACTTGTATTCAGAGCTAAAGCCACAGTACGTTGCCGGGAACCAGCTTCTATCATTCCCACGGCTCTGAGCATTTCTTCCCTGCTTAAATGACGTCGCCGCTCCATAATAACGTTGGTTTTAATCAGTAGTAGGGAAACAGTAGCACTAATAATGTCTTCAATGCGTTGTATGTTTTTATAGGGAAAATATTGACAGCTGATTTTCATCTTTTACTCGAATTTGATTCACAGTTCCTGATTCAAATTATGAAATGCACCAAAAAGGATCCATATAAATTTAAAATCATAAATTTATTACAAAGCCACATCTCAATCTCAAGAAATCCGCATAAAAATGCTTGATCCCTAGACACTTTTGATGTGTGTAGAATAGAATACTCTTTATTGTGTACACCATATACACTGCGTGTGTATACTTACTATTATTTTCTTTGGGTCTATCTCGAAAACTACAACATAGATTAAAGTCCTTTTTAGGTGCATAGGCATGCGATGATGCGATGTTGATTGTAATTTGTTATACAAGTAAAAACTTAGGTGTGGTGAGCTGTCAATAGTGTTAATTCCTAGCATCAGGTGGAATGACAGCTCACTCTTAAATTTTTTTTTTACGTTGAAATTTTAACAGAATTGACCGTCTGCATCCGTCAAGGGGTGATTCTAACCGTCATGCAAAACTTCTTTGCTATGAAACTCATAAGGAAACCGTAAAAAAAAAACTCTAAAAAGTATTTTTTTTAGTTAAAACTTCTTTAGGCGTCTTGAAGAGCGATTTTAGTTAGGGGAAAATCTTATGGGTTCGCGTCACTGAAATGCTTTTGTTTAATACATAAGTACTACACTTTATAGTTTTTAGTTTTAATTTTTGAATTTACAATTAAATTGAAAATCAATAGAAATAGTTTTAAGTTTTCTCTCCTGTCTGCAGTTCCCATGACTGTTTTTTTACCCATCCGATAACATGAGTTTTTTATCCGTTTTTTCTCCGAATGGGAGCGGATACAGTGCGTAAATGAAATGCACAGACATCACGGATCACCCATGCGCGACGATTCTAAAGGGCATGACCTCTTGTAACCAATAAAATTTTCGAGAATATCAACAACCTAATTTGATTCGGATGAGACCGTAGCGAGAATAAATGTTTTATTAATAACAAGAAACATTTAAATCACATAAACCTAGTGACCTCAACGATCAACGATAATTATTTTATCGTTTATATTCACTTTAATATAAGTAGTATGAGAAGACACATGTGCCTCAGTTTTAAGTTAAATTTACTTAAAGTGTACATGCAAGTGTATATTAAAGTTGATTTCAGAATGACTAGTACTATGTAAAAAGTCGAAAATGTTTAAAGTTGTAACGCAAACTGAACTTATGAGTTGGTATTAAAGTGGTTTTTCAAAAAACACTTATTGTTTACATGTTTGGAAAGTAAATCGCGGACGTAGATAGTTGTACACGGATTTTTTGGCGCGTGGGCAAGTTCGAAACTAACGCGGCCATCTTGTGTTTTCAATACATATCACGGAACTATTGCACAAATGTTTACCAACAGCTGTCAATTTCATTCGAGTGCCAAAAGATCCATTTAGTGTAACTACGACTCTTTCAGTACAGTTTGTTCACAGTTATATCTGACTCTGCATCACATCACTGTCTAAATTACAGTGATCTTTATTATCATTCTAATAAGATTGCTGTTGGGTTGCTGTCGCTGACAAGTCTGTCAAAATCATTCTTCGCACGAGACAGGCAGAATCGTGCAAGGAACACTTAATAAGATTAAACATTCTAATAATGCCATGTCTCTATGTTCTTGTGTTGCTAACCAACTTTGTTAGGAATTTGCACAAGAAACTTTAGAGCAAAGACAAGCTAGACATAGTACTCGTAGGAAAGATTTGCCCTACACAATTCAACCAAAATTGAAAATGGTTCGACATAGTCTCAGATATCAATCCGTCTTTTTATGCTACAAGTTGCCGTTAGAATTTAAAAGCATAACCAGTGCATATTCAAAAACAAATTAAGGACATATTTATCGAGGAAATGGCTATTATAGTGTTGAAGAGTTCACTGCAGTTGACAAATGACATTAATGTATTTATGTGACATTTTTTTTTTATTGTGTTTATCATTTACATTCTATTCTGTAGGAAATTAATCAAACTATTAATTTTATTATTTTCAGCTTTTGTCATTATATTTCTTATTAAACGACTATTAATTGTATTATTGTAAAAATAAGTTATTGTTATTATTATTTTTTTCTCAATATCTTTCTACAATGTATTTTGTTAAGAAATAAATGACATATGACTTGTTCTCGTTACGATTAAGGTTGCTGCGAACGAACTGCTGATGTATTCTGTAAAAATCTCACTGTGAAAACTTAGGTGAAGTGAGCTGTCAATAGTGTCGATCCCTAGCATCAGGTAGAGTAACAGCTCACTTCAAGCTCACCCCACCTAAATGATCAATACTCAATACTTTATTGCATTCCATAATGTGTACCTACATAGTTGGTAGGTATGTTAAAACATTGAATCAATTATGGACCCTGTCGGGCACAGCAAAGTTAATTTTTAATAGGAGAGAGGATGAAGGCGCTTTTTGTTAAGAAAATAGTATAATTTGCTTTTATATTATTTATATAATTATTTATATATTTGGTTTTAAGTTATATTTTTATATTATATATTGCACGATGTGTATTAATAACACTATAAATTATAATAAACTAAATATTTAAGTACAACTTTATTTTCTTGTATAATGTTATTATTTCCTTTATTTCATTATTTACATATAAATTATATTTTTAAATATTAGCATAAGTATAAAATATAGAAAAACATTTAAAAATATAAAAAATAGTAGCCCACCGGTATCGGGAACAGGGTCCAAGCTACCGGCGGTCAGGGCTCCAGAGAGAGGAACCTCCGGACAATGCGGGCAATGTTATTATTATTATTAAGTACTAAATTGTGTATTGTTTAGCATATTATTTCAAGGTCAAGGTGAGATTTTTACAGAATAGACCTACTATCGTGCTAATTTATAAAGTTCACTTCGACTATCACTCACAAAGACCCGACAATTCGAAAACGAACTCATTTGTTTTAAAATCGTCCCGGATTCCAGTCCAAATTGAAACATCGTTTAATTTCTCTTCCAGATGTACAAAATAATACCCATCCTAATGCTGGTGGCCGCTGCCCACGGCCAGGCGGGCCAGGGCAGTGGGGACCTGGATTCAGTGCTCAGCCAGATCTTCGGCCCTGCCCCTGGTGCTGGTGGCAACCAAAAAGTACCGTCTACCGCACAGCCAATCCAGGACAAGACTCAAGCTTCTACCATCGTACCACCATTCCAGCCAAACACAGGTACTTAAAGATAAATTGGATAGTTCATCATATCATCATACACAGCCTCTCTTTTTCAAGTGCTCCACGCCCCTGTGCCAGCCTTATCCAGGTTCTAGCTGCGATGGTAACTATATCGTCCGCCGTAGTCGCCGACGGACGACCGATATTTCATCTACCAGTCTTTGGACGCCACTCGGTCACTGCCTTACTCCGCTTGTCATCACTGCGAGTTGCCAGGTGTCCTGTCCAACTCCATTTGATTTCCATAACTCCGAGGTGCTTGTGGCTAAGAAATAACAGCTGCACGGGTCAATCGATCAGCTTAAGCTACGCTTGCCGCGGTTGTCCCGTGGATGGTCATTCGTGGATCTTTGACAGTCGTTACGGGTCGTCAGAAGCCCGAAAGTCTGACAACCAGTCTTGCCAAGGGGTATTGTATTACCCGGTAACTGGGTTGTGGAGGTCAGATAGGCAGTCCGCTCCATGTAAAATACTTCAGCTGCATCCAGTTAGACTGGAAGCCGATCCCAACATAGTTGGGAAAAGGCTAGGCAGATGATGAACTCGTTTTCCGATATCGGAAACCTTCGTGTGTCTACGTAATTAGATAGGTGGAAATAGCGCTATCAATCAACTTCAAAGTTTACGACAATAATATTTTAATCAGCTACAAAGCACAGAACGAGGAGACGCCTCTGCTGCCGCTGCTAAAAACGGCACTGTTTTTTTTTCTTCTTTTGCTTTTTGTTGCGGTTAAAAGCGCATACACGCGCGTGTGCTCTTATTGTTCACTCTCCTGAATACTTCGAGTCTCCTTAATATTTTCCCTAGCTTTTTTGAAGACTGGCCACCTAATTATTCTTGAAGAACAGCTGTCTGCTTCTGATTATGACTCAGATCTCTATTACCGGTGTACTAATAGAAAGAACCGCCTTGTCGCACCGCTAGAGTGCACGTTTTGGTCCGCCACGCGTCCTAACCAAAGCGATCGGTCCCGCGTCTACATAATATGTTACTCATTTGTTCCGAAAACCGGAAGGCACCCCCTGTCCGCGCGACGACGCATTCAAAATGAACGCAACGGTCGCGTGTTCGAGCGACAATCGCTTTGGTTAGGAAATTACCAGCGGCGTAATTGCGTAACACACGTAAAATGGCAATTGATCGCAATGCCTTTCATTTTGACAGTTCAGCCATTTTCATTGCGTTGTTGAGCAGACGAATTAATCAAGCCTATGAATCAATGGCTCCTCGGGTTGTGACTGCAAGTGTGTTTCGCAATTAGGACGCTGGTGTCCTTATGTTTACTTTGTGTAAATAATTTCATCACCACTGCTCTCAAAACGGTGGGGAAACCGGCATGTTCTCGAACAAAAAATTCGAAGACATGTAACATTACCAACCCGCACTGGGCCCGCTGGGCTAGATTACAGCCCACTCCCTCTCGAAGAGAGGAGGCCTGTGGGCTGTGTACCAGCAGTGAGAACATTACAGGCTGATAATGCGACGGTTGCGTGTTCGCGCGACGATAGCTTTTGTTTACGACACGGCCAATGTTTTCTACTATGGCAGCACACTATATCTCCTTTACATAACTTTTCTTAGCCTTTTACTTGACCCTCCAGGACCCTTCAGCAACTTCTTCACTCCAAATAAGACTGAAAAAACTCTTCTGAACTGGAAAGGTTTGTAAGGACTACCTTCATTATCTGAGTTCTGGGGGTATCTTTTTGTACGGACTACCTTCATTATCTGAGTTCTGGGGGTATCTTTTTGTACGTACTACCTTCATTATCTGAGTTCTGGGGGTATCTTTTTGTACGGACTACCTTCATTATCTGAGTTCTGGGGGTATCTTTTTGTACGGACTACCTTCATTATCTGAGTTCTGGGGGTATCTTTTTGTACGGGCTACCTTCATTATCTGAGTTCTGGGGGTATCTTTTTGTACGGACTACCTTCATTATCTGAGTTCTGGGGGTATCTTTTTGTACGGACTACCTTCATTATCTGAGTTCTGGGGGTATCTTTTTGTACGGACTACCTTCATTATCTGAGTTCTGGGGGTATCTTTTTGGTCGGACTACCTTCATTATCTGAGTTCTGGGGGTATCTTTTTGTACGGACTACCTTCATTATCTGAGTTCTGGGGGTATCTTTTTGGTCGGACTACCTTCATTATCTGAGTTCTGGGGGTATCTTTTTGTACGGACTACCTTCATTATCTGAGTTCTGAGGGTATCTTCGATTTTCCTTTCATTGCTGATCATAGGAGCTTTCTAAACTGTGAGTCCTTAACAGTCTCCCCAGAGATGTGCCCTAACAGGCGTTGCACAGAGGGGGCTCCGGATTGGTCTTTTGAGAGGTAACGGTGCCCCTTCCATAATGCAGATGGTGACCGCCGGGGTGGTTTTAGTGAGGTAAAAATCCCACACTCCCTGGTTTTATCCCCAAAGAACAGGCGCCTTTTGAAGGTTTCCCCCCGAAAAAAAAAAAAAAAAAAATAGGTGTACCAGGCAAATGGGTTTGAGTTTGCGACACTATGACATTTGTGTAGTATCCGATCCGAATACAAGAAATAACGGTACAGACGCAAGCACATCAAGCTACCCGAAACTGTCAAATTTTCCCAATCAACTTTGAACCTTATACTTTGGCGATAAAGTTGAAAATCTATTTAAAGAAATTTTACAGATTGTAGTAGCTTGATGTGCTGGCGTCTGTACAAAGACAACGTCATAAAATGATCTAATTTCTGTTGGTTAGTTATTCGGATCTAGTGTAACATTACCTATATGTACAGACACCAGCACATCAAGCTACCCGAAACTGTCAAATTTTCCCAATCAACTTTGAACCTAGTTTGCTACGGAATTACGCCGCTGTTTCTGTTGCGCGGGCAATAAGCGCCCAGCCGTCACTCTGCAAGTCTCCTGGCCTGTCACGCTCTAAGCGACTTCTTTAATTTGTTTTTTCCGCAGTTGCAAGACGCATGTCGCTTAAGAGTGTAGGTCGTAACCAAGAGGTAACAGACCTACATTGCCCAGAGTTCACAAACTATCCAACAATACATACAAAGACAGGTAGGAGCTTTTTAAACGAGGACGTGTTACTTCAGTGTTTTCTGTCTTTAGGCGCACTTTGCGCCCTTTTTGAACGGTGAACGAAACTGAACCGTCACGCTCGGGTTGCTGAATCGGGTATATTCGGAGCTGAATCGGGTATACTCGGCTACACTCGGTCGGTGTCACTGAATGGCGTAAACCCGGCGCTGAATCGGTTATACTGGGCGCTGAATCGCGATACTTGTAGCTCCAGTCGTAATTTTTCATTTCTATCGCCCTCTTTTTTATCTAAATACTATACAGAATAGTCCAGATTAAGGGGGGACACTTTGGTGAGGTGAGCTTGAATTGAAGTGTGCTGTCATTTCACCTGCTGTCGGTCTATTCTGTTAAAATCTCACCGTGAAAAACTTACGTGAAGATGAGCTTGAAGTGAGCTGTCAATAGTGTCAATCCTTAGCATCAGTTCGACTGACAGCTTACTTACTTCATCTACGTTTTTTCGTGTGTTTGGAGTGTGCATTTTGACGTTCAAAAGTGCCTTTTATGTGCCTATTTGAAATAAGTACAGAGGCCAGCACATCAAGCTACCCCAATCTGTCAAAATTTCCCAATTGAATATGAACCTTATTCCTTTGTAGTAAAGTTGAAAATCTATCAAAGAAATTTGACAGATTGGGGTAGCTTGATGTGCTGGCCTCTATACTTTGATTTTGTAAACCCTTTGACAGTTGACACTGTTGACAGCTCACTTCAACTATGTTTTCACGGTGAGAGACATGCTGTTTTACGTGCGTTACCTTGTGTCCGTATTCAGTCTCATTTTTTTCTGTGCGTCATTAATTATTTTGGTTCATAATAAAAACATTTCCTTCATTCGACGTCCTTTAATCATTGTGAATTTTTCTTTTTGTTGTGTATTGGTTTTTTTTCTGTTGTGTGTAGTTTATATGGATATTGCTATTACATACGGCGATTTTTGAGGTTACTGATTTCACAGCTGACCTCAAATTTGGATCGAATTTAAACAAACTTACTTAGATTTGCAAAACCGATAGCCGACTATAGGTTTTGCCAATCTTTGACTAGCAATAGAAACTAATCTAATGGAAATATTTGATTAAATTTTCGCATGCAGGGTCAGACTGGGAACCGCATTAAATTATATAAGTACTTACTTATTGGTGCCGATTCTGCTGTTCATAAACTAACCTTAATTTAAGTTCAGTGCATAATTTTCTTCCTATTTCATTAACCTTTTAAGCGCTTGGCTAAATATCAATTGCCGTGCCCCTAGCGCGCGGCTACAATTCGATAAAATAATAGGTACCTACAATAAATAAGAAGAAATCATTGTATCGATTTTAATAAATCATGCATGTTCTCTGTCGCAGCAATACGACACGAGCGGTAGGGGTACGGAAATATGTGTCGCATAAATGCGATACAGGCGGTCAAAAGGTTAACAAACGGACAGAAGATAAATTTTAGTTTAGTTTAAGGCGGTACCCCGACCAAAACCGCGTTTTTCTTCTTTATTCAGAGGCTATTAACTCAATAATTATGAGAAATAAACTACATCTGAAAGCACATTATTAATGTTCGATATCCTATCATCACATTGCACTTTATTATTTGTTTTTATATTTTACTAATACATTTAAAAATCTCCTTTTAAAATGTGACTAAAATTATTGATTGCATTCATCTTTTGCTAAAGTTGACGTTCTATTCATTTGAGGATTTCACCAATGGATAGATAATTTAAAAATCTAAATTATCCACGTAGTAATTTATTTAAAAAGATCGCTATTCTTTTTTTATTAAAATAATTAAAAATTTCAATGCTTGAAATCGCGAAAAAAAAATCTGCTGTTCCCTACATTTATGTTCGTATAACTCGTCAAAATCAAAATGTAGGGAACAGCAGATTTTTTTTTCGCGATTTCAGGTTTGGTCCCATAGTAAAAGTTGTTTGTTATCATGAGTACAATCACGTGTTTAAGTATCGGTCACTAATTTACCAGTCACCCTATATAAATCTTCTTGTCACTAGCAACGGAAGATGAGGACCTGTCATGCAAGATGCCTGACGGTCAGGAAGGCGAGTGCGTTAGCTACTACCTCTGCAACGTCAACAATAACACTGTGATAACGGACGGTATTGGCGTCATTGATATTCGGTAAGTACTCAAAATAATGTTTTTTTTTTAATTATAGTATGTTGGGGTAAGGTCGTTGCTGGGGTAAGACCGTAGGAATCAAATTCTTTGCCTGCATAATAAAATTTTGCTCTGATCTTCGTCGTAGCAGAATAAAAATAATGATGGAGAACACAATATTTATTACTGCATTAAAATATAGCCACATTAGGTGGGAATTTAATTCCTACGGTCTTACCCCAGCAACGATCTTACCCCAACATACTATATATTATTATTTTACCATTTATGTACACACATATATAAACCTACAAGAAAAAAACAGAACAGAAAAATAGGTACAAAGGTGATGCTTATTTCATAAGAAATCTCTTCCAGCATACCTGCGATAGGACAAGAAGTAGAGAGAAAAAATACATAAAATCTAAAAACAATTCACTTAATAAAACTAAATAAATAATATGAGAATATACTTACATACATACAAATAAACATACATACTTGCTTCTAAAATAAATATAACGTAATCAAAATAATAAATACATACACAACTATGATAAAGTGGAAAGATAGTGTGGGATAGTGTAGTGTGTGTGTGTGTTTTTTGTTTATTTATTTATTTATTCGGGACAAAAAACAGTACCTCTAAATACAGAAAAATACTTAAAACTAAAATTTAACAAGCACGGAACCCACACCATTGTCCACGTTAGAAGTGCTAAAGACAAAAACTTTTTTACAAAAGAAACAACCGACTTCAAAAAAAAACTACAAAGTGATAAATACTTAACTTTAATTTCGGAAGTCGGTGTCGTTGGTTCCGCATTTTCGTTTTTTGACACCGACTTCCGAAATTAAAGTTATTTATCACTGTAGTTTTTTTTGTCGGTTGTTTTTTTTTGTAAAAATGTTTTATTTTTCACTTTTTAGTTGTACCTACCCACTTCACACAAATTCAAATAACACTAGTGCATTGAAGAATTGAAGACACCGACGAGAATAATCGTCAACATTCGCATAGAAATGCCGGAGATGCAGTACATACACAGACGCAGTTGTTTTTAATAAAACCAAGCCGTTACTTAAAAATACTATCTCAAAATATACGATCAATTAATTGTAATTTTACTAACTTACAAGTACTTTTGCACCGCATCTCGCTTGATTGTGACGTAATAGTATTGACTGAGTGCTGGCTACCTTGTGCCAGAAATTCAACTATTCCCATTTTACAAAACTATAATATATATTCGACCACTGACCATATTAACCAGAGTGATGGCGTCGTAGTTTATGTTAAATCTAACCTTCTCGTGACCTATGAAGAGCCAAACTTATTGCAGTCTGGTTCAGCCATGATTATAAAAATTAATACCGATGTTGCTATAGTTTGTATTTATCGTTCACCCTCAAATGACAACATCAGTAAGTTTCTCTTGGCCCTTAATGCTATACTCCCGTCATTATGCAATTTTAAAACTGTTGTCATTACAGGTGATATCAACCTAGACATAAAGCCTTCCACGCTTGATGCACGCTCACATGAATATTTAAATTGTATGGCCTTCCACGGCTTTCTACCTACTCATACACTACCAACTAGAGGTAATAATTGCCTGGACCACGTGTTCTTGAAAACGCAATCATCGGCAATCACATTTCTTTATGATACTACAGTTACTGACCATAGCTCATTATTGTTATGCCTGGACGGCAAGCGAGATGCGGTCAACAGTGCATCAACTATCAATAAAATTGATTACAAGGCCCTGGATAAAACAATTGCAAGCTTAGACTTTTCCCCTCTTCTTTCATTACCAGACGCAAATACCGCTACAGATAAACTTATTGAAACACTGACACTGGCTATATCGAATAACACTGTAGTAAAAAAAGTAACAGCAAAAAAGAAAATCATAAAGCCTTGGATCACTCCGGGCTTACTACGGTGTTTGAGACATAGAGATGCATTGCACAGGAAACTGAGAAAAACTCCTGAAAATGATACTCTAAAAGTTACCTACAAGCGATACAGAAACTTTTGTTCAAAAGTTATCAAAAAAGCTAAGCGGGCCTTTGATACAGACGAACTGAATAAAGCAAGTCATAATCCAAAAAAACTTTGGGATACACTAAAGCGAGTAACGAATACCGTAAAACTAAATAATACGTCTACGCAACTACTAACTTGCTCATCCTCACCCACTGAGTCTTGTAATAATGTAAATTCCTTCTTCGTAAATATAGGCAAGAAACTCGCGGATGATATTGTTACAACACAAGAGTCGCAATCCCAGCAAACTCCAGTAGAATACCTGGCGCATAAATTTTCTTCAAAATCATCATTTGTCCTTGATGACACTGACTCCGATGAAATCATGTCTGTGATAAACTCACTACGATCTAATGCTTCAACTGGATGGGATGGTATCTCAGCTTTATTTTTAAAAAGATATTCTAGTACCCTGTCACCCATTCTATGCCACATATTTAATATTTGCTTCAAAACTGCAATCTTCCCCACTGCTTTAAAAAAGGCTATAGTTTATCCAATATTCAAGGGCGGTGATGCGAATTTACCGAACAACTACCGTCCTATTGCAGTCTTGAGTGCTTTGTCCAAAGTTTTAGAACGCTTAATTAATAAAAGGCTGATACATTACCTGGAACATTTTGGTTTACTCTCAACACAGCAGTATGGCTTCCGCAAAAATAAATCAACAAATAATGCTGTCATTGACTTATTAAATTTTGTGGTAGAACATCTTAACAAGAAGAATAAGGTACTAACAATCTTCCTAGATATTGCGAAAGCATTTGATGCCGTCCCGGTTTCCGCACTCTTGTTTAAGCTGGAGGGCATGGGGGTCCGGGGTTTACAATTGGAGCTTTTCAGAAGTTATCTTTCAAATCGTAGACAGATCGTTACGATTGATAAACACAAAAGCGACGAATTTCCTATCTATTACGGTGTACCACAGGGCAGCATATTGGGTCCAACCCTCTTCTTAGTCTTCATAAATGATTTGTGTAACATTAATATGCCTAATGCCAAAATCATTTCATTTGCGGATGACACCGCTATAACATTTGTTGACAGTGCATGGGCAGATCTGGAGCATAATGCTCAGCTTGGCTTTAACACTGCATTAGAATGGCTTAACGCTAATAAGCTTACTCTGAATGCCTCCAAAACGAATTTCATGACCTATTCCATTTCTTCAACCTCTCAGCCAAAAACACCCATATTATTGAAAGCTCATTCATGTCGCCAACCAACACTGGTTCCTTGTCAATGTCCATTATTGAAGTCAACGGAGCAAATTAAATACTTGGGTGTAATCCTGGACAAGAACCTGAACTTTAAGTCTCACATAAATCTTCTGACTGGCAGAGTACGCAAACTTATATACATATTTAAAATTCTTCGAAATATAACAAATCCAATTATAATACGTAATGTTTATTTTGCTTTATGTCTCTCAATAATTACATATTGTGTCTCGTGTTGGGGTGGAGCTCCTAAAACTACCTTAAAACCATTAGAAATTGCACATAGGGCCATACTAAAGGTAGCTACATCTCGTCCAATATTGTTTCCGACTGATCAATTATATAAAGACTGTCAAGTTCTCAACATTCGACAACACTTTATTTTACAAACAGTCACTTTGCAGCACCGCAATACCCCATACAAAGAAATCACTAAAAGACGAAAAGACAGTGTTTGCATACTGCCGCGAGTGCACTCCACATTTGCAAAAAGATTCTTTTATTATTTAGGTCCATATCTTTATAATAAGATAAGCAAGAAGGTGCAGATTTACGGTTTATCACACGCTAATTGTAAAAAAACTATCCGGTTATACCTTCAAAATCTGTCATATGATGCAACCGAAAAAATACTCACTTAACATGATGAGCACTCTGCGCTGTACACACACTATCACGTACCATTCCACATACACACACATACCACACACACGCACACACCACGCGCACACCTTCACACACTCCCTAACACACCCTCATACACACATATACCCACATTCATTGATACACCTACATTCAATTATTAAGTAGAATAAGATTTTTCTAAAATATAAAACTAGTATTTACTCATGGTATTATTACGTAATGCCGTTCAAATTGTAGCATCAGTACAAGTACTATTATATTATGTTATGTATAAATTATCACTGTACCACTAAACATAGGGGACCGAGACTGTTTCTCCTTAACACAGATTATTTTGTAATCTAGCTAGGAGAACAGTGCTTCACCCACTTGATTGTAGACTACCTAACATATAAGATCTTTACTGTAACTTTGTATACCTACTACAATCTGTCTGTTGAGTAAATAAATTTATTATTATTATTATTATATTATTATTTAGGCATATAACATCGTACAAAAGAATAATTACATAAATATAATATCTATGTATATCTAATACTAAAAATTACAAAATTAAATCCTAACTTAACTAAAACTATACAGAAACTAAAATATAGCGTCGAAAAATTCATCCGCATCGCTGTCGACTGGTAATGTTCCCAAGAGACTGGCGGCATTGCCACGTTGTATGGCAATGCTTAGCCTTTGGCCAAGGTAAAAGCCAGCCCTTGGGTCACGGGAAGTGTCAACCAGCCGTTTTGAAATTTCTTTAAAAAGACCATGAGCACTCGGACCCCACGGCCCGAGGGTTTCAACCCCAAACGGCTCGAAAATATAATTTCCGATAAGGTTATTATATTTTCGCCGCTTGAGGTTTTCAGCAGCCGCAGCAGCAGCGCCAGCACAGCATGCCGAGCCAGGAAGATGGGATGGCGCAAGAGTATCGACACACGTTGCGTCCCACACTAAAGGCCTACCCACCTTCCATGGAAATAAAGACATGCCGTCCGGTCTCTTGCCATCGTCGCGTGCCAAGCCATTGGGTTCTAATACAGCTGGAACGCCGACGGTAACAAGAGCTCGTCGGATGATGTCATTGATGTTCGCGTGGCGCGCTAAGCGACCCGCACTGCGGCTGCAAGACAGGCCATGATGTCCGAGGCTGTTGACATCTTCGCCACTATATTACATAATGTATTATATACTAAAACCTTCCTGAAAGTATGTAGATCACATTAGTGAAAGAATTATCATATATACATACATACGGGTCGAATACAGAACCTCCTTTTTTGAAGTCGGTTAAGAAAGAAAGAAAAATAAAACAATAGTCGCTGCCACAAAAATATTGCTATGTTACTAGCTTTGTTACGCAATATCTCCGGCAATAGTGAATCGATTTCAAAAAACATTTTTTTAATGGATAGGGTATGCTTCAGGGGTGGTCCCATATGATTTTTATTAACCTTGCTTGGGTAGTTTTTGAGTTAGCTTCGATAATATGTATTTTTGCCACTTAGTTTATATTGATGATGTTATAGTGACTTCCTGTCACTGATATTATATAGCAAGTAGTGTTAAGTATACGAATTTGTGTGGGGTAAGTACAACTTAAAAGTGGAAAATAAAAACTTTTTTTGAGTACATAAAAACAACCCACTTCCAAAAAATACACTAAAGTACAAAGTGAAATATTTTTCACTTTTTTTTTTTTTATTTCGGAATTCGGTGGCAAACAACGAAAATGCGAACTCAACGACACCGACTTCCGAAATTAAATTTATTTTTCACTTTGTAGTAGGTATCTTTTTTGGAAGTCGGTTGTTTTTTTTTTTTTTGTAAAAAGTTGTAGTCGTTCTAATTCTCCTAGGAACCCCTTTCAATTTTGGGCATATATACATAGGTTTATGCCCAAAATTGGATCAAATCAGGATGTGGATGATAGATGATGATGAAAGGGCTCTTGTAGTATTACACAAAGTGCCAATTTCACAAACAAAACTGAACGCGATCTGGTGGCCTACCATGATCTAATTAAAAACGATTCAAAAACAAGACATTTCAGTTTAGGTTCCTAAACTGCATCGCTTGAGCTGCTCTATGGACGTCATAGTACCAAACAAGTATGAATGAAACCAAAACTTGCGACTCAGTTTGGGACAATCGCCGTCAGCAGATGGCACGGCCTAAACTGAATCGTTAAACTGACGTCATGGTACGAATTAGAAGAACAGTTCAGTTTAGGTCCTAAAATGGATCGCGTTAAGAGCTTGTGGTAGGCCTCCTGAACGCGATCTGCTCAACTAAACCTCGTTCAAGAGCCGTCAGTGACATGTTGTGGAATATTGACTTGTTTCGGATTGGCGTATAACGGCTCAACGGATTTGGATGATATTCGGCACTCGGATAGATACCTTGAACACAAAGGCTACTTTTAATCTCAGTAGTCCGTGGGATATTTTCCGACACCCACGCGGTCAAGCCAAAAATCAACCAAAATCAAAAGTCATTTGTTCAAACTAAGCTGTGAACCAGCACTTTTCGAACGTCAACGTTATATCAGTCGGGTAGCGGGATTGTCCGAAAGGGTTACCGCTGCCCGGAACATAAAGGGCTAAGGAAAAAACACGGGTGGGTTTTAGTCAGTAAGAGTCTGACACTCCCTTCCGCTCCACCCAGAGCGGGAGGAGTCATACATAAAAAAAAAAACGTTATACAAAGACAGTCCCCCGGCACGCCCGCCCTTCACCACTTCCTAGTGCTTTCACTTGGAAGGACAAGTGGCGCAACAAACTCCCCAGCAGCACCAGTTGCCGCGGGCAAAAGCTAGTTCTAACTATGCCCTTACCTCCTCAGAGTCCGTGACGGTCCCTGCGCGTCATACATCGATACCTGCTGCCTGGTACCTGACAAGAGGCCCCCAGACCAGCCCGTGAAGCCTCAGCCTAAACCTGATGAGCCACAGGTATGATAACTATTTTATACTTTTTGGTCATGCCTTGGAAAGCACGTTAAGCCATTAGGTCCCGGCTGTCATTCGTGGATCTTTGACAGGTTATGGGTCGCGTTAGATGCTCGAAAATCCTTCAACCAGTTTTGCTAAGGGGTACCGTGTTACCCAGTAACTGGGTTGTGGAGGTCAGATAGGCAGTCGCTCCATGTAAAATAGTAAAATACTGATATTCGGCGGCATCCCGTTAGACTGTTGCTGTTGATAGTTGGGAAAAAGCAGGCAGATGAGATGACGGGGAGTTGGCTTGCAACCGCAAACCGACGTGCTTAGTTAGGTATAACATCTTTAGAAAAACTTTGACAAATAACTGTCTGCCGAGGTGTTAATTGTTGTTCATTGTTTTAAAATAGGAGTTCAACAACAAGACTCAAACTTGGGAGCCGGCGGAAGTACGTCATTTTTTTTTTATCTCTTTGTCTTCATCGAGTGTGTTTTGTTTTTATTTTTCCTTTTATTTTTCTCTGAGTGAATCATCTGCGAATTTTCTGTAACCTTCTTTTACGTGTTGAAATCCTCACGGGTGTTTTCTGCCCTGTGGTCTGTGGAAGACAAAGGAGTCTGTCAGACCTCTACTGTCAACGTTCCTCAACTGTAGTCCGTTTCTCAGTAATTTTACCTCTGATTTTGCAACATGTTATAATAGGGATGACGACGGGGTAAAGTGAACGAAATTCTATTTAGTCCGTCAGTTAGATTATCAAAAAATTATGGACACATATTTTTTCTTGTGTCAATCAACCAAAAAATTACAAAGATAAAGCGTGCCAAAGTTTGGGAGAGGGGGCTCGTGAGTCGTGACGTCACGTTTAGGTAAAAATTGTACCAAAACGTGACGTCATGCGACATTTCAAATCAATATATCTCTGTAATGTTTTGATTATGTGAAAAAAGAAAAAATACGTACCCAATACTTTTTAATAATCTACCCGATAGACGAATA
The DNA here is from genome assembly GCA_914767645.1 of Hydraecia micacea. NCBI lineage: Eukaryota > Metazoa > Arthropoda > Insecta > Lepidoptera > Noctuidae > Hydraecia > Hydraecia micacea. The sequence continues at coordinate 3,481,957 of OU611803.1, forward strand.
AAAAAAAGTTAGTCGTCATCCCTATTATAGATGATCTTTATTTTCGTTAGAATAAGGGTGGTGTGGATTTGCTGCAACTGATAAGTCAGTCACACTCACAGTGATCTTTATTCTCGTTATAATATGGTTGCTTTTGGCTTTCTGCTGTAAGAGGTATAATAAAGGAAAGGACTGTGGACCTTTTGCTGGGAGTGGATGAGGTTCTTGCATTCATATTTACCCTCGGGAAATAATGGCCCGCCAAAAGGTAAAACGGGCCAGCAAGAATCATTTGGACGTTACAGCTGGTATATGCATTTTTCTTATTTGCTTTGAGTATTCGTCTTGGTGTTTTTCGATTCCTTTTTTATCTTATTTCCATTATATTTTAAGCTTTTTCGAAAATCTGGGGACACTAGTCCAATAAATGTGAGATTTATTGGGTTTTGTAAATCGGATGAGGAAGTCTACTCCATAAGCACAATATTTGTAGTTTTGGTCGAAGTTACGTGCGATTAGTAGGTACTCCGTATCACCTACGGTACCTACGGAAGTACGGACATAAGATTAGTTTGGGGCTCGAACTAAGAATGCATGACACCGCGATTTACAGTTGTCGCTACCTCCCAAAGACTATGTATACTACCCCCGATGTGGAGTAGGGTTCACTCCGAAGTTACGTACTACGTTCGGACGGCCCGTATCTACATAATATGTTCCCTACATTTTTATTTTCATATAACTCGTCGAAATGTAGGAAACAGCAAATTTTTTTTCGCGATTTTAAGTTTTGTTTACGGGAGATAATTTTACGTGATAACGTCATAAGAAAACATTCAGTTAGGTATCATACTCATACACGTCACGATTCATCGATTTATAAAACGATATCACGTTAAAAAAAAAATACTTACACTTTTTTTAGATACAATCCTTAGATTGGAAAAATAATTTTGCTGTGCCCGATAGGGTCAATAATTGATTCAATGTTTTAACATACCAACTATGTACACATTATGGAATGTAATAAAGCATTGAGTATTGAAGCCTTCGGCCGGCTTCAATCGGACTTCAGACGGTAAAAAAAAGTCAGCCGGTATATATATAAGTAGGTACACTCATATAAAAATATAATATAATGCACTTATATTAGTTTGACTTTGTAAGTTAATTTTAATATTTCTACACCAGCAACGGTATGTATGTGAAACTGTTTAATGTACAGACGTCAGCACAACAACCTACTACAACCTGTCAAATGTCTTTGATAGATTTTCAACTTTATCGCTAAAACATAAGGTTCAAAGTTGAGTGGGAAAATTTGACAGTTTCGGGTAGCTTGATGTGTTGGCGTCTGTACCATATACTCAGAAATAAATCTAATCTAATCTAGTGGTCGCTCACAATGGGCCTTATTAGAAGGCTAAAAGTCACCCAAAGGACAATGGAGAGGGCTATGCTTGGAGTTTCCCTGCGTGATCGAATCGGAAAAGAGGAGATCCGCAGGAGGACCAAGGTAACCGACATAGCCCGAAGAATTGCCAAACTGAAGTGGCAGTGGGCAGGGCACATTGCTCGCAGAACAGATGGCCGATGGGGCCGAAAGGTATGGAGTGGCGACCGCGTACCGGAAGACGTAGCGTTGGAAGGCCTCCCACAAGGTGGACCGACGACCTTGTGAAGGCCGCAGGAACCCGTTGGATTCGAGAAGCACAGAACCGGTCGAAGTGGAGGTGTTTGGGGGAGGCCTATGTCCAGCAGTGAAGGAAAACATCGTGAGGAAACCGGCATGTCCTAGAACCAAAAATTCGAAGACATGTGACATCTCCCAACCCGCACTGGGCCCGCGTGGTGGATTACGGCCCACTCCCTCTCACTGAGAGGAGGCCTGTGTCCCAGCAGTGGGAACATTATAGGCTGATTATGTTATGTTATATGTCCAGCAGTGGACGTCTTTCGGCTGAAATGATGATGAATCTAATCTAGTATTGTAACAGTGACCTTAAATAGTAGATTGTTTGCCAAGGGAGCAAACAACTATTTTGAAGGCGAGGCGAGACTGTTTCTTTGAATCCAGAGCGCAGCGAGAGATTCAAAGTACGTCCCTCGAGCTTAAAATAGTGTTGCTCCCGAGGTGGACACTCTACTTTTTATCACCCTCTATGAAAAAATAAGTAAGCAACTTATGAATAAGAATAGTACGTTTATTTATTTACATAGGTACAATTACTTGAGGAATACATACTTACTAATTTTTTTTTAAAACTAAGTAAAATCCTAATTTGAGTAAACAATTACGAACGAAGGCAGAATGCTTTGGCGCCTTTTTAATTTTTTCACAAACTTTTTTTTTAATTTGGCTCACGCGCGTTTTACTTTATCATACAGCCTGTTACTTGTTCATACAATGTTCGTGATGGATCTCTTTGGTGATTGGGACTTTTACTAACAATATCCACATTCCAAATTCACTTTTAGTCCCTAGGGATTAAATAGCAATTTTAATCCCTGTTTACGAAGAATACAATAGCTCTTTTTGAATAGATGTGATAAAAAGGTAATCTCATTGTTGTTAACCAACAAATAAAATAAAACAATGCATTTATTATAAGTTATAAGTTTAATGTTAAAGCAGTATTTACCTAATATAAGTACCATTGTTATTTCCAAGATCAAATGACCATGTCTAAATGTTTATATGTATTTATTATATTATTGTTGTTATCTATAGATACACACACTCCAATATATAGAAACAGAAACATATAGAAACAGACACTCCAATTTTGTTTATTTGTATACAAATAAACAAAATTGGAGTGTCTGTTTGTAATATTAAAATAACCGCTTTTTACTAAATGCATATGGATGTATAGGTACACGGTACTTATATACATATACCAAAACAACATTTTTTTAAATTTTTGTCTGTCTGTCTGTCTGTTTGTTCCGGCTAATCTCTGAAACGGCTGGGCCGATTTTGACGGGACTTTCACTGGCAGATATCTGATGTAATAAGGAGTAACTTAGGCTATTTTTATTTTAGAAAAATAATTAGAGTTCCGCGCAAAAAAATTAAAACGTTTTCCGTCATGCACGCGAACGAAGTCGCGGGCACAGCTAGTTCTTTAATAAGATCATTACAATGCTTTATTACGATGAACGGAGCGTAATCTAATAGCCCATAGAATTGAAGGCGTATCATTTGCTTTGTAATTGTACGAGTACATACTCTGCGGGGCAATTGCGCAACACACTAAGTGCTTGGACAGACTGGGAGCGCGGGCGTGGGGCGGCGTACTCAAACGTACGAACTTCATTTGAGTTGAGTGTCCATAGTGGCACTCGGGCGCGGTGTGCGGCGCGGGCTGTTTCACGCGGGGAGCGCGCGGGCAACTCACGCCATAGCTCGTTCATATAAGTGGCCGCAGTGGATGCGCGGGCGGTCCGCGCAGGTATGTTTTGACAAACACTGGACACGACAACACTCAGAACGAAGCCGCGCTCGACTGCGGGCGGACAGGCAGATCGCGCACGTTCCCGCACCCGCGGCGCTCCCCGCCCCGCGCTGCCAGTCTGGCCAAGTACTGATAACTGGCGAGATGTGGGTGTACTATATATTATGTACAGCTCTGCTCTGCCTATACTCCGTTTGAAACAAGATTAGACATTTAAATAAACCTTTTTTACAGTCCGTTCAACCGATTTTGAATTCTATTGCGTCGGGGTGGCATGACATATGGCAGCTGCAGTAAACAGTTGGTATTGTAACCACTTTTTTGCTTTTAATACCATCTTTATGCCTACGATATAGAAGTGAAAATCGGTTGAACGGACTGTAAAAAAGGTTTGTTTAAATGTCTAATCTTATTTCAAATGGAGTATAGATCTTCAGGGAAACCAGGATGTTGATGATGGTGACGTCATGGTTTGTATAAATCTTTGTGTTTTGTCATCGGTCCACCTTCCGCGAGGCCTTTGCAACGCTACGTCTTCCGGTATGCGCATTGGCGTGGCGAGTGATTTGTCTAGGGAGCAGTGGCGAAGGTACCATACAACTCGATTCCCACCGGCTTCCCTTCGAAAATTCAGAACATAACCACTCTATAGTCAATTCATCATTGAAATTTTCTTTTGGTATTTTTTTTTGCGCCGGCCTACCTCTGTCATAAATTCACCCTTCGCCACTGCTAGGGAGGGCAGACGTCCAGCTGAACTATAGGCCGACCGCTTAACTGAGACGTTGCCTGAGGTAGCTGCGCGGTGCGGGAGGGGTGTTAGTGGTCACAAGTTGACGAATCACTGAGCTCTCGCATCACGTCACCACACCCCTCCCGCACCGCACTGCTACCTCAGGCAACGTAGTGGTGGTGGTCGTAGGTTCGAGCCCAGGCAGGCGCTTTACTTTGTGTAAATTATTTCATCACCACTGCTCTCAAAACGACGAAGGAAAACATTGTGAGGAAACCGGCATGTCCTAGATCCAAAAATTCGAAGACATGTGACATCTACCAACGCACTGGACCCGCGTGGTGGATTACAGTCCGCTCCCTGTCACAGAGAGGAGCCCTGTATCCCAGCAGATCAACTTTTACTATGGGATGGGACCAAACCTAAAATCGTGAAAAAAAAATCAGCTGTTCCCTGCATTTAAGTGAAATAATCCGTATATTGGATTTCGTCAAAATGTAAGGAACAGCTGACTTTTTTTTCGCGATTTCAGGTTTGGTCCCATAGTAAAAGTTGTTCATAATGATGAGTACAGACGCCAGCACATCAAGCTACCCCAATCTGTCAAATTTTCCCAATTGAATATGAACCTTATTCCTTTGTGGTAAAGTTGAAAATCTATCAAAGAAAATTGACAGATTGGGGTAGCTTGGTGCTGGCCTCTGTACAATGACCTCTTAAGAGGTTGTTAGTGTTTTTCCAATAACCCTGTATAATTATATGTATATAGATTACGGTATTATTACCAAGCTGTCCATCGTAATATATGTATTATTTATGCTCGTGGCCACAAACGCGTGGAAACTGTTAGGTAAACCAATTTGCGGTTAGTTCACGGTCAACTAAACTAAACATACTTGAAATGAGTGACCTTACACCAACCACATTATTCGTTTTAAAATCACCTTCCAACCATTAATACTATATTCGTGTCTATCCTTGTGACCGCATTTGTTCTTTTAAACTTGAACACACAAAGGATTTTCATATGCACTGTCATTTATAGAATTTCTTCCGGAAGGTTTTTGTACGAGTATATCTACCTACACCACAAATCAAATCAAAATATTTTTATTTCACATAAACTAACATGGGCACTTATGAAACGTCAGAAGCACAGATATAGATAAACCTAGATAACGCAAGAGCAACTCCTTCGCGTGCCATAAATCGCACGCTTACGTACAAAAATCGTAAGCCGCCAGTTTCGCGCTCAGTCCTGTGTACTGCTGGCTGGGTGAGCGTGAGCGCTGGCGCTAGGCCCCGGGGGTGGGGCGAGACGGGTGCCGCACGCGGCGGCGTCTTTGAATCGATTTGATTTTCCCATCACTTAATAGTGCTTGTGACGTCATAGTAGGTCGTCAAAAAATAGCACGCTTGGATTTCATACAGATCGTGATACTTGCGTTATCTAGGTATATTGCGTGGTCTAGTGGTTAGTGACCCTGACTGCTATGCCGGAGGTCGTGGGTTCGATTCCCACCCAGGACAAATGTTTGTGTGATGAGCACGATCATTTGTTCTGTCTGGTTGTAATTTATCTATAATATGTATGTATTTAGAAATATATAAGTATGTTTATCAGTTGTCTAGTACCCATAACACAAGCTCTGCTTAGCTTGGGACTAGATGGCGTTGTGTGATAGTTGTGGAATATTATTATTATTATTATTATATCTATAGGTATGTGATCTACACATATCAAGTGTCTAGGGATCAAGCACGTTTTTGCTAGTATATTATGTATTATTAGAAGTTAGTATAAGTGTATAATAGACATTTTATTTAATTTCAATTGGGCAATAAAATATTTTTGACGTGATAACGTCTAATCGATGAACGCCGGCTGCACGCACGAAAAAGCATGACTCATTGTCACGTTCCGCCTGAGCCGAGCGTGCAAGCGAGAGCGCGGAACAAGCGATAGAGAGGCACGATCGGCCTAAGTGTTCGGCTTGTGACGCATTGTTTTCTTATGACGTTATAAAGTAAAATTATAGTCCCTAAACCGACTTTACAGACTACCAATTTTTTTTTAAATACCTAGATCCTTAGACCTAATTAATACCAAATTAATCTCTTATTCCTTAATAAAGAAATCTCGCAAGTTTTGTCAAGTTGTCAGTAAAAATCGTGCGAAACAGGGACGGGTCACTAGTTCGATTTAAAATGACATTGCAAAACCTTTCGACCACATAGTTCACACTTTCGCAGTATGGTTGCTTTTTAAGACGTTTTTTGCATTCGCCTTAGCAACAGATTCTTATTCGAGTGTTGGGGCCATGTCCATGATTACGTAATACATTATGTACATGTTAACCGGTCAGGTGAAGGTCATACAATAGGTTGATACTGATACAGAAGGCTTTTTTCATACAAAGTAGGTGTGCTTATGACCGCAAGATAGACGTGAAAACTTACGACTGGAGCCGAGTATACCCGATTCAGCGCCGAGTATACGCGATTTAGCGTCACCGACCGACTGGGGCCGAGTATACCCGATTCAGCATTACCGAACCGAGCATGACGGTTTGACGAAATTGACGATCCAGTTTCGTTCAGAAATCTTTCGTCAAAATCGGAACTGCGCCGCCATCTTGATTTTTTTAATACATTTCAAGTGACATTTCACAAAACAATAATCTAAGTACTTAATAACAGCTGCACGAGTCGATCGACCATTTTAAGCTACGCTTGCCGTGGTTGGTCCGTTGATGGGTGACCATCATATACTAAGACCCCTCCGTGCCTCGGAAAGCACGTTAAGTCGTTGGTCCCGGCTGCCATTCGTCGATCTTTGACAGTCGTTACGGGTCGGCAGAAGCCTGAAAGTCCTGTCTTACCAAGGGGTAGATATCGTATTATCCCGTAACTGGATTGTGGAGGTAAGATAAGCGGTCGCTCCATGTAAAATACTGGTATTTCACTGCATCCGGTTAGACTGGAAGCCGACCCCAACATAATTGGGAAGAGGCTTGGCAGATGTTGAATTGTACAAATGTTTACCAACAGCCAGCCAGGAGGACGGCACCGTCATGCGAGCGCCAAAATATTCTGCAAAATATCCTTGTGGATACGGTGATGGCATAGTTTTATGTCTATCCGTAAAGATTACCTTCCGCGATATTTTACCCATTAATTATTTTGTGGTACCTACTGACCCTTTGTCGCCAAACCAGTTCATTAAATTGATTTTCGAAGAAAAGGAAATCGTTTTTGTCCTCATGGTAAACATTTTGTTCTACAATTTTTTTTCTTGCACTATCATTGCTAAAACTAAATCTTGCTAGTCAAGAAATCAAAATATTTTACCTCACATAAACCTACAATATGGGCACTAATGAAACGTCAGAAGACGGAAGCACAGTTCCAATTGGTCGCTTCCTATGGAGAAGAGCCGGCAAGAAACTTCACGGTTACTCGTTTAAAAATAATTGGCTTTTGTTTCAATGTTAATAGGATTCCGTAGTTTTAATTCATGAATTCACGGAAACCTTTTCGGAACAAATACTTGGCTGTCAATAGAAATATAAGGAACTTGGTTCTCCGAAATGCACCGGAGTATTCTATGTAACACCATTGGCACTTTTTCTCTTTTCCTCTGTTTTTGCCACAGATTATTTATTGACACCATATTATTTTGTGCTTTTATCTCGTGTTATCTCGTCAACTGCAACACTCCTGCTTGTCATGACAAGGACTTACTTACATTCTTCCATATCCATTTCTGACCTTCTTACCAAGGGGTATCGTGTTATCCAGTAACTGGGTTGTGGAGGTCATATACGCAGTCGCTCCATATAAAATACTAGTATTTATAGATAGTGCAATCCACGAAGACACGCCCCAATCTTCTTCCTAATCTCTTACACTACATGTGTGCAACATTCCGCTAGTGTTTCAGTTTTTTCGATACACACTAATTACTTAGTGGGTAATTAGCGTGTATCGAAAAAACAAAACAATAGCGGAATTAACTGGCGATATTACGATTAGGAAAAAGAGTGGGGCGCGTCTTCGTGGATTGCACTATCTGTAGCTGCATGAGTTAGGCTGGAAGCTGGCTTCAACATAGGATAAAAGCTTTTAAAAAGACAAGGCAGGTGAGTTGCGTCCATGGAAACTTCGCCACACTTCATTCTTTATTCTATTTCCTCCTCCAAGAATGGAGGGACTGACAAATGTAGTTTTTCTAATGTCTGTGTGTCCTCCTTCGACAGGTTGGCTGCCGTACGGATAGCTGTGTTGAGGTTGTGACTTTTTATTTTATACTTTACTTTTCTTCTCGAATTTTGGGTGTTATTACTAAAGATTTGTACCCTAAAAAAGCGGTGAACGCTCACATTTTCATGACAGCTCTTACAGAATGACAGAACAGCTTTCCTAGGAAGCCGTAGCTTTGCTGTTTCTTTTATTTTGGTTCTTTGTTCGTCCGTTTTTTCTTTTCTTATGCCGCCATGTTTTTTTATGTTTCTCTTGGGCTCTTCTGAGGTCTTGTCATTGGCAATTTTTGTTTCTTTGTGTGTATTCTGTTTATCTTTGCTGTCTCTGTGTATTGTTTTGATGTTAAACCTAATGATAATGCATTTAGACGTTATTACTGTCACACGCCTGTGTTTTTATCATACGGCGTAATTATATAATTAATGTTGTAGTAATTACAACGTTTGTTAACCAGCAATGTTCGTCCTCGTGAATTTCACCCTCTTAGGGATGGAATTTCAAAAAACCCGTTCTTAGTGGATACCTACTCTTCACAAAGAACACACCCTCCAAATTTCATGTCTCTAGGACCAGCGGCTTAGGCTGTGCGTTGATATATCAGTCAGTCAGGACTTTGAATTTTATATGTGTAGATTGAATTTATACTTTGTGCTGTATATCATCATTACGGTACTGTGACCCAAAAAAAGTTGAGTCCTGCTGGCAGGACTCCAGGTGATCTATCATTAACCTTCGCTCGGCGGTTATTATTTAGCCACGAGCCCCTCCGTCTTTGTAAACATATTAATGATATTTTAACAGCCTTGTTATACCGGTTACATGCATGGTCATACGACCGCACAACAAACCAGTCGTGTAGACCTAGCTATTTCATTATTTGACAATATGTTAATGTGTTGTAGATCTTGTGATTACCTACTTAAGGTCCGGCCGCGCTTTTGCCAAAGATGTAAACAACAATGTCCGCTCGAAACTGATTAAAATTGATATACAAGAACATTTTATTGTTTGTTTTCGTCTAATTAGCTCGGAGATTTAGAAAATGTTCTTTACTAACTTTTTAAACCTTTGTATCCTGCTTATGCGTACGAAGTTAAATTAAAATCTGTTCATTCATTTCGAAAAACAAGGGCTTGAAAGTTTGTATGAAAAGTTGTACGTCGTAAACGCTCTTAATGTAAAATACTTATGTAGATGGATTAATAACACTCGTTACGTCGGCCGTAATTACCACGCATCATTTTCATTCTACATATATTAAAAAAAAATGGTGAGGGGCCCGTGGCTAAATAATAACAGCCGCACAGGTCGATCGATCAGGTTAAGCTACGCTTGCCGCGGTTGGTCTGTGGATGGGTGACCATCTTTACATACCGAGACCCCTCCGTGCCTCGGAAAGCACGTTAAGCCGTTGGTCCCGGCTGTCATTCGTGGATCTTTGACAGTCGTTACGGGTAGTCAGAAGCCCGAAAGTCTGACAACCAGTCTTACCAAGGGGTATCGTATTACCCAGTAACTGGGTTGTGGAGGTCAGATAGGCAGTCGCTCCATGTAAAATACTGGTATTCAGCTGCATCCGGTAAGACTGGAAGCCGACCCCAACATAGTTGGAAAAAGGCTAGGCAGATGATGATGATGATTAAAAAAAAATGGTACAGTTGCATCTGGTTATAGACTGAAAGCCGACCCCAACATAGAACTTGGAAAAAGGCTAGGGAGAATAAGATGAGGTCGGATTTCATCCAGCTGCTACCAGCCACGAAGTCCGTAAATCGTCTGCCTGAGGGAGGCCTGAGGGGGCCTGGGGACCTACGTTTGCCGATGTAACCAAATATTGTTGGTGTAAATTGACTCATAATTTCCTGTTTTATCTTCCAGAGAGAGGGATGCGGCTGGGCCAACCCAGATGGTGCTGATCTGCGAACCACTGGTGAAGTCAACGGAGAGACCAAATTCGGAGAGTTCCCGTGGATGGTCGCTATTCTCAAGTTAGTATTCTTATTTTTAAATGAAGGTATAGCCGACCCTGTGGCAGCACCTTGACCTTGAGTTGGCTTGGTGTAGCTCGTGGTACCTCCTACTTACGGAGTTTCAATAGAAAAAGACCGAGCCGTGCCCGGGGCGTGCCGTGTACGTGGCCCGAACGGGGCACGGATTTCAAACGTTACATACATTTTGTATGAAGCAGTTTATACTACACAGTGCATGATCCGTGTCCCGTCCGGGCCACGGGATACGGATCATGCATTATCATGCCACGTACACGGCACGCCCCGGGCACGGCCCGGTCTAATATAAATCATCCCTAAGTGGCTAAGTCATACTGTTTTTGTTACCACTAACGTTGCGGCCTGCTAGGCCCCTAAAAAGACGTGTTTTAACCAGGGTCCCCGGATAGTAGGACAACAAAACAAAAATGATGAATGTGATGATGGAATGGGCTTGACATCTGACAACACCTTGTCTTAAATCTAGACATGCACTAAGGCTTAGTGCATGTCTAGAAAAAGCATTTCACGCGTGCAGAAAAGATGCTAGAAACTATAACATTCCGTCCACATTACGTCACGTTTTACGCGCAAATCCAGAAATTAGAGGCACCTAGCTTCTTGCGTCCTATATGACGCGCGATGATACGCGGAAACTACGCGCGTAGAACAGAATAAAGGTGGAGGCCGATAAAATTCCCGTGATTAAAAACGCTAAAAATCTAGTCGCGATCTCATTTCAGCTACAATCAATGTCAAACACTTTCAAAAAAGTAGGAAAAGAGGTATCTTTGACAGATTGTGACAGATAAAATATTGAGAATATGGGAATTGCTCCTCTGAACACGCACTTTGTCTCTCTGTGCCATCGTAGCTCCCAAACAAATGGTCGGATTTCAACGCGGTTTTTTTATTGAAATTGTATTACAGCGTACCTGCGGATGGCGCTGAAATATCCTCATTGTAAGTACATAATAGTTAGGTGAAGTAAGTATAGAGGGCGCTAATGTTGCACTACGAGTGAAATTTAATTTCTCTTTCTTACCCACAGCTGACGTATAGCTCTCTTTCCCTCATTCAAGCCCGGTTATCTGAACTGCTGATGCTGGATTCGGTCGTCTTCTGTTTTCTAAATACCTTGCTGGTAGATTAGCATATACTTATATGAGACAGTGATAATCTTTATCAGTGATTTGTAAACTGGTACTCACTATACATTTCCAGTATATGCTGACTTCTCATTGCCCGAAAAGCTTATACAATGTGAAGTCAGCTAAAACTGGAAACTTATAGCTTGATATAATGTCGTCGTATGTAAGTACTACCTAAGAAATCGTATAGTGACAGTCGTTTTGTTGTGCCCCAGCTGTTGCAGCCTAACAATAGGGATGACGACGGGGTAAACGAAATTCTATTTAGTCCGATAGCTGTTAGATTATCAAAAAATAATGGACACATATTTTTTCTTGTGTCAATCAACCAAAAAATTACAAAGATAAAGCGTGTCAAAGTTTGGGAGTGGGGGCTCGTGACGTCACGTGTAGGTAAAAATTGTACCAACACGTGACGTCATGCGACATTTCAAATCAATATATCTCTGTAATGTTTTGATTATGTGAAAAAATAAAAAATACGTGCCCAATACTTTTTAATAATCTACCTGATAGACGAAGAAAAAAAAAGTTAGTCTTCATCCCTATTGGGGTTAGACAAAAAGTTTGCACACGCGAAGGAGATAGAGATAATATATTTCTGTCTCGTTTAATCTTACTGCTGGATCTTATAAGTACCTATGTCCTTGTGTCATTGTTATTTAGTGACTTTGTCTATTGCTATGCTCTGTCTATGCTTGCTGTAGTTTAGTTTGATTCGTGTTTGACCACTGTCTGAGCTGAAGGTGCACGCTAAGCATAGCATTATCAGCCTCTACTCTTCGAGAGGGAGTGAGCTGTAATGTACTACGCGGACCGAGTGCGACCTGGTAGACGTCCCATGCCTTCGAGTTTTTGGTTCTAGGACATGCCGGTTTCCTCAAGATGTTTTCCTTCACCGTTTTGAGAGCAGTGGTGATTTTTATAAATTTTTCTGCTCCACGACTAGACCTTTATTTAAGAAATTAGGATTACTAACTCTTAACTAGTATGTACATTTATTAGAAGTAAGATTATTTGTTAAAAAGCTCTGAGCTATACAGGATTGGGCTTGCGGACGGCGAGCAATGGGCAGCTCGCCGTCCGGTAAGGAAAGGACCAGGCCCGGGTCGACGGCGCGTTGTGTTCCACGCGCGCCTCAAAGAGATGTCAGTCAGCACTAACTGACGGGGTCCGCTAGGGCCGATGCCTGCCAGGGTCGCGGGTTGTTCAAAAGAGATACCGTGGCCTCTGGCACAGGCAACTGAAGGAACACGGGTGGGTTTTAGTCGGTAAAAGTCTGACACGCCCTCCCGCTCCAACGAGAGCGGGAGAAGTTATTTAATGATTTCCCTCCCAAAAAAAAAAAGCTATACAGGATGGCATACATCAAACTGTAACCAAGAAATTCAGCACATGATTTTAACCCCTAATCAAACATTTTTTTTTTATTGTAAGCTACATGCCACTTTCAACTCGCTAGTTTATGGTTGAAAAAAAAATCTGAACGCACCCCTTACTTTTTTAACCCCTAGCCTAGCGTAGAAATTTTTTGTCGGCTATCACGTATAACGAAATCAGCTGTTTCATACAAAAGTGACGAGACTTGACGAGCTCAGTAGACGGGAGTTTGCGCAGGTAAGTCGTGTACCAAATAGTTACCCATAATGTGTATATTCAGGGATTTATCGATGAAATTTAGATAAAAATTCTTAACAATATTGCAATATTTATTACGAAATAATAAAGTTAAAGATAAAAGTCTAGTCTCCTCTTTCGTGGCGCGTATTGTACACGATTTTAGTGAGGTCTGAGCGCGGGACGGGACCGGACGCCATAGGGGCGGCGGAAAGAGCGCGGAATGCGGGGTCGTCTCATCTTTCGTGCCGCTAACTATACCTACGCGCTCAAAATGTATGAAACAGCATTTTTTTTTTAAGTTTCATTATAGAGGTGTCCAGAATCAGATACCCCGAATGCATGGTTTTCGTGTCCCCGATGTTCCCATTCATGTTCACAGAACAGATAATTTACTGTTCTGTGCCCGACACCCTTTATAATTTAATTTCAAAAAATTTTTTTTCTTGATCTCAATAACTAGTACCTAATAATTGAAGTGATATTGTTTAAAATTTTATTTTAAGGAATTTTTTACATGGTGAAACACGTAGGTAAGCATAATACGTGAAATTATTTATATTTAAGTCCTTTTATGCACCATATTTTGTGCAAAATAAAATTCTTCTATTCTATTTTAAAGTAGAGTCATATTTCGATTTGTGAATCACGTCCTAAGACTTCCAGGCTATAACTATCGGGAAATAAACTAATAAAAAACATTATTAAGTACTTACAAAAAAAAATCGACTTCCAAAAAAAACAGTAAAAAGCTAGTAAAAGTAGTAAAAGGCTGGCAGCATTGCCATACCACGTGGCAATGCTGCCAGCCTTTTGGGCACTGTTCCTGTTGACAGCGATGCGGACGAATTCTTTGATGCCCTATGAATATTTTACTTATTTTTTTATATAAATGTACATATTATTATAGTTTATGTTATCTTAAATTAAATAAAAAGAATAATAAAATAAATAAATAAGTAAAAAGTGAAAAATAACTTTAATTTCGGTTGTCTTTGGTTTTATAATTTTAGTACGGTTTTTGCCACAGAGTTCCAAAATTAAAGTTATTGTTCACTTTGTAGTGTTTTTTTTTTAAGTCTGTCGTTTTTTTTTTGTAATAATTAAGTACTTACTTACCTACTTTTGATTTTTCACATTTTAGTTGTGGTACCTACCCCACACAAATTCGTATAGATACCTTCACTTGCTGTTGCTAAGTAAATAACAGGAAGTTACATCATCAACGTATGTTGATAGTGTGTGTGGCAAAAATACGTATTATTGAAGCTAACTGAAACCACTCATCAGAATTTGACCATATAAGACCGTATGACCCTTTCAAACAAAAGAACAAATTCACAAATCGCTTTATAAAAAAATTACGGAGTTCTGACAAACATAAAAAAAAAAAAAAAAAAAAAAATCAGCTGTTCCCCACATTTTGACGAGTTATGCGAACATAAATGTAGGGAACAGCTGATTTAATTTTCGCGATTTCAGGTTATGTCCATAGTAAAAGTTGTTCATAATGATGAGTACAATCTCCCATTTCGATTTCTCGCATGTTTTCAATTTCATCCTGTGTATTCTGTGGTCTCACCCTTTTGCTGTTAAAACTCCTTCGACTGCCATTTTTCTGTGTCTTCTCCGCCATATACCTACTCCACTCATAACAAGTCCCTCTTCTTCTTAGGATCGAGCCAGTCAACGAGAATGAACCGAACGGCATGAAACTCAACGTTTACGTCGGAGGAGGTTCCCTGATCCACCCTAGCGTGGTCCTTACAGCTGCCCATTACGTCGCCAGTGCCAAAGCTCTGAGGATCAGAGCAGGAGAGTGGGATACACAGAATACTAAGGAGATCTATCCATTCCAAGACAGGGACGTGGCAGAAGTCGAAACGCATAAGGACTTTAATAAAGGTAAGTCAAGGAACATCCAAATGAAATATTTTGTTAGGTGAAAACCAAATCGAGGGCTCATGGACATGTGTATTCTTCCCGTCTTAACTTGGTCTTTGACTAACATTCAAAAGTCCAAGCTCAAGGTCTGGCAACGAGAACGAGAAATAGAGCGCAGTATCAGTGGCGAAGGCACCATACAACTCGATTCCCACCGGCTTCCCTTCGAAAATTCACAACATAACCACTCTATAGTCAATTCGTCATTGAAATTTTCTTTTGGCATTATTTTTTTGCTCCGGCCTACCTCTGTCATAAATTCACCCTTCGCCACTGATACTAGGCGTTAAATTAATTAATGGATCGTGTTCGAAACACAATACTACGCTCCAAAACAAAGATAGCTGACGTGGCTCAAAAGGCGGCCATGTCTGCCGCATGCCGGACGATCTGTGGGCCCAAATAGCACAGACCTGGTGCCCTGAGACAGTGAAGCGGGGTCGCGGCAGACCACTTAGGAGATTGCGGGACGAGCTGGATAGGTTCGCTAGTTATGTTCAACTCCGCGTTATAAGGACGTAAAGCATGAAGTCTTTATAAAAAAAAAACAGTGGCACTCCGGGACCCGGGAGTGCCGACAGAAGTGAAAACAAAACACAAACAGAATACTTTGCCATCATTCACTGACATATCGGATATACATTAAAACCGAGTACATCTCGAGGACAGCCGAACACATCCGAAGCGGGGTCGGTTATACATTTTCGCCGCGCCGTAGAAAGAGAGGGGGATACTCCTACGCCGCGCCGGCTGTCTACTCTCCATCCGTCTTACGAATTTTCGATCAGGGTCACGTGTCCTGACGCGAGTTTAACATTTTATACCCATTACAAAAAAAGTGTACAACGCCGCTAAAGAAGTTTTCACTTCAAAAAACTTCGCAGGAGAGCCAACGACCCCTGTTAGTGCTATTGCTTGAAATACGAGTTGAGAAAAATTGTTTTCTTATGATTTATCGTGTCAAGATATCGACGATCACGATCCACGTCTGTGAAGTTTACACAAGAAACATAGTATTTTAAACTGATATTTCAAGTTTACTAAGTTTTGGGATGCATGAAGAAGCCTCCTCGAGTAGCGCAGTTTTTTCAGCCAGTCACTCAACTGAACCGAGTGCTCGGCGCATCCTGGACAGTCACACCCAACACCTTATTTGACTGGCCAATTTTTCCCTTGCGGTGGTGGGGCTAACGCCCGCCTGTTTTGCGACCATCCTCCCACCGGAGGTCGGCGTCAAGCAGCCTGCTGTGTTTCGTAGATGCGTGGGAGTTCTAGTGCCTTAGGCATCTTCTGGACACGCTCGTTCCATCATCATCCATCGCTTTAAATAAGGTGTGATCGAGGTCAAGAGCGGGCCCATTCAGCAATAAAAACAAACTATATTATACGCCGTTGACGACCGCCCAAAAAAAAATCATCAAATTAATTTCTTTATTGTTCTATTATATTAAGATATCGATACGGTCTATAGTGTTTGCGTTTGCTAGCCAATTTAAAACAACCCTGGGACGAGAAGCAGGAAACCTAACTGCTAACCATGCTAACCAAAATTCTATTTCTCTTTCAGGCAACCTGTTCTACGATATCGCCGTCCTCTTCCTAGCTACGCCAGTAGACTTAGCTCCTAACGTGCGTGTGGCTTGTCTACCACAGCCCAAGGTTAAACAAGAAGATGGCACCCGGTGCTTCGCGACCGGATGGGGTAAAGACGTGTTCGGAAAGGAGGGACGGTATCAAGTTATTTTGAAGAAGGTTGGTGACATTCAGAACCTATTTTTGAAGTGACAACTTCAGGAGGCGCTTGGCGTGCTTTCTGAACAATAAACGAAATTGAACTACCCTCGGATCGGCATCCTAAGGCCCTTTGCACGTTATGCCGTGGCGGCGGCGGCACCGCTGCCGCTGCGGCATAATGTGTAAACGGCCTAATTGCGTAACGCAATCTGAATCCATTGCTCCATATGTTAGAAAAATTTGTCTGCTCAACAACGTAAATAACGCAATGAATGTTGTTGAACTGTCAAAATGAAAGACATTCCTACTGTTAGTGTGTTAGGTACGCAATGATACCGCGGCTATACTCGGCTCCAGTCGCTGTATCGCGTACATTCGGCGTTGAATCGCGTATACTCGGTTCCAGTCGGTAAGTTTTCACGTCTATCGTGTTTTCATTTTCATAAGTGCGGTCTTTTTTCAGGCGCGCGGCGCCCGCGGCGCCATTCGCCCGGCTTTTGTTTTGTCTATCATAGCATAACTGAACCACAGAGTTCAGTCGCGGTGGACAAACGATCGCAGTCACCGTGACGACGTCACGTACGTCAATAATCTCTGTGACGTCCCGGTAACGACTGCGGTGGACAAAGGTTCAAATCCCGTCCAAATTAGTAGTGCTCTACAAAAACTGTTTTTTCAGTGATACAAAATAAAGGCGAACTATAGATAGGTACTTAGATACTGTGTAATTTGTCATCTTTGACCGTTGCGGAAAATATTTCACCGAGTAGGTAACCATTAACCCTTTTTTTTTTAATCATTTTTATTTTGCACGTTTTCTCTTAACACATCTGACATTGTCGACATCGGCACCATTGCTTATAGATAAAAATATTATTATATAGAATTGAATAGAACATTTTAAAGACCAAGAAAACCTATTAAAAAAATCATTCACAAGAATTTTTGACAGGGACTTGTTATGACACACAGAGCCACCAGCGACAAAATTTAGAACTAATATCTACAATCTGACCTCAGAATCTGACGTTTACGTGGACAAAGGTTCAAATCCCGTCCAAATTGACAGGCAGTTGTTTCATCCTAATTATTCATCTCATCATCTCTTCCAGATCGAGTTACCAGTAGTTAAGCACGACAGATGCCAGGCAGCACTTCGCAAAACCCGTCTAGGCAGGTTCTTCCAGCTGCACTCCAGTTTCATGTGCGCTGGCGGTGAGCCTGGCAAGGATACCTGCAAGGGAGACGGTGGATCACCGCTGTCTTGTCCTATTGAGGTAAGATAAAATAATATTTATTGTCATGTATTTAATCGAACCCCAAATAGTTTGTATTTTGCCCTTTACGGCGCTCCGCAGACGGCGGCCATTTTGTCCGCGAATGACCGCGACAGACATCATCCGACAAGCACCGGCGGCGCGGTCTTTTTGCCCTCCATGTGTTGGTAGAATCAGGATTCCCTTTGGACTATCGTTCGCGGTCAAATTGACCGGCCCGGCCCGCCCCGCCGTGTTTCGCGCCTTTTTTTTAAAGACTTATAACGTCAAAAATGTAAGATAATTAACAGTCGCTAAGCCAGGTTTATAAAAAAAAAAACCTCTTGATTTCCAGATTTATTAATGGACACTAAATAATTAATGAGCCTCTTTTTTTGATCGTCAAATAATGATATCGTTCTCATTCGATCGTCAATACGAAATAGTCAAGTCAATGTGACCAACAAGGATGTAGTGGAGCACGGTTGGTTACAGTTAGAACTGTGAGTTACCTACACGAGTCGCAATAAATACTTTTTCTTTCTTTCTAAGCTATTTGGTCGGGATGCTCTAGCTTACATTTACAGCCAGAAAGTTGGCTCTTGCGTATTTTCAAAAGTCCTTCCTTAGTGCTCAGGTTTGTTATACCTATACATCGACGCGCAAACCGTAGGTAAACATGAATTCAGAGTCGTAAAGCCTTGTACGGACTAAGCGTTCCAGTGCATACGACTAAAACGAGAACCGACTGCGCGTACATCGGAACGCTTAGTCCGTACAAGCAGGCTTTACGGGTCGTCGCCGTCGGTAGCCCGAAAGTCTGACAACCAGTCTTACCAAGGGGTATCGTCCCAGTAATTGGGTTGTGGAGGTCAGATAGGCAGTCGCTCCTTGTAAAATACCTACTGGTATTCAGCTGTATCCGGTTAGACTGGAAACCGACCCCAAAATAGTTGGGAAAAGGCTAGGCAGATGAGATGATCTGTATTTTGAGCCGCTATACCCCCAATAAACTATTCCTAATTCATTTTTACCTCTTCCACAGTATGAAAAGGACCGTTACGTTCAAAGCGGCATCGTCGCGTGGGGCATAGGATGTGGTGAAGATGGAACTCCTGGCGTTTACGTCGATGTGTCCGTCCTGAGGGATTGGATCGACGACAAGGTCGCAGGAAAGGGATACGATCCTAAGACATATACTTATTAGGAGAAGATTGTTAAAGGCAGTGGTTTGAAAATGTTTTTATTTAGCTGCAACCAGCCAACCTGCGTAAATCGTCGAAGGAAAATATGACGTAGGGATTTTTATCAGTCTTTTTAAACTATAGGTAAATTTTTTCAGTATATGTTCATTTTAAAAGCTTACCTGGTAGATCTTGTGCACTCTATGATATTTTTCGAACTTCAAGTGACAGCGAATGTCAAACCTTAGCATGCGGCCCGATGTAGTCAATACGGCCCGTCTTAGCGCTTCCGAACTTGTCACAAAACTGTATTTTTAAACCACTGTCTAGTAAAAACTATAGAATATGCTCAATTTTACTTCTAGCACTGATGTTTGACAATAATAATTTGATAATATGTATTGTACCTATTCATAAAATAAATTGTGATTTTTTACTTCTGAAATTTTTTAAACGCGCTTTGTAGCGCGTTTGCGATTGTAGCCTTTTATAAAAATGTATGAAGGTGTATCTAAGATTGGATTCAAATAATTGTTAAATCATTAAGACAAGTTTAATTTACAATTACCTACCTTATGAGATTTTACTTTGCGTCTAATGCCTACTCAATGTTTTTAAGAAAAAAATACTTTAAGAATACAATGTAGTTTTATTTAAGTTCAGTTTTTGCCATACCAATCCTTTCAAGGTCGCTCAGCGCGCTATGGAATATATAATTATATAACCAGACATGAAATTATTCGGGATAAACACCAGAGTTACAGTAAATTGTTTGCAGAGTAAGCAAACTAAAGTGGCAGTGGGCTGGCTAGCGATGTTTGTCGATGGACCGATGCCCGGTAGAGCAGATGACTCCTGGAGTGGAGACCGCGTATCAGCAAGCGACTGTGTGCGACCGCGTGTAACTGGATGCGGAAGGTGGAGGATAGTGTTCTGGCGCAGCCTGGCAGAAGTGGCAGAGGCCTAGCTTATGTCCAGTGGACTGCGATAGACTGAGTTGATTGATAGACATCCCCTTTTATGTTGGTAGATGTGTAAGCCTCCTTGTCCCATGGTCGGTCGCCCAGTGTGTAGGCTGGTGGTATGTCATGAAAATTCGTGAACAGTCACACAGCACTGGACAACTCAATAAAAGATACCCGATTAGTTCTAAAGGAGGTATTGTTATTTACAAAATAAATACAATAGCAATTTGACTCAGAAGTTCAAGCCATCACTGTGATCATACTGATAAAACGTTACGCCTACATTTCGCACGCTCTCTCTCGCGCACCGCTCGATATAGTGAGATACTGCAAGAGCGAGCGAAGCGAACTGGAAAACTGGAGTATCTTGACTTTGACAAGTTAAGCTGTTATTGTGATTCTACTAAGATAATGTAAGAGCGAGCTCGAAAATTGGTGCATCCTGACTCGGATAGGTTAGTTTCTCCGTGTGATTTTACTAAATCAATCCAAGATCTTGATAATTAGACCGCGCCTGTAGGTTTAAGCCCGTGTAAGCCATAAACAAATTACGTTATTTGTCTTATTTTCGTTAGGCTTCATTAATTCCGGACCTGTTTAGGATGCAAGAGCGAGCGAAGCAAACTCGGGAATTTGGGCACCCCGCTCTTACGTAAGGTTCAAAAGGCTAAGATAAAGGCCAGATTCCAAAACTTCAATTTGCTGTAAAACGAGTTTTAAGTTTATTGTCATAACTCGACAAAGTTCTCGTTCGGGATACCTAATGGTCAAAAGAAAACAGAACCTAGTCAAGGGCGTTAAAATTTTCAGGATCGCTTCGCTCGCTCTTGCATTCTACATTCTCATAGTTGCCTAGGCTTTCCTGCATAATTCGACAATGTAACTCCTATTTCTGTTTGAAAATATAAAACAAAACCTAACCTAACAGAGCCGGGTTGTTAAAAATTTTCGTGCTCGCTTCGCTCGCTCTTCTCACCCTACATGATCTACGGTTTTAATATAAAAAATGCTGTGTCCAATTTAGCAGCATTATTAAGTAACTGCCTATCTGCCTTCCACAACCTAGTTATTGGGTAACACGATACACCTTGGTAGGACTGCTTGTCAGATTTTTGGGCCTCTGACTACCCGTAAACACTGTCAAAGATCTAGGAATGACAGTCGGGACCTGTTGGTCAACAATGCTTTACGTGGTTTCTGAGGATGATTAAAACTAAAGCTTATTACAATATTATAAGCTTTATTATCTATATCAATAACCAACATTACTATATTATTAGTACATTAGGAACGCACATTCGAAAATTCACCAAAAAAAAACACAAAATAAAAGAAAAATATTTTGGTCTCACGATTTAATACTTCGAAAAAACAATAAAATAATTCCGAAAACAACTATTTACAAATGAAAGTTAAAGAAAAAGTGTAATTATGCTTAGAGCTAAGAAAACTATGGTTTAAAAATCTGACAAACGAGTTTCACGTCATATTTGGCCAACACTTTTTCCACAACCCAATGTTGGTGCAAACTATTGCTTTAAATGTTGCCATATCAAAAAAATATCGCCAAATATTACGGAAAACTAACTTCTAAAAATTGAAATACTTGAACATCACTTAAAAAGAAGATGCAACTCTTATAAATACTTTGTTTATTATACTTTCTATATATTTACCAACTTTTTGGAATGGACTATAACACAATTCAAATTGGCACTAGTATGGAGGGATCTTTTTTCTTTATTACTCTTTTTCACACCCTTGGTTAACTGCGAAATTACTATATATCGTAATCCATTATTAAGCATTATCAGACCACGTGGATGACGGCCCACTCCCTCACTGAGAGGAGGCCTGAGTCCCAGGCGTGGGAACATTATAGGCTGTTTATTACGTATGTATATTGCTTGAAATGTCTTTGGAAATGGATTGCAAATATGTGAAGTAGTAGCAAACCGTTATTTTTTGACGAGTGTTTTTTTTAGGCAATGCGGCCCGCTGGTCGTATTTACGCGGCCCATTAATATTTTTCGTGCAGCCCGTCCGACAGTAGTCTTTTCAAAGACTCTATTATGTCAGATATTTTGAAGAATTTAAATTATTAAAGATGTTTTTAAGTTACTTTTTTGTGATCACGCCCAAAGATGACAAAAAGAAGATGTTGGCAAAAGACTCGTCAAATACAGGGCTATTATTTCTCTAATACTATACGTTTAATACAAGCTCAGAACAATATCGTTGTAGTTTTCATACTGGAATTTAACTCGCGATTTGTTTAAAAATTAAGGCCATAGTTTCTATAATAGGCTATTTTGTAAGACTCTGACAATGCATTATTGAGTTTAAAAAATGTGTGGTTATGTCGGTTATTTTAATAGATCTATAGGCAGTTTCACCGTTATTTATATACGTAATTACTACTCTTAGGGTCCGTCGAGCAATCCCGCGCGGCCTGTTGACTTTTGCGGCCCGATAGTCAGACGGGAAATTTTTACACTGAATATGCATTGTCTAAGTATATTTATCTATTTATAAATATATTATTCACACCCACATTTTAATAGTTTTTTGAATCCGTAGGCACATTATCGGTTCTCGAACATTCTTAATATTATTATCTACATAATTAGTATATATAAGCAATTTTTATATAAGTAAGCAAATACGCAGAAAGAGTATATAGTTGCGTTTTCAACATCGAATAAAAACTAGACGAGTTTTTTTTTAAATTTAGTGTCAAATGAAAAATCGATGTCAAAAATCGAATTTAGAATTGATCGATTTAGTCTTTATCTATTGTCTATGCGTAGAGGCACCGTTTTTCTAACCGTATTAAATATATCGAAAACATTTCTTAGTTTAATCGACTATTAATAACAACAATAAATAGTTTTGGAATTAATTTGAGCTCAGAAGACGAACTATAGTGTTTTTACTACGGCACCAGTTTTTGACGTTTGCAAGACGTCATTGTTTATAAAAATACGATGTTTTAGTTAAGATCACATAACTATTTAGTGAGAGAAAGAGAGAAAAGACGACCTTTCACAAAATAAAGTCTTCAAAAAAATGCAATAACAATAAAAATATTAAAAAAAAAAAGAAAACAGTCCCACAAAATAAATACTCAAAAAAATATTGGTCTTACTCAAATGATTCTAATTACAATATTGCGCAGAATATATATGACATACAAAAAAATATTATATCCCAAAAAGATGCATGCAGGAAATACAAAAAAAAAATTGACCATAGACAATTGCTCTCTCACTAACCGCTAAAACATCGAATCCTTTTTCAAACTTACTCTCCAGCGTTAATCGTGATAGTCTTGCCTTTAGGATCGTCGAAACGGTCCATGGTTCTAATGTCCAGCATCATCATGATTCCGTAGAAGGTGATGGCCAGCAGGATGAAGACCACCATGAGTCCTGCCCAGATGGGTGCGGA
The DNA here is from genome assembly GCA_914767645.1 of Hydraecia micacea. NCBI lineage: Eukaryota > Metazoa > Arthropoda > Insecta > Lepidoptera > Noctuidae > Hydraecia > Hydraecia micacea. Next base: position 3,505,679 of record OU611803.1, read on the forward strand.
GAAGAATCCAACGCAGTAGAAGGAATCACCGAACTCTTGAGTCGTGTTGGTCTCGAAGAATGGCTGGACCTGTGAATGATGATATTAATATTATTTAGATTTTTTTAAGGGAAATATTTAATTAATCCTCTAAAAACTACAAAATATCGCGGAACATACATAGGGGACCAATCGATGGGTATTAGTGTCCCCTGACCACAGACCTTTGCTGGTACAGGTTTCCTGGGACAACCTGTATAATATACAATATGGAAACCACATACAGGATGTCCCATAATTAATGGATAACCTCTTAAGGATTCATTGTACAGACGCCAGCACATCAACCTACACCTAACTGTCAAATTTTCCCAATCAACATTGAACCTTATGCTTTAGCGATAAAGTTGAAAATCTATTACAGAAATCTGACAGATTGTAGTAGGTTGATGTGCTGGCGTCTGTACTTATCATTAAAAACAACTTTTACTACGGGACCAAACATGAAATCGCGAAAAAAAAATCAGCTGTTCCCTACATTTTGACGAGTTATACGAACATAAATGTAGGGAAACAGCAGATTTTTTTCGCAATTTCAGGTTTGGCCCCATAGTTAAAGTTGTTTGTTATCATGAGTACAATCACGTGTTTAAGTATCCGTCACTAATTACCAGTCACCCTATATATTATCCAACATACCTTCAGATCCTCAAAGCTCAAGTAGTAGTTCTTGGACTCTGTCTCGTTACCGAAGATGACATGCTGTGCGCACCGGTAGGAGAAGCCAAGGATAGCAAACACGCCCTCTTCGGATGGGTACAAGACATCAGTCACAGCTCCCACTGTTAAGACGACATTTTCTGTGAAAATAGAGAATAAGAGAGGTATTAGTCTTGTGTTCATGGTTTCGGCATACCCCCGACACTTCTTCAATAGTAAATCATGTCAATTAACGTGTCAAACTATTTCGGCGCGCAGAAGTGTTTACTCTATGGCCCGAATTATCCTAAATAATATTATAAATGCGAATGTAAGTTTGTTAGTCACCCTTTCACGCCTAAACCAATGAACCGATCATCCTAGAGAGCTAGAGAGGCGTTACGGCGTTCTCACCTACCGCCTGACGCAGGTCCTCACCGGACACAGATGTTTCGGGAGGTTCCTGCACATCATCAGGCGGGTGGAGACGCCCGGGTGTCACCATTGCGAGGATCGCCCAGAGGACACGGTGGAGCATACGGTGGAGGTCTGCCCCGCTTGGGCGGAGCACCGCCGTGTCCTCGTAGAGGCGATCGGCAGCGGCGGCGACCTCTCGCGTCCGGCCCTGGTTCAAGCCATGGTCCGGGGCGAGAGGGAGTGGGAGGCAGTCACCTCCTTCTGCGAAGCAGTCATGCTAGCGAAGGAGGTGGCGGGACGGCTCAGGGAGAGCCTCACGTCTCAGCCGCCGCGGGAGACGCTACGGGCGTCGGGAGCCGCGTGACGACTCCCGGCCACCGTAGGCGCGGGCCTGCGGACGGAGAGTAATGGGTAGCTCACCGTCCGATGAGGACCAAGCAAGTGCCAGACGGCACGTATGTGTTCCACGCGCGCCTCAAAGAGATGTCAGCATAAAGGAAGGGGCCCGCTAGGGCCGAAGCCTGCCGGGGTAGCGGGATCGTCCGAAAGGGTTACCGCTGCCCCGGAACATAAAGGGCTAAGGAAGGAACACGGGTGGGTTTTAGTCAGTAAGAGTCTGACACTCCCTTCCGCTCCACCCAGAGCGGGAGGAGTCATTAGATGATTTCCCATCCAAAAAAAAAAATACAATAGGCGAGTTACGTATCAAGAGATTCAGCACATAAGTGCCTTCACGAAACACAGCCTTCACGAAATTCTACACGTGTATCTTCGCGTGAGGAGTAGCTTCACGCTGGGTGCCGCACAACCTCACCGATGCTCAGAAGCAGGCCCGGGTGGAATGGTGCCGTGATATGATAAAACAAAAGTGAAGCGATCTCGAAGCGGGGGGAAGATTTTGATCGCAAGCTTTTTCAATTTGATTGGCTACTTGGTGTCAATTCCTTTACTGAACCAAATAAGCATCAACGTTGAATGGTATACTACCTAATGCTTGGCAGAAGTTTTCTCTGTTGTGAGCAACAAGCGACCAAACACAGGGCTCCGTGGGCTACTGCTCCACCACGACAACGCGCCTTCGCACACCGCAGTCAAAACGAGGGACTTCCTGGACAGCACACCGGTCAAACTCCTGGGTCACCCTCCTTACAGCTCTGACCTAACACCGTGTGGCTTATTTTTATTCCAGAAAATAAAAAATCTGCTGAAAGGGATACAATTTTCGTCACCGGACGATGCGCTGTCAGCATTCGAGCAGGCTGTAAACGAGGTGTCTGCGGCGGACTAGAAAAAGTGTTTCGAAAACTGGTTCAGACGCATGAAACTTTGTATAGAGGCTAGTGGAGTGGAGAGTACTTTGAAAAGATTTAATAAAAAAATATTTACCTACAGAACATTTTTTTTTATTTTCGCAAAACTTTCCGAGTGAAAGGCGAAAGTTTGTGGGTGAGTGTGTTTATATGTTTTTTACTTCTTCACGCTCAAACGGCTAGACCAATTTTAATAAAATTTTGTATGGAGGTAGCTAACACCCTGGATTAACATATAGGCTACTTTTTATCCCGATATTCCCACGGGATCGACACTTATGCGGGCAAAACCGCGGGGCGCAGCTAATTTGCAAAATAAATGTCTATCCTATTCATACAAATAGGGTTACCTAATCTATCAAACTTCCTTCGTTGGTAGAGTAGTTGCAAGCGCTACTGCTAAGCATGAGGTCCTGGTTTCGATTCCTATATTAATATTATAATGAAGTAAAATTTGTGAGTTAGTATGTAGGGGTAGGTAATCTTCGGAATTACTGATCCGATTCCGGAAATTCTGTCACTATTTGGAAGCTACAGTATGTATTGCGGAGTGTCATAGCCTCATAGGATATGTTTTATGTTAAAACTAGTTTCACGCGGACGAAGTCGCGTGCAGAAGCTAGTTCGTTTTATGTATTTTTTTTAATGAGTTTTATTTGTGCACATAAACAATTTTATTACTTTTTTATTTAGTTATAATAATACTTGAAAGCCTTGAATCTCTGATGACCTGATGAATCAACCCGTGATTCACTCACAGACGCGAGTTTTTTGACAGATATCAATCAACCCGTGATACACTAACAGACGGTAGGATATTTTTCGTTTTATTATGTTTAGATATTGATACCCATGAACCCATCACACCTGCGGAGTTTCGCTAGCAAATTTAATTTGACCCTATAAATTCGATTTCGCCGCCCGGCCTGTGCAGAATCATGCCGAGTCGAACAAGGGTGTAACACGCCTTAAGCAGCTTTTTATTGATTAAAACCTCCTTCCTTTGTATTTGGACTAATGCCAAAGTGTCTACTTAGTTAAATCTATGCAAAGATGAAAGACTTTCAAGAGATATCTTGTTAGTCTTTTCTTTTATGCAAAATTTTAATGACACTTTCCCACTAAAGACTAATAGTTATTTATGCAACTGTTTAAATACCTAATTATGTAATTATGATTTTTTAAGCTATTGCATAGCTTTTATCTTGGGCTTTGAGCGCGGCGACCGAATGAAGAAATTCTGTAACGAAAATAAACCTAACACCCCCCACTCCGACCGGCACAGCGGTGCAGCGTTGAAAGCCGTGCATCGTCTAACGTTGTGTGCGTGCGACTAGACGTATGCTATGCAATAGCTTTACCGCGGCAGTCCCCGAGTGCCACACGTATTTTTTTTTAATATTTTTCTGATAACTATTATGACTTGGCCTATTACCCGATTCCGGCTTGACGTCGACTTACGGGACACCTGTATACGCGCCACGAAAGAGGAAACTTGACAAGCTCAGTAGTAGGGAGTTTGCGCAGGTAAGTCGTGTACGAAATAGTTACCCATAATGTGTATATCTATTCAAGGATTTATCGATGACATTTAGATAAAAATTCTTAACAATATTACATATAATATTTATTACGAAATAATAAAGTTTAAGATAAAAGTAAAGTCTCATCTTTCGTGGCGCCTACTATACTAACTTTATGTTGTAATAAATGTTTTTAAAAGGGGTTTATTTATAAATGATTATTAAAGTGGCATTTAAACGTCAAAAATGTATGGTTAAGCAGGTTACTAATCACTACTCAACTTTAAGCAACATTTATGAATAAAGGGGAAGATATTTTATACATATAAAAGAAACATCCATTTATAATAAACCCAATAGTACTTTAGCTGACCTCGGACTCAAACCCGGTATGTCACGCTCAGCAGTCATACTTGTGACTAGTAGACCAACGCAAGTAATAAATTAAGAGAGTTCATCTAAATGACGTATATATTTCTTTTGCTATGTCCATGAAACTTACATATGATAGAGTAACCCTCTTACTAATAAACATATTATATCAGGTGAATAGTGAATAGTTACACACGTCTCTTTCAGTCCTCAGTAATTGGACTTTCAAAAGAAGAAGAAAAAGCGTTGTATAACTATACAGACGCTATGCAACATTTATTAGTAAGAGGGTAAGAGTTTGCTATTAAAAGCTACTCAATAAGAGTATCATGATTCTCCTGTCATGATCCCAATTTGTTTAGGGTTTGTGCAAGACGTCTTTTTCATCCATAAATCTCTATTAATCATCTTCAGGGACTTGAAATGTTACACGAAATAACATTACGTGTAGTTCCTGTACCAATAACTTGTACAGTTCCACCAGGATCGTAACAAAATTAATTCCTTGGCTATAACGATACTGACAAACTGTTCACTAACAATATTATTAATATATGTATCATATTATTAAATTTGTATAACGATATAATAACGTTATTCATTTTGATACTCAACGTTGCCAGCTTCATGACATAAGATGACGAAAAAGTATGAAGAATAATGTTACAAATGAATCTGTAACATTTCACCTGTAACGTTATTACAAGCGGATAAGCTTTTAATGTTACTGATACCTATAAAATTACTTATAATCTTGTTCTAAAAAAATTATATTCTATAAAAATTTTGTTTTGTGTCTATTTATATTTTTAGGTTTTAGTATTGTTACAAATTAAGAAATGAGTATATAAGAGGAAGTTTGAAAGTGGTGCCAATGAGGGAAAAGTTGAAAGGCAATTGTTTGGCTTGCTATGGGCATGTGATGAGAAGGGACGAAACGCATGTGACTAAAAGAGTGATGAATATACATGTTGATGTATGGAGAGGGAGAGGAAGGCCGAAGAAAAGATGGATGGATTGTGTGAGGAATGATATGAAAGAGAAGGGAGTAAATGGGTTGAGAGGGGAGAATGGAAGAAGAAGACATGTTGCGCCGACCCCAAGTAACATGGGATAAGGGCAGAAAGATAATGAGTATTGTTACAAATTTTGGAACATTATATGATAACATTAGTGATAACGAACCAAATTCATTTCTAGTGTCCGACCGAAGCTTCGGCTTCGGCCATCTTCGGCCAAAAAAGCACCTTCGGCCAAATCTTCGGCTTCGGCCAAAAATTTGCCGAAGGTTTGGCCGAAGCCGAAGGTTTGCTAGTTGTCAAAATTTGAAATTTACTGAACGATGCTAGAGCGAGACGGAGAGTGTGCAGAGCAGCAGAGTTTCGCCGCGCCGCCGCACCGGACCAAACGACATGTATATGTTGGTCACTCGGCTCGTTATTGGGCTAAATCTCTAAAGCTCTCACAATATGTATCTAGTATATTCTGAGATCAAAGTAACTATCGTATTTCTCAAGGTCAATGACACCTTCGGCTTCGGCTTCGGCCGAAGGTTTTGGTGAATACCGATTAATCGGCTTCGGCTTCGGCCAGAATTGCACCTTCGGTCGGACACTATTCATTTCATTTCAAGTCCCTGATCATCTCTAGTAGCTACTCTGTGAGACGGTAAGTAACATCAAGACCTTGCTGGCCTTCCTTGACGAGCTGGGTTGGATCGAATTTTCGATTTTCCAAAAAACATGCATTGATGTGGAGTTGCGGACACCAGATCCATATTACCTATCTCTTATTATAGTCATCATCTCTGTAGTCAGCCCTCCTTTCTCTTTCCATATTATCTTTCAGACAGTCCATTCATCATGTTGGTCTTCTCTTACTCTAACAGCATGTGTACATGACCATGGTTTTGTTGATGCGAGAATAGACAAAACGACAAGTTCCTTTAGAAAACTGTCTACAATCTGCCATTCGGTCCGTCTATTCTTCCATTGACAAAACCCGTTTCTGTGGTGATCATAATATGTGTGCAGGAGTCTTCAAACATAAAAAAACAATATAACTTACCAAAGAACCAGTAGCCAGCATTTGAGTTGAAGTTCAGGGTGAGTGTAGTGTTGTCAAAAGTTATTGTAGCATTCACGAACGTGTCGTTGATCACAGAAGTCTGGGACGTAACATCTGCCAATACCCTCGAGGAGTTCCCAGCTGTGATCACAATGTTTGATGTGACCATACGGAGACCATCCAGAGTGTACATGCGAGTGTTTCGAACACCTTCCACAGCGCGACGCACTCGTGACTTGGTAACCGGGATGGTCCATGATGGGTAGTTGGCCGTGTACACAGCAACGACGTTTAAGTCTTGTGGCATCTTCGCGATCGTTTCCTGCATGAAGGCGTCATGGCGACGCAACATGTCAGCCCTAGATTCTCCTTCCCGGGCGTCATTTAAATTGATGAACACAAATCTGGCTCCAATAGGGACGAAATCGTCAGAAAATATGTTCAAGGCGTCGGGGCCAGCAGTGCGGTTCAGGGTGGGCAGCGCATCGTTCACAGTAGGCAAGTAAACAGCTTTATCAAGACTCTCGTGCAAGTACGGGAAGGACGTCTCACCATCTTCGTTTTTCAATGAAAAATCTTCAATTGACAGCGTTTCTTCGATGAAAACGAGCGTCACAGGGTCTTCTACCAACACCTGCTTGATGATTGCCGCAAATTCGTCGCTGGTATACGTCGTAAGAGGATTTGATTTTATGGAACTTTTGAGCGAGTCGCTCCATAGAAACACAGGGACTTTTGATGCATAACAGCTAAATACACTTAGAACTAATAACGGTAACACCACACGGCAAAACGCCATTTTTAAGGCTAATTCTATTGGACGCAAAACGGACTAAAAGTTAGTATTTTAGCCCAAATTTGTCATAAAAAGACAGCGTTCAGGCAATGACGACTGACCATGGGTCATGTGAAAAGTGATCATATGATAAGTTTGACGCGATGTCTATGGTTCGCTATTGTTGCCATTATTCGTTTTCTATACTGCCAAAATTGAGAAAAGACATTCAAATCAATATTCATATAATTGGCTTATTGTATAGTGGTTATAATAGCTTCAATTCATTATGAATATTTAACACGGTAAATGTAACAATAAAAGTTATAAAATTATACGACTGTTTAATTTTTGAAAGAAACAAGTCGACATTTATTCTGAAACAAACAACCTCCATATTCTGTTTATTTTCCCAATTTTATGGGTATGCTTTGCAAATTTATGTAATTGTCTATAGAAGATAGATTTCGTAGCCAAAAACAAAAAAGACTTGTACACACCTATATAAGCATTGAGCGCCAAACATCAAAGTATTTGGTGCTATTTTCACTTATATTTTTTATAAGTAGGTACTTATAACATTAATGTGGTGATGTTGTTGTTATATTATTTTGTAAACATATAACATATTCATTCACTATATTAAAACACTTTATAGTTTCGTCAACTCTTCCTACATGCTGTACGGCCCAAAATAAGATTTGTTTTGATTTTCTTCAAGTCGTCCAAATGGGCCGCAGGCAATATTTACGCTGTTTTCGAGGGCCGTGATGTTCAGGCATGACGCGTCTATTTATAATACGTCATTGGCCGTAGGCATGTAGGACGAGTTGACGGACCACTCGTATGTAACAGGTTACTTACCTACTTAAAAAATAAACATGAGTATTTTATAAGCATTATTGAAACGAAGAAACTGTTTTTTTGTCGATGAAAATAAAAAATCAAGCTAACCATAGAATACCGTAAAACGGGGTGAATAGGGATGCAGGGGTGAATCGGGACGAAACTTTAAAATGGATTATAAAATTGAAATAATTAACGTGTCCTTGTTGGCAATAAACTTTATTACATCAACGTTAAAATCCATTTTAAAATTTCGTCTCGATTCACCCCTGCATCCCTAATTCCCTATTCAGATTCACCCCGTTTTACCGGTAGTTTAGTTTTGTAACTTCTTTTTCAACCTTTTCAGCACACTTGCTCCACAGATTAATAATATGTACCTATGTATCAAGGTCGTAAAGTGGCTCTTAATGAACCGCTTTTAGGTCCATCATGCAGTGATTAAAAACGCGTGCTTTCTACTTTACGTTATGGCACTAGTGTTATAACGCCACAGATATCTATTTAATTTACTACTTAGTTGGAGGTCGGAGATGTGGTTTTTTTTTTATCTCATCAAAGAGTCTTCATGCCAAAAGCAATCCACGAGCTATACTTCACTTTTTTTTTTAAATAGACTGAATTGTCCTTGGTCCCAAAATGAACTAAAATTTAAAGGTGAAAGCGCAGTTCTAGCACGCGAAATTAAATTCTTATGTTTTTTGCAATTTTCAGGCCAGTGTCAGTTTGTATCTTGATCAAAATATGATTCGTGACTATAACAGGTACGTATTTACATAATTAGAATCATTAATACATCTTTCTAAGTTAGATTTGTGCAGAACAATTCTCTTATGGAAAAGTTCTTAGGGAATAAATCTAACTAGATATATATTAATGATTCTAATGACTATAACTCAGTAAATACATATCTATTATAGTCGCGAATCATATTTTGATCAAGATCCAACCTGATACTGAACAGCGAACTGCAAAAAATGTAAGAAAATTTTAATCTCGCGGTCTACCACTGCGGCGCATTCACCTTAAAATTGTCTGTGGTCCCTCCCGGAACCAAACGGAAAAGACCACTGGCGTTCTATTATTGCGGATTCTCACTGAACTAATGTATATTTATCTATGCCAATAGTAAATTCTAATTCCGTACTAACTATACTACAATTTGACATACGACAACACTACGATCAGTCTAAACTGTAAAATGCAAAAATAGTTTATTTCATAATTCAGAATTACAATATGGACACAGAGTACTTTTTGATAGACTGAAATATATATAATATATATATATATATACTGGAGGTATCGTTGGTCCCAAACTAGGCACAGCCTGTGTCTTGGGCACCGTTGCATAGGTACAGACGCCAGCACATCAACCTACTACAATCTGTCAGATTTCTGTAATAGATTTTCAACTTTATCGCTAAAGCATAAGGTTCAATGTTGATTGGGAAAATTTGACAGTTAGGTGTAGGTTGATGTGCTGGCGTCTGTACATACAACATTATGATAATTATAGACAAAATAAGTATCGTTAAAGTTGAGATTGGCTACAGTTGAGCTAGTTAGCCTCATCGGGAATTCGGGACTACAAGTCTAAATGTACAGACGCCAGCACATCAACCTACTACAATCTGTCAGATTTCTGTAATAGATTTTCAACTTTATCGCTAAAGCATAAGGTTCAATGTTGATTGGGAAAATTTGACAGTTAGGTGTAGGTTGATGTGCTGGCGTCTGTACAAACAAATAGACTTACAAATAATTAAGGGAAAGCTGAGATCAAATAATAAAATAAAAATTGAGATTTAGATGATGAAATAACAATTGGTAGGTACAGACGCCAGCACATCAACCTACCCGAAACTGTCAGATTTCCACAATCAATTATGAACCTTAGCCTTCAGTAATAAAGTTAAAAATTTATTAAAGTTTGACAGATTGTAGTAGGTTGATGTGCTGGCGTCTGTACGATTTCCATTTATACACCATTGAATAGGTATAACATTATGAATTTTTTATAAATAAAATAATATAAAAGTTGAAATTGGGTACAGTAGAGCTGGTTAGCCTTATCTAGACTACGAAACTGAACTTACGAACAAAATAACTAATTAAGTGAAAACTAAAACAAATAAGAATCTAAATATATAAAACTCAAAGGTGACTGACTGACATAGTGATCTATCAACGCACAGCCCAAACTACTGGAGGGATCGGGCTGAAATTTGGCATGCAGGTAGATGTTATAACGTAGGCATCCGCTAAGAAAGGATTTTGATAAATTCTACCCCCAAGGGGATAAAATAGGGGATGAAAGTTTGTATGAAACTTTGTCAATTTTAAACCGATCGGGCTGAGACTTTGCATGCATATAGCTACTATGACGTAGGCATCCCCTAAGAAAGGATTTGGATAAATTCTACCCCCAAGGAGATAAAATAGGGGATGAAAGTTTGTATGAAACTTTGTCAATTTTAAGCCGATCGGGCTGAGACTTTGCATGCATATAGCTACTATGACGTAGGCATCCCCTAAGAAAGGATTTGGATAAATTCTTCCCCCAAGGGGATAAAAGAGGGGATGAAACTTTGTATGAAACTTTGTCAATTTTAAACCGATCGGGCTGAGACTTTGCATGCATATAGCTACTATGACGTAGGCATCCCCTGAGAAAGGATTTTGATAAATTCTACCCCCAAGGGGATAAAATAGGGGATGAAACTTTGTCAACTTTAAACCGATCGGGCTGAGACTTTGCATGCATATAGCTACTATGACGTAGGCATCCCCTAAGAAAGGATTTGGATAAATTCTACCCCCAAGGAGATAAAATAGGGGATGAAAGTTTGTATGAAACTTTGTCAATTTTAAGCCGATCGGGCTGAGACTTTGCATGCATATAGCTACTATGACGTAGGCATCCCCTAAGAAAGGATTTGGATAAATTCTTCCCCCAAGGGGATAAAAGAGGGGATGAAAGTTTGTATGAAACTTTGTCAATTTTAAGCCGATCGGGCTGAGACTTTGCATGCATATAGCTACTATGACGTAGGCATCCCCTAAGAAAGGATTTGGATAAATTCTTCCCCCAAGGGGATAAAAGAGGGGATGAAACTTTGTATGAAACTTTGTCAATTTTAAACCGATCGGGCTGAGACTTTGCATGCATATAGCTACTATGACGTAGGCATCCCCTGAGAAAGGATTTTGATAAATTCTACCCCCAAGGGGATAAAATAGGGGATGAAACTTTGTCAACTTTAAACCGATCGGGCTGAGACTTTGCATGCATATAGCTACTATGACGTAGGCATCCCCTAAGAAAGGCTTTTGATAAATTCTACCCCCAAGGGGATGAAAGTTTGTATAAATCTTCTTAGATTTTCGACTGATTGAACTGCAATTAAAGATTGGAGCTACTATGATGAAGACGTCCGCTTAAATAGGATTTTGATAAATTCAACCCCCATGGGGATAAAATAAGGGCTGATGGAGGATGTAAATGTGTGAATTTTGAAATATCAGTACCTAATGGAACGAATAAATTAAGAGTAAAGCCGCAAAAAATATACCTAATTAATAATAATACTTAACGCGAGCGAAGCCGCGGGCATAAATAAGCTAGTCTTATAATAAAATGTAAATGATATAAAAGAAAACTTGGTTTAATTCCCGCGAAGCGGGGCTCCTACTACACCTTTTAAACAACTTTTATGTGTTTTGAGGTTAGGTTACACAGAAAAAGGGCCCCGCGAAACGAAAAAAAAACTTTGGAAATTTTTTTCTCGACCCCTATGGTTTTTCAAAATTTGCGGTTTTCAAATTTACACTAAAAATGGTCTATTCTATCCAAAAAAAAAATACCTACTACCAAAATGCGCCGGGTGTGGAGGTACAGTGGTTCCTTCGTCTAACTTTTAGTGGGTTAGCTAACGGCAGGGTGAGTCAGCTTATTTTTTTAGTTATCGTATTTAGTTATCGATATTTATTGATATCGATAACTAAATACGGTAACTCGTCATCACGTCTGTGAAGTTTACAAAAATAAATTGAATGAAAAACAAGACAGTGACGTTAGTTCCGATTTTGCCCACGAGCTGAAAGATACACGTTATTTCAAGCGTTCGTATTAGCAGACACGCAAACTCTTTAAACCTGTTACGACTTTTTCTTTTTCACATGGAATCTTTAGAATAATAGTCCACTGACAAGTACCTCCACAGAGTAGGTACTTTTTGATAGACTGAAAGTCCTACGAGATCCTTACCTACTTAGTGGTTCTGTCAAAAACAAGAATAATATAATTATAATGAATTCATTCGTTTTCTTAACGTTTATTTATCTTATGCAAGCAAGTTCTGGTGTATCTGCTGCAAACAATGTCCCTGTGTTTATGTTAGATCCCTCGCAAATTATGAGTCATGTGCAGATAGACCCAAATCCCTTTGAGAAGGTCACGGCAGCTGCTTTCACAGACATAATCAATGAATCCGCTAGACGCAGTGCAGGAGTCATAATTTTTGTTGAAGAAACTTTTAGCGCTGAAGACATAAGTACAAAGGATAGCGTATATGGCACTCCCTATGCAAATTTACGCGCCTCCCTCATTGCCAACAAGGAAAAAGTGAAATATTTTCCATTAGTTATCGAGCCCTACCAGCAGCTCAAACTAAAATTCCCACCGACAAAAAGCAACGTTTTTTTTCTGTCACAACACTCGAAATTGCAACTTCAGGATAATTTCAAGTACATTTACATTTTTTTCCAAGATGGAGACTCTACTCCGAAGGCGAATGTGTTGCAACGACATGACGTTATCATAAAGAAAGTCTTGGACGCGGTACGTCAGTTAAAACCTGGCCCAGTTGTAGCGTACTATACGGGAAAATCAAACCCAATAGTTGCCAGTAAGGTAGAATTTGTAACGGGTGCGCCAGCGGAAGATGAGGGGAAAGCAGGAATTCTCATCATTTCGGCCAGGTCTATTTTCCATCTTTCTGGTTAGTAAGTTAATTAATCGTATATTAGGCTCTAGACAGACTGACTGCAATCCAACCGCAAATTGCAGTTCGGATGCAGTTTGAATGCAGTTGTCACGACTGCAATAGAACTCAACTCATTCAAACTGCATCCGAACTGCAATTTGCGGTTGGATTGCAGTTGAAATGCGGTCCGCCTGTCTACAGCCTTAGGATTTTCTTGGTAATGAACTTAGTAATTAGGTACTGGGACAACTTCGATTATTGGCAACATCTATTAGACGACATTTTATAGCCCGTCGTCCCTTTTGCTTTTGCTATACAGGATACAGGTGGGCAAACAATCGTGGATCAAACGAAACCGGGCGATAGTTAGGGTTATTTGTAGTAAAAAATATGTTTGTGCGAGAGGCCTAACTTGATCTCCTTAAAAGTTATGACAATTTGAGTGTTTACAGTAAGGTTCTATAGTAACAAATAATTTTTTTTGAGCCTTAAAAGATATTGAAAAAAGTGCCAATACTGATAAATCATGGTACCCACTGTCATAAAAGCACTGTTGTAGTGATGATACATTTTTTTTCTTGTTTTTTTTTGTTTTTTACTGTAAATAACCTCAACTATCGCCCTGTTTCGTTTGATCCACGATTTTTTGCCCACCCTATATAAGTAAAAATGCCACTGTGTTTGGTAGACATTATCCGCCCCGACCTTTGCTCCAGCCTGTAGTTTTAAATTCGTCCCTAAATAATTCCGATCCAGCCTGTCCCTTGCTGCCCTCTCCCAGCGACACCCTAAGCCGAGGTCCGTACCCCATAGGGGGTGTTCTTAGCGAGTAGTCGCTTAGTTTTTAAGTTTTTTAAGCCCTGGCTGGGGGCCTTAATTTATTGAGGCATCGACAGGCACAACCTCATAGGTTGAACTGCGAGTTGCCATACACAAAAAAAAGTTAGAAATTGTCATCCAACGGAATAAACTCACTATCGTAATTGCCCCAGTAAGCCTTACGTTTTTTTTCCATAATATATTATCTTAGGTTATTATTTATACAGGAGTTAGGTTGACAGCGGCGTCACGTCGCGCCGAATTCAACATACCCCCGACTATCACTGAGGAGACGTACAACCACTTCCAGTTGATTTTGAGGACTCAATTCACGGAGTTCCAACTCGAGTGGAGGTTTCAATTCTTGGACGACAGATGGATATTAGGTGGGTTATTATTCGTGTCAATAGTTCTCGAATTAAAAAAAAAGATTACATTGACAGCTGTCAGATTACGATAAAGTTATGTACGCATGACTACACATCAAGCTATACATTACCAGTTAAGCTGACTTCTGATTGTACGGAAAACTGGAAATTCATAGCTTGTTGTGTCGCCGCGTGCAGGTACTACATTCAAAAGATGTATTATATCGACAGAGCTCCTTTTTCTACAATCTTTGTTCCATAATATTGCGCGCACAGAGTACATTTTTATATAGATTGCGCGTTCCATTTCCCAAAGGGGAAAGCCGCTCAAACACTAAAATAAACATAATTAGGAAAAACTAAAATTTTATCAGCCTAGGGTAACAGCATTACAGCATCCTATTTATAATTACGTAGGTAACACACTATCAATTACAATCTGAATCATTTTGAAGGATATTGATAATCTATTGCTTCATATTATTTTCGAAAAATATGTCTGCCCAACAACGTAAATTATCATCTGCCTAGCCTTTTCCCAACTATTTTGCGGTCGGCTTTCAGTCTAACCGGATGCAGCTGAATACCACAACGTAAAAATAACGCAATGACTCTTGTTGCACTGTCAAAATGAAAGCCATTCAGCTACTGTTAGTGTTGCGCAATTACCGCTCAGAACAGACACACGTAGACTAGGTATCAAATGAATTCCTGTCGATGAATACGTATTTTTGAGTTTGACTGTCCATAACGCTGAATAGGTAGGTACTTGGTTGATTAGGTGGCAACCGCATTATGTACCCACATGTAAAATATCTGAGATTGTGTATTCAAGTACAGACGCCAGCACATCAAGCTACCCGAAACTGTCAAATTCCAATCAACTTTGAACCTTATTATTTAGCGATGATAAAGTTACAAATCTATTAAAGAAATTTGACAGATTGTAGTAGCTTGATGTGCTGGCGTCTGTACCTACTCATCTGTCTAGCCTTTTCCCAACTATAATGGGGTCGGCTTTCAGTCTAACCGGATGCAGCTGCATTTTACATGAAGCGACTGCCTATCTGACCTCCACAACCCAGTTACTGAGTAATACCCCCTTGGTAAGACTGGTCGTCACACTTTCTTGGCTTCTGACGATCCGTAACGAACGACTGCCAAAACATCCACACAATGGCTTAACGTGCTTTCCGAGGCACGAAGGGGTCTGGATAAAAGATGGTCACCCATCCACGGACCAACCGCGGCAAGCGGGATTATTCCACTTTGCCCCACCAGCCTCCCCACTGGTGGGGCAAGGTGGAATGCCCAAAATTTTGCAGTGGAATCTGCCCCACTAATCGAAGTAGTGGGGCAGTTTCCACTGCTTTAAAATCTTGATGGATTCTGCCCCACTAGGGTTGGCACGTTAGAATAAACGTACAAAAAAAATATTTTTGCAAATTTTTGTTTATAAAATATAACTATGTACAGACGCCAGCACATCAACCTACCCCTAACTGTCAAATTTTCCCAATCAATCTTGAACCTTATGCTTTAGCAATAAAGTTGAAAATCCATTAAAGAAATCTGACAGATTGTAGTAGGTTGATGTGCTGGCGTCTGTACACTAAACTTTTATAATCACAGATATACGAGTTACTGCCAAATTTTAGGCATTCCACCTTGCCCCACCAGTGGGGCGGCTGGTGGGGCAAAGTGGAATAATCCGGCAAGCGTGGCACAACCTGATCGATCGACCCGTGCGTGCGGCTTATATTACAAACACAGCCACAAGCAAGCCCCTAAATTCAAGTAGGTACAGACGCCAGCACATCAAGCTGCCCGAAACTGTCAAATTTAATCAATCAACTTTGAACCTTATATTTAGCGATAAAGTTGAAAATCTATTAAAGAAATTTGACAGAATGTAGTAGCTTGATGTGCTGGCGTCTGTACCTACCTATAAGTATCTTAGTGCTATAATTTTTTTTCTTCTACTTTCGCTTTAGATACAGTTGCTTATTTTGAGGATGATGAAGAGCTTGGCTCCACTACACTGAATATAGGAGCTCCATACAACTATTCCTATTACTGTCCAGAACCTATCATCATTATAAATACCAAAGACAGAAGTGCGGTCATCATAAATCAAATCCACGTAAGTTCTTCCTTTTCTTAAGTATTACATAAAATAAAGTCGCCGTAATGTCTGTACGAGTATCTACGCGCATAATTATAGAAAGTGCCATCCACGAAGACGCGCCCCACTCTTGCTAATCGCTAGTGGTTATCGCTAGTTAATTCCGCTAGTGTTTTAGTTTTTTGAGATACAAGAACAAATCTCATAATGGAAAAGTGCTTATGGAACAAATCTAACTCAATGAGATATATTAATAATTCTAATAATTTCTGTAAATACATAATACTTAATATGTAGTGTCCAAACACACTAGGTATGCCGAAGCGAAGGTACGCGACCGAAGTTCCGCGGCTGATTTTACTGTACGCTATCTATAACGCAACGTAATTTCGGCATAATGTGTCGTCAGTAATTCAAAAATAGCATTGCAGGCGTAATCATGCCGAACTTCCGTCGCGTACCTTCGGCACAGTGTGTGGACAGTTATAGTCGCGAATCATATTTTGATCAAGATACAACCTGACACTGACCTGCAAATTGCAAAAAACGTAAGAAAATTTGAATTTCGCGGTCTACCACTGCTACCTCAGATTGCGAAAATTGCCTTAGCATTAATTAATGGCTGTAGTTTCAACACGACTGCAGCATTTACTTTGAAATTAATATAAGTACAATTAAGACGAGGAGTACTGCTAAGTGTTATCTGTTGCGAAAACACGATTGCATACAAAATTTTCAAAGTAGGTACCTATTAAATAAATACCAGTATTTTACATGGGTAGTAGGTTACCTTGGTAAATTGGCTAAATTATTCATGAGTAGGTACAGACGCCAGCACATCAACCTACTACAATCTGTCAGATTTCTGTAATAGATTTTCAACTTTATCGCTAAAGCTTAAGGTTCAATGTTGATTGGGAAAATTTGACAGTTAGGTGTAGGTTGATGTGCTGGCGTCTGTACATTATAAATTAACTTTACTATTAGCTAGTTAATTTACAATGTACTAAGTAATGATTAATTTAACTTTTTTTTAACTTTAAAATATTTCAATTTTGTTCAGGAGACGTCGAGTTCGTATATAATAATATGATCATAATTTAACCATTTATTACCAAGCCTACGTCCATCAACAACGTAGTTCACCCTAACAGAATCAGTTTGACAGTGTGAGCGGGATAGAGTGATACTTGGCGCGGGGAAGTGGGGGCAAAATATGAATTTCAGCTGAACTATCTAGTTAAATCTAGTTTGATTTTTGTAAGCATTTTTCACGAATTAGCGGGGTAATTGAGTAACACACTATCAGTAGCCATGGGTTTAATTTTGACAGTTCAACAACATTCATTGCACTATTTACATTGTTCAGCAGACAAATTTTTCGAACTTAAGAAGCAAATGTATTAGTAATATCCTTCAAAATTATTCAGATTGTGATAGTGTGCTACGCAATCAGGGTGCTGGTTGCTAGAATTTCGGGCTTGCTAACTAGTGTAAATTAAATAGAGCTTAACTTGTTGCTCCATCAGGTTCAACCGAGGAGGAATGGAAGTATAAGAGTATTCGATCAAAGCATCCACTGCGCGCCGTTCTTCAACGTGGGCATATTATCCTCATTGATGGTTGTGGGTTTGTGCTTATGCATCACGATGTTTGGATTAGTGTCTATAATTGATATCGCACCCAACGACCGCCTGGATGATCCAAATGGCCAGCCGTTATTTCACGATGGGGGACAAATAGAAGTATAAAAAAGGATACATTGATTAAGTCTCTAGCTCTTCAAAGAACTTTTGGCGAAAATTGGTACTCAACCTAACGTGGATCCACGCGAGACTTAATGGCTTTTTAATTGTTTCTGTAATTACGGCATCCAACCGGCTATGTTAAGGTTTCCTAGAAGGCCGCCACTAAGGGCCGCGTCGACGGCTGTCAAGAAAAAAAAAAACATCCGAATTGAGAACCTCTTCCTTTTTGTTAGAAGTCTGTTAAAAATGATGGCAGTGGCAAGGATTTAAATCGTAAGCTACCGCGTTAAGAAGCATTTCTGTTTCGATTTGAAACCTCTGACACAAAATGACGCAGTGATTTCACTTGATTGTAATGGAAACGCTATTTAATAATGTGTGTGGACATTTTTCTCAGTATGGACACATTTTCATGTGACTGAGTACAGTGTGGGCAAAATTGAAAATTTATTAAAGTTTGACAGATTGTAGTAGGTTGATGTGCTGGCGTCTGTACCTATATTATTTTGGCGCCTGACCAAAATCGGAACTAACATCGCCATTTTGTTTTATTAAAACAATTTCTGAGACAATTTCACAAATGTTCCAAGTTCCAACAACTCTCCCCTTTCAATGTCATTCAGCATGGCTATTCACAACCATCCGACAGGCTATCGTATCGAAAATGACACATTTCGATAACCTGATTTGCCTTGCCCCCGACAGCAAACAGTTGTGTAAAGAATAGCGGTCGTCTATTTGATTTTGAACTTGTGAACAGCGCTTAGAGGTCTCCTACGATAAAATTGATTGATGTTCAATAAGGTACGGAAGCGTATCGATTGGTTGTGAATAGCTATGCAGGTATCCTTTTAGGCACTCCAAAAATTCAAGATGGCGTCGTTAGTTCAAATTTTGGCCACGCGGCATAATATGCTTGAAGCGCTGACCAGTCGAAGGCACGCTAGTGTTGTAATACTTGATTTTGAGCTGGGCCTTAGGGAGGGCCACGAGCAACTTTTGTCTCCGCAACTAATAATATGTCTCTCACATCAAGTCTACGGGATTGTATGAAAGTGCGCGCATGTAGCGACGCGACAGCTGGGAGACATTTACGTCCGCGGGTTTGGAGACAGACGGGCGATGCAACTGTCGCCCGTCTATTGGTTGAGAACTTGCAATGCAAGTGCACGCACGGCGACAAAAAAGTTGCCGGCCAGCCAAAAATTTTACGAAAATGTAGGTATCTATCTAGCGTTGCTGTCGCTCCCGTGTGCGCGTCGTCCAAATCTCGGCGAGGAGACAGTGACAGAGATAAAATAGTGGCTGGGCAACTATGTTGCTCGTGGGCGCCCTCCAATGGTAGCTCAGTAGGTACGGAGTTTCAATAGAATGAGGCTAGCTTTAATTAACGGGTTACGGCGGCGTCGCAGACGTATGCTGAGTGCATTGATATTCATTAAGAGAAATTGGATTCCTTATATTAAGAACATCTTGCCTGGTTTATTTTAATTACTTACTTAATAAAAATACTTTGTAAGGAAATGTTGTTTTTTTTTTAGTTTTGCACTGACCTGTATCACCGGCCACCGCCCGGTCACGACTTTTGGCTTAGCGGCAAGCGGCGCGGTTTCTTTTGTCTAGCGTTGACGCTGCGAGCGGTGCGTCCTGGCGTGGTTCATATATTTTTTTACTATGGGACCAAACCTGAAATCGAGAAAAAAAAACAGCTGTTCCCTACATTTTGACATGTCCGTGACCACCGCAGGACCACCAACGCCAATCGCTTCCATATTTGGTGAATAATTAGTACTCAATTGGTACTAATTAGTACTCTAACAAAAAAAATGGTACAGTAGGCTCCAAAAGTCCATAGGCAAAGTCACAAAGCAATAGCTTGACGTTTAGTTTGACTTACGACCTTCTTTTAATGAGTAATTAGACACACACACTCGCATATTACTCGAATATAGTTCCGTGTCATGTTCGTCTTGTTCACATAGTTCGTAAAACTTTATGATTATACCCACAGAAATCTAAATAAATAAAACATAAGGTAGACAGATGCTTAACTCATTCACCGCTAGTCCCCGACTAAATAGAATGTTGTTGCTTCTTGGTTGGTAGATAATTTGATATGTGAAGTGTGTTTAATCTATTAGCGTTGTTGTAGTTCATTTTGAAATGCAAGCAAATTTAAATATCGAGATGATAGCTGCTGATATTATCGCGCTGCGTAAATATGGACTTATTATTATATCACAAATATTTGATGAAACCGGACTGACTGTATTATGATTTCATTATTTTATGGAACATTTATCTAATTAAAGTATAAAATAAACATTTTTTCAGTACCTAATATGTACTTAGATTTTGTATAAAAATTTAGATATTGAACTGTTGTTATTACTATTCCGACATCCATAATTTTATGTGCATGAGCTGTAAAGTTTTAGTGAAGTTAGATTGACAACTCAATTTGGTCGGGTTATACGCGGAGTTTTAGTATGGAAAAGTAATGAAAGCTAATTTCTCTTAAAATACAACACTTAGGAATCTGAATTTTTGGTCGCTATAACTTCTTTATGGGTACTAATTTTTGTATAAATTTGGGAAGAAATCACGGAGTTTTTAATAGGGAAATCTTGAAATGAAAATTTTGCACCGTGACCACCGCAGGACCACCTTCAAAGTCGATTTTCTCGTAAACTACTGGAGTACTAATGTTGAATTTTGGGTACTAATTTTATCTTGCAGGGTACTAATTTTCTATGTAGGTTTGAGGAAAGCGACAAGCTTCTCAAACTTGGAATCAACATTCAAAATCGTGGTCCTGCTGAACGATTGCGCGAAAGTAATCATCGTTGATTTCTCGGTAAATACAAATGTTTCAGTTCTGTTTTTTTTCACGAAATGAATCACATTTATGGGTACTAATTATTTGTATACTTAGAATAGCTGTAGCATGCCCCATTTTTCGGCGCTCATGGTGGTCCTGCTGAACGGAGCGTGACCACCGCAGGACCACCTTCAAAGTCGATTTTCTCGAAAACTACTAAGGTACCAATTTTTTTGTTAGAGTACTAATTAGTACTAATTATTCACCAAATATGGAAGCGATTGGCGTTGGTGGTCCTGCGGTGGTCACGGACATATTTTGACGAGTTATACGAACATCTGTAGGGAACAGCAGATTTTTTTTTCACGATTTCAGGTTTGGTCCCATAGTAAATGTTGTTCATAATGATGAGTACAATGACCTTTTTAAGAGGTTGTTGGTGTTTTACCAATAACCCTGTATAAGGGTACTAACTATTTTTATACCTACTTAGAATAAGAATAACTGTAGCAAGCCCCCTGCTCATGGTGGTCCTGCTGAAGGGAGCGTGACTACCGCAGGACCACCTTCAGTCGATTTTATTGAAAACTACTAAGGTACCAATTTTTTTGTTAGTACTAATTATTTACCAAATATGGAAGCGATTGGCGTTGGTGGGGTGGCGGTAGTCACGGACATTGGATTTTTTGGGGGTGGATAAACGGAATAATCTGACCTGATGGGTCTCGGAACACAAGACCTTAGGCTCAACAGTGCTTGCGCCCACCAGACAAACTAGTCGGTCCCTAAAAAAATTATTTTATAAAACTTCAGAAAAAAATCTTCGAAACTTCGAAATAAAACACCATAAATAATTCTTAGCAGTGTATTTGGTAAAGCTGAACTACCTACGTATCAGTAAACTATGTAGAAATTAAAAAATAATAATTAATAAGAACAAAATTGGCCCGATATAACACCTGTGTCGAACGACCAAGTTATAAATATACAATGCTACAGATGTACAACGATCTTTTGTCGCGTGGCCAAACACTTAACTAACGCCGTTTGTTTCTTCAATACATTTCACAAAATAAATCAAACAACGCCATTCAAGCACCAAAAAATCATTGTAGCACTTTATTTAACAGAAAAACATCGTCAATTTTCGTTTATCTTCGGGCAATGTCTGGGGTACATTTCTTTTATTGTAATACCTACTAAACTTAAATGCATTAGTCCTGATGTGTTATTATCATCACAAAATGTGCACTGGACATAATTACTCGTATATATTTCAGCGGTTTTTTTTAAACAAGTAATATTTTGCATACGCTACAAATGCTAAAACATGTGTCATATCGATCAGTATGAATTGAATACGGCCGGTCCGAAGTTTGCGCTGAAGGCTGCGCATGCGCAATAAAATTTTTTAGGAACCAAATGATGACATGAGGCGAGTGAGAGGACATGCGCGAAAGTTCAGGACAGCCTATGTTCAGACAGGGAGGTCGTACTTCATCAGCCATATTGTAGTATAAGTAGTTATGTATCTGCTAGTCTGGTAGAAAAAAATTACCTTTTCTCAAACATGCTTGGAAATTTAAGCATTAATTTGACAACCTTCTTCGAGATAAATCGAAATGGCTGTACTGGCCAAATACGTGCGAGCAGCGGCCGGCAAAAGTTGTATGAAAATCCATACCTGTCGTGGTTTAGCGGCCAAATATATTAATTACATAGTACTCGTATCTGTAATGTAATTTAAAAATGGAACGATTTTTTACTCCGAAACATGGCAACCAAGGAGGTAAGGTTTTATTTGAATTTCGAACTGGTTTGCAAATAGAAAGCTGTTTATTGAAAAAAAAAAAAAAAAACAAATGAACACTAATGCGGGAAAAAATATTGTTCTGTGTTCGTCATTGATTTTGAAAAGTAATTGTATTTGACAAAAAAGTTCTGCCTAGATACTACTTCGTTTTAATTTCCGCGCATTATTTGAGAAAAGTACTATACAAGCCTTGGCCACAACTAGGCATTGATGGACTTACGTATGTGTGCCTCGGCCCACATTTACACGTTCGTCCGTCAATGCCTCTTTTGCTGGCCGCTGCAGTAATGTACTATTGTAGAAAATCTTTGGAGAGCGATTGTCTGCAATCTCTGTCTGATAGCTGTTTTAAGTTAAACGTAAATAATTACTACACTAGCGGGCCGAACTATGTATATTGTGCATTCCAACTGCAATGCTTTGTTTCAAAAGAAGTAGTGTATGCAAAATATAGTACAGTTTACCAAGCGTTAATATTACATATCGACCTTCAGAAAGAGACCTGACTGACGGAGACGACGCTATACAGCAGATTTTTTTTTTTAAACACGCGTAGGTACTTTTTTAACGGCACGGCGTGTTTTCATGATGCGCTCTGCTGATTTCTCAATGCTCGGCTCAATACAGAGTTGAAAACCTAGTGCACGAAAAAAACCGCCCGTTCGAGAACCAGGGCTAAAAACTCGATTTGTTATATTTACGACCGGGCACCGTAATTCAGTCCCCACACAATTAGGCAGTTGTCCCACCGCCGCCGGCGAGGAAGCGACTAACTATCGGCTATTTTCTCGCTCAAGAAACTTACAACAGATATATATTCCATGTAAATAAGAGATGCATATATTAATAGTTGATCGCTGACTGTTCACACTGCTGGCGAGGACTCGCTCCACTGGTTTGTCGCCGAGCGACAAGAGTTATCAAAGATAATACTCGCTTGGCGGTCAGAGCTCACGCCCTCTACATATATCTCCGCCCCGAGCGAGTGGTGCGAGTAGTCGGCCGTCGCACTCGGACACTCGCTGATAGCCCAGCGACAAAACTATCGGAACTACACACTCGCTGCCTGCCAACTCGTTTTCACTTGCTAGTCGTTCATCGCCGGCGCTGGGACGACTACCTCATATAGTAGTGAAATAACAGACTAAATTCAGTGATGAGACTTGCGGTCATTAATTTATAGTAATTTTGGTGAAAAGCCATTTCTGAATTAAAAATCATTGATAGGAGATGAGTTAGGCGGAAAATGACGTGCCATGTTCTTTTTGAAGTATGCAGTAGGATGAAATAGGCGTAGTTTCTAGGTCTAAACGCTAAGTTCTTACGTCAAATATCAATTTGGTGATCATATTCCTTAGCGTAGCAATTCAGTCTTGATTGCCTGTGGCATATAATAAAAGTCGCACAGTCAGTGTTTGGCAATGCAAGTCATTTGTTGTTTGGTCTTGTCGTGTAAATAAGGTCTGAAGGATTCATTCCTCTGCAGACAGATAATGTATTACAGTGAACTGTAAAGGTATAATTTTAACAAGGGATAACGACAAAGAACTTCGGGAGATAATAATAATAATAAAAAAAAAGTTAAATTATATATAATTTAATAAAAATAACGGCTGCAAGTCCCACCTTACACTACTAGGAAACCACAAGCCCATTTACACTAAATAACAATTTAATATTTAATTCTAATGTCTAAATTTAAAATGGCGTCTACATGTGATAGGAAAATGTGAAATATTGAACTACTGGAAATTTTGTAGATACAATATTATGCATTTTCTGTGATAGGTATGTTTTTGCCACACAGTGGTATGATAATATAATATATTTTATTATACCCATGTGTGGCAATCTAAATCGTCGCACAGGATCCAATTTGACAATATTTTTGGTCAAAACACTCTTCAAAAAATAAAAAAAAAAGGTTGTGTACAATAGAAATGAAAACTTGCGACTGGAGCCGAGTATACCCGATTCATCGCCGAGTATACGTGATTCAGCGTCACCGACCGACTGGAGCAGAGTTGGGAAAATCAAAATTTGATTTATAACAATAGAAAATTGTGTCACAGTTGAGTTCGTATACACGATTCAGCGCCAAGCAGAGGCGCTTTAGCGTCACCAACCGACTGGAGCCGAGTATACCCGCTTCAGCGCAACTGACCCGAGCGTGACGTTCCAGTGTCGTTCGCTGTTCAGAAAGAGTTCAAAGTACGCCTAAATAACTTTTCACTTCAAAACTCGCCAGTCACTAGTTTTTCATGTTACGTTATGGCAAACAAACAGCTTACCTGATTGTAAGCCATCACCGCCGCCTATGTAATACCAGAGGCATTGTAGGTGCGTTGCCGTGCTTGGGTTCGAACGTCGAACCCACGACCTACAACTCCGTAAGTCGCGGCCGTTGCCACTGGGCCCCACCACTGTTGCACACTGAGACTAGAACACAACCAAGTGGTGTTTCTTGTACATATAAGGTGCTATAAAAATATCTGCCACGGCTTCAATGGGAGACAGTATATAGATTACAGTAGTAGACAGTATATAGATTACAGTAGTGAAGAAATTTTGTACCCCGGAATAGTTAAATCAATTTGAGAAAACAAAGTAATTAAATAAACATTTACTCTATTCTGCATAACGTGGTTCACAAACTACGCGCGATGTGTCGCTTCACGCGCTTCGTCACATTTTGCGAAATGAAATGACGGTGCGGCAACAGCTAATTACTATGGGACGGTTTCATGCAACTAAATCAATTCAAATTTATACGCACATTTTTTTGTATGAAAAAATTTATGACATAAGATCAACAATGTATCTTTACTATTGTAATCTATATATAGAATACTGTCTCCCATTGAAGCCGTGGCAGATATTTTTATAGCACCTTATATTTGTGACAATTTTTGTGATTTGAAGAGTTTTTACAATAAAATGTTACCATATTGGGCCACTGTATCGAGTCGTTTTAGATGAGACACTAGTGTATGAGTAGACAATTTGTGCCTACCCTCAAATGAAATGAAGGGATGAATCGATCATACATACATCGTAATTTCATAACAGTTGCAGCTAACATTGGTAAGTTTGATGAACGAGGAAAGAGGGTCGGCCAGGCTTTTAAAATAATAATAAAAAAAAAAACTAATAATAAAATACAATAGTGATCTATGAGTTCGTGCCTCGAAAAGGAAGTTAAGCTTTCGGTCCCAGCTGTCATTCGTAGATCTTTGACAGTCATTACGGGTTGTCAGAAGCCCGAAAGTCTCGACAACCAGTCTTACCAAGGGGTATCGTGTTACCCAGTAACTGGGTTGTGGGGGTCAGATAGGCAGTCGCTCCATGTAAAATACTGGTATACAGCTGCATTATGTTACGACTAGAAACCGACCCCTATACAATTCCAGTTCAATCATTGATTGAGTTTCTCGAAACTCGTAATGAATATATATTTGCCCACAAGGTGGACCGAGGACCTAGTGAACGTCGCCGGAATCTGTTGGAGACGAGAACCACAACACCGGCTCTTGTGACGATACTTAGGGGAGCCCCATGTCCAGCAATGGACGTCTTCCGACCCTTAGATCTCGTTCAAAATCTTACCAACTTTAACTGGAGTTTCTACCAAAAAATCATCTGTAAAGTCCGATTCACACTTTATCGTGACTCGGAACATGAGGCGAGCCGCTGCGCAAGAACAAATTCACGTGTCAGCGGATGTGAGGTACAGACGCCAGCACATCAAGCTACCCGAAACTGTATAAATTTTCCCAATCAACTTTAAACCTTATCCTTTAGCGATAAAGTTGAAAATCTATTAAAGAAATTTGACGGATTGTAGTAGCTTGATGTGCTGGCCGTCTGTATTCTGCGCAGCGAGTCGGGCACTTCAGAGCCGCTATAAACTTTGCATCGGACTGTATCAAGCATACCATACAGTATTAGTATGGAGTGATAGCGACCAATCAAAAGTAAGCCTTATGACGCAACGCCGGCGCTCGGCCAATGAAAGACGTTTTTCTTTATACGTCACTCTATACTAAATACTTAAGACATACATTATAAAGGTGTTACATTATTAGGCTTGAGAATACTTTTTTAGGGCAGATAATTTACGTCACATTAATATTTAGTTAGAATTTTGGAAACATCTGCACACTTACGATAAAATATTGCAAAAGCAATCCTGCTTTCTTTGCTAAATGTAAGTTAAATATTAATGTATTATATTAATATATTACACATAAACCTGCCAGAATAAATGCTTAATAAAAAGATGGCGAGAGCCACATGAAAATCCATTGTGTATTTTACAGACAGACACGAAAAACGACCTTGTATTATGCCCATTTATATAAATTATGGCGTAAATTACCCTTCACAGCGCCCCCTAATAATATAACACGTTATTTTAAAACGGCCATCATTCCTGCACACAGATGCGAGCATACCGCGCTAATCGAGTACTGAGAGTACAACACAACTGAGTGTTAGTTATTTAGTTCTTATCTTCTTTCTTCTCTTGATTCTGTTGATCGGTTGATTGGGTGGTCTGCTGCTGCTGGCCTTCGCGTTCGGCTGCCATCTGGAAAAGAAAGGTTTTTTGTTTTAATTTTTATAAACTAACTCTGAAGATGGACGGCGCCGCCGAGGCAATGGCGTGTATTGGTTTTCAGAATAGGTAGGCACTTAGGTATACCTCCTTACTAATAAACGTTGTATAGCGTCTGTATAGTTACACAACGCTTTGTCTTCTTCTTTGGAAAGTCAAATTACTGACGACTGAAAGAGAGAAATCGGTGTGTAACTATTCATCTGATATAATGCCAGTGGCGTTCAGAATACTAATAGGCATTGGTGTTCAGAATAGGTAGGCACTAAGCCGGGTCTAGTTTAGGCAATCGCGGTCACTAATCAGAAAAAAAAAGTGAGGTCCAAAGTGTGGTTATTTGAGTAGGCCATGCCTACTTAAGGGTGATAAATTGCGAAGGTCGAACGTCATGGTATTACGCATGAGACGTACGTATTTTTAATTTTGTCGTATTAACTTGGAACAAGTAAAGAGCAATGACAATGTGCGAATAGTACGGGAGCCGAGTAGGCCGTCCGGCGACTGCCTACTGCCGCGCGTGTTTGTATGAAGATTTTGTTTTTGTTAGGTATGATAATTTAGTGAGTTTCTTAATTGTGGGGCACGCACTAAAATTATCGAGGTAGGCACTGCTTATACTATGCCTATATGCAATGCACGCCACTGCGCCGCGGCCGGTCCGTAAAGAGATTACGAGATGACCTGGACGCGTACCGCGAGGTCTTGTTCAACGTGGCGCGGGAAAAGAATTCCTGGACGGATTAGTCTTTGCCTAGCAGTGACAGTACAGGATTAAAAAAAAATTGGTCCCACAAGATGGACCGATGACCTGGTGAAGGCTGCAGTAATCAGCTGGATGCGAGAAGCACAAAACCGGTCAAAGTGGAGGTGCTTGGATGAGGCGTATGTCCTGTAGTGGACGTCTTTTGGCTGAAATGGTGATGATGAACTCCTTGGTTTTTATAAACTAACTTATGGTTTTCAAACACGGTCTTTGACAAATCAGCCGAGGTGCACCGCTCTAGGTTCGTTCCACGACAAAAAAATACGTGTGGCACTCGGGGACTGCCGCGGTAAAGCTATTGCATAGCATTTTTATCAACTTATGCAATTATAATATTTATGCAATATTTTTTTTTCTTTGATATTAATTCAAGTTACACTTTTTTAGCGTGGTGACCGATAAGAAAACAAAACACGCATACGTCTAGTCGCACGCACACAAACACCGTGCCGAAGTCTGCCGAACTGATACGACGTTAGACGATGCACGGCTTTCAACGCTGCACCGCTGTGCCGGTCGGAGTGGGGGGTGTTAGGTTTATTTTCGTTACGGAATTTCTTCATTCGGTCGCCGCGCTCAAAGCCCAAGATAAAAGCTATGCAATAGCTTAAAATGACTCATGTCACTCGCAAAAATGGAGTTGGGCTACAAACATCCGCCGCATATCAAAACGACCAATGGGCCAAACTCACGACCCAATCAATGTCCTCTTAGAGCCTGTGCACACCACGTTTTTTAATTTCTACACCACATTTCTTCTTCTTTGGTTAGGTGGCGACTGTTATGGTCAGCCAGAAGCACAATTTCGAAAATGCCACGTTAGTTTAATTTAAAGATATGATGCAACCCGAAACAAAACACACAATGACACATCCACACACACACCCAGATTTGATACGTGTGCTAAGTATGACTTTAAGCATTCGATCGGCATCACAGTTTGTTCGTATCGATTTCTGGGTCAATTGTGATGCCGTCTCCTTTGGATTTGTGCAGGAGGATGATGATAAGTTAGATGTGAACGGGCGCCGTCAGTTGGGGCTGGTCATCACTTGGCTGCCTCGGCTTATTTTGAATTATTTTATTTTGGATTGTTGTTTTGTTACTATTTGCTGTACTCTGGACGCTTTTAACGCGTAAGTCTCTTTTTTTACATCGTTCTCTCATATGATTATAAATTCAAAATAAATGATGTAACTAATATTTTTGTAAAAACATAATTTAAAAGAGTGTCCATGGAGTTTCTTGCCCGTTCTTCTCCATAGGTCCGCTTTGGAATGGGCAACTAGCTTCATTTTTTCTGACTGACCGACTTCTTGACAATTCAAAAGTGCCTGTAAATGGTTTAATTGAAATAAATGCTTTGAGTTTGAGTTTGTAATAGTCACAAATCGTTCAGCTCGCTTCGTAGAGCTAAGCTGTTTGATATAGCGACTACTTTGATTTAGCACACGTGCTTGACCAACCAGCTTTTAAGACGGCAAGATGGCTCAAATGTGTGCATTGGATTTGTTAATGATTTTCTCGGGAACCAGTGAAATAAATCAAGAGATTTGTGATGTTTTAAAATGGGAAATAATAATGGTTCCGAAAAACAATTGAATCTCCAGTGATCTGTGGCCGACTAAAAAAAATGGATCTTCGAATAACAAAACTAAACTTCCGAATAAAATACTGAACCTCCGACAAAATTACTAAGTTACCGACAACAGAGGTTTTGTCAAAATAATCATATTAAATATATTATTACGCGGGGCTACGTCGACTTAGGATGCAAGAGTGAGCGAAGGGCACCCCGAGGTTCGGTTTGGTTACTTTAAACCCTTTACATAGAAATAGGAGCCCCGCCAAGCGGGGCTCCGTCGACATAGGATGCAAGAGCGAGCGAAAGAGAATACAAATACCTTTACCTAGGTATATAATTATTAAAAGCTGGTAAAAAAGTATTATAGCAATAAACAGTCATGTTTATTTTTCGAAGATTTCAGTATCTCATTCGGTCGTTTCTTTATTTTTATTCGGACAAAAGTAGTCGGAAAGTTAGTATTTTAGGCAGTAGACTTAATATTTTGAGTAAGGACAATTCTTTTTTTTTTTTTATTACTATCCATTTAAAAATGAGTTATAGCCGATTAAATGTTTATGGCGGCTCGGAATATGAAGCGCTGTGCAGTACTTAACAAATCCACGTGTCAGCGGGAGTGAGGGGCGAGTTAATGCGCAGCAAGTAGCGCAGTTCAGAGCCGCCATAAACTCTGTATCGGGCTGCATCAAGCATAACGTAAAGCAATAGTATGGAGTGATAGCGACCAATCAGAAGTAAGCTTTATGACGTAACGCCGGCGCTCGGCCAATGGAAGACGTTCTTGTTTATAAATCATTATAATATTAGTAGGACTCTATACTAAATACTTCATACATTGTAAGGGCAGTGTTAGGCTTGCGAATACTTTTTTAAGGTAGATAATTTACGTCATTTTTAGAAGAAGGCTTTGTCATGACGTGCAAATGACATTTAAGTTTGAAGGAATGGATAGAAAAGATGGAAATATTGTGTCGAAGATCATAGTTGGTTAGATAGGAGGGAACCCTGAGATGATCGCTGACACGAGATTTGATTTGGGTACAACACCGTAATCGCTAAAAAAAATGATCAACTGTCACACTACACACTTCAATACACTCACGAATGTAGAGGACGGCTGGTTATTTTTTCTCGATTTCCCATGGAGAAAGGCATTCAGTTTGTTAGTCTGTACCACACCCTTAAGAGGCCGCCGGAGCATGCGTAGTTCATACAAACGTAATACCAAAATCATTTGCAAATCAAACATATTCTTAATGTAGTGTGTATTTATTCCGATTGGATTACAGAATATCTAGGTTCCCAAATATACATTTTGAATGGACACTGACTTAAAGACGAGTTAAGAGAAAAATAAGTTTACTATAGAAATTTGAAATTCTACATAATAATATCTCGTCTTTATATCAGAGTCCTTTCAAAATACATATTTGGGAACCTAGATATTCTGTAATCCAATCGCACTAAATACACACTACCTTAAGAATATATTTGATTTAAAAATTATTTTAGTATTACGTTTGTATGAACAACGCATTAGCAGGCGTAGTTCGCCGGCCCTTTAAATTTGACTACACCTTTCTTCAGCTGCATATATCCAGCAAATTTTTGGAGTCATTTTTCTTCGAAAGTTTTTATCTTTAGATGTGCTGCAACCAACTCGCACTAGGCCCGCGTGGTCATAGTCAACTCAAAGCATTTGCTTCAAATAAACCAATTCTGAGTACTTTTAAATTGTCTAAGTCATCAGTCAGTCAGAACGATGAAGCCCGTTCCAAAGCGTAGTAGATTCCTAAGAACGCGCGTGAGAAACTCCATGGATGGACACTCTTTTAAATCAAAATATTATTACAAAGTTGGTTACATCATTCATGTTGAAATTATATAAGGTGCTATAAAAATATCTGCCACGGCTTCAATGAGAGACAGTATTCTGTATATAGATTAAAATATTAAAGATACATTATTGATCTTATGTCATAATTTTTTTCATACAAAAAAATGTGCGTATTAATTTGAATTGATTTAGTTGCATGAAACCGTCCCATAGTAATTAGGGTCCATTAGCTGTTGCCGCACCGTCATTTCATTTCGCAAAATGTGACGAACCGACAAATCGCGCGTAGTCTATGAACCGCGTTATGCAGAATAGAGTAAATGTTTATTTAATTACTTTATTTTCTCAAATTGATTTAACTATTCCGGGTACAAAATTTCTTCACTACTGTAATCTATATACAAAATACTGTCTCCCATTGAAGCCGTGGCAGATATTTTTATAGCACCTTATATATGTAAGAACAATGTAGAAAGATGTGCACATTAAAAGCGTCCAATTCAAAAATTAACCTTGTAAGCGCTTGGCTAAACATCAATTGCCGTGTTCCTAGCGCGTGGCTACAAATCGATAAAATAATACCTGCAGTAAATAAGGAGCAATCGTTGTATCGATAAAAAAATTGTCAAAAATTTTGATTTCTATTTAATAATGGTTTTAGTTGTACCACGCAGTTAATAGGACGAAAAGATCATGCATGTTCTCTGTCGCAGAAATACGCCACGAGCGGTAGGGGCACGGAAATATGTGTCGCATAAAGCGGTCAAAAAGGTTAACATAATTAAAATAAGCCGTGGCAGCTAAGAGATGATGACCAGTGCCTACTGACGACGCCAGCGCCCGTTCACGAACATGGCGTATGAATGGTGGACGGCCCACTGCCTCTCACAGAGACGAGGCCGGTGTCCCAGCAGTGGGAACACAATGCTGTGTTTACCTTCTTATATGACGTGATGGTCTAGTGGTTAAGACCTGGCCTCTCATGCACGAGGTTGTGGGTTAAAATCCGGACAAGAACCAAGTTAGCGTTGGTCAAGGTTAGTTTTACACACATCCCTCGCGACGCATCCTCGCTCATCTCTGGTGGAAACGCAACCTTTTGAGGAAGCTTGGATTTATGGTAAATATAAGTCTGAAATCGCCAACCCGTCTTGAGCAAGCGAGGTGATCAATGCCTTCTCTATATAAGAAGAGAACATTATGCTGTGCTTACCTTCTTGTAGGCTTGTTCGAACAGCTTGAGACTGGCCTGCTGCAGTGTGCTGGTGGCGGTGCGGATCTCCTCGGGGTCGGCGGTTTCCTTCTTCGCGAGCAGCTCACGGAGTTTCACGATGTCTTCACGGAGTTTGTCGCACTGTTGGTACAAGAAATACATTAATATATATATATATATTACTGCTTTATTGGTCAACTGAGGTTAACGTAGGTTGGGTCACTAGTTACAAAAAGTGTTTTCGATAGAAAATTCAATAATCTTCTAATGGACATTTAATGATAATTTTGTTGCAAGCAGAGCCGTTTTTAGCCAATTGGAGGAACTAGTCACTTTAGGATACTGGGGCCCCTATGAAGAATCTAGGATACAGGAGCGAGCGAAGCGAGCTCGAAATTTGTAGCACCTTGCCTCGCCCCTAGATACGACGCTGGCAGGAAATAGGAGCTAGGGAAATAGGATGGACCGAGGGGCCCTGGGCACCTGCCCGGAGTGGCCAATGGAAAAGAAGGCCCTGGTTGCAAGTGCACGAGTAGTGCCGCAGTAATCACTCTCACGGGTTTATTTGCACTTTATGGGACAATTTTTGGACCGCCACTACCACAAAATAGTAAAGTAGTGAAAATGCAATGTGCCACGGTTTCTAGGAAAGCGGCGCGCAAGTGGCACGCGACTAGCTGGTACCGCGACTACTCTTGCACCGCTGCAAAAGTGTACCGCGCACTGGCGCGGACACCGATCGGCGGTGCTTATATTATTATTATTAATTAAATTTGTTCCATGTAGAAACTACAAATATTTTTGTCGCAAAATTCAGGTGCGCGAATTCCGCTCACTGACGGATTGTAACGCGTAGGATGGAAGGTGGGTCATTGTCGCCGCATACGCACTGGAGTCATAGTCATAGTTCATTTATTTGTCCGAATATTGTTAAATAGTTTTAAAAAGTTCATAATATTCTGCCGTTTCCGGCATACAAATACATTTTCAGGATTTTGGTTATTTCTTTAGATATACCATTGAATTAAATAAATTTGAATAAAATTCAAATTGCAAATTAGTCAAATATTAGGAATGCAAATGTCAAAAAGATGAAATTAAGTCAAAAAGGTAATAAGAACAGAATATAATGATTCTAATGTTTAAGTCAACTTTTCATTTCATTCATAAAATCATTAGTCGAGTAGTAGCATTTACATAAAAGATAATTGAATAATTTAGATTTAAATGTCCTAAAGTTAAGAGTTTTAAAACAGTCTGGTAGTTTATTATAAACTTTGGTCGCTATAGAAAATGCATTATTAGAAAAAAGTTTATTATTTCGTCTAGGTATACGCAGCATGTGGACTTTGCGGCTAGGTCTAGATGCAAGATCGTTATGCAGATTAAATTCATGCTTATTTTGTTACACAAAAATACAAATTTCAAAAATATATAGTGCTGGGAGTGGTAATATTTTTAATTTATTGAATAATGGAACACAGCTGTCCAGTGGGTGCGCTCCACATATTGAGTGAATGCATTTCTTTTGAGAGAGATCCGAGTTATCCCTGAACACCAATCTGTGGAGATTGTCTTTGCTCCGGCTGACTTGGGTTCAAAGTCTTACATTGTAATAATAACTCCTCAGACCGAATTTCGGCCGTGGCAGACAATAAAAGGTACACAGGCCTCGTCTCTGCGTCAAGCAGCCCTGCTGTGTTTCGTCAATGCTTGGGAGTTCCAGTGCCTTAGGCATGTTCTGGGCACGCTCGTTCCATCATAGACCTCATCCATCGCTTTCCATCATGCGTGATCGAGGTCAAGAGCGGGCCCAATCAGCAATAAAAAAAAAATCTTAACGGAGACTAGCCTTCTACGTAGTACATATCTGTGGTGTCTGGGAGAAACCTGATTCGTCATTTTTTAGTTTGGTACTATATTTTATTTTGGTCTATTCATGATAAGTGTAACTATCATAGGAGTGGGAGAATCGTAGCGGTGGTTGGCTTTTTCTACTTTACGTAACTGATAAACTTGAACCTTAAAATTCTTATACTGAAAAATTACGTTTTTGGACTTAACAGGTTTCTCCCAGACACCACAGATATTATAGTGCAGGCGTGTGTGCGCAGACACAGGTGCACTCACTCTTCCCCACTCTCATAGTCCGATGGGACTGAAATCCGACACTAGCGGTGAGAGATCAGGCGCAGGAGCAATAGAGACACGTGCGCGAGGCACGCGGGAATCCGCACCGCCTACTTCCAAACTCCGAGCTGTTACTTGGAAATTCCTAACGGAAAAACCCAATAAGGCTGTATTCGATTTCGGTTTCCAGGTCGAGCAAAGTGTCTTACATATAAGCCGAGGTAAGGACGGGCGCGTTTTTCCCGCGGCGATTTTTTGTTTGCGCACTGGACTTTCAATTTCTTAGGGGCCATTCAAGTGGTTCGTAAGCACTGCAGGGAGGCCGTATTTGCTTTGCTTATTCTTGATGACATGGGGAATAGGGGAGGTCTGGATGGTGAATACGTGAGCAGTATTTATTTTTTTACTCTTTTCGGATTTTCTACAAAATTTACTCGATCTTGGTTTGAACACATAACCTGGTAACCCAACTTGTCTATGCTTGAAAACGAGACGCATTTTCAGGGATTCCATTGGGACTTATAACTGCTGCTCATGAATCAATAAGGAAAAAAGAACACATTGAAAAATTTATGTACCAATGTTTACGTAAGCAAAGCAATCGAGGTAAATAATTTCAAGAAATCTACTTACATAATACTTGAACGGCCTTAGCGCCGTGAGTTGTAACTCCAACAGTGTATTTTTGACGCGCTGGAATGCACTTTGTTGCATTTTCAACGCTCAGCTCAACACACAGAGTTGAAAATCCAGTGCACGATAAAATCCCGCCGCGATATTTTTACGAACTTGCGAACTTGGGTTAACACTATTGCAGATAATCCACTCACCTCTTCCTGTGGCAGCTGGCTCTTGTACTCGTCCATCTTAGTCTCAGTGTCGTGTAGGACGCCCTCGGCCTGGTTGGACACCTCCACTCGCTCGCGCCTCTGCTTGTCCGTGGCAGCGAACTGTTCGGCGGCTTTCACCATGTTCTCAATCTCGTCTTTGGATAGACCGCCCGATGACTGGATCACGACTGTTGGGGAGGAACGAGGAATGATAAGTCATAAATTCATAATGGGATTCCAAAAAGCCAGTGAAAAAGGTCAGAAAATTGATTTTTTTTATAACAAAACAACAATTTTATAAAAAAAAACGACTACATAGTGAGAAATAATTTAGCACATATGTCGATGGCTAGCAGACAGGACGAATATAATACCCAATAAAATTACCTACCCCATTTCAGTTATTAAAAGCATGAATTTATCAAACTCAAACCATTTACGGGCACTTTTGATTTGTCAGATTCGAGTCGGAAAGATGAAGCTAGTTGATCATTCCAAACCGTAGTAGGTTCCTATGGAGAAGAAATGGCAAGAAACTCCACGGACACTGGAGCCCAATGAAGGCCCAATCAGAATACATTTATTTTTTAAATGTCGCAGCATCATGCTGAGATAGGAGCCTTTTGGCCTCGTATAGGATTTTCTGTTTCATTTTTTCTCTTTGTTACTTTTTTTTTTCTTGTATAACTTGATTTTTTATTTTTTACTTTGTTTAGTTTAGTTTATGATGCTCCTGTACGAGTCGCAATAAATACTTTTTCTTTCTTTCAATGATATATATGTTAGTGTACTCACTCTGCTGCTCCTTGCCGGTGCCCTTGTCCCTGGCCGACACGTGCACGATGCCGTTGGCGTCGATGTCGAAGGTGACCTCGACCTGCGGCACGCCGCGCGGCGCGGGCGGGATGCCGACCAGCGAGAACTGTCCGAGGAGCTTGTTGTCGGCCGCCATCTCACGCTCGCCTTGGTGGACTTTGATCTCGACCTGGGTTTGGCCGTCGGCAGCTGTGGGGAATTGTGTCGGTTATTTTTATGGCACATACATTGAAACGAAGGTCTTGTGGCTAAGTAATAACAGCTGCACCGGTCCATCGATCAGCGGTTGGTCCGTGGATGGGTGACCATCTTTACATACCAAAACCCCATTGTGCCTCGGAAAGCACCCTAAGCCGTTGGTCGCGGCTGTCATTCGTGGATCTTTGACAGTCATTACGGATCTTCAGAAGCCCGAATGTCTGACAGCCAGTTTTACCAAGGGGTATCGTATTACCCAGTAACTGGGTTATGGAGATCACATAGGTAGTCGCTCTATATAAAATACTGGTATTCAGCTGCATCTAGACTGGAAGCCGACCCTAACATAGTTGGGAAAAGGCTGGGCAGATAATGACATTGAAACGAAGGTTTTAAATAATAAAATCGAAACTTCTATTTTTCTATTAGCATACAACGTGGCAATGTTGCCAGACTGTTGGGACCTTTTCCTGTTGACAGCGATGCGGTCGAATTTTTGATTCTATGCCCAATAATTATTTCGCCTCCTTTTAAGGGTGCCCGTACCCAAAGGGTAAAAACGGGACCCTATTACTAAGACTTCGCTGTCTGTCCGTCCGTCTGTCTGTCACCAGGCTGTATCTCAAGAACCGCGATAGCTAGACAGTTGAAATTTTCTCAAATTATGTATGTCTGTTGCCGCTATAACAACAAATACTAAAAACAAAATAAAATACATATTTAAGGGGGGCTCCCTTACAACAAACGCGAATTTTTTGCCCTTTTTTGCTCGATATCAATAATGGCAACAGGTAGGCACTTGAAATATTCACAAAACAGTTGTATTTTTAATTTATAATAAATAATAAAATTAAAATAAATATTTAAGGGGGGCTCCCATACAACAATCGTCATTTTTTATATACGTAGTGTTAAATATTGTACGGTGGTACGGAACCCTTCGTGTGCGAGTCCGACTCGCACTTGGCTGGTTTTTATATCCATGTACAGTCATCAGTCACTTATAGTAATTAGCTGACTTTTGCATAAAAGGTTGAGATTTTCTAGAATATGAGTCGATAGAATTTTATAATTCTTTTATATTTTATTTACTTTGCTCAAATAAATAAAATATAAAAGACTTATAAAATTCTATCTATCGCCTTTGCCTAATCCTTTGGGAGATTAGGCGTGATTTTATGTGTACATGTTTTAAAAACTCACCAGTGGAGAAAACTTGGCTCTTCTTTGTCGGTATAGTGGTGTTCCTGGTGATCAGCTTGGTGAAGACTCCTCCTAGGGTCTCGATACCCAGGGACAGAGGTGTGACGTCGAGTAGCAGGATGTCAGTGACGTCACCGGCCAGGACTCCGCCTTGCACGGCAGCGCCGACGGCGACAGCCTCGTCAGGGTTGACGGCGCGCGAGGGGGCGCGCCCGAAGATGTCTTGGACTGTTGTTTGTACCTGTGGGGTAGAAAATGGGTGTTTTATTTTGTGCAGTGGTTTTGGACACCCGCGGGGGGTAATTGCGTAACATAACTAACAATTGCTATGCCTTTCATTTTGACAATTTGACAGCTTTCATTACTGGTTGACTCGGCGAACTTCATACCGCCATCGAAATCCGTCAATCCGTTCTCGAGATATCATCAAAAAAGCCGCTCCATACAAAATGTATGAGAAAATGAATTACCTTAATATTTTTTCCGTGAATTTTTACCTAGTAACTGTCAGATAGGCAGTCGCTCCATGTAAAATACTGATATGTAGCTGCACCCGGTTAGACTGGAAGCCGACCCCGACATAGTTGGGAAAAGGCTAGGCAGATGATTATGTATAAATAAATGTATGTGGGCGTATAACCCGACCCTGTACAGACACGGCCGGGGAATATAACCCCATTTCAATCTGGCACCCGTCTGATAGACCGCCTAGACAGCCATGAGGGACTGACATCGGCTTGTGCTGTTAAGGTGCTTATGGTCTCCGCCAGATATACATACATACATATTCAGCCTATAATGTTCCCACTGCTGGGACATAGGCCTCCTCTCCGTGAAAAGGAGTGGGCTGTAATCCACCACGCGGGCCCAGTGCGGGTTGGTAGATGTCACATGTCTTCGAATTTTTGGTTCTAGGACATGCTGGTTTCCTCACGATGTTTTCCTTCACCGTTTTGAGAGCAGTGGTGATGAAATAATTATTTACACAAAGTAAAGCGCCTGTCAGGGTTCGAGCCTACGACCTATATCTCGTAAGTCGCGGTTGTTACCACTGGGCCACCACTGCTCCGCCAGATAACAAAAAAATAAAAGTCATTGATCCGATTTGTACCAAAAATGTTTGTGTTGATCGTGTTAGCGACACTGCCTTTAAATTTTTTTCATATCGTTTTGAAATATTGCAAAACATTGGTACAGATAGCGCCATCCACGAAGACGCGCCCCACTCTTCTTCCTAATCGCTTACAGTACAAGTGTGCAACATTCCGTTAGTGTTTTACTTTTGGCGATACACAGTAATTACTTATTAGTGTGTATCAAAAAAACTAAAAACACTAGCGGAAAAAACTAGCAATAACCACTAGCGATTAGTAAGGGCAAAAGCACACACGCTACTTTTAGCATCGGCGATCGGCGATTTTGCAGCTGTATCGATGCTGCATCGCGTTTTGGCGACTCTCTGCGTTCAAACCAAGAAGCTTATAGGTAAAAATGGAGACAACACTCTAAATACCTAAGTGAAACCGACTGTGGTCGGACGCTCTCTTTCTAAATACATACATATGACAAAGAAAATACATACTCGTATCACTGTCTCGTTCCTATGTGTGTATTTAGAAAGAATGTCCGACCACAGTCGTCTTCACTTAGGTATTCAGAGTGTTGCCTCCACTTTTATCTATAAGCTTCTTGGTTCAAACGCGGTATCGGAATCGCGCGTTTTAGCGACTGCTCCGATGCTGGCGCAGATGCCAAATCGCTGCGGCATCCGAATGTGTGCGGAGTGTAGCGTCCAGCCGCTGTGTCGAGCTTCCGAAAAGCGACTGAATCGCCGCGTTTGGCGTTTTTAAGTGTGCGGTGTGGAATTTACTAAAAAATGAGTCATGGTTACTTGAAATAAAATTGAATTGAATAATTTGTCAGGCATCAATTTTATTCCAGGGATAAAATTAAAGATATATGACTTCGGTAAAATCAGGCCTAAATGGAATAAACATACTGTTTCATGTTAAATGTTGTGCTTACCTTGGGCATGCGAGTCATGCCGCCCACTAGCAGCACCTCGCCGATGTCAGCTCGCTGCACCTCGGCATCCTGTAGGGCGCGCTGGCACGGAGTTACAGTACGCTTGATCAGGTCGCCGACTAACGATTCCAGTTTTGAGCGGGTCATCTGTTGAAAACAATGGGTGATGTTAGTAAATCAAAATTTTTATCATTATACTCCTTCTCTTATAACAATTTAAATAGGTTCGGTTTAGGTTTGCTAAGAAAGTGATGCCTTCATAACACTAACAAGATGCAAAACGTCTGTTGGATGTTTGACTCGACCGTGTCAAAAGACGCACGCTTTACGGACGGCCGTCGTTTTGGGTCTTTATAAAATCGGGCTTTGGCCGTCTTAGAAGACACTTTTCTAGACTTTTATATTCAA
This sequence comes from Hydraecia micacea, assembly GCA_914767645.1. Classification (NCBI taxonomy): domain Eukaryota; kingdom Metazoa; phylum Arthropoda; class Insecta; order Lepidoptera; family Noctuidae; genus Hydraecia; species Hydraecia micacea. The sequence continues at coordinate 3,545,972 of OU611803.1, forward strand.
TGTATCCATCGCTTCTTTAGTATATGGGATGTATTTTCAAACCCTATATAAGGTTTTAATGGAGGTGCTTGTGGCTAAGTAATATCAGCCGCACGGGTTGATCAATCAGGTTAAGCTACGCTTGCCGCGGTTGGTCCGTGGATGGGTGACCATCTTTACATACCAAGACCCCTCCGTGCCTCGGAAAGCACGTTAAGCCGTTGGTCCCGGCTGTCATTCGTGGATCTTTGACAGTCGTTACGGGTAGTCAGAAGCCCGAAAGTCTGACAACCAGTCATACCAAGGGGTATCGTATTACCCAGTAACTGGGTTGTGGAGGTCAGATAGGCAGTCGCTCCATGTAAAATACTGGTATTCAGCTGCATCCGGTTAGACTGGAAGCCGACCCCAACATAGTTGGGAAAAGGCTAGGCAGATGATAATGATATAAGGTGTTAAAAAATTAACCTTACAAACTTTAAGAGGTGCTTTAGACTATCGAACTGAACAACTTTCACTATGGGACCAACTCTGAAATCACGAAAAAAAATCAGCTGTTCAATCATTTTGGTCAAGTAGGTATTGAATTTTTGTATTAAGATTTTTTTTTCGTGATTTCAGAGTTGGTCCCATAGTGAAAGTTGTTCAGTTCGATGGTCTAAAGCACCTCTTTAAAGTTTGTAAGGTTAATTTTTTAACACTTTGTATATACTATATATAAACTCTACCTATCGAAGTCCAGCCTTTTCCAAATAGTGCCAATAAAACGTGTATTAGTACACCAACATTTCATCAGTTATCCACGTTCACATCCCACATAATAGGATGAAAGCCTTTTCCATATACCAGACTAAAATCCAAACTACAGGCGTTACTGACAATTTCCTAATTATACATTGCCACTGCTCAACTCGGGAATCGAACCCAAAACATCTCAGCAGTCACACTTACGACCACCAGACTAATGAGGCAATACCGTTACGTTATTTCGCAGATAAATGTATGTGGGCGTATAACCCGACCCTGTACAGACACGGCCGGGGAATATAACCCCATTTCAATCTGGCACCCGTCTGATAGACCGCCTAGACAGCCATGAGGGACTGACATCGGCTTGTGCTGTTATGGTGCTTACTAGTCAGCGATAGGCCGACCGCATAACTGAGACATCACCGCTCGAAAGTTCTAGTATCGAAATTTCTAGACGGATCTTGAGCTCTAGTTCTGCTACTCGATAACAGATGGCGCTAATGGTAGGCATTAATTGTGGCGCGCTACAATATATTGCCACCACCTCTGTTTTAGGAAACCTAACCTTTACCACACAGGAATTTAGCCTCCGGGCTTAGCTACAGAGAAATATAGCGGTCTACTACACCTAATAAGTTCTCCTTACCTTAAGGTTCATGTGCTTAGGTCCAGAAGCGTCCATGGTCAGGTACGGTAGGTTGATGTCGGTCTGCAGGGAGCCCGACAATTCGATCTTGGCCTTCTCAGCGGCCTCCTTCAGACGCTGCATGGCCATCGCGTCTTTACGGATGTCCAGGCCTTGCTGTGAATGGGAAATCGGGTTTAAATAAAGGAAGTTTTTCGTTAAAATTATCACCCTCCTTTTGGGCGTCGCCGCGGTTGAGCAAAATCCTAACTCCTAACTAATATTATAAATGCGAAAGTAAGTTTGTTTGATTCTTTGTTACTTTTTCACGCCTAAACAACTGAACCGAACATACTGAAATTTTGCATATACGTTGTCAGGTGTACAGAAACGGACATATGATACGTTTCATCCCGAAAAAAAGTGCTGCTCCCGAGGAAAACAACAATAACGTTATTATGATAATAGATGGCGCCACGTGTCTATTGAACTTTGTCACATTATTTAATTCTGAGGCGGTACGAAGTTCGCCGGTCAGCTAGTTAAATAATATTTTGTAAAGAAGCGCCAACCTGCGGGATAAAATTGCGTAACACACTCGCAATCCCAATGATAATTAATTTTGACAGTTCAACAACATTCATTGCGTTATTTACGTTGTCGAGCTGACGAATTTATCAAACATGTAATAAGCCTTACAAAATCCTTCGAACTGTGACTGAAAAGTGTGTTTTCTGAACGTATTATAGAAATTATGCTTTTCTATACAATTGGATATCTTATTCTAAGTTTTACAAGTAAGTCTAGAAATGAATATTAACAACGACTTTGTCTCTGTCACCTTTGACCTAGACTAGTCAAGAGCAAGTCCATTTCAAATAATAAAAAAAAAAAAAAATAGAACTACAATCATTAAGACGCGAATAAATAAGTAACAGTGGCGAAGGTACCATACAACTCGATTCCCACTGGCTTCCCTTCGAAAATTCAGAACATAACCATTTTAGTCAATTCATCATTGAAATTTGGCAATTTTGTTTTTGCTCCGGCCTACCTCTGTCATAAATTCACCCTTCGCCACTGATAAGTAATGATTTTTAGATCAACATTTAAAATGATTGTGATTTTAGTCAATCATTCATTTTAATTTTGTTATGGTTTCCTGTTAATAAATACATGGGACAAAGTCTCATTTCATGATCAGCTTAAATATGCAATGTGCCGCGGTTTCTAGGAAAGCGGCGCGCAAGTGGCACGCGACTAGCTGGTACCGCGACTACTCTCGCACCGCTGCAAAAGTGTACCGCGCACTGGCGCGGACACCGATCGGCGGTGCTTACACTAAGACTATGTTTGACTTTGGGCATACTTCAACTTTTTGACCGCCATTGGCTAAAAAAAACCGGCCAAGTGCGAGTCGGACTCGCAAACGAAGGGTTCCGTACCACAAGGAAAAATAACGGCAAAAAAAATAATTTCTGTTGTACGGGAGCCCCCCTTAAATATTTATTTTATTCTGTTTTTAGCATTTGTTGTTATAGCGGCAACAGAAATACATAATTTGTAAAATTTTCAACTGTCTAGCTATCGCGGTTCTTGAGATACAGCCTGGTGACAGACAGCGAAGTCTTAGTAATATAGGGTCCCGTTTTTACCCTTTGGGTACGGAACTCGAAAAAGTACGAAAAATTTGTTCGCATTGATAAAATAACTTTTACAAAAGTACCGTAAGGTCAAATAGTAATGGCTACATGGTCATTAGTTTTACTAATAGGCGTGTGACCATAGCGCAATAAATGAATACTGCTAACGTTACCGTACCATCATCATCATCTGCCTAGCCTTTTCCCAACTATGTTGGGGTCGGCTTCCAGTCTTACCGAATGCAGCTGAATACCAGTATTTTACATGGAGCGACTGCCTATCTGACCTCCACAACCCAGTTACTGGGTAATACGATACCCCTTGGTAAGACTGGTTGTCAGACTTTCGGGCTTCTGACTACCCGTAACGACTGCCAAAGATCCACGAATGACAGCCGGGACCAACGGCTTAACGTGCTTTCCGAGGCACGGAGGGGTCTCGGTATGTAAAGATGGTCACCCATCCACAGACCAACCGCGGCAAGCGTAGCTTAACCTGATCGATCGACCTGTGCGGCTGTTATTATTTAGCCACGGGCCCCGTACCATCATAATTCATGATAATTCACTTGGTTATGTGGATACTTATTTATAATCGGTTCCCTACAAAATGGTTGAGCTGGATGGTGCTGATCCACGCGTCATGTTCGTGAACGGGAGCCGTCGGTTGAGACTGGTCATCTCTTAACGCCAAGGCTTATTTTTAATCTTGTTTTGAATTATTGTTTCTTCATTAGTGTTTTTTTTTTATTGTTCTCACATAGAAGCAACAGGAATAATGTACCCAGGATTTTGTAATATCTTGATTTAAAAGAGTGTCCATGGAGTTTTTTGCCCGTTCTTCTCCATAGAGATCTACGTTTTGGAATGGGCAACTAGCTTCAACTTTCTGACTGACCGACTATTTAATTTTGACAATTCAAAAGTGCCTGTACACGGTTTAATTGAAAAAAAAAAAGCTCTGAATTTGCTGTTGCAAGAAAACGGGTCGCATTATCGCAATAAAAATAAAGTGACTGCAAATTTTAAGTGACTGATTTGAAGGAAAGGAGAATGCGGATACGCGGGCGCGGGGCGTACATTCAACAAAAGAGATAAATATGCAGGGTCGTCAGATATAGTTGAAGTTTAGTAAGAAACCGATGGATGTTGTCGACTGAAATTTAATTTGATAAATGAGCTGTTTGTTTTCTATTAATAAACTTCAATTTTATTCGATAACATCCATCGGTTTCTTACTAAACTTCAACTATATCCGACGATCCTGTATACTTATCTCTTTTGTTGACTGTACATCGAGAACATTCGAGCGAGATCGACCGTATCGACATCGCGCGGCCGCCGCGCGGTTAGTTAATTACAAAGAATTTCAACATTGTGTCCTAGTTAATAAAACATAAATTGCTATGACTAAACACAGCACGCGGCCACCACGCGGAAATTTTCGCGCCGTCTAACTATAGTAAATCGGCCTTACTTATGGTATATATATTTTTTTGGTACAAGTACAGTACTGATGTTGATTAGACGCACCAATAGTACAAGGGCTACGTACGGATACCGGAACCAATAGTAGAGGCCCCTCCGTGCCTCGGAAAGCACGTTAAGCCGTTGGTCCCCGCTGTCATTCGTGGATCTTTGACAGTCGTTACGGGTCGTCAGAAGCCCGAAAGTCTGACAACCAGTCTTACCAAGGGGTATTGTATTACCCAGTAACTGGGTGGTGGAGGTCAGATAGGCAGTCGCTCCATGTAAAATACTGGTATTCAGCTGCATCCGGTTAGACTGGAAGCCGACCCCAACATAGTTAGGAAAAGGCTAGGCAGATGATGAGTAGAGGTACTACTCTGGTATCGGTATCACATCAAGACGAATGGTACCGGTTTCTAAAAATACCGGTATTTCAAGCCCTGGCCCTGATCACACATAGAAATTTCAGAGAATTCTCCAGACACATAGTGTCCAAACACACTATGCCGAAGGTACGCGAATGATTTTACTGTACGCTATAACGCGACGTAATTTCGACAATAGTGTGTCGTCAGTAATCCAAATAGCATTGCAGGCGTAATCATGCCGAACTTAGGTCGCTTACCTTCGGCATAGTGTGTTTAGACACTTATAATAACTTATCCATACTAATATTATAAATTCGAAACTAAATCTGGCTGTCTCTATGTTACCTTTTCACGCCTAAACCGCTGAACCGATTTAGATGAAATTTGGTATAGAGATAGCTTAGAGTCCCGGGAAAGGACATACTTTTATCCCGATATTCCTACGGGATCAAGACTTGTGCGGGTGAAACCGCGGGGCGCAGCTAGTAGACAGATATAACTGAACAATAGGGATGACGACGGGGTAAAGTAAACGAAATTCTATTTAGTCCGACAGTTAGATTATAAAAAAATAATGGACACATATTTTTTCTTGTGTCAATCAACCAAAAAATTACAAAGATAAAGCGTGTCAAAGTTTGGGAGTGGGGGCTCGTGACGTCACGTGTAGGTAAAAATTGTACCAACACGTGACGTCATGCGACATTTCAAATCAATATATCTCTGTAATGTTTTGATTGTGTGAAAAAAAGAAAAAATACGTGCCCAATACTTTTTAATAATCTACCTGATAGACGAAGAAAAAAAAGTTAGTCGTCATCCATATTACAATAAAACCATGTTGTACTCACGTCGCGTTTAAACTCATCCACCAAGAAGTTGACGATGACATTGTCGAAATCCTCTCCGCCGAGTAAGGTGTCTCCGTTGGTGCTCTTCACTTCGAACACGCCCTTCTGGATCTCAAGCACTGAGATATCGAAGGTGCCGCCTCCCAAGTCGTATACGGCGATGCTGGAGAGAAATGATGGGGTAAATTTTTTGTTTGAAGTTTTTCCAAAATGGGTTTTCTGAAAAGACGTTCACTAGGTGGCAGCACTCAGTCGACAGGTCCGGGCACCTGTCAAGTGTCTAAGCGCCTATATTTTCTTGTAGTCGTGCGTGACTGAACGATGAATGAAAGGAATCCGAACGAATGATGAACGTCATTATATATTTTATATGAATAATCGAAATGGAAGACCTCTTGTCAAAGTGCCGCCAACTGGTGGCGTGAATTTTCATTGACGAAACATCAAAGACGTGATGGATATTGATATCGAATGCTGATGAAGCAAAAAAAAAAAAAAAAGATGGAAAACCATTATTTATAATTATTCCACTTCCAAATTAACAGCATCGCATCAGTGGTTCCTGAAATAAGCGGTGATAGACAGAAGTGGATTTGAATTACACCTTGTACTTATAGATAGTGCAATCCACGAAGACGCGCCCCACTCTTCTTCCTAATCTCTTACACTACAAGTGTGCAACATTCCGCTAGTGTTTTAGTTTTTTCGATACACACTAATTACTTATTACTTAGTGTGTAATTAGCGTGTATCGAAAAAAACAAAACAACAGCGGAATGAACTGGCGATATTACGATTAGGAAAAAGAGTGGGGCGCGTCTTCGTGGATTGCACTATCTATATATGAGTTTTATGAAGAACACTGATTATAAATAGACAAAAGAAAAGGTAATGTGCCACGGTTTCTAGGAAAGCGGCGCGCAAGTGGCACGCGACTAGCTGGTACCGCGACTACTCTCGCACCGCTGCAAAAGTGTACCGCGCACTGGCGCGGACACCGATCGGCGGTGCTATATTTTTGAATTATTTATCCAAAAGATATTCCATTTTTAACCGACGAAAAAACGGAGGAGGTTATCAATACGACGCGTATATTTTTTTTTTTTGGTACGTACATTTTGGAACCCTATTATATATACAGCAGCAGATACTTGAAAGTATGGTTTATAAAACCATACGTTTTTTCGTTAATGTTCTCAAAATCAAACCATTTATTTCAAATCAACCATTAAGGCTGCGTTTCCACTAGAAATGTGCGAGGATGCGTAGCGAGGGATGTGTGTGAAACAAACCAATAACATCGCTTCATTTTCATAGCTTGAACTAAGTTAGCGTTCTTATTGGTTAGTTTTACACACATTCCTCGCTATCAGGGACCATTTTGGTTACCCATTGAAAGGGTTTTTGATAGGGTTTTGACAAAGTGTTGTTTTAAAACCAATTTCATATTGATTACACTCTTTTACGAAAACCCTCATCAATGGGTAACCTCTTCCAAACCCTTTCGATTTGTTTACTTGTATATTCAAAAACTCATTCTTAGTGGGTTACACTTTTTAATAGTAAGACGTTTTGAACGGGTTACCCCTTCAACGACTGTAACAGAGTTACCCATTCGGACTACAAATATTATAATTTTATCTCTCGTGCCTTACTTTAAAGTACTAAACTGCATGCATTCGGAAGGTACGCGTCAAGTCGCAACACGCAGTCTAGGACTTAGCGACTCCACAGTCCATATACATACGATTATGGTTATTATTGCAGTGTTTTTAAAGTTTAATGTATTCTTTTTCTGGAATAGTCGGGATTGTTTCAAGTATAATCTTGCCTTTTTTACGGAATCATAAATGTCATTCGATCGTCTCACTCATCATTTACTCGTGCTTTTTTTCTTTTGCTCGTGATAACAGAGCCGTATGGTTTGATCGGTTCGTGGATAGGTGATTATATAATGTCGTCAGTGAATAAATAAAAATCTTTAAAAAAAACATGGTATTTATTTTTAAAATACACAATTTTTCATTATTACTGCTTTTGTTTTGATTGTTGTTCACTTTGCATGACCATATGAACTATTTGATGCATACATTTGTTACGTCGTCCTTCTTCTAACTTGCTTAGATATTTTGCAATTAATAAAGAAAAAGAATAACACTCATGAATATCATCTTCCTTGCTATAGTCTGAGTTATCAGTATTTATAGCCTTACGAGTATCTTCCATTTCTTTAGAGTCATTTTCAAAAGACAAATCGGGAGTAGACGCATTATCGTCTAATGGCGGTTGCAATGTCGGTATTGACACGCATGAAGGATCGGTTGTCCTTAATTCCTGAAAATATATTGATTCACTTTCGTCTGAGCTTCTGTCGCTGTCTGAAATATATATGTGCTCTAAAAACATAAGAATTCTTATTATAAAACTAGTAATAAACATTTTAGTGGCATATTATCTGTAGATATAACATATATAGTCTTAATAAGAGTTATAAAAACAAAAAAATTGTTTGGTATTTTTGTCTGTCTGTCTCTATATTTATTAAAAATAGCTATGCCCGCGACGATTTATTGTCGGTATTAGACATTTTCCTGCAGTAAAAGTTACCATAAATGTTCACTAGGATATTCAGCTATCACCATACCAAATTTAATCAAAATCCGTCGCGTACTTTTTGCGTGATGCGTGCACAAACATACATAAAGACAGACAAAATGTTCAAAAATTGGTGATTTGGTATCTATATTAATTACTTATTACAACCCCACTAAAAGTTTAAATTACGTTCAATGTACAGACACAGGTTATTAACAGTTTTATTATATATGATACTTAATTAAAATACACTTACTTACCTTTGTTCATCTTCAATATTCAGACGTTATTAAAACTTAAAAAAGAAAGCACCGTCCTATCAAACCGAGTAAGAAACACTAATGAACAATTCTATATGATTCCAAACTTTCAAGGTCAAAATCTATTCCTCCACTCCAACGTAATTTAAAATGACTTGATTTAAAACCCTTTGATTACCCCGACAAACCCTTTCAAAGGGTTATCTGCTTCAATTGGAAATCATACAAGAGCCGGTAACATCTTCTACTAGTTAACTTATTGATAGGGTTACCCTAACGTTAGTGTTATGAAAGGGCTAACACTACCAAGAGGTAACATTTTCCGTTACTGTAGGCGTAGAATCTGTAACACTTTCGAAAGAATTAACTTATATTCGGGGTTGTACGGTCCCTGCTCGCTATGCATCCTCGCTCATCTCTGGTGGAAACTCAGCCTTAGGCTAGTGTCTTTATCACTTTTAAATTGTCAAAAAGTCTGTGACTTAGCCAAAAAGTTGCCCATTCTAAAACGCGGATCTCTATGGAGAAGAACGGGTAAGAAACTCCAGACAACTTACAACTCCAAAGACCTTTAAATCAAGATATTTCGTTTTAACATATCAGCCATACCTGTGAAGCTTCGCAAGCTAATTTATCTTTTTTTTTTCTTTTTTTATTGGATGGGAAATCATCTAATGACTCCTCCCGCTCTGGGTGGAGCGGAAGGGAGTGTCAGACTCTTGCTGACTAAAACCCACCCGTGTTCCTTCCTTAGCCCTTTATGTTCCGGGGCAGCGGTAACCCTTTCAGACGATCCCGCTACCCCAAGCTAATTTATCTTGACCCTGAATAAACGATGATATGTGGTTGTTACAACGAAACACACCAGCACCCTAACTTCGTAACACACTTTCTATCACAATCTCAATCATTTTGATGGATATTGCTAATCCATTGCTTCGTATGTTCGAGAAATGTGTCTGCTCAACAACTTAACCTTTTAACCGCTTACGTCGGATTAATCCGACAAATATTTTCGTGTCCATTTCGCCAGGGTCGTATCTATACGACCAAATAACACAGCTCGTTTAATCTGTATTATTATTACATCATCACAGCTCGTTTCATCTGTATTTATTTTTCGTTTTTTTTTTCGCGCGCTGGGGCAACAACACAACTCATATAAAGTCGGGCGGATAAAAGGTTAAATAACGCAATGAATGTTGTTGAACTGTCAAAATGAAAGCCATTGCTACTGTTAGTGTGCACAATTAGCCCGCAGGTTCAAGAGTAAAGATATCATGACTGTGCAAGTATTTTCTTCCTTTTTGATATTTTACCTTTTTATACCTTTTGTCTATGCTTTTTCTACCTTTTGGTTTTTACGTTTGATTGACATATTATATAGAATAGAATAGAATACTCTTTATTATGTACACCATATAAATTACAGACATAAATATAGAAAATTTACAATGGGTGACACAATGGGCGGTCTTATCGCTAAAAGCGATCTTTTAAAGACAACCTTTGGATGGATACTTTGTTTTACTACCGGAACCAGCGCATTTTAATTACGGTAGTTAATAATGACACTTACATTTTATCGTCAGTCTTGTCCATGCCGTAAGCGAGGGCGGCCGCGGTCGGTTCGTTGATCACTCTCAACACGTTTAAACCAGAGATTTGACCTGTTGAAAAAATGTTAATGTTAAAAAGATTGCCGTCTCATTACAAAGCAAGTTCTAACTTTAGCTCAGGCTTAAGCCTCGAGGCCAGATTTGTATTTCGAACCTTACTCTGACTGACGTAAAGTTCCTTATACGAAATTGTCAACTTAAGACTGTTTTAAAATCAGTTTTTATATTTAGAACTTAAAACTTTTAATATAAAAAAAAAATAGCTTGATGGTTTAAACCAGGTTCTAAAGATATAAACCTGTTTATATTAAAGCCGATGTGTTGTAATTTTTATCTATATCTGGATTATAAACTATAATGAAAAAATTCTGAAGAAAATGCAATGTGCCACGGTTTCTAGGAAAGCGGCGTGCAAGTGGCACGCGACTAGCTGGTACCGCGACTACTCTCGCACCGCTGCAAAAGTGTACCGCGCACTGGCGCGGACACCGATCGGCGGTGCTTAGAACTTATGAATCCCCAGTTTCTGAGACTCTTAGGCGCCGAAAAAAAGTGTTCTGGGACAAAGCAGACGATGTCACGCGGGGGCGGGATCATTAGAGTTTTTCGTTCGCCGTCACTTTCGCCCTAGCATTTATAACTTTAGATTCGACGAAGTTATCAATTTAAACGAAAAATATCTGAACGGAGTCTTCAAAATAATAAGTTTACAAAATTGTACATAAGGTTCAGTATTATATTAATCTAGGCCTATAATAGGATTATAATAATCTGAATATAAACTATGGTATGACAAATATGAAATTACAGTCAAAAATAGAACTCTGAAGGTAATGTAGTGCGTTGCCTGATCTAGGTTTATTTAAACCTGTGTTTCAGGCCAAAAATGTGTGCAAAACATGTACACTTATACATGTTTGGCATGAAAGGTACAGACGCCAGCACATCAACCTACTACAATCTGTCAGATTTCTGTAATAGATTTTCAACTTTATCGCTAAAGCATAAGGTTCAATGTTGATTGGGTAAATTTGACAGTTAGGTGTAGGTTGATGTGCTGGCGTCTGTACATAGGCAAAAATACATGCCGTGCCCAACCGAACATGATTCAGCGAAGGTAGATTCCGAACGGAGTTTGCTAAGCGAGCCGAACGAAAGCTGAATATGTAAAATTGGTTGACGAATCGAAACCGACCCGAACAAGTGTGTAGCAAGCCTTTACAAATTTTGGCCTAAACAGGAACCATTTCTAGTTTTTTTTCATGTTTATAAACATTTTTGCGGTGATATTTTGCAACACATCTAATGCTTCCTGTATGTAACAATCTTGTAGAGGTATCTACAACGCCACATGCGAACAACGCGTCATACCGACGTCACGCAAAAATCCTGCATCTCTCATGCAGAGTTTACCGCGCAACTAGCATTTATACATATACCACGACCCGACATGAATCATCGGGCCCCTGGCTGGAGGGTTTCGAGTTTACTTAAGACAACCACAGGATAGTCCGGTTAAATAGTCACGACCTCTCAAGGTCAACTACGAGATGCCATATATGAAAAAAAAAAGAATCATTGGGCAGTTGCCCGCCAGACACGACACCCGTTTGGTCGAAGATCCTCGCTTTTCTAAGGAGTATGAGTGAACTTTACACCCAGTTCCTCATACCTCTATAATCTAATAACCTAGTTTAAATTAAAGGTGTTATACCACATACCTGCATCCTTAGTGGCCTGTCTCTGCGAGTCGTTGAAGTAAGCCGGCACGGTGATAACAGCGTTCTTAACGCTAGTGTTCAAGTAGGCTTCAGCAGTCTCCTTCATCTTGACCAGAACAAACGCTCCGATTTGAGACGGGGAGTACACTTTACCGTCGCTGCCTGTAGGAGAAAATGATGGACTTTAGTTTATTTTATGACAACGATCAAGGGTTTCCGTTTGTTCAAGAGAAGCCGTTAATCCTGGCTGTCATTCGTAGATCGTTGACAGTCGTTACGGTTAGTCTGAAGTCCCGAAAGTCTGAAAGTCTTACTATGGGGTATTGTGCTAGTAACTGGGTTGTGGGGGTCAGATAGGCAGTCGCACCATGTAAAATACTGGTATTCAGCTGCATCTAGACTGAAAGCCGACCCTAACATATTTGGGAAAAGGCTGGGCAGATGATGACATTGAAACGAAGGTTTTAAAGAATAAAATCGAATCTCCTATTTTTCAATTAGCATACAATACCTCGCTCCATGTATCATACTGGTGTATTCAGCTGCAGTTGACCACAGCATCAAAATGTTGGGCAAATGATGTTATTTGACGACAGATAAGCAGTGTCCCTTACCCAGTGCATTGCAGTGTGTTACCCTTCAAACTGGGACAAGTATTTTGGTAGTATTTCTCTGGACGAGGTTTTTCCCAAATTCTAGCAAGTGTGGAATAGAATAAAAGGTAATGTGCCACGGTTTCTAGGAAAGCGGCGCGCAAGCGGCACGCGACTAGCTGGTACCGCGACTACTCTCGCACTGCTGCAAAAGTGTACCGCGCACTGGCGCGGACACCGATCGGCGGTGCTTATCAAAAAGCCAAAAAAACAGAAGAATCAGTGTCATTTGCCTGACCGGATACATGGAGTTCCACCAAACGGTCACTCTTGAAATCTAAAGGTTTCCAAGAAGTGAGGCGAAACGAGAAGGTATGGTAGCCTTCTCATGGAAATTATAACAGGCAGAATGTAGTTGCACTATACACCGCTGTCAATCCCTTCCGATGATAAAAGCGTTATGTTAATCTAAATGATCACTCACCCTGCACCCAAGCATCTCCATTCGAAGCCCGAACAACCTTATAGGAAAGATTCTTCATATCCTTCTGAACTTCGGGGTCGTCGAACCGTCTGCCGATAAGTCGCTTGGTGGCGTAGAAAGTGTTGCCACTGTTGGTGACGGCTTGACGCTTGGCTGGCATGCCCACTAGGCGCTCGCCCTCCTTGCTGAAGGCAACGTGGGAGGGGGTGGTGCGGGAGCCTTCGCTGTTCTCCACGACCTGTTGGAAAGAAGGATGGCTTTGTTGAAATTTGCTAGTGTTTGACAAATGGTCATTGTCCGTCAATTCTGGCAGTTTTCCTAATTAATAATGTACAGAACGCGACCGACAATCATTGAGGAGGTAAATGGAGTTTTTGACTTGACAGAGTGCTACCATGTATATGAGTGGAAGAGACGACGATGTACTGACGCCAGCACATCAAGCTACCCGAAATTGTCAAATTTTCCCAATCAACTTTGAACCTTATGCTTTGGCGATAAAGAGGAAAATCTATTAGAGAAATTTGACAGATTGTAGTAGCTTGATGTGCTGGCGTCTGTACAAAGCCGATTCTTTTTTAAATCTGTGTGTATCAACAGCCTTGAAATTTAAAAGTAAAATTGTGCAATCAATGTGTTTACCATAATTCTGTTCTTCGGTTTTAAAACATTTTTCTTATCAAACGCGAACCTATCCACTGTTTAAGGGTACTACATGACATAAAGCGCGGTCACTGATGGACTGCATAGAAAAGAAAGAGAAGCGCGACGACACAACACAACGTTCGTTATTGTGAAAAGAAAGTTTTTAGAGGTATCTTCATGATTTTTTTTTCTATCGTATCAAATTAGGGTAAAGACTGAAACAATGATGTTCCAAAGAAATTCACAATCAAAATCCTGTCCTTATCCCAATCTCTCTTTTACGAAGTCATTGATGAAATATGATAAACGTCGAATAAATTCAAAATGGCCTGATTTAATTAAAATTATGGTTATAATTTTTTTGCACCATATGGCCACAAATTATCGCCCCGCTAGTTTCAATAAAGAAATTAAGTGACTCAAGTACAATGTGAGTACCAATCGCATGTCAAGTTGCCAATGTTCTACAATAATATACAAGGTTATGCGTCTCCTAGTATGAACACGACCCGAGCATCTCTGCCCTAATCTGTGTCACCTATAAATAAAATGAATGAAGTAAGAAAACTATTGGAAAACACATTTGTCATGCAAATGAAAAGACTTTTCATCTAACTCGACATATCTCTTCTGCCCGAGCACGGGGCGACCCGTAGCATCGCGTTTCTATGAAGACAAAGACATAATATTAGTCCCTCTACAGCAACGGGGAGCAAATTTTAAAATCAACATGTGAGTGGTTGACCAAAAAGGGACCTCAAGGGAAAATAATTGATTTCGAGTAAATCGCGTTTGAAATTTCGTGTAGAAAAGTTTCGACTCGTGCGCGGGCGGGGGGCGCGGCATGTTTTATGTCAGTATGCGACTTCGTTAGTGAGTGTCAACACGTGTTTGCGGTTACTACGTTATTGGCGACTTATTTAGTGTCAGTTTCTTGTCTTTATGTGCGTCTGACATCACAAAAACTAGTGTGCGCTGTGTGTAAGGTGTAATTTTTCCAAAACGGCCTCGGCTCACAAAAAAAAAAACACTACGGCACCTAAAAATATTCTGTAGACCAAAACAAAGCTAAAAGACCACAGATTAAAAAATAAATAAATAACGGTTTCCAATCCCTCCAGGTCCCTTTTTGGTCAACCACTCAGATATAGCTGTTGTACCACTCAGATATAGCAGATGTACTGTTACCCCACAGCACACTCATGCTGTGGGGTAACAGTACAGATTCACAAACCATTTTTATTTTACAAAAGAAGTTAATTCGAATAATAACAAATATAGAACAAACAGATAGCTGCAAACCACACTTCCAAAAACACAAAATACTCACACTTCCCTGTATATATATCTTAGAGTTATGTAAATTTGTCAGAAAACACACAGATTTTTACACCACTTGCGAAGAAACACAAACAAGATACACTTTTCGACACAATAAAAACAGATTAGATATACCTCAGTCACGACTCAAAATGCACTCAACCAGCCCTTTAGTTATGTCCATAAAAATGTATAATAAATTGCCAAATGACATTAGAGAAGAAAAAAAAACAAACATATTTATTAATAAATTGAAAAAATTTCTGGAAGCAAAGTCGTACTACTCAGTAAAGGAGTTTTTAGAAGACAAAGCCATTGCAAAATAAAAACATTCTAAGAAAATAGCTACCTACTTATATATACTTCTATTTATATATTCAGTTTTCATGTAAAATTTTATTTTAATTTTAGTTTCTATAATTTAGATTTTTAACTGTTATGTACCAAATATAAACTTTGCTGTGCCCTAACAGGGTCTACAATGGCTCTTAGCTATAAGCTTTTTGTAAACATCTTTTTTACCTTGTGGAACGCAAAATAAATGAATATGAATATGAATATAGATTCTTATCTAAGCCCAATGTGATGTACACTATTTGACACTTGTTGAGAAGAAATGTTTCACTTTTTTTTTTGGGCGGTAATGCACGACATTGTTGACTTTTGTCGACTGAAAAATGGAAACATTTCTTCTCATCGCCATGCTTAAGGCGCCACTAGTCGATATTTTTTCCATACAAATTTCGGGAGAATATTACTCCACTGTTTGACATTGTACATCCAAAGTTAAACATGATATCGTTTTGTCTTATTATTGATTGTGTCTGTACGGAAACAGAATCGTAAAATAACAAGCCATTAAAAAGTTATGAGCCAACAAAGATTCGTTTTTCTTGCTAATTTTAACGTAACTTTGGGTGTAAATAAGTGATAAAAGAGGTCTAAAATCATCAAAACCAAGTCCGTACCGACAAAGCTCAGTTATCGAAGAGTTCAATCAATAAACTTTATTTATAATTGATTTATGCAGTGGTTTTTTCCTAAAACTCGATTTTCCAAAGCACGTTTCGAATTTTTTTACGCGTCTATCAGTTCGGAACGGTGTTTCTGTGCGTGAGAACTAGACGTTGTGCGTGTAGACTAGTGTCTAATTGCTCATCACTGATACTAGCTCTATCAGAGACGAAGCCAGGTGAGACAGCGTGCTTTTTGCCCATGACCACCAGTGAGTTCGAGCTCGCGACTAGTTTACTCTTAAGACGGTAAATCTTTCTACAATCTGTCATTTTGTCTATTCTTCTGCCGACAAAACCCGTTTATATGGTGGTCATACTACGCCTGCTGGCAACACACAGATATTCTTTAAAGTGATGCCTTACTGACGGACGTAGGTACTCTAGCGTTATCTGTCAAAGCGATAACCGAAATATCAAACAGGAGATTCGAGATAAAAATTACGTAACAAAAAAATGTGCCGCGGTTTCTAGGAAAGCCGCGTGCAAGGGGCACGCGACTAGCTGGTACCGCGACTACTCTTGCACCGCTGCAAAAGTGTACCGCGCACTGGCGCGGACACCGATCGGCAGTGCTTATATTATGTTAACTAGGTTTTTGAAAGCCTATTGCAACTTGATTAGATGATTGTATCGTGGTTAAAATGGCTAAGGCCTGTTCGGGTCAGCACGATTGGGTAAAAGCAGAGCGGTAACATCGAATATATGGTAGATATAAGGTCGGGAAAAGGCTGCTCAGCTTAGCTCAAAATGCGCCGAGCCGACCCAAAATTCAGCCAAGGTAAATGCCAAACGGATTACGCCGATTTTCGTAACTTTTTGACGTGATAACGTCTTATAAATCGATGAACGCCGGCTGCACGCACGAAAAAGCATGACTCGTTGTCACTTTCCGCCTGAGCCGAGCGTGCAAGCGAGAGCGCGGAACAAGCGATAGAGAGGCATGTTTTCATATGAAGTTATCACGTAAAATTATCGTCCGTAAACCGACTTTACAGACAACCATTTTTTTTTTAATGCAAAATGGACCAGCTCTTGACCTCGGTCTCGCTTGGTGGAAAGCGATGGACGACATCTATGATGGAACGAGCAAGCCCAGAAGATGTCTTTTCACCCTTGCTTTGAAGGCAGACGGGTTATACATGGAAGGGAACACAGACGCTAGCAGAGAATTCCACACTTTGGCTGTGCGCATAATAAATGTGGTGAAGCGCTGATCGGCACGAGCCGAATGAAAGCCGAATATGTGTAGTACCTGCTTGCTTCGGTTCGGTTTTATTGTTCAACAAACAAATACTGCCGAATCAAATGTCTGACCCAAACAAATATGTAGCACTCTCTAGCGTGATTTGACAGCTGATTTTTAGAACAAGCTTCCAGAAACCTAAGATTAGTTTAGATAACAAGATTTAACAACTAAGTTGTTCTAAAATTACTGATTGCCTTAGAAATAAGTACCAAAAAACTGTCAGCTTATAATAATTTCATGAACATTTATTATTCTTTTGTAATATTTAATAAAATTGCTTCTGTATGTTCAAGGTCAAATGTTTACCTTGAGGGTAGTAATTATGTTACATAATATTCCGTCGCATTTCGTGTCTGTGTGACCAACTGACCACTTACTTAGACCTTCTAACCAATGGATTTTGATACGGTTTTGACTATCATGTAGAGCGAGAAGCAACACCCTCATTTCATAACACTATCAATCCGAGGGTTTTGAAGACTCATCCATTGCGTCATACGTTTGAAAAATTCGTATGCTCAACAATGTAAATGACGCAATGATTGTGGCTGAACTGTCACATTGAAAAGCTTTGCGTCCAATTGTAATTTTAATATGTGTATTACGCAATCACCCTGCAGGAGAAGTGGGTTGCTAGTAGAATGATAAATGGCGTTTTTTTTTGTATAACTGCATAGCATTTTGAACTTTGTCTTCTTGCGTACAAGGTTCAAATCTCCTAGACATGTTTAATGTGCTTACCTTGGGTGTCTTGCCCTCCATGACGGCGACGCAAGAGTTGGTGGTACCCAAGTCGATACCGATGACAGCGCCGCGAACGCCCTCCGACCTAAGTACATAAGAAATCGTTGATAACTTGAGTTTGTTATTACATCCTGTCTCGTTAGTACCTACAGATTGGCAGGGATATCGATGCGCAACCTTTTTTCATGGATTCAGGACATGATTCTGAAGCGGTCAAATTCATGTGTAAATTCATGGTTACAGTTTTCGATGCCAGCCTGTATAATTTGGTTAAATGCAATGTGCCACGGTTTCTAGGAAAGCGGCGCGCAAGTGGCACGCGACTAGCTGGTACCGCGACTACTCTCGCACCGCTGCAAAAGTGTACCGCGCACTGGCGCGGACACCGATCGGCGGTGCTATATTTATTTAAATCTTATAAGTTCTAAAAGCATGTAGTCTAGATTTTGGCCAGTTTAATGGCAATAGTATAATATAATAATACACAACTCTGCTACGCTTGCCGCGATTGGTCCGTGGATGGGTGACCATCTTCACATACCAAGAAACTTCCGTATCTCGGAAAGCACGTTAAGCCGTTGGTCCCGGCCGTAATTCATGGATCTTTGACAGTCGTTACGGGTCGTCAGAAGCCCGGAAGTCTGACAACCAGTCTTACCAAGAGGTATCGTATTACCCAGGTTGTGGAGGTCAGATAGGCAATCGCTCCATGTAAAATACTGGTACTCAGCTGCATCCGGTTAGATTGGAAGCCGACCCCAACATAGCCTAACTCTCTGGAGAATCATAATCTATTTTTTTTTTTTTTTTTTTTTAGCCTATAGTGTCCCACTGCTGGGCAAAGGCCTCCCCCAAATCCTTCCAGGAACTCTTTTCCCGCGCCACCTTGAACCAGCCCTCGTTGTACGCGTCCAGGTCATCTCGCCATCTCTTTCTAGGCCGGCCTCGGCGGCGCCGTCCATCTTCAGGCACCCATTGTGTGAAGATTTTTGCCCAGTGGTCCTCGTGCATACGGCTGATGTGACCCGCCCAATCCCATTTGAGCCTGGCAGCCTTCTTTCCTACATCCAGTATGCCCGTTTTGGAACGCAGCGTGGTGTTCCGAATTCTGTCCTGTCTTTTAACACCCAGAATGCTGCGTTCCATCGCTCTTTGGCAAACTCCAAGGCGGAACTTTTGCGACTCGGTGAGCGACCAGGTCTGAGCACCGTAGGTTAGGACGGGCAGAATACACATATCGATGAGTTTGCGCTTCAGGGAGATTGGTAGATCACCCTTCATTAGCATCTTCATGGACCAGTAGCTTTTCCAGGCGTTCTCGATTCGGCGATCGATCTCCCTCTCCTGCCTGTTTTCGAAAGAAACTAACTGGCCCAAGTAGATATACTCATCGACATAAATTATTTCCTGCCCATCTACCTCGACCCTACGCTTAGTGCTGTTGGTCATTAATTGTGTTTTAGACCGATTCATCGCAAGCCCTACCTTGAAGCTAGCTGTGCTCAGCTCTTGGAGCATGGTCTGGAGTTCTAGAGCTGTGGGGGCAAAAAGGACGATATCGTCGGCAAATCGGAGGTTTGTCAGCTTCTTCTTGCCGACGTCAATGCCCTTGGTCTTCCATGAGGCTGCCAGTGACTTAAATATCTCCTCAAGTGTGCTCGTAAACAATTTGGGAGAGAGCGGATCACCTTGTTTAACGCCTTTTTGAATTTGGAATGAAGGTCCAGCAGTATTTAGTTTTATGTTTGCCGTGCTATTGTTGTAAATGGTTTTTAAAAGGTCAATGTATTGTTTTTCAAGTTCTTGGTGTTCGAGGGATGTGAATATTTCTGAATGTTTAACCTTTTCACCGCCAAGCACTTCTATAGAAGTTCGGGATTTTCGTGCCACCAGCGCCACAACTTCTATAGAAGTTGTTAATTTTAACTATCTTATTAAAATAAATTTACTGTGATTAAAAGCTTTGTTCCATTTTATTATTTAAGATAGCACTGTCTACTACCCTGTTTTTTATTTTTCTACACAAAATAAGCCCTAGTTTGTCCTAAAATCGGCAAAAACAGAAAATCCGAATTTTGTTACTTTCCTCAGAACGCCAATCACTTCATATCAAGTTGGCCAGTGATGTGCCGTGAAAGGTTGATTTCACCATTGAAATATTTATAAATACAGAAAGTTACGAATATCGAAAACAATTTGAGGTCAATAAAATATGAACTTAGTTATCTACTTCATTACAAAGGAAAGTAGATGAATTTCGACCTTCAGGTAGATGCATACGTAATTATAAAGTTGTTACCAATTCTTGTCGATAGTTATTTTCCCATCTCTACAAAACAATTGGTCGTCTATGCCCCTGTGCGCCACCGAGTGCCACGAACTACTATAGAAGTTGGTCAGTGACGTCATAGGCGTGCGGCTGTCAAGGTCACTTTGGCATAGTGCAGCACAAAATCGGATTCGCGCGCACGCATCTTTCTTTCTTTCACTTGATAACAAATAGAAAAATGAGTGAAGAACTTGATTCGGACGAACTTCTTAAAATTTTGCAAGGTGTGGAATCGGACTCGGACATTGAACCAGAAGATAATTCTGAGGTATGTCTAACTGGATGATAATAATAATGTTTATTCATCAAAGAGTAGGAATTCAATAAGTATGTAAAATGTTCGGTGAGCCCAGTATCTCCAGATGCACTGTAATTACAGTAGATTTAGGTACTGTTTTTGTACTCCATACACTATTATGGTAAATACAATACATGAGTTAAGAAAAGAACAGAAACAACACTTAAAAAACAATGCTTTGATAAGTACACGGCTACAAGCGTGATAGAATTTAAATATATAGTTACTTTCCATTTCAAAAAACACTTTAAAAACAATTAAAAATTCTGCCACTTAGATACCTACGGTAAAAAACGTTAACTGAAGTTATTAAAAAAACACAGGAATAAACAAAAATAGAAGAAAGAAAGACCATAGACCCCATCCCTGATCAGAATCGAATTCAACGTGCCCTCAGTGCCAATAACTTGATATGAAGTTAAAGAATGAGATCATGAAACAAATAGAGATGTACCCCATTCCTTATAGTTCTAATTGAGTTATGTATTAGTTTCTTTGATACTCATAATTTATACTGTTTTTTCTTATTAAGGATACTGTGAAACAAAACAAATCTGGAAATATTTAATCAGTTTTTATTTATATTCGTAAAATCAACTTTAAATCTTAACTTTACGCGTACAAATCTTATTCATCGATATGACGATATCCCCATCACTACTGTTTACTATATATTTAGTTATACATTTATAGCTTGGCGCTCGGCGAGGCATTGCGTTTTGTGTACGTTGGCGGCGAAAAGGTTAATACTGTCAAAGACCTTCGTATAATCTACGAAGGCAAGATATAACGGTTTATTAAATTCTGTATACTTTTCTAGGATTTGGTTTAGTGTTTGAAGGTGATCGGTTGTTGAATAACTTGGGCGAAAGCCGGCTTGTTCTGGTGGCTGGTGTTTATCCAGTTTCCGGTCTATGCGATTGTGTATCACTTTAATGAAAGTCTTATAAATGTGAGATGTCAGACTTATTGGGCGGTAGTTGCCGATATCGCTTTTGTCGCCTTTTTTGTGCAGAAGGACTATGTTTGAATGGCACATTGACTTGGGTACGTTTCCAGATGTTAATATTGTGTTAAATAGGTTTGTAAGGTGGGGTAACAATGTGTTAGAGCCAATTTTTAATGTTCCGACCGTTCTGAAATTTTGCATATACATACGTTGTCAGGTATACAGAAACGAACATAAGGTACCTTTCATCCCGAAAAAAGTGCTGTTCCCGAGGAAAACAACAATATACGTGGCGCCATCTATTATCATAATAACGTTACTGTTGTTTTCTTCGGGAACAGCACTTTTCTTTCGGGATGAAAGGTACCCTATGTCCGTCTCTGTACACCTGACAATGTAGGTATATGCAAAATTTCAGGATGATCGGTACAGTGGTTTAGGCGTGAAAAGGTAACAAACAAACAAACTTACTTTCGCATTTATAATATTAGTTAGGATTAGGATTGGTTCCTATCTCCAATGTACAGACGCCAGCACATCAACCTACCCGAAACTTTCAGATTTTCCCAATCAATTTTGAACCTTATGCTTTAGCAATAAAGTTGAAATTTGATTAAAGAAATTTGACAGATTGTAGTAGGTTGATGTGCTGGCGTCTGTGCCTCTGTTCATTATAATTTATTTGGATGCACTTTAAATTGGCATCTAATTGTAGAACTCATTGCAAAGGCATGCATGAAATTGAGTTGCAGCAAGATGCAATTAAGTTGATTGGAAACAAATGAATAATTAATTGATTTTTAATCCTCCTTCTAGCCATAACATTATCTTCGCGCCTATCCAGTCCATACGTCGAAGGGTTAGGTAGACAAATACAGTAAAAAAAAAAGATAAGTATGCAGAATCGTCGGATATAGTTGATGAAGTTTAGTAAGGAACCGAGGGATGTTCTCGAATAAAATTGAATTTTATTAGGACTACATGATGGTACACTCACATTCCGTCAGTTAGGTTTAAGTCCCATGTAATAGGGGGGCGAGCCTATAGCCATCAACTGCACACAAATCCAGATTCCAGGCAGCTACTTAGAAATTCTGAATGGAAAAACCCAATAACAATTTGCCTGACCTGGGAATCAAACCAAGGACTTCACGCACAGCAGTAGCACTACCATTTCTTAATCATTTCCAACTATATTGGGGTAAGCTTCCAGTCTAACCTGATGACAACAAGTATTTTACATGGAGCGACAGCCTATCTGACCTCCACAACCCAGTTACTGGGTAATACGATACCCCTTGGTAAGACTGGTTGTCAGACTTTCAGGTATCTGGCTTCACACAAAATCTGTCTGTACATAGCATTGTCCCACAAACATTTATGTTAATCAGCCTATACTGCTTTCACAGCTGGGACTAGTGCCTCGTCTTTGTGAGAAGAAGTAGGTTGCTCTTAAGAAGCTTCTAGACATTCTTGGTTTCATTCCAAGCAGTGGCGAAGATACCATACAACTCGGTTCCCACCGGCTTCCCTTCGAAAATTCAGAACATAACCACTCTATAGTCAATTCATCATTCGAAATTTTCTTTTGGTATTTTTATTTTTTCCGGCCTACCTCTGTCATAAATTCACCCTTCGCCACTAATTCCAAACATAGCATTTACAGAGATTTGAGAAATTCAGAATGATGAAATACAGGAAATAATTTTGAAACAGCTTCCATTATGAAACTCAATCAACATTGTGCTACTGCAACCTTTTACAAATGTTGGATAGTTGTTATCCATACTAATATTTTAAATGCGAAAGTGTGTGTGTTACCTCATCACGCTTAAACCGGTGAACGGATTTAGATGAAATTTGATATAGAGATAGTTTCAGTCCCGGGAAAGGACATAGGATACTTTTTATCCCGATATTCCCACAGGATCGACACTTATGCGGGTGAAGCCGCGGGGCGCTGCTAGTTCACTATAAGACCTTAATGTACAGACACCAGCACATCAACCTACTACAATCTGTCAGATTTCTGTAATAGATTTTCAACTTTATCGCTAAAGCATAAGGTTCAATGTTGATTGGGAAAATTTGACAGTTAGGTGTAGGTTGATGTGCTGGCGTCTGTACCATGTTTTAAAGCAAACACATATATTCTATTCTATTCAAATCAGATAATCATCTGCCTACCCTTTTCCCAACTATGTTGGGGACAGCTTCCAGTCTAACAGGATGCAGCTGAATACCAGTATTTTACATGGAGTGGCTGCCTGTCTGACTACTCCACAACCCATTTATTGGTTAGTGCAATAAGTACTGTGGAGGCTATGTAGCCTTACCTTTTATAATGCACTCATGCAGGCTGGTTATAATTGAGGAAGTGTTCCATTTGAACTTTCAAGCAGGCGTCAAATATTTTCATTGGGTATTTCTGTTTAGTAGAGTGAGTGCTAGCTTTAATATGGTAATGTTCTCTCTATGAATATAACGTGAAGAAATCCGATCGCTGTTTAATTACGTAAAGGGCTCTTGTCTATAGTTTCTCAGTACCAAAGCAAGTCAGATAATTATCTTAATTTTATTCAAATATTGTAGTTCAAAGTTCAGCTTTGAGGTTATAACTTAACAAAATAGCTAAGTAGATATTTTTATTATTTACACTCTTTTTTACCTAGCTAATTTCTTACACCAGACTTTACTCTTTCTATTTGATTTTTATTTATTGCTATGTGATATATATCAGAAGGCCAATTCTCGTAATTTAAATGTTAAAAATCTAGTCGCAGTCTCATCTCAGCTACAAACAAATGTCAAAAACTTGTCAAGACGTAGGGTAATTTAGAGGTATTTTTGACAGATTGAGGCTGAGATCAGACTGTGAACATTCTTAAAATTACAAAAAATGCCCCTCTGATGTATATCTAGTGTATTGTCTTTTAGTCTGTGCTAAATAAATGTATTGTCATTCTTTCCTTTCGGAGTTTGTGAGTCAGTTTTAACTTGTAAAAGCTAGGGGTAGCTAAGGGTTTATCATCCGATTTATTCCCTTACTATAATAAGGAAGGTTTGATACTTCCAACTGTCATTACAGCACTTGCACAGTTATTTTACTGACAGCAGCAACCTTATTCTAATGAGAATAAAGATCACAATGATTTTGACAGACTTGTCAGTGGCAGAAACCAGAAACCCAACAGCACCCTTAATGAGAATAAAGATCAGTGATTTGGACAGTGATGCAACATCAGAGGTTAAATAACTGAATGGACTGTAGTGTAAGTTTTTTTTTTTTATATTTGACAATCATGATAAAATGATTAATGTAAAGAGGACAAGAAAGATGGTGTTTAATTTGAATGGCCCTAAGACACCCAAGGGCCATTAATCAGGCTTGGTTTCTCTTTTATAATCAGAATACTACATTTATTAAACTGGAACTAACAATTTTCTCTCAGAAAATTCAGCTTTTTTTGCATTACCTAACTGTGTGCATCAAATTCTAAGTTCATAGGACCTTTCTCAAACTAGGAATGTTACCAAGAAGATCAATAAACCAAGTCTCCCAAGATGTTGAGAAATGAAGCCAGTGATAATTTACACAGTCTTAGAGCATGGAGGTCAAGCCCTAACGACCAAACTCCTTAATTTATGATGCATACAAAGGTCAACCTGAGATATGCAATAAGTTAGGTTATGATGAAATATTTGAAAAAAAAAAGATTATTTAACACTTACTTGTTCCTGTATTGGACAGCATGTTGCTGGTAAATGGGCACTGTGGGGGCTGCAGTCTGAAATCCACGATAATAAGACGAAATGTTAACCTATACATTTTAGAAGTCGGATCCATGTGTCCGCAGAACCGGCGCGAATAATCAAGAGAAACACAAAGAAATAACACAAATTGCTACAGGGACGGAGAAATTAATAAGTTTTTGACATTTTCTAACAATGTGACATACGATTTTCATTCGTTTTCAGAAATAAAATGGTCACTCACGTTTCTGATAATTGACGAGAAATTCCTTTGTGTGTATAGGTCTGAACTTAAGCCGGAGCACTCCAAAGCCTTACGGCCGATCACCCGCGTAGCGGTCAACATTTTTCCGACAAAATTATCAACTATTTAATTTATTTGCTAGCTTTATTTCACTTCAAACAGAACATGTGGGTGACGCAACTTCATGAAAGAACGATTTATACTTTTTTTTCTAGCACACCTCGAAGAACAAAACTTGCCAACACAAAAAAAAATACTCCAGAGCGCCCTAGAATGTTCTCCTTTCTTATTTACGGACGGAACGTTTTCATTGGCATAAAATTTCATTACTTATTTTTTATTGGTACAACTCTAATGATGTCATTGGGTGAGCCAATGGAATTTACGTAATTGTTTGCTTTACTGAGTTGCTGACAGTGAAAACTAGCTCATTATGTAATAATAGAAAAAGTGTTTCATTTACATTTTAGGTAAAAACATATGATCTCATTTAAATATATCATTTATTGCATTCATACATGTTACATAAATAAAATAAAATAACGTAAGCTTGTCGTTGTCAACCATAACTTTATGCCATGACTACCATCTAGTGACGATTAGTAACATTATATTTTACATACTGTGTTGCAAGATGGCGCTCTAAGACCCTTCCGAATATTTTTAACAATCACGGAGAAAAATTACAAAATACCCGTCTATAATTTTGACTATATAGAATACCCGATACCGTGTAGAAAAAAGTTAGTTATAGTTCATTCTTTAGTTTTTTACGAATAAACGCTACGACTACGACTTTCTGGGAATTTAGGATCGATCCTCAGACCAACAAAAAAAGATAGACAGCGCGCCGCGAAGGCGCGAACATTAAAAGTGAAGCCACCTTTTTATCTATGTGTGTATTGAAGGGTTGCCATTTCTTAAATTTTTTCCCTATAATTTGGGGATATTTGTGTGGGTAGGAACTAGTATAATATTGTACGAGTATTGTTGAGTATGGTATAGTACCTCAATTGTTTAGATTTTAGAAGGACTTCTATTAAAAAAAAACAACTCATATTTTCAATCAACTTTATTACATATTATTATATTATTTATTTTTAATTTCATTATTAATTGGAAACCTAAAATATTAAATACATATAAAAAGAAAATGGGAATATAACTCGAAGTAAGAAATCATATTTTTATATGTATACTTAGATTAATCGAATGGGGAAATTTTAAATCGTCTTATGGCAACTTCCGCACTTTATGTCACTGCTTTCGTTCGTTGAGGTTTTTTGTTCCAAGTAACCTAAAATTCATAGATAAATAATAAAGAAACGATGTTATTTCAAGTACTTATAAGTGAAAAGCGATTCCGTGAGACTTTTTGTGTGATTTTGCAACTTTTCACTACACAGGAAGGCATAATTATATTTTTTAAATCTATGTTATCTTGACGACGACTTGTGACAAACTAAGAGCAATGAGCATGGTTTTAGTGTAGGCAGGGGGGGCACACTTAGCACTGTCATCAATTTCCGTAGACGACAGCGACATCTGCAGTTTGGTGGGTGAACAAAACTTGGCAGCCATTTTCTTGTTTGTCAAATTGTCAAACAAATGTCATTGTCGCCGCCGGCCATCCGCCATTATCATTGTCAACTCCGCAACTCCGGCTTTCCCGACGTTGATGCGCTTCCCGAAATCCCGAGTTTATCTCAGCTAATTATGTTAAAATTGTTACTTGTTACTGTTATTTGTTAAACCCTGATTGTGACCCTAAACATTATTATAAAGATTCGCTACTTATAGTAAGTATGCTTAACTATAGGTATGTGTATATTTATTAGAGCCTTAGGTCACCCACCAAACTCAAGGTGGCAGCACTTTCCATACATGCAAATTTTACCACAGAGTTGTCACTCTTTCCCTCTATAGTTACTTTACTCTTTGAGTGTAGGTGTGTGCGTGAGCGTGTATGTTTACTTGCAGGAGCACGGTTTTATGGCTTCACTTTTGATGTTTGCGGCGCGCTGTCTATCTTTTTTTGTTGGTCTGAGGATCGATCAGGAGTAGGACCAAGGGTTATAATTATGTTCTGTGAGTAGGACTCACAGAACACATATACTCCTAGCGGAGGTAGGACTCACTCAGGACAGGATTGATTGGTCGACGCTGTGAAGCAAAAAATAAAATAAAACTTCAAACTATAATGACAATTTATTGATGTAGAATGTATTTATTAGTACAGTAGTTACATTATGTTTCACCTGCTTTAACTTACATAATGATCAAAACCATAGACATATGAAAGAAGATCAAAACTAAGCTTAGGTACTTTACGTGCATACGGTGCATAAACGCTGATGTACAGACGCCAGCACATCAACCTACACCTAACTGTCAAATTTTCCCAATCAACATTGAACCTTATGCTTTAGCGATAAAGTTGAAAATCTATTACATAAATCTGACAGATTGTAGTAGGTTGATGTGCTGGCGTCTGTACATACTTTCATATGTATTTTTTTGAAGTGAAAACTTCTTTAGGCGCGGTGGGCATATTTTGAGATGGGAAAAACTATTGAACTCGCGCCACTGTTACCGTAATCGACACCGCTTCTGATATATGATCGGCTGTCCTCGGGATGTACTCGGTTTTAATGTTTATCCGATATGTCAGCCTAGTGAGTGATGGCAAAGTAGGTATTCTGTTTGTGTTTTATTTTCACTTCTGTCGGCACTCCCGGAGTGCACTGTTTTTTTTTTATCGTGTGGAAATCCCCATGGATGTCCACCGCCCTGGGGTGGGTGGAGGAGTCTGTCAGACTTTTACTGACTAAAACCACACGGTATCCTGTTGCCAGCTTTAGCCGGGGTGCTGGAGTGTTTGCGCAATTCGTCACGTTCTCCAGGCCAGATGTTGGCCCGCATGGATCCATGCGGACCCCGCCACCCTCAGCGGCCGCATACGGCCATCATTCCTCTAGAGAGGGCGCGCGCGCGGAACACCGCGCACCGGCGAACGAGTGTCTGGGAGAGGTTGTACTTAGGCATTTCCGAGGCATAAAAGTCTAATTTTGAAAAAAGAATAATGCTATCGTATTTAGCTATGAAATGCCTTCAAAACTTGTACTGACGAATTTTTTTCTATCTCTCGTATTTCAGGAGTTAATTGAGAAAATGTGAAATTTTACTATGAAAATGACTGTATGTATCGAGCTCTCTGCCGCCTGCTTCCGGCCTCGTTTCAAGTTGTGGGCTTTACTATCGTATTATTACGCATAGCAAAAGGTACATTTACTGCTAAGACACATGGTGCGCCAAACGTGCACCTCCTGACATAATTATAGGATGAGTTTACGCAAATTGAAAGCCAGTTTTTACAAGTATCTCCGTTTCTTAGCCCTGCGGTATCTCACTGGGTGGGTAAATTTTAGGCTGCGTAGGTATATTTTATTTTTGTTTTTGTAATACCTAGTTTTGTTTAATTTAGTCTGTTTGATTTTGTTTTAATTTAGTTTAACTAATTTATTTAGTTCTAACCAGTGCAACTTACACACACATACATACATACACACACCCCCTCACACACACACATACATACATACATACACACACACAACACACAAACATACACATTCACATAGTCTTTTAATACCACCTACTTTTTGTTTTTTTGTTAGTTACGTACGACAAAAATTTTTGTGCATGCAGTTTGCCTATAAGTGATTGTTACACTTTATTCCGATTTTTTGCTTTTGTTTAAATGGCTTATAATAGTGTATACAATTATTGTTGGTGAACCAAATAAATAAATAAATGATGTTAGCGATTGTAAAATAAAAAGATTATCTACGGTTTATCTTATACGAGTAGAACTTATAATGATGAGGTAATTGGCTTAGTTTAAATATAATTTACACTTAAATTAGACAATTGCACTTCTGTAGTTAAAGAGATCGCGTTCTTATGAACTAACTTACCAATAATTTAAATTATTTAAAAATTACAATCACAAAATGGACGGATTCATTCATTGCGAATTTGCGATATTAGGTACTTAGGCACTTACTTCACTAGAGTTCGAAATATTATTTACAAAGTTTTTTTTATAACGCTTTATCCCACAGACAACAACACATGGCCGATGGGGTCGAAAGGTTCTGGAGTGGCGACCGCGTACCGGAAGACGTCGCGTTGGAAGGTTCCCACAAGGTGGACCGACGATTTTGTGAAGGCTGCAGGAACTTGTAGCGGTATTTACAACGCCACATGCGAACAACGCGTCATACTGACGTCACGAAATCCTGCATCTCGCAAGCAGAGTTTACCGCGCAACTAGCATAGATACAACGGCTCGACATGAATCATCGGGCAGTTGCCCGCCAGACACAACACCCGTCTGGTCGGAGGATCCTCCCTTTTCTATAGAGTATGAGTGAACTTTACACTCTGTTCCTCATACCTCTATAAACTCGTTGGATGCGAGAAGCACAAAACCGGTCGAAATGGAGGTGCTTGGGGGAGGCCTATGTCCAGCGGTGGACGTCTTTCGGCTGAAATGATGATGATGATGATTATCCCACAGCAGCCTTTCTATTCTGTATTTCTCACCGTGAAACTTAGGTGAAGTATAAAGCTGTCAATAGTGTCAATCCGCATCAGCCCCCTTACTGCGTAACACACTATCAATAATTACAATCAAGGATATTGCTAATCCAATGCTTCATATGCTCCAAAAATTTGTCTGCTCAACAACGTAAATAACGCAATGAATGTTGTTGAACTGTCACTGTTAGCAACGCAATTACCCCTCAGGTGGAAGGGCAGCTCACTTCACCAAGTTTTCACGATGAAAATGAATGATGTTTCTTAAAGAATAGACCGATAGGTACATTATAATATCGTAGTTATCTAGTCAGGAGTGGTAGAAGACGGTGCAGGAGCTGGCGGTTCATCTCTAGCTGCCAGGAGTGAGCGGAGTGCCAGGGCCTCCTGTCGAAGAGCGGCAACGTGTGCTCGGAGAGACGCGTTCTCTTGTTCCAGGAGACAGGCTCGCCAGGCTATCAGCATGTCGATTCTGTAAAAATCTCACCGTGAAAACTTGCGTGGAGTGAGCTGTCAGTGTCATCCCACTGATGCTAGGGATTGACCAAGCAAACATTTATAATCATAATCGAGATTTTAATAGATTCTCGCCACGGTGTTTATGGTTAGCACGTGTGATTAGGATTTGTTGTGTTTTTTATTAGTCTTTGTTGACATTTTTGTGACTTGTTATTGTTAAGTGTGTTGTCGTTGTGTTCGTTAACAGGTTAGTATTGTGATTGTCGTATTTTAATTTCGTTTTATCCAAGATGGATGTAAATAAACCCCCCGATCCTGACCCTCCCGACATTCCAAGTCCTTCATTTCCTTTTTCCCCGAATCCACTATCGCAATTCGCGGATGTTGTCTGTAGTGTTACAGAGATGGATGTATCCCAATCCAACCAATCTTCCCGTAAACGTCCCAGTAACGAAGATATTTTGTCTCCTACCCCCCCAAATAAACAAAAGAAAAGCCAAATTGGACGTACCAAATATTCGGCAGTGGATAAGGCTCCTTACATTGTCCACGTCTCCCGTATAGAGACCCAACCAAACTCAGGCACTACATTACATCCTGTTAACTTCGGCAAATTTTTAATTAACAACAACATTGCGAACATAGTTCGTGGTGGTGTTAATAGGGTTGGTAGAAACCGTGTGTCCGTAGAGTTTGCTTCCCCTCAGGATGCCAACTCTTTCTTGGTTAACACTTTGTTACCCAAGTACAGTTATACTGCCTCTATTCCTACATTCAACATCACAAGGATGGGAGTAGTAACAGGTGTTCCCTCTGATATTTCAGAAGATGAGGCTATGGCTTTGCTATCTGTGCCTTCAGGATGTGGGCAAATCCTTAAAGTTCGCAGAATTAATAGAAAAATTCATACAGACGGTGATAATGTGTGGAAACCCACTGAAACTTGTGTGATCACATTTGATGGACAAGTCTTACCCCAAAGGATCTTCTGCTGTTACACATCCCTTCCTGTTGAGCAGTACATATTTCCCACTATTCAATGTCGCAAGTGTTGTAGATTTGGTCATGTGGCAAATGTATGCAGATCAAAACCACGCTGCAGCAAGTGTGGCCACGATCACCCAGGTGATGGTTGCAGCACTTCTGAGGGCGAGGCCTTCTGTATCCTGTGTTCGGGTAATCACTTCGCTAATAGTAGGTCATGCCCCGAGCATGGTAGACAGAAAGCCATTAAGACTGTTATGGCGGAAAAATCCATGCCTTATGCTGAGGCTAGTAAATTAATCCCAACAGCTTCCCGCAACTATGCTAACATTACTAAAACTCCAATATCTCAATCTTATCGCAAGACAGTAACCCTAAAGCCTAAAACTCATGCCCCCCTTTCCCCATCTTATGACAAAGCTGCTCATCAGCAAATAACTAGTTCCCCCCAACCTTCACAGCCTAATGGCTGCGCTCTCAATTATAATAATGTCTCTTCTAATAATAGTACTTCTTCTATTATCGAACTACTTATAAAACTCTTACCTATCATTATTTCTTCTTCTACTTCTAATACCCAATCACCGTCCAACGTTGCCGATCAACTTATAACTCTTCTTTTAGACATTAGAAATGGCGTCTCGCCAAGTATTCCTTCAGTGGAATGTGAGGAGCGTGTGGCATAAAAAGCACGACCTCATATTTCTTTTAAATAAATACAAGCCATTGGCTTGTTCCATAGCTGAGACTTGGCTTACTCCAAGTCTCAGCTTCCGTATGCCACATTTCAATATTCTCAGATGTGACCGATCAGATGGCTATGGAGGGTCAGCTCTCTTAGTCAATAATCGGGTCCCTCTTTTACCCTTTACTTTACCTTCACTTACAGGTGATATGAGCATTGCCGCGGGGAGGATTGAGGGCATCACAGTGTTTTCAATATATATTGCACATCCTCACCATAATTTCTTAGTAATTCTAAGAGATATTTTTTCTAATGTTCATGGTCCGATACTGGTCATGGGCGACTTTAACTGCCACCATTACAGATGGGGATCTGAACGCTGTGATGCCTTTGGTGTAGCTCTGGTTGATGTTTTGGACGACTTGGACCTCTGCATTCTAAATAACGGTTGCTCAACGCGACGATCTCTTCCAGGACAGCAAAAGAGTTGTGTAGACCTTACATTTTGTTCGGTTGAGTTAGCAGCATCGACTCACTGGGAATGCACAACCTTGTCGCATGGTAGTGATCACTACCCTATTGTCACATCTTTGGTTAATAAGTCTTATTTAGAAAAAACTTCCCCTCCACTTTTGAAATATAACCTGGCCAAACCGGATTGGTCAAAATATGCATCATTATTGGAGGATAAAATAGTTGTTCTTCCAAATTTAAATTCAAATTTATCAGATCCTTCTGGTCACTGCCATGCCAAGAGCTGTTATGAGGGTTTTGTGACAGCAATTACCTCCAGTGCAGATTCCTGCTTTCATTTAAAAAACAGTGCTCGTAATAAAATCCCTTCACCCCCATGGTGGGATCCAGAATGCACTTCGGCAATCAAGGATAGGGACGAGGCAGAGGTGTGTTACAATGCAGATATGAGCACTGATAATCTGTTAGCATACTGTCATATTAATGCCAGAACCAAACGTTTTCTTCGTAAGAAGAAACGTACGGGTTGGGTTAAGTTTTGCACCTCCTTATCACCCTCTACTCCGGTTTCAGTTGTCTGGAAAAATATCAATAGGTTTAGACGTGGGTGTTCCCCATCGATCTCTTCTCCGATTGCTAGGGAAACAGCTGAACATTTCTTTGACAAAATAGCTC
Organism: Hydraecia micacea; assembly: GCA_914767645.1. NCBI lineage: Eukaryota > Metazoa > Arthropoda > Insecta > Lepidoptera > Noctuidae > Hydraecia > Hydraecia micacea. Next base: position 3,579,350 of record OU611803.1, read on the forward strand.
CGTCCTATGTTCCACTCTCATCCGAATGTCAAAACGCGCCCTTTTATATCGTTACAGAGGACCCTCTCGATACGCCATTTACTTTGGAGGAACTGAATGTGGTGCTCAAACATGTCCGGGACTCAGCGCCTGGCATTGATGGCGTGCCATATTCGTTCATAACCCATTCTAGTGATAAGGCCAAAATCTATTTTTTAAATATTTTAAATTATTGTTATAATCATGGTTGGGTTCCAGATCAGTGGAAGTTTCAAATCATAATTCCTTTATTGAAACCAGGCAAACATGCAGATGATCCGAATGGCCTTAGGCCAATTGCTCTGTCTTCAGTCCTAGCCAAATTACTGGAACACCTTGTCAAAAATCGCCTCGAGTGGATAGTCGAATCGAGAGACCTACTGCCGACTCATCAATTTGGTTTTAGGAAAGGACTAAGCACAATGGACAGTGTTAGTATTTTAGTTACGGATATCCGCTTAGCATACTCTAAAAATGAATCCGTTGTTGCCACTTTCCTGGACATCTCATCTGCGTATGACAATGTACTTCTTCCCGTACTCAGGCAAAAACTGCAACAGCTGAGTCTTCCGGCTAAGATGATACGATGCATATGCGAACTTCTGTTGTCCCGCTCATTGGTTCTGAGAGTCCAGGGTGAGGAGTTCGATACAAGGCAGACATGGAGGGGTCTCCCACAAGGCTATGTCCTCAGTCCCATACTCTACAATCTGTATACGGCTGATATTGGGTCCTGCCTAAACAACAATTGCCAGATATTGCAATATGCCGATGACATTGTTTTGTATGTGTCAGATCCCTCCATAGTTGACGCTGCGTCATCTTTGTGTCTCTCTCTGGATTCTTTGAATCAGTGGCTTTTAAGACATGGGTTGTCCCTATCTGCTCCCAAAAGTTCGGCAGTAATTTTCTCTCGGAAAAGACTCATTCCTCAAATTACAGTGAACATTTTAGGCCACAATATTCCTGTAGAGAAAAAAGCAAAATTTTTAGGCGTTATTTTAGATACAAAATTAACTGGAAAACACCACATAAATTATCTAATTAAAAAATGTGAAAGAGTAATATCAATTTTAAAAGTACTTGCGGGTGTTTGGTGGGGTGCTCACCCATACACCATGAAATTAGTTTATAACGCCTTAGTTCGTAGTGTTTTAGATTATGGAACGTTTCTAATGATTCCTTGCAACAAAGGTGCTTTGGCTGGGCTGGACAGAGTTCAGTCCAAATGCCTTCGAATCATCTCAGGATGTATGAAGTCCTCTCCCGTTAACGCATTGCAGGTCGAATGTGCTGAACCTCCTCTAGCCCTTAGGTGGCAATACCTGGCCTCCCGCTTTGTGTCTAGGCTAATATGTAGATCCTCCCATCCTCTTCTAGGAAGACTGAACGAGTTAGATGGCATATGCAGAAACTCAAATTACTGGAAAAATAAAGAAATACCCTTATTCCTAAAATCCTTTCGACTAACTCTAAATTTAGTATATCCGATCGTCCAATTTCCCAGATTACCCCTTTTTAATTTTCCTTATCAAGTTTTAAGTTATATCCCAAAAATTTCCTTTGATATTGGTATATCCAAAAAATCTCCATCAGCGAATTTGGCCTTCAATGCGGTGGTGGGCGAGCGATGGAATGGTTTTCAATTATTCTTCACGGATGCTTCGAAACTAACCGATCTTAGTCACACTGGCGCTGCGGTCTATTACCAAAACTCCAAAATTATCCTACAGTTTAAAGGCCCTAAGGAGTCTTCTGTATTCACTGGTGAGTGTGTGGCTATATTGGAAGCTTGTCTTTTTATAGAGTCGCACCCTAATATTGAGAAGGCTGTCATTTTTACAGATTCCCTTAGTTGTTTGCAAGCTTTAGTTCAAAATCCATTTAAAAGTAAATTGCACAGTTCTCTTATTTTAAAAATTAAAAATTCTCTTTGGATCTGTGCTAATAGTCAAAGAGATGTTCAGTTAGTTTGGATACCTAGCCATTGTGGCATTAAGGGTAATGAATGTGTTGATGCCTTGGCTAAAGATGCTTGTTCATCTTTATCTTCTGATCTCACGCACAATTCCTACCAGGGTTACGACCTACTGTCCCTTCCAAGACTGAACCTACAGCGTTCCTGGCAAGAACAGTGGAATATGTCCAGCAGGAAAAAAGGTAAATTTTTTTATGCAGTGCAACCGACCATCAAACCAAAACCGTGGTTTTTCGGTCACAAAAAAGTATCGAAAACTATTATTTCTGTTCTTTGTAGAATCCGCCTAGGTTTTTGTTGCACTCCCGTTTTTTTACACAAAATCCATGTCCGTGACTCCTCTCTCTGCGAGTGCGGGTTGGAGGAGGGCACCCTGGATCACATATTCTTCGAATGCTCTAACAACCTCCCACCTCTAGATTTGTATAGCCGTCTTCCCAAATTTAAGATCCCTCTTCCGATTAATTTCCCCTCCCTTTTAACATACCCCTCTCCAGATTTGCTTGTGGCGCTGATGATATTCATCCGCCACAATAATATAAAATTATAATTTGTTTATTTATGTTTGGATGTGGCATATGTATATTTTTATGTTCTAACAATTATAATATAATATGTAATTTTACCTTTTTGTTTGTTTCAGTCCAGTACTAACCCCACAAGATCTACAATAAGTTCAACCTATCGTTCTTTTTTTATTTTTTTAAACTTTTTTTTTTTTATTTTTTTATCACACACTTGCTTTTCCAATTCACTTTTGACATTGGCAGAATAGTCGACATCGGCTTTACTTGCCATAATTAAAAATAGAATAGAATAGAATAGAGATTTTAATAATATTTTTTATGTTAATTCTATTGAAAATTTTATATAATTTCAAAGCTAGTATTTTAGTTGTCAAAACATTATTATTTCATGGGGGTTTTAAATAAAATAGCAGCACAGAAACTTAATGTTTTTTTTTATTTTTTTCCTAGACTGACTAGTCAATATAGCCTGAGGCGTGAGCGCGTCACGCACTAACAGTAAATAAAATCTGTGGTGTCTGGGAGAAACCTGTTAAGTCCAAAAACGTATTTTTTCAGTATTAGACTTTTAAGGTTCAAGTTTAATTTATAAATCAGTTTGGTAAAGTAGAAAAAGCCAACCACCGCTACGATTCTCCCACTCCTATGATAGTTACACTTGTCAGCAATAGACAAAAATAAAATATGATTTTTTTTAATAACAACATAGTACCAAACTAAAAAATTACGAAAATGGATTCACGTTTAAGACAGCTAGACTAATGAAAATACGCATCGACATTGTTTGTTAGTTTGAGCGATGGTAGATCGAGTCTAGTAAAGACTAACAACGCTAATCTATTCAATTAGAAGAGATAGCCTAGTGTGTCAAGTCACCGAGTGCTAACGGTGTGCCTTGCTGACGCGTGACGGACCATGGTTAGACTTTAACCCCACGTAGTTTGTGTGGCGTGATCACTTCACTAGAACTAGTTACTAGTTAGACTGGAAGCCGACCCCAACATTGTTGGGACGCCTTACAAGTCAAATAAGTAAGAACAAATCTCCAATCTGATAATGACAGTGACTAACGCGCAAGCGCGGCGTGATCATCACTTCACCCGATTCACGACATTAAATGTCATGGGTCGCGTGAAGTGATCACTTCACGCGACCCATGACAATTAATGGCGTGAATCAGGTGAAGTGACCACTTCACGCGACCCATGACATTTAATGGCGTGAATCGGGTGAAGTGATAAGATCACGCCGCGCTTGCGCGTTAGTCACTGTCATTATCACATTGGAGATTTGTTCTTACTTATTTAACTTGTAAGGCGTCCCAACAATGTTGGGGTCGGCTTCCAGTCTAACCGGATGCAGCTGAATACCAGTATTTTACATGGAGCGACTGCCTATCTGACCTCCACAACCCAGTTACTGGGTAATACGATACCCCTTGGTAAGACTGGTTGTCAGACTTTCGGGCTTCTGACTACCCGTAACGACTGTCAAAGATCCACGAATGACAGCCGGGACCAACGGCTTAAGGTGCTTTCCGAGGCACGGAGAGGTCTCAGTATGTAAAGATGGTCACCCATCCTCAGACCAACCGCGGCAAGCGTAGCTTAACCTGATTGATCGATCTGTGCGGCTGTTATTATTTAGCCACAGACCCCTCTACGCGTGCAAATATATTATTGTAAATAGATACCTACTTAGGTAACTCGCCGATGCCACTATTAAAAGAACAAAAAAGAAACACTATTACAAAATTCAACGGTTCAATCGACACTCGCTCAGCTCGCAATCAGAGTGTCTCCCGTAAAAATAACTAAGACCCGTATTTTTTATGCTAGTAACCCTTAAATGAAGAAGTGGTTGGTGGCAACCCTACGCCGAAGTGATGTTGCTATGGTTACGAGATTCTTGGAAGTGAATTCGTAATTCACTTCCAAGAATCTCGTAACTACATTCCGAATTGCACTGTAATCGTTTACAGCTTGCTTACACTTTGACCCCAATTATTCTGTACGGTATAAATTACCTATTATTCCCCGCATAATCTTACCACGCCGTACGGTTGTCAAGCGTGGTATTTTGACAGTTCAAACCGGTTTCGTTCATTAAATTGTGTCATAGAGAATACGTAAATAGCAGATATGTATTGATTATATAGGTAAGGAATTGATGTGGTTTCGAAGTAAAGAATCATTAAGTGGGTCATATTGAATTAGGGCCCTTTTTCCGAATTAGCGTGAGCGCGATAACCATGTCCCGTAAGTCGACATAGATGACGTCATGGCATGCGCCATCTTCCGATAACGGCGACCATGCCCTAAATTAATAATTATCACCGCGGGCGCTGTCACAAATGAATGACAGCCTGTTGTGCTGTTTTGTTTTGAGTCGCATCATAATATATTGCCTTTAAACTAACGTGGCATTTTTTAAATCGTGCTTCCGCCAGTACAGTCGCCACCTTAACAAAGATGAAGAAATTCGTGGTGTATACACAAATAAATACTATAATCCAACCATCCAACCATTAGTACCTATTCAAGTGAATATAGTTTAGCTGCCATAATAGTGATTTATCTAAATCGGAACGCTAATTACTTATGTGAGCGCTGTGCCGAGCCATAACTCCCGCCGCGCATGCGCGTTAGGTATCAAACTAATTTTTTTTAATATCCAAGTGAGCGCTGTGGGTGATGATGGCTTAATTCGGAACGAGCCAGAATTCACGCGCATGCGCGGCGTGAGACTCACGCCGTGAGTCACGCCGCGCATGCGCGTTAGACGCAAATCATCTAACAGGTCGAGGCTAAAAAACATAAAATTTGGGGACTTCGAACATTCAAACTCCACCACATGGGCAGTGAATAATACATCATTTAATTATTTGACGAATTCATCCATTGTCCAAGTTAAATAAGTAGTGGTAATGAATTTTTTTGATATCTAATGTCGAAGTTTCGCGCCAATCGTGCGTGTTTACATTTTTACTTTTCACAAATTTCACACACACACATGTAGATAAGATTTAAAATGAGACAAATATTATTGAAAATATTATGAACGACACGAAAATGCCCAAATCTTAACGTAATATTAAAACACAGGTCCAATAACACTTATTGTTCATTACCACTACTCAATTTGTGTTCAAAATCGCCGTCCATTATTGTTTTTTTTTTATTGTAATGATGTGCGAAAGCGATAATCCTAAACAATTTTTTTTTTATTTCGATTGACTCGGGTAAATTAATATGTCGAATATCGGAAATCGATACTCGGAAATTGAAATAAAATTATTTTAAACATTACAAACAATAAGCATTGTTAATAATAATGACTTATGCTTTTTAATGTAATTTTAATAGTTTTTTGGACATTATATTGAAACTGAGTCAATACCTGAGGACCTTTGACCATAATAGTCATTTATTGAACTTCGCGCCGAATTGTTTCTATATTTGAATATTTATCTTCGGAATGCGCTCGCCGCTTAATTTTTTTTTATTTATTGTACAATTATTTATTTTTGATACTTTCTAATAGTTTGCTACAGAATGCCCAGTATACATTTTTTTAGGTAGGCTTAGCAAAAGATAGGGAATGATGATTATTAATTGTATAAATTGGGTATTCCGCAATCACTTTACATTTCAATATGTTTTGTTAGTTGTATGAGCTTGTTAGTTTTTGTTTCTATTAGTTTACTTGAGTACCTAATAAATTGTTTCTTTTTTGTGGTAGGTTACCAAAGAAATTTAAAAAACTGACCTTGTTTATATCGGACCACGCACAGTCGGCACATTGAAAGGTTCCGTAGTTGGGTTGAATATTTACGCATGCAAAATGCACATAATTAATTTGATCAACTGCAAATATGTTTGTATTTCATAAACTCATCATTCATAAGTTCATAACGTACCCATAAATTAAAGTGCCGACCAGAAAAGAAAAGTACTGTTTTCTTATGGGGAATAACATCTTGAGCATTTCTTAGATATTATTACAGCAAAAGTCTGCAATTAACCCCTTGGCTGCTATTTGAGACTGAAAATGCCAAAAATCTTATTTTTATAACAACTGTTTTAAGCATAACTTTTAAAAAATACCAACTTTAAATTGAATATAACATCCCGAACATGTTTTGGCTACCTATGACCAAATGTAAGTAGGTATGTACGCAGTATCAATATACTGCGTAGCAGTGGCGAAGGTACCATACAACTCGATTCCCGCCGGCTTCCCTTCGAAAATTCAGAACATAACCACTCTATAGTCAATTCATCATTGTAATTTTCTTTTGGTATTTTTTTTTTGCTCCAGCCTACCTCTGTCATAAATTCACCCTTCGCCACTGCTGCGTAGGTACATACTTACATTTGGTCATAAAAAAGTTAAGCAAATCTCTCAATAGAGATTTGCTTAACTTTTTTTTGTTATTATAAAAATATATTTATGACCCTCACGACAAGCCTTTTCATTTGATATATCACACGGTACCTACAGTAAGCAAAGCTTTTTTAAATTTTCTATGTGACCCCAAAAAGTAAACCCATAACCCGACATTTTAATGTCGTGAATCGGGTGAAGTGATTACGCCACACAAACTACGTGGGGTTAAATTCTAACCATGGTCTGTCACGCGTCAGCAAGGCACACCGTTAGCACTCGGTGACTTGAAACACTAGGTTATCTCTTCTAATTGATTATATTAGCGTTGTTAGTCTTTACTAGACTCACGACATTAAATGTTGTGAATCGGGTGATGTGATCGCGCCACTCAAACTATGTGGGATTAAATTTTATGGTCCGTCAGCCAGGCACGCCGTTAGCACTCGATAACTTAACACAATTATCTCTTCTAATTGAATAGATTGGGTTACCAACGCTGAACATCGTCGCAGTCTTTTCTAGACTTGATCTACAATCGCTCATAATAACAAACAAATAATGTCGATGCGTATTTTCATCAGTCTAGCTGTCTTAAACGTGAATGTTTTATTTTATTTACTGTTCGTGCGTGACTCGCTCGCGCCTCAGGCCATAATTATAAGGACTAGTCTAGGGAAAAAAATATATAAAAAAACAACATTGAGTTTCTGACTAAGATTCTGTTTTGCTATTTTATTTTAAAACCCCACAAAATATTAATGTTTTGATCACTAAAATACTAGCTTTGAAATTATATAAAATTTTCAATAGAATTAACATAAAAAATATTATTAAAATCTCGATTATGATTGTAAATGTATGCTTGGTCAATCCCTAGTATCAGGTGGAATGACACTGACAGCTCACTCCACGCTCACTTCGCCTAAGTTTTCACGGCGAGATGGTTACAGAATCGCAGTGCTGGTAAAGGTAAAAAGATCTTTGTTTTAGCAAAATATGGAAGTTATCTGCCACGGGCTGCTATCCATTTACGTCTATATTACCTTTAATTTAACCTATAGCCCGTCAGCCATCAAAGCAAGAGAGAACAGGCATCTTTTGGCCACGCTCGTTCCATGGTAGACCTCCTAGAGGTTAAGAGCAAGCCCATTTGACAATAAAAAAATAAGAAGTATACTTGTGGCGGCATTTACATCGCCCCATGGGAACAACAATGTCCCGACCGACAACAATCGACGGGCAGTTGCCAACCAGACACAACACAGTCGAAGAATCCTCACTTTTTCGTAGAGAGTGAACTTTATACCCTGTTCCTCATTTCATTCATTTGGAGAAACATCGACGTAAATGTATTTTTTTTTTTTCAAAATGAGTTAAATACGCCAAAGCACTTAGAAAGCGTATTTACGTTAGGAAAGCATACCTAGACGTAAAAAAAAAGTACCAGTTACGTCGATGTTTCTCCAAATGAGCGATATCTCTATACTGAGTTAGTTTTCAAAGACCAGCCAAGGGTGTGCTACAGACCATCAAACTGAACAACTTTCTCCATGGGATCAATATCGTAGTCGCAAAAAAATTATCAGTTGTCCCACACATTTGGGTCGAGTAGTTATCGAAGTTTTGTATTGGACGACTGATATTTATACACTTCGGGGCGTAACCATATTTTACCTGGTCTTCTCTAATACGTCTCGCGTCTCTGGACTTCTTGGCAGCTTGGTTGTTTCTTCGCCGTCTTTCGAAGTACTTCTCATCCTTCAGCTCTGGAGGGATCGGTCGCTTTTCTCCGCGGCGACGGATGTCCAGATCGCTGTTCGGTGATGGGAGCACTGGAGACCAGTCACCAGTTACAGAGTTAAGGGTCTGTTTTAGAGTTTTTGGACAAGCGCTAGGTATAAACCGGGAAAAAATCTGCTAAACTAAGGCATCCCCCACCCCATACATCCTCACAACGACTGATACTGCGGATGTTTTGGCTAAAGCTATGGTTTACAAGAAGAGCGATGGCCATAGTGACTGGTGTCATGAAAATGATGACAGCGTAGATTCCGCGCCAAAAGATAGTCGCGTTTATGTTTCGTTTTGACACCAGACGCAGTGTCGTGACTTGATTGTCATGGAAATGCTATTTAATCATGTGTGAGCTCATTCTTCTCAGTATGGACACTTTTTCGCGTCACTATCTACGGTAAGAGCAAATCAAGAAGCTTATAGATAAAATAAGTGAAGACGACTGTGGTCGGACACTCAAAATCAATCAAAATCAAAATCAAGTCATTTATTCAAACTACGCTGAGAATCAGCACTTTTCGAACGTCAAAATTACATAAGACAGTCCCCCAAAACGCCCGCCCTTCGCCACTTCCTAGTGCTTTCGCTGGGGAGAAGAAATGGCGGAACAAACTCCCCAGCTCTCTTTCTAAATACCTACACATATTAGAACGAGACAGTGATATGTGTTTTCTTTGTCATATGTATGTATTTAAAAAGAGAGCGTCCGACCACAGTCGGTTTCAATTAGGTATTTAGAGTGTTGTCTTCATTTTTACCTATAAGCTTCTTGGAGCAAATGGGTTTGACTTAATATGTCAAATACTGGTGTAGGTAAATGACGGATTTTCATGACAGATTTAATGTGACGGAACCGCTTGGTATATTAGGAAAGCGTGGTAAATTAACTTGGAAAACTAGCTAGTAATGACTTAGGAGCCACCCGCATTGATCATTAGTTAACGAACATTTTGTCGGCGCTTCGGCATGTCAGAAGTACTGTGTGGGATTTATGAAAGTGTTTTTAACTTTTTACTTGTATATTTCATCGTTTATGTGTATAATATACAAACTGTGTCTTTAATTTCTGTAATTGGTTTTAAACCGTTTTAATCAAAGATACAAAAAAAAAGTTTAAAAATTAAAACCCGACTACTGAAAAGGATGAAACAAGAAAGTAACTTCCCGTGGTCGCATGCCGCTGTACTAACATACTTATAAGCTATGGTAGCATGCACCACGGGAAGGTAGTTTCTTGTTTCACCCTTTCCAATAGTCAGGTTTTAGTTTTTAAACTTATTTATTTAATTGTTTTGGGGCTTAATTCAGTACTTAATATTTATATTTTTGAAATGTGCTAATTAAGCTCTTTCATTTTATACCCAACACTGAATGATTAAAAATTTTTTTTTTGTAGGTTTTGTCATTCCGCTAGAGGGCACCATATCCAATGTGACGTCTCATAGCCTATAACCAGCGGACGATCAAGACACTTCCAACCATAGATAATATATTCTATATCTATGCTTCCAACGATACCTCTTTTGTCAAATTATGACAAGCAGTTTAGAAGTTATGAGGGAACAGATGAACATCACAGATACCGGTCAAAATCATAACCGCCCTTTTTGCCTCGCCATAGGGCCTTTAAAATAGTGCTCTAAATTTCTTTTTTGAGGCAAATAAGACAGATATTAATATTTATTAAAGACGAAGATTTACGTACGCGTGGTATTCCTCGGTGGTAGATGATGACAATATGGTGGGATGCAGTGCAGCTGCGGCGGCAATGCTGCCAGCAATGGATTCACCACGTTATGCACATCTGGAAATAAGGGAGAATGGTTTTCACGACGTATGTTGACAGTTTTTGGGTCTATAGATTACGGTGGACCAAACTAGGTAAGTATAGTTACGAATAACTCGGATTGTCTTTACTCTACGCTGGTGACACAACTCACAAAGCAAGTCTTAGGGCCAAAGCACACACGCTACTTTTAGCATCAGCGATCGGCGATTTAGCCGCTTTTTAGAAGCTAAATGCAGCGACCAAGCATTCCATGCCGCACACTTAAAAACGCCAAAGGCGGCGATTCAGTCGCTTTTCGGAAGCGTGAACTTTCCGTTCTAGGACTTCCAAGGAAGTCCTAGAATGGAAGGAAAACATCGTAAGCGATGTTTTCCTTCACCGTTTTGAGAGATGAACTTGTGTACACAAGGTAAAGCGCCTGGCTGGGTTCAAACCCACGACCTACACTCGTAAGTCGGGCCATTACCACAGGACCACCAATTTTATCATCATCTGCCTAGCCTTTTCTCAACTATGTTGGGGTCGGCATCCAGTCTAACCGGATACAGCTGAATACCAGTATTTAACATGGAACGACTGCCTATCTGACCTCCACAACCCAGTTACTGGGTAATACGATAGCGATACCTCTTGGTAAGACTGGTTGTCAGACTTTCTGGCTTCTGACGACCCGTAACGACTGTCAATGATCCACGAATGACAGCCGGGACCAACTGCTTAACGTGCTTTCTGATGCACGGAGGGGTCTTCGTATGTAAAGATGGACATCCATCCACGGACCAACCGCGGCAATTAAGCGTAGCTACACCCTGATCGATGGACCCGTGCGGCTGTTATTACTTAGCCACAAACCACAGCTCTCACTTATTGAAAATATTTGCCGTACATTCAGCCTCTGATCCTCCTGTCAATGTCGTCCCCTCTACTAAATTATTGACACTCATTATTATTCATGCATGGCCCCGCTACCCTTGTTCAATTCTAACATAATGACGTGTTGCATTTGATCGACGCCACGCGACCCATAAACGGTCACCTTCGCACCGATTATTGGTCAAATAGTTTGATCAAATATTTGTAGACTTTATGCTATTGCTTGCCCGATTGATGGCTATAGGCTCGCCCCTTCTTACATGGGACTTGCACATACCTAACTGGCGAAATGTGGGTGGAGGTACTATAGGTACAGACGCCAGCACATCAACCTACTACAATCTGTCAAATTTCTTTAACAAATTTTTTATTTTATTTTATTTTTTTATTAATATTTTTTTTCTTTAATTTTTTCGACCTTATCGCTAAAGCATAAGGTTCAAAGTTGATTGGGAAAATTTGACAGTTTCGGGTAGCTTGATCTGCTGGCGTCGGTACCTATACGTCTGCCTAATCCTTCTGGGATAACAGGTGTGAAGTTATGTTTTTTAGGGTTCCGTACCTCAAAAGGAAAAACGGAATCCTTATGATCACTTCGTTGTCCGTCTGTCTGTGCGTCTGTGAAGACCCTTTTTCTCAGGAACGCGTGGAGTTATCAAGTTGAAATTAATATCAAACACTCAGGGCTGCAATCCCTTGAAGCAATGAAAAAATCTAACTTCTAAGTCAACGCAATCAAAAGATACGGGCGTTTATGTTCCGAAATCAAAACCTATAGGGTATTTCCCGTTGACCAAGAATCATGAAATTTGGCAAGAAGCAATGTCATGTAGCACAAGTAAAGGAAAAAATCTGAAAACCGTAAATTTGTACTTAGTAACATTACAAAAAAATAAATTAAAACCACATAGCTACAAAATTGTACGGAGCCCTCGGGGCGCGAGTCCGACTCGCAATATTTGACCGGTTTTTTTTTATCTACCCACAAAATAATGATTGCACAAAAATGTTTTTGTAAAACTCTCAACAATACCGACTTTGTTATAGTTTTATTCTCATTGCCATACAACGTGGCAATGCTGCCAGCCTTTTGGGCACGTTTCCTGTTGACAGCGATGCGGACGAATTTTTCGATGCCCTTTGCTTGTAAATGTTAAATATTTGTAAATATTTGAATGTGTAAATATTTTAAAATAACTTTAGAGCATAATTGTAATAGGTAATTAGTCACAATTTCGTATACACTTTGAATTTATATATCTCGGGACCATGGGGACCCGGTCCTTTGGAAGGCGTACGAGGGGCCGAAGCCAACTCGCAGAGGCCCCTTAGGAAATTTTTATGAAATGCGGCACCATCCGATGAATTTTTCTATTATTAAGAGAATAAAGTTATCTCAAACCTCACATCACAGGTCATGACGTGGAATTAGTTAAACATACACTTGCACCTGCGGCCGTGGGGACTGACACACCTGTGTGCCCCCCTGTGCCGTTGTCGTAATGATTGGCGCTAATTATTGAAGGGGTTTGTAGCAGACGATACGCTATTGATGATGCAGCTAAGTTTGTGGAAAGTGAACGTCGTTAAATAAAAAAACACGAAGTTAAAAAGTTTTGCCAGAAGGCTTATTCAAACCTAGGTAAATATGGTGACTGGTAATTAGTGACCGATACTTAAACACGTGATTGTACTCATGATAAAAAACAACTTTTACTATGGGACCAAACCTGAAATCGCGAAAAAAAAATCAGCTGTTCCCTACATGTCAAAATGTAGGGAACAGCTGATTTTTTTTTCACGATTTCAGGTTTGTCTTTTAACTTTAATCTTTTAACCTCCCGACTTCATATCGGCTGTCGTGCACCCAGCGCCCAAAAAAAAAAGCAGATTAAACGAGCTGTGGTACCTATTTGGTCGTAAATATACGACCTTGGCAAAATGGACACGAAAATATTTGTCGCATTAATCCATGTGTGTGAACTTAGCAGATCATTGTCCAGCAGATCAAAAATAAATATGAGTTCTTTTCGCATGCAGCTGAGTTCTACAGTTCCTGATACTTTTTAGAAATAGTTCTGGCGTTTTTACATTAAAAAAGTCAATTGGCAAAATGATCTGCCAACTTCCCGTAGCAGATCATTTTGCAGCAGATCAAAAATAAATGTGAGTTCTTTCGCATGCGGCTGAGTTCTACAGTTCCTGATACTTTTTACAAATAGTTCTGGCGTTTTTACCTTAAAAAAAGTCAATTGGCAAAATGATCTGCCAACTTCCCGTAGCAGCAGATCAAAAACAAATGTGAGTTCTTCTGGCAATCGGCTGATTTCTACAGTTCCTGATACTTTTCAGGAATAGATCTGAACTCACGTCCACTTTTGTGAAAGGCTAGAACTCTTTCGTTTTTCACAGGTTCGCATCAGACCTGCAATCTAAAACTCGATTCGAATCCAGAACTCACTCTAGAGTGCCAGCAGATCATGGTTGAACGTTCGAAAAGGCGAAAAATAATATTTTAATCCTTTCAAATCATAGTGAAAGGCTAGAACTCTTTCGTTTTTCACAGGTTCGCATCAGACCTGCAATCTAAAACTCGATTCGAATCCAGAACTCACGCTAGAGTGCCAGCAGATCATGGTTGAACGTCCGAAAAGGCGAAAAATAATATTTTAATCCTTTCAAATCATAGTGAAAGGCTAGAACTCTTTCGTTTTTCACAGGTTCGCATCAGACCTGCAATCTAAAACTCGATTCGAATCCAGAACTCACGCTAGAGTGCCAGCAGATCATGGTTGAACGTTCGAAAAGGCGAAAAATAATATTTTAATCCTTTCAAATGATAGTGAAACTTTTCAAATCATAGTGAAAGGCTAGAACTCTTTCGTTTTTCACAGATTCGCATCAGACCTGCAATCTAAAACTCGATTCGAATCCAGAACTCACGCTAGAGTGCCAGCAGATCATGGTTGAACGTTCGAAAAGGCGAAAAATAATATTATAATCCTTTCAAATCATAGTGAAACTTTTCAAATCATAGTGAAAGGCTAGAACTCTTTCGTTTTTCACAGGTTCGCATCAGACCTGCAATCTAAAACTCGATTCGAATCCAGAACTCACGCTAGAGTGCCAGCAGATCATGGTTGAACGTTCGAAAAGGCGAAAAATAATATTTTAATCCTTTCAAATGATAGTGAAACTTTTCAAATCATAGTGAAAGGCTAGAACTCTTTCGTTTTTCACAGATTCGCATCAGACCTGCAATCTAAAACTCGATTCGAATCCAGAACTCACGCTAGAGTGCCAGCAGATCATGGTTGAACGTTCGAAAAGGCGAAAAATAATATTATAATCCTTTCAAATCATAGTGAAACTTTTCAAATCATAGTGAAAGGCTAGAACTCTTTCGTTTTTCACAGGTTCGCATCAGACCTGCAATCTAAAACTCGATTCGAATCCAGAACTCACGCTAGAGTGCCAGCAGATCATGGTTGAACGTTCGAAAAGGCGAAAAATAATATTTTAATCCTTTCAAATCATAGTGAAACTTTTCAAATCATAGTGAAAGGCTAGAACTCTTTCGTTTTTCACAGATTCGCATCAGACCTGCAATCTAAAACTTGATTCAAATCCAGAACTCACGGTAGAGTGCCAGCAGATCATGGTTGAACGTTCGAAAAAGCGAAAAATAATATTTTAATCCTTTCAAATCATAGTGAAAGGCTAGAACTCTTTCGTTTTTCACAGGTTCGCATCAGACCTGTAATCTAAAACTCGATTCGAATCCAGAACTCACGCTAGAGTGCCAGCAGATCATGGTTGAACGTCCGAAAAGGCGAAAAATAATATTTTAATCCTTTCAAATCATAGTGAAAGGCTAGAACTCTTTCGTTTTTCACAGGTTCGCATCAGACCTGCAATCTAAAACTCGATTCGAATCCAGAACTCACGCTAGAGTGCCAGCAGATCATGGTTGAACGTTCAAAAAGGCGAAAAATAATATTTTAATCCTTTCAAATGATAGTGAAACTTTTCAAATCATAGTGAAAGGCTAGAACTCTTTCGTTTTTCACAGATTCGCATCAGACCTGCAATCTAAAACTCGATTCAAATCCAGAACTCACGGTAGAGTGCCAGCAGATCATGGTTGAACGTTCGAAAAAGCGAAAAATAATATTTTAATCCTTTCAAATGATAGTGAAACTTTTCAAATCATAGTGAAAGGCTAGAACTCTTTCGTTTTTCACAGATTCGCATCAGACCTGCAATCTAAAACTCGATTCGAATCCAGAACTCACGCTAGAGTGCCAGCAGATCATGGTTGAACGTTCGAAAAGGCGAAAAATAATATTATAATCCTTTCAAATCATAGTGAAACTTTTCAAATCATAGTGAAAGGCTAGAACTCTTTCGTTTTTCACAGGTTCGCATCAGACCTGCAATCTAAAACTCGATTCGAATCCAGAACTCACGCTAGAGTGCCAGCAGATCACGGTTGAACGTTTGAAAAGGCGAAAAATAATATTTTAATCCTTTCAAATCATAGTGAAACTTTTCAAATCATAGTGAAAGGCTAGAACTCTTTCGTTTTTCACAGGTTTGCATCAGACCTGCAATCTAAAACTCGATTCGAATCCAGAACTCACGCTAGAGTGCCAGCAGATCACGGTTGAACGTTTGAAAAGGCGAAAAATAATATTTTAATCCTTTCAAATCATAGTGAAACTTTTCAAATCATAGTGAAAGGCTAGAACTCTTTCGTTTTTCACAGGTCCGCATCAGACCATCAAATTTCAATCGTCAGCCTAACCACGAAACTTGAAGATCCTAACGTTAAAAGTGACGGACTTTCACATACACAACTTCATCGCCCTTTTAACCCTTCGGGGGTGGAATATTTAAAAACACTGAGACACGTATACATTAATTTTTAATCATCAGCCTAAACACAAAATTTGAAGATCCTAACTTCAAAACTGACGGACTTTCATACACAACTCCATCCCCCTTTTTAACCCTTTTGGGGTGGAATTATCAAAACCGCTGCGACATGTGTAAATTAGTTTTTAATCGTCAGCCTAGAAACAAAATTTGAAGATCCTATCTTTAAAACTGACGGACTTTCATAGAAAACTTCACCCCCCTTTTTAACCCGTTGGGGGTGGAATATTTAAAAACACTGAGACACGTGTAAATTAATTTTTAATCTTCAGCCTAAACACAATATTTGAAGATCCTAACTTTAAAACTGACGGACTTTCATACACAACTTCATCCCCTTTTTAACCTTTTGGGGGTGGAATTATAAAAAACGCTGAGACACGTATGAATTAATTTTCAATCGTCAGCCTTAACACAAAATTTGAAGATCCTTACTTTAAAACTGACGGACTTTCACATACTCAACTTCATCCCCCTTTTTAACCCTTTGGGGGTGGAATATTCAAAAACGCTGAGACACGTGTAAATTAATTTTCAATCGTCAGCCTAAACACAAAACTTGAAGATCCTTACTTTAAAACTGACGGACTTTCACATACTCAACTTCATCCCCCTTTTTAACCCTTTGGGGGTGGAATATTCAAAAACGCTGAGACACGTATAAATTAATTTTTAATTGTCGGCCTAAACGTGACATTTGAAGATCCTAACTTTAAAACTGACGGACTTTCAAACACAACTTTATCCCCCTTTTTAACCCTTTGGGGTGGAATATTCAAAAACACTGAAATACGTATAAATTAATTTTCAATCGTCAGCCTAAACACAAAATTTGAAGATCCTATCTTTAAATCTGACGGACTTTTATAGAAAACTTCATCCCCCTTTTTAACCCGTTGGGGGTGGAATATTCAAAAACGCTGAGACACGTGTAAATTAATTTTTAATCTTCAGCCTAAACACAATATTTGAAGATCCTAACTTTAAAACTGACGGACTTTCATACACAACTTCATCCCTTTTTTAACCTTTTGGGGGTGGAATTATAAAAAACGCTGAGACACGTATAAATTAATTTTCAATCATCAGCCTTAACACAAAATTTGAAGATCCTTACTTTAAAACTGACGGACTTTCACATACTCAACTTCATCCCCCTTTTTAACCCTTTGGGGGTGGAATATTCAAAAACGCTGAGACACGTATAAATTAATTTTCAATCGTCAGCCTAAACACAAAACTTGAAGATCCTTACTTTAAAACTGACGGACTTTCACATACTCAACTTCATCCCCCTTTTTAACCCTTTGGGGGTGGAATATTCAAAAACGCTGAGACACGTGTACATTAATTTTTAATCTTCAGCCTAAACACAATATTTGAAGATCCTAACTTTAAAACTGACGGACTTTCATACACAACTTCATCCCTTTTTTAACCTTTTGGGGGTGGAATTATAAAAAACGCTGAGACACGTGTAAATTAATTTTTAATCTTCAGCCTAAATACAATATTTGAAGATCCTAACTTTAAAACTGACGGACTTTCATACACAACTTCATCCCTTTTTTAACCTTTAGGGGGTGGAATTATAAAAAACGCTGAGACACGTATGAATTAATTTTCAATCGTCAGCCTTAACACGAAACTTGAAGATCCTAACGTTAAAAGTGACGGACTTTCACATACACAACTTCATCGCCCTTTTAACCCTTCGGGGGTGGAATATTTAAAAACACTGAGACACATATAAATTAATTTTCAATCATCAGCCTAAACACAAAATTTGAAGATCCTAACTTCAAAACTGACAGACTTTCATACACAACTCCATCCCCCTTTTTAACCCTTTTGGGGTAGAATTATCAAAATCGCTGCGACATGTGTAAATTAGTTTTCAATCGTCAGCCTCGAAACAAAATTTGAAGATCCTATCTTTAAATCTGACGGACTTTTATAGAAAACTTCATCCCCCTTTTTAACCCGTTGGGGGTGGAATATTCAAAAACGCTGAGACACGTATGAATTAATTTTCAATCGTCAGCCTTAACACAAAATTTGAAGATCCTTACTTTAAAACTGACGGACTTTCACATACACAACTTCATCCGCGGTAGACCGCGAAATTCAAATTTTCTTACGTTTTTTGCAATTTGCAGGTCAGTGTCAGGTTATATCTTGATGAAAATTTTTGATTCGCGACTATAACAGGTACGTATTTATAGAATTATAATCATTAGAATCATCAATACATCTTTCTAAGTTAGATTTGTACCACTAAGCAGTTTTCCATAAAAGATTTGTTGTTGTGTGTGTGAATTTCGCGGTCTACCACTGCGCATTCACCTTAAAGTAAGTTTGTAAGGCATTTTCTGGAATATGTGTCAGGATTGTCATCTATATATATATATATATATCTATATCTATATATATTATATTATTATTATTATTATATATAAATAAAAACAAAAGGCCTGACTGACTGACTGACTGACTGACTGACTCATCAACGCCCAGCCCAAACCCTTAGATCTAGAAAGCTGAAATTTTACACAATGGTTCCTTTTATAATGTAGACAAGGAGTAAGAAAGGATTTTTCGAAATTCAACCCCTAAGGAAGTTTGTATGAAAGTCCGTCACTTTTAAAGTTAGGATCTTCAAATTTTGTGTTTAGGCTGACGATTGAAAATTAATTTATACGTATTTCAGTGTTTTTGAATATTCCACCCCAAAGGGTTAAAAAGGGGGATAAAGTTGTGTTTGAAAGTCCGTCAGTTTTAAAGTTAGGATCTTCAAATGTCACGTTTAGGCCGACAATTAAAAATTAATTTATACGTGTCTCAGCGTTTTTGAATATTCCACCCCCAAAGGGTTAAAAAGGGGGATGAAGTTGAGTATGTGAAAGTCCGTCAGTTTTAAAGTAAGGATCTTCAAGTTTTGTGTTTAGGCTGACGATTGAAAATTAATTTACACGTGTCTCAGCGTTTTTGAATATTCCACCCCCAAAGGGTTAAAAAGGGGGATGAAGTTGAGTATGTGAAAGTCCGTCAGTTTTAAAGTAAGGATCTTCAAATTTTGTGTTAAGGCTGACGATTGAAAATTAATTCATACGTGTCTCAGCGTTTTTTATAATTCCACCCCCAAAAGGTTAAAAAGGGGATGAAGTTGTGTATGAAAGTCCGTCAGTTTTAAAGTTAGGATCTTCAAATATTGTGTTTAGGCTGAAGATTAAAAATTAATTTACACGTGTCTCAGTGTTTTTAAATATTCCACCCCCAACGGGTTAAAAAGGGGGGTGAAGTTTTCTATGAAAGTCCGTCAGTTTTAAAGATAGGATCTTCAAATTTTGTTTCTAGGCTGACGATTAAAAACTAATTTACACATGTCGCAGCGGTTTTGATAATTCCACCCCAAAAGGGTTAAAAAGGGGGATGGAGTTGTGTATGAAAGTCCGTCAGTTTTGAAGTTAGGATCTTCAAATTTTGTGTTTAGGCTGATGATTAAAAATTAATGTATACGTGTCTCAGTGTTTTTAAATATTCCACCCCCGAAGGGTTAAAAGGGCGATGAAGTTGTGTATGTGAAAGTCCGTCACTTTTAACGTTAGGATCTTCAAGTTTCGTGGTTAGGCTGACGATTGAAAATTAATTCATACGTGTCTCAGCGTTTTTTATAATTCCACCCCCTAAAGGTTAAAAAAGGGATGAAGTTGTGTATGAAAGTCCGTCAGTTTTAAAGTTAGGATCTTCAAATATTGTATTTAGGCTGAAGATTAAAAATTAATTTACACGTGTCTCAGCGTTTTTTATAATTCCACCCCCAAAAGGTTAAAAAAGGGATGAAGTTGTGTATGAAAGTCCGTCAGTTTTA
The DNA here is from genome assembly GCA_914767645.1 of Hydraecia micacea. NCBI lineage: Eukaryota > Metazoa > Arthropoda > Insecta > Lepidoptera > Noctuidae > Hydraecia > Hydraecia micacea. The sequence goes on from OU611803.1 coordinate 3,599,527, forward strand.
AAGTTAGGATCTTCAAATATTGTGTTTAGGCTGAAGATTAAAAATTAATTTACACGTGTCTCAGCGTTTTTGAATATTCCACCCCCAACGGGTTAAAAAGGGGGATGAAGTTTTCTATAAAAGTCCGTCAGATTTAAAGATAGGATCTTCAAATTTTGTTTCTAGGCTGACGATTGAAAACTAATTTACACATGTCGCAGCGATTTTGATAATTCTACCCCAAAAGGGTTAAAAAGGGGGATGGAGTTGTGTATGAAAGTCTGTCAGTTTTGAAGTTAGGATCTTCAAATTTTGTGTTTAGGCTGATGATTGAAAATTAATTTATATGTGTCTCAGTGTTTTTAAATATTCCACCCCCGAAGGGTTAAAAGGGCGATGAAGTTGTGTATGTGAAAGTCCGTCACTTTTAACGTTAGGATCTTCAAGTTTCGTGTTAAGGCTGACGATTGAAAATTAATTCATACGTGTCTCAGCGTTTTTTATAATTCCACCCCCTAAAGGTTAAAAAAGGGATGAAGTTGTGTATGAAAGTCCGTCAGTTTTAAAGTTAGGATCTTCAAATATTGTATTTAGGCTGAAGATTAAAAATTAATTTACACGTGTCTCAGCGTTTTTTATAATTCCACCCCCAAAAGGTTAAAAAAGGGATGAAGTTGTGTATGAAAGTCCGTCAGTTTTAAAGTTAGGATCTTCAAATATTGTGTTTAGGCTGAAGATTAAAAATTAATTTACACGTGTCTCAGCGTTTTTGAATATTCCACCCCCAACGGGTTAAAAAGGGGGATGAAGTTTTCTATAAAAGTCCGTCAGATTTAAAGATAGGATCTTCAAATTTTGTTTCTAGGCTGACGATTGAAAACTAATTTACACATGTCGCAGCGATTTTGATAATTCTACCCCAAAAGGGTTAAAAAGGGGGATGGAGTTGTGTATGAAAGTCTGTCAGTTTTGAAGTTAGGATCTTCAAATTTTGTGTTTAGGCTGATGATTGAAAATTAAATTATATGTGTCTCAGTGTTTTTAAATATTCCACCCCCGAAGGGTTAAAAGGGCGATGAAGTTGTGTATGTGAAAGTCCGTCACTTTTAACGTTAGGATCTTCAAGTTTCGTGTTAAGGCTGACGATTGAAAATTAATTCATACGTGTCTCAGCGTTTTTTATAATTCCACCCCCTAAATGTTAAAAAAGGGATGAAGTTGTGTATGAAAGTCCGTCAGTTTTAAAGTTAGGATCTTCAAATATTGTATTTAGGCTGAAGATTAAAAATTAATTTACACGTGTCTCAGCGTTTTTTATAATTCCACCCCCAAAAGGTTAAAAAAGGGATGAAGTTGTGTATGAAAGTCCGTCAGTTTTAAAGTTAGGATCTTCAAATATTGTGTTTAGGCTGAAGATTTAAAATTAATGTACACGTGTCTCAGCGTTTTTGAATATTCTACCCCCAAAGGGTTAAAAAGGGGGATGAAGTTGAGTATGTGAAAGTCCGTCAGTTTTAAAGTAAGGATCTTCAAGTTTTGTGTTTAGGCTGACGATTGAAAATTAATTTACACGTGTCTCAGCGTTTTTGAATATTCTACCCCCAAAGGGTTAAAAAGGGGGATGAAGTTGAGTATGTGAAAGTCCGTCAGTTTTAAAGTAAGGATCTTCAAGTTTTGTGTTTAGGCTGACGATTGAAAATTAATTTACACGTGTCTCAGCGTTTTTGAATATTCTACCCCCAAAGGGTTAAAAAGGGGGATGAAGTTGAGTATGTGAAAGTCCGTCAGTTTTAAAGTAAGGATCTTCAAATTTTGTGTTAAGGCTGACGATTGAAAATTAATTTATACGTGTGTCAGCGTTTTTGATAATTCCACCCCCAAAGGGTTAAAAAGGGGGATGAAATGTATGAAAGTCCGTCAGTTTTAATGTTAGGATCTTCCATGATCTGCTGGCACTCTAGCGTGAGTTCTGGATTCGAATCAAGTTTTAGATTGCAGGTCTGATGCGAATCTGTGAAAAACGAAAGAGTTCTAGCCTTTCACTATGATTTGAAAGAATTAAAATATTATTTTTCGCCTTTTCGGACGTTCAACCATGATCTGCTGGCACTCTAGCGTGAGTTCTGGATTAGAATCGAGTTTTAGATTGCAGGTCTGTTGCGAATCTGTGAAAAACGAAAGAGTTCTAGCCTTTCACTATGATTTGAAAAGTTTCACTATGATTTGAAAGGATTAAAATATTATTTTTCGCCTTTTCGGACGTTCAACCATGATCTGCTGGCACTCTAGCGTGAGTTCTGGATTAGAATCGAGTTTTAGATTGCAGGTCTGATGCGAATCTGTGAAAAACGAAAGAGTTCTAGCCTTTCACTATGATTTGAAAAGTTTCACTATCATTTGAAAGGATTAAAATATTATTTTTCGCCTTTTCGAACGTTCAACCATGATCTGCTGGCACTTTAGCGTGAGTTCTGGATTCGAATCGAGTTTTAGATTGCAGGTCTGATGCGAACCTGTGAAAAACGAAAGAGTTCTAGCCTTTCACTATGATTTGAAAGGATTAAAATATTATTTTTCGCTTTTTCGAACGTTCAACCATGATCTGCTGGCACTCTACCGTGAGTTCTGGATTTGAATCGAGTTTTAGATTGCAGGTCTGATGCGAATCTGTGAAAAACGAAAGAGTTCTAGCCTTTCACTATGATTTGAAAAGTTTCACTATCATTTGAAAGGATTAAAATATTATTTTTCGCCTTTTCGAACATTCAACCATGATCTGCTGGCACTCTAGCGTGAGTTCTGGATTCTAATCGAGTTTTAGATTGCAGGTCTGATGCGAACCTGTGAAAAACGAAAGAGTTCTAGCCTTTCACTATGATTTGAAAGAATTAAAATATTATTTTTCGCCTTTTCGGACGTTCAACCATGATCTGCTGGCACTCTAGCGTGAGTTCTGGATTAGAATCGAGTTTTAGATTGCAGGTCTGATGCGAATCTGTGAAAAACGAAAGAGTTCTAGCCTTTCACTATGATTTGAAAAGTTTCACTATCATTTGAAAGGATTAAAATATTATTTTTCGCCTTTTCGAACATTCAACCATGATCTGCTGGCACTCTAGCGTGAGTTCTGGATTCTAATCGAGTTTTAGATTGCAGGTCTGATGCGAACCTGTGAAAAACGAAAGAGTTCTAGCCTTTCACTATGATTTGAAAGGATTAAAATATTATTTTTCGCCTTTTCGGACGTTCAACCATGATCTGCTGGCACTCTAGCGTGAGTTCTGGATTCGAATCGGGTTTTAGATTGCAGGTCTAATGCGAATCTGTGAAAAACGAAAGAGTTCTAGCCTTTCACTATGATTTGAAAAGTTTCACTATCATTTGAAAGGATTAAAATATTATTTTTCGCCTTTTCGAACATTCAACCATGATCTGCTGGCACTCTAGCGTGAGTTCTGGATTCGAATCGGGTTTTAGATTACAGGTCTAATGCGAATCTGTGAAAAACGAAAGAGTTCTAGCCTTTCACTATGATTTGAAAAGTTTCACTATCATTTGAAAGGATTAAAATATTATTTTTCGCCTTTTCGAACGTTCAACCATGATCTGCTGGCACTTTAGCGTGAGTTCTGGATTCGAATCGAGTTTTAGATTGCAGGTCTGATGCGAACCTGTGAAAAACGAAAGAGTTCTAGCCTTTCACTATAATTTGAAAGGATTAAAATATTATTTTTCGCCTTTTCGGACGTTCAACCATGATCTGCTGGCACTCTAGCGTGAGTTCTGGATTCGAATCGAGTTTTAGATTGCAGGTCTGATGCGAACCTGTGAAAAACGAAAGAGTTCTAGCCTTTCACTATGATTTGAAAGGATTAAAATATTATTTTTCGCCTTTTCGAACGTTCAACCATGATCTGCTGGCACTCTAGCGTGAGTTCTGGATTCGAATCGAGTTTTAGATTGCAGGTCTGATGCGAACCTGTGAAAAACGAAAGAGTTCTAGCCTTTCACTATGATTTGAAAAGTTTCACTATGATATGAAAGGATTAAAATATTATTTTTCGCCTTTTCGAACGTTCAACCATGATCTGCTGGCACTCTAGCGTGAGTTCTTGATTCGAATCGAGTTTTAGATTGCAGGTCTGATGCGAATCTGTGAAAAACGAAAGAGTTCTAGCCTTTCACTATGATTTGAAAAGTTTCACTATCATTTGAAAGGATTAAAATATTATTTTTCGCCTTTTCGAACATTCAACCATGATCTGCTGGCACTCTAGCGTGAGTTCTGGATTCTAATCGGGTTTTAGATTGCAGGTCTAATGCGAATCTGTGAAAAACGAAAGAGTTCTAGCCTTTCACTATGATTTGAAAAGTTTCACTATCATTTGAAAGGATTAAAATATTATTTTTCGCCTTTTCGAACATTCAACCATGATCTGCTGGCACTCTAGCGTGAGTTCTGGATTCGAATCGGGTTTTAGATTGCAGGTCTAATGCGAATCTGTGAAAAACGAAAGAGTTCTAGCCTTTCACTATGACTTGAAAAGTTTCACTATCATTTGAAAGGATTAAAATATTATTTTTCGCCTTTTCGAACGTTCAACCATGATCTGCTGGCACTTTAGCGTGAGTTCTGGATTCGAATCGAGTTTTAGATTGCAGGTCTGATGCGAACCTGTGAAAAACGAAAGAGTTCTAGCCTTTCACAAAAGTGGACGTGAGTTCAGATCTATTCCTGAAAAGTATCAGGAACTGTAGAAATCAGCCGATTGCCAGAAGAACTCACATTTGTTTTTGATCTGCTGCTACGGGAAGTTGGCAGATCATTTTTCCAATTGACTTTTTTTAAGGTAAAAACGCCAGAACTATTTGTAAAAAGTATCAGGAACTGTAGAACTCAGCCGCATGCGAAAGAACTCACATTCATTTTTGATCTGCTGCAAAATGATCTGCTACGGGAAGTTGGCAGATCATTTTGCCAATTGACCTTTTTAATGTAAAAACCCCAGAACTATTTGTTAAAAGAATCAGGAACTGTAGAACTCAGCCGCATGCGAGAAGAACTCACATTTATTTTTGATCTGCTGCAAATGATCTGCTACGGGAAGTTAGCAGATCATTTTGCCAATTGACTTTTTTAATGTAAAAACGCCAGAACTATTTCTAAAAAGTATCAGGAACTGTAGAACTCAGCTGCATGCGAAAAGAACTCATATTTATTTTTGATCTGCTGGACAATGATTTGCTAAGTTCACTCACATCATTAATCCGGCGTAAGCGGTTAAAAGGTTAAAGAAGATAAGAGACATTCTACGTCTAATAATATATTATTAAAGAATAAAAATAGGGATAAGGATTACTCTTTCCGTACTGTGAAATCATCCAGCATATTTATTAACAACCACTTGATACACTTCCGTACAGTATCAAACATCAATCAATGTTATCGTAGGAATCTTCTAAACGCTGTTCACAAGTCCAAAACCCGAAAATTT